>CM076576.1:115440455-116180458 GCA_034641835.2 Pinus albicaulis
TCACGAGAATGAATAAGATATATTTTCTTATAAAATATCACAGAACTAAAACTATGCATTAAGTCTATGAGAAAGTTTCAAGGTCTTAAGAATAAGGTAAAAAATTGTAATTAACATAAATGCAAAAGAAATATTTATTGCACAAGCAAGTAAAATAATTGAAGCTATGTTTTTTTGGTCTACCTGGACAGTTGCTTTTGACTTCTTACCACCAGTGGAGATATTGCTAGGGCATTCTTGATAAATCTTTATCATCTCTTGGCTTGAATAATACATGGAGGTTTGCTAAATAGCTCATTCAATCATAACATAAGTGTATATGATTCACTCCAAGTTATCTATCAAACCTCGATCTATTATTCAAGCAAAGAGACCTCAAAGGAATACTATGAATGTCCTAGCAATCTCTGCACTGCTAGTAACTGGACAAAAGAGAAAGAATAAAGGAAGCTCTCTGGATAGACCAAAGATGCATAGCTTCAATTCTTTTAAATGCTTGTGCAAGAATGTATTGCACATGGAGTAGATCAATTCACTATCTAGCTTGATGATATACATCTTGACCTCTCTATGTATAATTTACAAAACTTCCATTTATCTTAAAATTGCAAGAATGAATAGCAGAATTTTCTAGCAATATCTACACTGTAGTATCACATCCAAGAAGGAAGAACAAAGGAACTCTCTATACTAAAAAAGCATGGATTCAATTCTTGTGCATGCATGTGAAGAAAATATTGCTTATGGTGTAGATTAATTCACTTTATCTAGAAAACCAAGATCTTAATCTCAACCTCTCTTTGTCAAATTCAATAAACTTGCATTATTTTTCATTTTGCAAGAGTGAAGAGAGGAGTTGTAACAAGTTCCGTGAGATATCAAAAGATTAAAATACAAATTAAAAAAAAAAAATAGTTTAGCTATGAATTCCTCTAACCTTGATCCCATATAATATTCTATAAGTTCTGCTAAAAAATAAGAGTATACATCAATGAAGCCAAGGCCCTACATAATTGGCCATGTGGTCTACATTTAATAAAATGGAAAACAAGCATTATAAAATAATATTGAAAAAAATACACAAAATAAAATGTGCAACGAGAGGTAGGAAAATACAGACTGCAATTTGTAATGAATTTTTTGTTTTCCTGGAGAAGTTTGCAAATAAATCTGCAGATGGTTATGGATAAGGTTGAAAGTAGATTACAAATATATAATCGTCACCCAGTGAATATATTTTTTATACTTGATACTTACAACACTTTTGAGCCTATGAATTTCCTCCAATTTTCTGGATGATTTGTCACACTACTATTCCTTTTATTATATGGAGAGAAATGCTCGTAGGGTACATGCAGAGGATAAGAAATTTGGTAGTTTTACTCCCTCCTTTCAAAAATTACAGTTCAAATCTTATTTATGAATACGAGTATCACAACTTGGAAAAACTAATCCAAAAACAGATCACCTTGAAGAACGTAATTTCACATCATGGAAAGCTGGTCATATTAGTTTTTGCAACAAATATGGATACTTGTACTTTTGATGATTAGATAATGAACTTCAGAATAATATCATAATTGCTTCAGTGAACATTCAGTTCTCATTTGAAATGATAAACAACCTATGTTATTATATATTATGACTTGAAATTTCCCATGAATAAAAGGCCCTACACCCAATCTATGTTAAATAGCCATTATGACTTGAAAGTGCCTATGAATAAAAGGCCCTACACCCAATCTATGCAGAGGAAATTGTTGACTGTATAAGGGAACCAGATCCACAATTATAAAACTAACTCCCTTTTACAAAGGTGTTGTAAGGGGATTGCATGGGTTTGCCATCGAAAAGAAAAGGGATTGCAAGGGGAATTCCAGCATGTCACATAATACTGTTAGAACCTATAGGTTGTCTTAGATGTGCACCATAAAAGTAATTTACTGTGAAACAAAACAGAAGAGGAGGAAACAGAGAAAGTACGAGAAATTAGTTTATTAGTAGCTCAACCTGGTGATTTGCTCAAATTCATAAAGGAACTCTAAAAAAAATAGAGAAAAAACCTTGATTTGTGATAATGGTGCTAACTCAGAAGAATTGAATCCTATCATGAGCTCCATGGGAATTGAAGTATTTAGCACAAGGATGTGAACCTCACTGTAACATAGAAATTAGACCAAAAAATTACTATAGTTTACTAGGAAATACTGTTTGAAGTCCTCTATTGTGAACATTATTTTGCCATAGAAATGTACTCATGTGGGTAATAGTGTCTTCTCCCAGGAATCTATATATCTTAAATAAATCCTAAACATATTGTAGGGATTTGTGTAATCAAGTGTCATATATAGGAGATTTTAAAATTGTAGAAGCTATTCGGAGACGCGAATTAGTGGATGCCTTCATCTTCAACAATGAAATATAAGTTGCAACATAGGTTAGCACTTGTCTGGAAAAAATGAAATAGTATTAAAGCCTATAGATGACCAAAATGGATCAACTGAACCAATAGTTATAAACATTTAAATTTCACCCAAAGGAATGCAGTCATCAGCTAAATGATTGTATATATACGTGTCTGTATCCATCCATATATAATGCAC
This sequence comes from Pinus albicaulis, assembly GCA_034641835.2. Classification (NCBI taxonomy): domain Eukaryota; kingdom Viridiplantae; phylum Streptophyta; class Pinopsida; order Pinales; family Pinaceae; genus Pinus; species Pinus albicaulis. The sequence continues at coordinate 115,443,059 of CM076576.1, forward strand.
ATACATATATTTGAATCTCCATCCATACATCCGACCACACTAATAAAAATAGTGGATCTACAGTGTACACAGCATAAGCCTTGTAGGTATGTATAGTATGAGTATTGTTCATCGAGAGGTGCTGAAGATCAAGTCCTATACAACCTAATCTAAGTAAGGAAAAAAACAAATGGCATGATACTTGAGATTCAATACATCTACAGGCTGGAAATGTGCCACAACGTCTCTTCCTAATGCAAGAGATGCAAGCATTAGGAAGAGATATTCAACATTTTGTTACAGTCTGGGGTCAGGTAAAGTCCTATTTTAGCAGGAAACAAGCGACATTTGCACACACACAAAGTTCTCCGAATTCTAAATATAATCAATCCAAATCTATTAAACCCCAAATTTTTTCAGCAATAAGCTTTCCCTATTCTCATCCATGAACCTATCTCTTTTCTACCTCTACCTCTACGTCCTCATCCGAATCCAAGCAGGAGGAGGTGAGTACAAACCCAACACCGGAGAAGCCCGCAGTTACACCTTCGCTGAAAAACTATCACATTCATCCGAGTCCGAGCAGGAGGAGGTTACTACTAGCCCAACACCGGAGTATCCTGCGGCTAGGCTATCACTGAAAAAATGTCACATTCTCTGGAAAAATGGCTCGTGGCTCATGCGAAACAGGGAAAATCCCTTCGAGAGACGACAATGTGGTTGACAGCTATGAACTATCAGGACAAGTATTTTTCAAACTCAAACTAACAGCTGGTAATATGGTCAAATGGAAGATTTTCATTGGTTGGAGGAGGTGCCACATGTCTAAATTTTACTGGCTGGAAGGGCAATAAGAAAGGCTTCTCATTGGCTGGGGTGAACAGTGTTTGCTCACCCCAAGCCAGCAAAAACAACGCCTTTTGGTGTAATGAAAGAATTAACATTTTTAAAAATTTTGAGCAACTCTATGACAAGTAGAACATGTATATTTGTGATATGAACTATAAACATATATAAAAAACTTTTTGAATCATCAAGAATCAGAGTTTAGTGGCATCCTGTGCGAAAACCTAAGGGATGCTACTTCATGACAGAATTTATTATGATGATATAAGGCCCATCTCTGTGACACTAGAATATGTAGCAGTATTATATCTCTTCATAAGGACTGTGAGGGTATAGGGAATCCGTGACACAAGTTTGTGAAAATAACACCCTTCTCATACATAAAAGAAAGACGAATTCAATTCTTGAAGCTGACCTATTTGATATTGAAAGATAAAGGGCACTAAAAGCAGCTCAAATGTATCTCTGTGGCTTATCATGACATGACGTTTTATAATATGTGTGTCATGGCAACACTACCACTTGTTTCTTTCCTTCTTTATGTTATTTTCAGCATGGTCAACATTTTCCCTTGCATTCCCAAGCATCACAAGAAATTGTGGATTCCCAAGGACAACCCCATTTGGCACCAAGGATGACCCCATTTTCCCACTGTGCCAATTAAAGTCCGAGTAAGATCAAAGAATGTATTTGTCATGCCAAGCTCATCTAGGCATCCCTAGTGTCACATTGTTTTCTCCCTTCTCCATTCTTTACCTAGGACCAAGAAAATAACATAACTAAAGTTCCAACCCCTATTTGACTAACCTAACCCACTAAATATGAAAGAAAAATGCCTTACCCTTCCAACTAACTGTCAAGGAAAATCATAAAAAAATTGAAAATGAACAACTTCATAGAACTGATCTTTGACTAATTGATTTCTTACCATCAGCAACCTAGGAGGGCTCAATTTTATGTAATTTTCTTTCTCCATCCACTCGTTTTTTGAAAGTTTGAAGGGATTTATCTGTTGTTTCAGTATCTCATCCCTTTATGCTGAAAACTTGTTGTAATGAAGATTTTCTTTGACCAAAATTCACCTAAGATATGAATCAATTCTATATTGCCCTTTTTCCCTGCTTCTCTTTGAGAATTTTCCACAATGCATAAACTGTTACCAAGACTGAATAAATGTTTTGAGTGATGTAAATATCTCTCAAGAATAATTTCAATCAATCCAATCAGAGAGATTTATTTTACTATCATTGATCCATCTCAACCCTGGTTCTATTGCACACCAGGGGAGAGAAAAACCCCACCTAAAAATCTCTCAGCACTCAATAAATCCTGTGCTAAGATGGATCTATGCTTGTGTGACTATGTGATGTCAGCAATTTTTTATGTCGGACCTTTTTTAGCATTACTCTTGGTGCAATCAATACTACAACAGAAGATTGAAATAGTTATGTAACATCATGATATCCGGCAACTCTAGAGAAAAATTACACAATTGACGAAAGACAATCATACTCATGGATAAGAAATAAAGTTTTAAATGAACAATGTTAGAAGGCTTGAACCCATTTTACATTACCCTGTTTTTATGCTAATCGTAGAAGATTTTCCAGAGTACACACTGCAAACTGTTACCAGGACCCCAATCATAGTGGTAAAACTCACCAGGTATCACTTGGACTCAGTGATCATACCCTACTCACTGTCAGGCATGGGGGGCCAAGTTAAAAACTTGGAAAAAATAACTTGAGGAACAGTCAGCAACAACACCTAAGTCTGACTTCAAGTCCGGACTCAGAGAAATTTTGACTCGGCAAAAACTAGACAAGCAGTTTTGGTTTTGAAAACTAAACGCTAACTCGCAAAGTTGGCGTTCAGACTCAGAAAATTTGACTCCACAGAAACCTAGTAAAAAAAATTGGGTGAAATTTTGTGTACATTTAAAACAAAAATGTGCAAGTTTTTGACAAGTTTCCTGCAAAGTAGGAGAGTACGATATTCTTTCGGGTGAAATTTACGTACACTATAAAATTTTTATTAACCAAGTTTCCGACAAAATTTTTGCAAATCCGACAGTACTCTGACCTGGTTACCCCAAAAAAAATTTCAACAGTGGTCCCGATCAATATTCTCATATATATATAACTATTTATAACGTTTTGATCAATCTAAAAGAGGTATTTCCTTGGTGAAATGTTTGATGAAAAGCTTAAAGAAATTTTGACGATATTACACTCGCCACAATTGTACTACATCCTTTCTTCTGACACATCCACGAATGAGGCTCTAATTTCCGCCACCTTACGTTCTGAAAAGGAGCGGCTGCGAAAGAATGTCCAAGATGGCAAAAGGGTGGACTCTGATCATAACCCAAATAATATACCGGAACATACTTCCAACGAGCTCTAGAATGAGAAAAGGCAGGGTTTTTCTTCACACAAGAATGAGGCACACTCTGATTCACAACCGGGTTTATATAGGAGGAAGATTCATTACAAGGAACATTGCTATAAACCTACATCTAATGTCAAACAAGTAATTTTGGAACATAACGATCTCTAGGACAGAGCTCCAAGCTTGCAAAAGGGGGCGCTAATAGGAAGATGGTTGTACTGAGAGGATTTAATTGTTGATATGTCGGAGTGGGTAAAAACATTCTGGTGTCCAATTCTGGGTTGCATTCCTAAAGTAAGTAAAATTATGGGGAACTGGATCAGCGTGCATTTTCCAAATGAGGAAGATTGTAGGAAGATTATGGCTCGAACCTGGGTATGGGGTAGGAGTTTCATGCAGCTCCTCCCATGGTTTTTGGGTTTCAATCCTTTGATGCCCTGAAGAGTAAATTTATTTGGGTCAAATTACCAGGCTTACCCCTAGAGTTATGGACCTTGAAAATGCTTCGGGCTATTGGAAATTCCATTGGAACGACCAAATATTTGGATCCTAGATGTATTAGTACTGCGGACAAGCAGATTTCTTGGATTTTAGTTGAAGTTTAATTCCAAGGTGGGTTGCCTAGTGATGTTGATTTAATTTGGGGACAGCGAATACACCGATAGAGACTGGACTACTGGGGTGTGCCATTCCACTGTCTCATATGTCACCAAACTGGTCACTTGCAAAGAACCTATCCTATAAGACAATGGAGGAGAGGACACCACAAAGACATGTCTTTTGGTCGCCAACATGGAAAGAAGTTAGCTAATGCATCTCGGTCCAACTCGGGTAATTCAATTCCCCCCTCTTATAATAGTGTCAAATATTACTCTTCAAATTTACCTTTATTAAATATATGTACTGCAAAAGCCCCATCTTTACCTGAAAACACGGGTTCCCCTCGCTACAATAAAGAACTCTCTCCAATTTCCCACGAGTCAACCTTGTCACACTCTGATAAACCAATAGATGACCCCCAGGGAACTGTCTATACGGGAAATCCTACCTTATCACCATGTCCACATCCCTCTGAACCGCAAGTGGTTTCACAATTGATGCCCCCTTGGAATGGGCTTCTCCATTATCTTCTCATGAACCTGATCACCCACAACACCCAGATTTCCCGTGGAATACTGTGGGTAGTGATTTAGATGCACTTCTAGGAAACCCGATGCTAGATATGGTTGCACTTACTGTCTTTGTTACAGGACTTTCAAAACCATTTTCTCATATATCTCCTGAGTCAGCTTCAAACATCACTGTCAGGAAGACTACTAAAAAGGGATCAAGGAATTTTCGTGGTTGGCTCAGGACAAAATCATTATTTCAAGAGGATATGTATGATTTGCATGATGTTCCTATTACTAAAACTAGTAATATTCGGGGCCTTAGAGCAGGAAGCCCCAATGAAGTACCTAAATGATTACTATGGTATCTCTGAATGTAAGAGGGTTGGGCAGACCCTCTAAAAATATTTTCCTTCGCCAGATGTTTTCAGAAATAAATCCATCAATGGTATTTCTCCAAGAAACTCTTTGTAACCGGATTGTTACTATCGAGACCATTTTAAGTATACGCTCGAGTTGGCATGCAGTGGGAGTGGATGCAGTGGGTCAGGCGGGTGGAATGTTGGCCACTTGGGACCCTTTATTATACAGTCTAAAGGCCTATAAATTCTTTGGAGGTATTTTTCTATATGGTAATATAAGAGGGGTCTGAGAGCCAATCTTCTTTATAAACCTATATGCACCTTGCAAAAACAGGGTGGCTTTCTGGGAAAGTTTGGATCAATCTGGGCTCCTTGGTATAGATAATCTTATGATAATGGGTGATTTCAATGCCACCTTATTTGTGGAAGAATCATGGGGTGACAGGGCATGACAGGATCCTATGGCTGATAAAATTGGACAAATTTTCATTGACTCGGGATTGATTGATATCAAACCCTCTCCTCTAGTGCCGACTTGGATGAATAGGCGCATTGGAAGTGACTTTATCGGTAAACTCCTTGATCGGGCCATGATTAAGGCTTCTCTTATCAATCTACTGGGGAACGTCCGGGCTGTGGTATACTCTTCATGCCTCTCAGACCATATGGTGGTCTCTCTCACATGGTGACAGGATCCCATATTAGCTGAATTTCCTTTAAAATTCAACCGTGTATGGTTACAGGACCTTGCCTTTAATAAAATGGTGATTGACTGCTGGAGCAAGAAGGAAAATGGCCCATAATATGTGGGTTGGATTAAGTTTTCTACTAAACTATGTAGCCTCAAAACCATTATTAAAAAATGGCAAAAAGAGAAAACAATGGGTCTTAGGATGGAGCTGAGAGACATCGACCGTAAGATTGCTCAGATTTATACGGAAATGAATATCACCCCACCTGACTCTCTATCCTATGCAACTCTTAAGAAGCTGGATGATTGCAAGCTTGAGATTTTAAAATTACAGGAAACTACATTGAAATTAAAAATCAGAGTTCAATGGTTGTAGGAAGGCGATCTGAATACAAGGTTTTTCCATACTTGTGCAAATGGTTGAAGGAACAAGAATTCAATTTGGAGAATAAAGGTTGTGGATGGCTCAATGAAACATAAAACAAAGGACATATAGGTTGAAGCGCTCAATTATTTTATTGATTTTTATAAATTTGACCATGAAATTGATTATCAAAGCCAATCTTGGGTACTACAACATATGCCCTCCATGTTCGACCTACATGCAAACAATTTTATGAAGGCAGAGATATCTAAGAAGGAGTTAGAAGCTGCATTAAAATATTTTGCATGTGACAAAAGTCCTGGGTCGAATGGATGTTCGAATGAATTTTATTTACACTTCTATGATATGTTGGAGGACGAGCTGCTTATGGTTGTGGAATAGATTAGAATTTTTGGTTTTGTTCCTGACGATATGAATTCGACCTTCTTGAAAATAATTCCTAAGTCATCAGATCTAAAAAGTTCTCAGATTTTAGGCCTATTGCACTATGTAATGTTGTCTACAAAATCACCTCTAAAATTAATGCAAATAGGATTCGGAGGATCTTATCAACATAAATTTCTAAGGAAAAATTTGGGTTTTTAAGTGGCGGGTATATACACGATGCCATTTCTATAGGGCAAGAGGCTTTACACTCCATTCATCAAAACAAAACTGAGGCTCTAATTATGAAGATCGACATCCATAAGGCATATGATTATGCAAATTAGTCTTTCATTAGGGTAATTCTCCTAAATATTGGGCTATATATTCAGTCTATTATATGGATAATGGTGTGCATAACTTCAGTAAGATATGATGTTCTCGTTAATGGACTGCCAACTGACTTTTTCTTGGCTAAAAGAGAGCTTTGACAGGGATTTGCTTTATCCCCACCATATTCATCCTTATTATGGATTGCTTCAGCAACCTCATAAATATGGAAAAGGAAAAGAGTTACTATGATGGATTGGCTTTCTCTCCTATGGTATGTGTCAAGCACTCATTATTTGTTGATGATTTTCTTATCTTTGGTAAACTTATTAGGAACCAATGGTTTTATCTGCACTACATTCTCAATCGCTTTGGAGTTACTTCTGGTTTATGCATTAACAAAGGTAAATCTCTCCTTCTGTATGATTCCAAAGATGCAGAGGAAATTAAGTTTATTGTTGAGTTTATGGGGACTGGCAGAAGTCATATAATTTTTGGCATAACATATCTCAAATTTAGACTCAAACCTTGTTAATACAATAGCAGTGATTGGACTTGGCTGATCGAGAAATTTAAAAAAAATACACACAAATGGATGAGTAGGTTCCTTTCGCTGGGTGGTAGATATATCTTGATACAAGTTGTCTTATCTGAATATGTGGTCTATTGGTCTCACCGATACTTTATCCCAGCAATCACTGTTAACAAAATTAATTCCATTATTGCAAATTTTCTATGGGGACGTTCTTCGGATCACACTAAAATCCATCTCTGTAAATTGGAGGCAATCTCTATCCCAAAAAGATCTGGTGGTTGGGGTCTATTAAATCTCATACTTTTCTTAAATGCATTGCTAGTCAAATATTTATGGCGTGCTCTGAAGGGCGACGGAGTATGGTCTAAAATAATTACACACAAATATTTTTAGTGTGATTCTATTCAATCTATATACTTGGGATGTGTAAGGTTTGTACAAAAGGCTTCAACCATCTGGCGCAGTTTCCAAAGAGTGATGCACATCTTGGGACAAAGATTGGTTTGGGAGTTCGGCAATGGAAAAAATATTCTAATTGAGGTCAACCGAATGCTCGAGTCTGAAAACACAATTCTCTTTGATTCACACCTACTTCACAGACTTCATCACAGTGGCATTCTCTCTCTCTTTGATCTTATATACTGTTGGAACCTTGGGGCTCCCATATGGAAATCTACAGAGATGCTGGGGTTACGGGGCCGTGAAGCACATAGCTGGGAATGCCATAAATCTCCTCTACAGGTGATGGGATTATCTTTCAAAGGGGAAGGTGAAATTCTGGTTTGGAATGTAAAATTCAAGGGTGTGGGATTACTGGTTAAGGATGTGTATGAAAATAAAATTGCTAAAATGACTCGCGACCCTACGCGGTCTCCTTTTTATATTGCATGGAATCTTAAAATCCCTACAAAGATAATATTATTTTCATCGTTATTGTGGAAAATAGAGTACTAACTTGGGAGGTATTATGAAAATATGGATTTTATGGTTCTGGAAGATGTCCATTTTGTCTCTAGCGTGAAGAGACTGCTTCTCATCTTTTCTTCACATGTACCTTCTCTCTTTCTATTTGGCAACATTTTGTTGGGCTTATAGGTGACCCTTCTTGGAATCCTTCTAACTATATTCAAGTTATCAAATCTTGGGCTATTGTAAGTTTCTCTTACAAATATTTACCCTTATATGTGTTTTGGGAAATCTGGAATGCTCAGAATCATTGGATTTTCGAAGGGGTTCCCCCACAACACTCCAATATTACAGGGAATATTTTTTTATGGATTAATGATCATCCTTGTATCCCACCTGCTATTAAGGATCTTTCCGGATGTATATTTTGATGGTGCAAATAAGGATGGCCTATGTGGTTGTGGGGCTTGGATAAAGCTTGAAAACAAGGACCGATACCACATGTTTTGAAATGGAGGTGTTGGCTCAAACAATAAGGCAGAAATTATGGCGTTATGGAGTGGAATTCTTATTGCTTATCATCTAAATCTCCCTTCAATTCACATATATGGAGACTCGAAGCACACCATTTATGGGATCAGTGGCAGATGTGGAATGCAATGTAGAAATAGCATTGGTTGGGTACAACAGATCAAGTATCTATTAGTAAAGTTTCAAGCCTACACTATTCAGCACATACATAGAGAGAAAAATACGCGTGTTGACGTTCTCTCCAAAAGAGGGATGGAGTCCACATATGGTGCTATTCAAATCATGTATTACAAGGCTGCCACTTTGTTGGAATCTCAATCTTTTCCTCTACCATAATCTACATCAAGCGAGCCTGATCTTCTCAAGCGATCTAGAATACATTTGCAAGTGAGCGGGATATCCCTTTTTCTTATGCTACTTTTATAGTCTATATATGTTTTTTTCCTTTCTCCATATTCTCCTTTATGTTGTTTTCAATCAAATGATGTTCCCACTAGCCCTCGGTATGTATCTGGGCTCAATGATGTTCTATTCAATTACGTATTGGCTGGGTTTCCTGTGGTTGCTATGTAGAGTTTTGTTGTGTCTTTATGGCCTTTGTGTTGTTCTTATGATGGATTTGGTTTGCCTCTTCATGGGGTTCATATATTGCCTGCTATCTGGCATATGCTAGAATCATGTGTCTGATGTGTTGGAAAATGATCTTTGATTAATGAATATTAACTGTTATATATAACAACGTTTTTTTGTCCTGAAAAAAAAGGTCGAATCAAAATATTTAGCATGCAAGTGTTTCAATCAATTTTGTGGAACTGCGAATTTTTCCTTCTAGGATAATAACCACGATATAATACCTTCAATTCAACTCAATTCAACTTAGGGTTTCAGACATATTTATGTTTTTGTTGTGATTTACACTTTGAATTTGCTCAAGTCCTCCACTTCCACGTTAAGCTACAGAGAATTTCTGGTTACATGATATACACAACTCTTTCACCAGTGTGGCAAGGCTTCGAATCTTAAAGAGAAGAGTAAGAAGCATACTAAGTATACCATTACCCTAAATTTTTAAAGCTTTGGCACTTGCATGGAAATTCAAACAATTTCCTTGAAAAACAATTTTACATGCGATGTTCATATAAAATAAAATGGTTTCATTGAAATGGGTTGAATACAAACTCTCACCCGATTCATGGAGGTAACAAAAAACAAGGTAGTTCATCTCGTAGGAAGTGATCGTGATTGTGGCCATCCATGCCTCTTTCGATAAGCCCACTTGAACTCCTCAGTGTAATGGAGCTAATGGAGATTTTTTTGGTAGTCTCGAGATAGAAAACACCATGATTGGAGGCATTGGAATTCCAATTTCTTGAGTTCAAAAAAGTGTATCAAAACAGATTTTGGATAGCATGGAGGCGCCCTTCCTCCTCCTTCGTTGGAAAAACCCTGCAATGCGAAGGAAATAGACGAGGAAAACAAAAAAAAATTGATATTCAAAAAAACAAAAATCCCATGAACTAGTTTTACTCAAAAGCTAAGGAAAAAGGGTTTTGAGAAAGATTATTGAACACAAAATCTACAAGGATTAGGAAAAGGTGTTCCCTACTAACTTTTTAATTATGGTATGGTGGTGTAAAACTTTTCATTAAGTAATTAAGTAATGGGTTACAATGGGGTTGGAAAAGATGAGAGTTTAAAGGATTAAATGGCTATGAAGGACACAAAAGCTAAAAAGTAAGTTGAATAAGTTTTGAGGAATTGGAGATAATTAATGAGTGGTGGTTGAACTTGATGTGTGTAAATGAAGAAGGCAATGAGGATTTGAAAAATTAGATTAACTAGGAAGAGAGTAGTGAAATGAGGATCAGAGAGTTGGAGAATTTCATTGGGAAAGGTGCTTTGGTGAGCGGATGGTTGTGAAACAAAGGGTTGATGATAAAATATAGCTCAATAAAGAGTGGTGGTCAATGCACCTCAATGAGGTATAATGAACACACTGGAGTGAGGTTACAAGACATATGTGATTACAGAGTAGCAGGTTGGATGCAATGTAGGATGAAATTTCAAATGAGAAAGAATCAAATGAACTAATGGGAAACCATATCCTAAGGCCAACAGAGGATGAGAAACTAGAAGTGGGCATGGCACTAGATAATAGCAAAGTTGGCCTTATACCAACCCCGCCCCTTATGCTTCTTAAATACAAATAGGTGACACTACACTAGCGTGTTAATAATGGTTCAAGTCCACCTTGTAGCCAGCTTACTTATGGAGGAACAATAATAATTAGAGGAAGTATTCTTAAAAGTAGTGCAAGTTTGAATATTAAGATTAGCACAATTGGGAATTGTAGTTATTTAGAGGAAAAAAACAAGAGTTTCATGAATTTTAGTACCTATGATGCTTTGAATTATAACCTAGGAGCATGTAAGATAAATAATATTAGAGTGATGTACTATTTAAAAAATTTATTCATATGTAAATGCTTTGGAAAAAAAACATAATGATCCACATACCTTGATATAAAAAAAACCTTAAAAATGTCACTTTTAAAATCTCTTATGTAGTTACCTCATGTCATTTGGGTAGATATCACAATTATCTTAAAGGAACTCTTTCTAGACATGCACCCCATCAAGCATAAATCATCCTAACATATACATTTGAAGTAATATAAATCATCCTATGACTATCCTCGAAAGAATTCTCACCCATAGCCTTGGTGATGGTGTAAGGCTCGTATCAAAATGGTATGAGCTTCTTCTAGTAGTTTGTCAATTGCTCTTTATGCAAATCCAACCATAACTCGTCGTCAACCTAAAACTTATGTGGATCCAAATGGATTGTGTATCTACTTGTACTTGGAGTTCACAACTTTCTATAAAATATCATGAACTCGTTATTGAATTTGTTAGATACACTCCTCAAAATTGGTTTCGTTTCTTACCTCGTTCCAAGTTGGGAGGTATCTTCATGTGTTATTCTATGAATATAGATACATCAATTTCTGTCAATTTTTTGGGACCCCATGCACACCTGAAAAGGCTTGTGGGAAATATAAATATGAAGATTTATTTCAAATTTCTGTTGAAAATATGGAAGGCTTTCAACATGCATATGTGGATCCTCAAAATTTTATACTCTAAGGACATCTACAATAATCATATCGGGTACTTCTTATTTATCAAACTAGGGATGGAAGGTAGTGGATTTGGTCAAGCTTGATTTCTGTCATGGACCATAGGTTAAACCATAAAATACTAAGGAACCTACTATCCCCTATCAAGAAATATGGTCTTTGACAACCCAAAATGAACCAAAATATGCTCAAAGAAGAGCTTATGAGTGGATTTTGTTTCAACAATCTTCTTATAGGGTGTCGAAATCCCCGTGCAAAGGAAGTGATCAACAACAACAAAAAACACATTCGTTACCATACTTGGTTGAGGGAAAAAATTATAAAGAGTAGGAAAATGCCTACTGTTGAAAGATGCAACAAGAAAATCTCAATTTGACTTTGCCTTGGTCAAATTGAGAAAAATCGAATTTCCACATCAAAAAACAACTTGGAGTCAGTTAACTGAGGTGACATGGATCTTGTCACTAATTTAGCTTAGTAAATTCGAGTTAGAAGAGTTGAGTTCAGTTAAGCATGTGTGATGCTAATTTGGCCATGATGAAGGTCAATTATTTCAAGTTGATTTTACTTCGCTAGTTTTCAAATTTTTGAGACTGATGATGGAGTCATTGTGTAGTGGGATGATCAGCTCTCAGTGATCATCTATGTTACACCATTTTTTGGTCATCTAACCTATTATCATTAGATGGACCCAAGTAAATCATTTAAGACCAATTTTACTCCAAGTAAAATTGCTTTCATTATGAAAATAACTTAGTAAATCACCTTTCTTAGGTTGTTTATGGTTTAAACAGGAAACCCCATAAGGAAATATTAAATAAATATATATTTGTTTGATTTTCCTCAAGAAATAATTAGTTAAATAGTATTTTAATTAATATTTCTGGTTATATTTAACCCAAAACAAAGAAATTAATTAGATAAATCATTATTTATCTTATTATTTTCTAAAGAATAATTGTTTAAATCTTATTTAAATAATATTCTTTGTTAAATATGACTAATTCACCCTTAAATAATTAGATAAATCATTATTTATTTGATTATTACTCAACCATATCCTTAAAATGATAAATAAATCACTTATTTATTTATTATTTACAAATAAGGGCATTTGAATCAAGTCAAATACCTTTTCCCTCCAACAAATATAATAAAATATTCCATAAAAGTTGGATCTAGATTTGCCTAATAATATTTTAATTATGCACCAAGATCTAGACTAACTCAATATTTTATTATAAATAGGAGGGTTTTCCCATTCATTTGTCACCTTTTGTTGCCTAAGGATCACTCTGGATCTCAACACTTGGTCTGGCTATTGATCCATAATCATAGCCATACTTTTCCATTTTTTTCTGGGTTTTATACACCATCAAGAGAGAGAAGTTATAAATTTGAAGTGATGAGGACTCGTAAGAACCCATCCTATTGAGGAGAACAGTGAACACCCTCTTGTGTTTTCCTCCCAGGTGCCATTAATAAAATTATTTCTTGTCTTTTCTATTGGATCTATGGAGTAAATCTTATTTTTCAACTGTTTAATGTCTTCTAATGCATAGATCTAGATTTTTACATCATTTATCTTGATCATCTAATTACATATATGAAGATATTAGTAGTCATTTATGCTATTAGGGCTATAATTTATGCATAGCTAAAGTGGTATTTTTTCGTACACTTCGAATAAAGATTCATACTAACAACTGGCGACTCCACACGGGTTTACCATTACGACTGCTGTCATTTTTCTGATCCTTGCATATCCAACTGCTTCAAACCCTAGGATTTCTCTTCAACCCATTTTTTTTCTTATTATTGATGTTTTTTTAACCCATAAAACCCTAAAACAATAAAAATTCTAACTTCCATGTGTTTTCAGACCAATTGTGCAGATGAATGACATCAGTCACTACTGAGATGACAAATTTTTCTGAAACCTACCACCGAGGGTACTGGAAGTGTAGGTCGCACTTTTATGTGCAAAACCTGCAACCTGGACCTCCAGGGCGCACTTTACAGCCCAAAAAGTGCGACCTCTACTAAAAACAGGCCAAAACTGAGACCTAGACTTTCTGCAGGGATTTCTCTGAAAGTTTTATGGGTTTTGCAAGGCTTCTGTTCAGGGTTCTCTGACCTCCGTCTCCACCTGTTTTGGACTTGTACTTGTTTTGTTTTGCTCAACTAAGTGGGAACCCAGCCCCCTAGGGCTTCAGTACCCTCCAATTTTTGTGGAAGATTGTTTGTTGTTACAGGTTATCTGAAATTTCAGAGTCTTCAGCCATTTTTTTAGATCCGATACCTCATCTTTAGATCCACTTTAGATCAGCTTGTTATCCATCCAAATCTTGTCTTTTAGCTTTTTTTAGGTTTTCCTTGAGGGGGCACTCCTCTTCCTTCATGGAGATAGCCTTTCGCCACCACTTTTTTACATCAATTTTCCTTTGATTTGTTGTTGTTTTCTGCACCACTTTCCAGCAGATTTTGTCTTTTAGATCTCTTTCCCTCTTGACCCAAGATCTATTAGCCTATTTTAGTGTGTTTAGATTAAATTTTTACTCACCTATAGACTAGTTGTTGAGAGGCCCACCTTATTGGGTTTAGATTATTGCATTATTAGCTATTCATTTTTTGTTTTGCAGGCCTATATACTCTCATTTGCAGGGTTATTCACAGCTATACAACAACACTTTTTATTTTTCTCTACAAATGTCTGGGTTTAAAAATTAAAATTTACACACACACCCTATGCAAAAAAGGGGTTGGTTAACACCGCCAAGCAAAGACTCTAAAACATTGAAATCATTTGATCTTGTACCTATTTGCCCTTGTTTCAACATTGTAATCACTTGATCCTACATCTCCCTGCCCTTGTTGGTCTCTTTTTCCCTTGTGTCATGTTTTTGTCATCACCATTGTGCCACCAAGGCATTTATCCCGAAGAATTCTTGGCCTTCATCCTCAGTTTTCGGTTGGAAGACTTACTCCTCCACATAGAGTTCGAGTTAGTCCTCTACCGAGTCTGCACACTGACTCTTCTTCTGGTCCTTTGGGTTCTCCTTCTCATCCCACCTCCGGTTCTCACCATGACACCTTCACTATGTCTGGTGAAGGACCTAATGCTGGTGGTAACCCCAACCCTCCCGCCGAAAATACCACTAGTGTAACTGCCACAGACATTATCCCGTTTGCACCCTTGCTCCCTTTCATGGTAGGCCTCAGCCTCCCTGATTTCGACCAGTTGATAAAATATCCTATACACCATGATGCTAAGTGGCATGCTATACCAACCAAGCTCCCTTCAGACATCCCAAATTTTGAAGGTCTTTCAGGAGAAGATCCTTCAAATAATATTTGATCTTTCCACATGTGGTGTTCATCTAATTCCATTACCGATGACTCTCTTCATCTTCGGTTGTTCCAACGAACGGTTACAGGTGAAGCTTCTAATTGATATTTTGATCAGTACCCTTCCTCTCATACCACCTTTATGACTTTGGTCTGGGTTTTTTTGTCTTATTTCCATATTCCCCTTCGTTACGACAATGGTACTGAGCTCTTGACCTCTTTCTGTCAATCTTCTGCAACCTGTTTATCCAAACATGTTCAGGAATGGAGGAGAAGAAGGAGCCTATGTCGAGCCCCTACTTTTGAAGACCATGTCTACATGGACTGGTTCCTTAGGACTCTCTTGCCGCCTATCGGAAAAGATGTCGCATTGCAATTTCCTCAAACCGAAGAAGCCGCTCTCCAAATTGCGTTAAAATATGACCTGATCTACGCTCAGTCAAGTTATTTTTATACCGTCCTACCTGATCTTCCCAGACCTGGTGGTGCCAATGCACCGGGGGCATATCACACTACCGACGGTATTATTGGAGCTCTATTTAATATTTTTTCTCAACCTCCCATGGGCTATGGTTCTCTCAGGGAGGGGCCAACTCCTCCAAAACTTTTCCCCCTCCCAGTAGCACGTATCCAGGATATGGCATGCCTCCCCCTTTTTCCCAACCTCCTCATTATCTGTATCCACAGCCTGGTGCTCCAGCTCCTACATATTTAGCACCTCCTCCTCCCTTGCCTTCTCAACCCCTGCAATAGCAACCACCACCCCCTCTGGGGCAAGTGTATGCATAGCAGGGCATGACTAATCCTCCTCCCTCAAAAGGAAGAGGAAAGGCAATCAAAATCAAGCTGACTATGGTAATCATGGAACTAATCAAGGTAATGCTCCTAACACTACCAACCAGCAACAAGGCACCCAGTCCAAGTAGGACAGGCCTCTTTGTACAAACGAGCCCTATTCATGTTGTGGTGATTATGGTCATTATATGCATGATTGTCCCTTTCTGCCACAGATGCGAAAAATATGGGAGTCTCAAGCAACTTTGAGAAGACAAAAAGCCATTCCTTCCATTCCTCCCAGCCCTGCACCTAGTAAACTGGTTGTGCTTACTGATCCTTTCCCTCAGCAGGGATTTGTGGCTACCCAACCACCTGAAGGATAGGTGGCCACTCAACCTCTTCCATTTGGTTCCCCTGATTACCAAATTTTCATGATTTCCTCTGATCAGCCTTCTGAACCTCCTTCTCCTGGCCCTTTACCTTCAGCTGGTACTCATGAGCACCTTTATCCTCTGGGAATGGTTCCTCCAGGTCTCAACCACCTTGGAGCCATCTCTCTTGGTCATTACCCCTCTGGTCAGATACCGTTCCTAGCTCCCCCACCAAGAGTGTACACTGTACTATTGGGTGTGGAGCCTGATTATCTTGTTTACTTTGTATCACAGCATTGGACCCCTGTACCTTAAAAGGGGCAGCAACGCCGCCCGTAATTAATCGCTACCATGGGGGGTCTAGGGGGGCGGCAACACTTTTCGGAGCCCCCCCCTGGTGGGGGCTTTCGGGGGCAGCGCCCCCGAAGCTAAAAACAGATGTAAAATTGCCTTGTAAAAGTATAGTAATTTCTATTCAATCTGGGCCGTTCATTAGGAAAATGATCTGACAGTAGAAGTTATGTTTAGATTAGGGTTTTTTTCCCTAGAAGGAAACCCCTCACTTTTATGAGGGCATTGTATTGCGGCTGTGCATTGTATGTGTATTCTCAGAGCGAGAAATAGAAAGGGAGACTGTGAGAGAGAACAAAGGATATTACAACGGATCTACTGTAGGTTTTGTCTCTTCATTTTTGTTGGATAATAGAAAGGAAGGACTGGCTGTTCGGGGTGGATGTAGCCCAAAATGGGTGAACCACGTATATCTGTGTCTCTCTGGTTTTATGTGTTTTGTGTGCTTGTATTTTCCGCGTATTTTTTGTGTTTCATTGCTCTGTAATATTTAATTTTCTAACATGTACCTGTTATGGCCACCCTCTCTCTTCCTAACCTGACTCTTGGGATTCCCGTCTGGTACCTCGATCCTCCAGCCGCCACCCCACCCAATCAGCCTAAACCTTATCTTGCTTAGACCCCAGTTCAACTGGTCTCTATGACTTCTCTCACTGCAACAGTGCCTCATTCACCTCAACAGGAACCACCTCCTCTTGCGACCGCTTCGAGTAAGAAGGGAAAAGCTCGTAAGAGGGAATCAAAGGACAAGGCCACCCCGATAAACCCTGCCCCTTCTCGGCCTTCACAACATACCACCTAGTGTGCTTTGTGTGATGTTGTTGGCCATGCCACCCATACTTGTCCAGAGTTGCCTCACCTCAAGTCCATGGTCAACAAGACGTTTCCAGAATCTGATATCCTAGAGGTATATGTCACTATACCTGATTCAATCCTAAAAATCAAACCATTATGCACAAATCACCCCTGTGCTTTGTGTGATTTCCATGGCCACTACACTCACTTTTTCCTCACCTCAAATAGTATCGTTCCTCTTTAGAATCCTTATGCCAATTCGAGGCTGAGCACAATGAGTCAACTGCTCCCTTATTCTCGCATCTTGCTCCCATTCGCATTCCCCCTTATGATGTCGAGATCACGGGTCCTTGGTTAGAAGTCCCCCCTGATGTTTCACTCGACCTCCCCTCGCAACCCTCCCTAGTCTCAACATCAGCATATCCTTGGTATGCTTCCTCCTCTATCACCCCTAGTGATGATGCGCATGCAAAACTCTCCTCTCATGAGGAGGAGTAAGATCACCTCGCCATGTTAGGTGGTGTTTCTTCCATCAGTCGCCCCATATTCTATTACAATGATGACATTATGGAAGTAGCCACCACTCCTGACTTTATCTATTCCCCCTTACATCAAATTCATGCATTCGAATCACATGCACCTTGTGGCCATTACATTGACACCCAATGTTTGGGTAAGGGGGGCACCCATATTGGAGAGCCTAGGAGAAACAGTTCTCCACCACTCTCCTAGTGAATCTAGTTGTGACAACTCTAGTCCCATCATTCTTTCACATTTAGAAGAACCTCTAGAGTCCCATATCACTTCAAGATCACTCTAGGAATGATACCCCTCATCTTTCCTTCATATTTCATCAGCAACCCAGTCTCATAGACAGTATGGTTGACCAACCTAGCAGTTTTCTAGGCGACCATCAGTTCATTATCTCAAAATCCTCTCTTTGGGATAGTAACACCATGTATGCCAACCCGAAAACTTAACAAATCTAATTGATTCATATATGCAGTACCAAAAAGAGATTGGTAATAATCTATTTCCTCTCTCAAACTACATAACCATACCAAGAACAAATGGCACACCACATCATCAAAATGTGTTCAGATTCCCTTTTTTTCTAAATACATTTTTGCATGCTCACAGCATGCTTGGGGGCACCTATACCCCTCAACCATACAAATCCCAGATATCAGCCAAAAACAACACTAAAAACCCCTTTATCTGACAGGTCACATTTTCCAGGTCATTTCCTGGGACAAGTCGCAGTTTTCTGCCCAGTACCTGCTACCCAGGACGCAGAACAAACCCCAAAAAGTGTGACCTGGCCTGTTCACGAGCTCCGGGTACCTACACTGAACTTTCAATCAACTGAAATGAAAGAGTAGGATTAGGCCTTTTATCTACAATCGACAGATCTCAAATTCCAATGGTTGGTTTATCCGGTACAATTGTCGCAAGATTTAAGGCCTCCTCTCCTCACGACATTCACCACAGCTCCACTGGAAAATAAGTGAATCTGGAAGGAAAATGCCTTATTAAGAGAAAACCCCTGATTTTTCTTTCGCTTACTGCGACCAAAAAGTAGCTCAATTTGACGAACCGTATATACCATTGGAAAGATCTCACCAAGCCCTCAAATGGGTATCTAATAGCTTGTTGTGATTTGATACTTCACCAGGATACATTTTTTCCAAGAAGAATCACTTCACCCTTCCTCAAAAATCGAATTTCTTCACTTGCAACACTCGTATCGGGGGCACCATGTTGCCTCCATACTTGTCCATGCTTGTATCAAATTTCTTCATGAGTTACCATCTGGTACTCATGCTTTTATCGTCCCCATCGGCCCATTTTCATATGTGGCAGCACCATCAAGTCACCCTTGTTTAGAGCATCTGAGTTGAGTCATCATTGCTTTTATGGAGTCTATCCCGATTCCTTTTACATCTCGCCACAGTCCCCCATCATTCATTTCTTGGTCCCTCTCTCGTGTCACACATTATGGCCTTCAGTCTGGCTGCCCCCTATCCCTCATGATGTTGTGTCAGTCGCTACCAGGTCATTCATGCCCTTTATGCTCTAACAAGGGAAGTTTTCTATTCACTACTCTTTCCCCTCCATTTCATCATCATCATTGATGTCAGTCTGCCAGTCTGTCAGTCACTCTACTATTTACTCTCGTGCCCTAGTTAAGGATCCCTTATTGCCTCACCTATGGTGGACCCCCTTCTGTTGACATCATCTCATTTATTCTAGGAGATAGGTCTAGAAGGTGGTGTACCTAGGTTCTAGCTTCCACTCTAGTTTTGTGCCTTAGATCAGGCAAAGGGACTCATTATTTCCCTATTACTTGATTGTTTCTCAGCTCCAGCTCCTTTCAGCATGATCGAGATCTGTATACTCAATGGTTCAGTGATGCAGAAGCTGACATCGATGATTCTCGAGTGTGTGTGAGATGTCCCAACCCTCATGAGGGGGTGGCCCTACAGGTAGCCCCCCACACACTTAGATGACCTCTTCATCACAACCTTTGATGCAGATCCATACATTTGATGATGTCAGCCTCAGCCACTTGCAGCGCCATTTTGTTTGCATGTATTAGTCAGATTTTTAGAGCCCTTTCCTATTTTCAGGGGCATCTGGGTTGCATTTATATCTCATGTACTCAACTATTGTTGTACAAGACCTGGATGTTATCCCAGGCATAATATTTATATGGGATTCATTATCATGTTATTTATCTAGCTCATGTTTATGCTAACATATGCTTTATTATTGTGTTTTGTGGTTCTTCGAGCGCCTTATTGTTTGTACTATTTCCTCAGCAAGCATAGGTATGCCTCCCCCACTGCCTATAGCAGGCACTCACTCAAAAAGACTTGTCACACCTGCAAGTCACCTCCTCAGGGTCTAGTTCTTTCAGCACTTTGGTTTACCTTATACTTCTCTCTCTTTGTCCTCCCCTTCAATGTCTGGTGATTGAGTTCTTACAACATAATTTGGTCATACGATTATCTCCTAACACTCGCACGTTGGGGGGCAATCTGTTACACCATTTTTTGATCATCTAACCAATTATCATTAGATGGACCCAAGTACATCATGTAAGACCAATTTTACTCCAAGTAAAATTGCTTTCACTATGAAAATAACTTAGTAAATCACCTTTATTAAGTTGTTTATGGTCTAAAAGGAAACCCCATAAGGAAATATTAAATAAATATTTATTTGTTTGATTTTCCTCAACAAATAATTATTTAAATAGTAGTTTAATTAATATTTCTGGTTATATTTAACCCAAAACAAAGAAATTAATTAGATAAATCACTATTTATCTTATTATTTTCTAAATAATAATTGTTTAAACCTTATTTAAATAATATTCTTTGTTAAATATGACTAATTCACCCTTTAATAATTAAATAAATCATTATTTATTTGATTATTACTCAACCATATCCTTAAAATGATAAATAAATCACTTATTTATTTATTATTTACAAATAAGGGCATTTGACTCAAGTCAAATACCTTTTCCCTCCAAAAAATATAATAAAATATTCCATAAAATTTGGATCTAGATTTGGCTAATAATATTTTAATTATGCACCAAGATCTAGACTAACTCAATATTTTGTTATAAATAGGAGGGTTTTCCCATTCATTTGTCACCTTTTGTTTCCTAAGGATCACTCTGGATCTCAACACTTGGTCTAGCTATTGATCCATAATCATAGCCATACTTTTCCATTTTTGTCTAGGCTTCACCATCAAGAGAGAAAATTTCTAAATTTGAAGTGCTAAGGACTCACAAGAACCCATCCCATTGAGGAGAACAAGGAACACCCTCTTGTGTTTTCCTCCCAGGTGCCATTAATAAAATTATTCATTAGATATATTCTTGTCTTGTCCATTGGATCTATGGATTAAATCTTATTTTTCTATTGTTTAATGTCTTCTAATGCATAGATCTGTATTTTTGCAGCATTTGTATTGATCATCTAATTGCAGATCTGAAGATATTAGTAGTCATTTCTTCTGTTAGGGCTATAATTTATGCGTAGCTAAAGTGGTATTTTTTCGTACACTTCGAATAAAGATTCATAATAACAATCTAGTTAACTTATCAATCAACCCAAAATAGCTAGTGCATGCAGAGAATTCATTTTATGTTAAGCAAGGTATGGATTGTATTGGTTACATCTTGGTGCTAAAAAATATGGTCTTATGGGTGTATTTATTATATGGTGAGAAACATATTATATGTGTTGTGTATGGAAATAGTTTTGTTTCTTAAACTTCTTAGTATGTTGAACTATGTTTGGTTGTTCTTAGGTGTTGTAACAATGTATTTAGACACCACCTCTATCTTAGAATACAAGTTTTCTAATATACAAAATCCCTCGATTCTCCAACATGGTATTAAAGATAATGGTTTGAGATGTAGCATGTTGCCTACAATTATTATGCAAGTTGTAGATGCTCTTAAAAAGTCATATTTATTTACTGGATTGGTTCTAGGTTTGTAATTGCAAACTAAATCTAGGATCAAATCAATGGGTCAACATTATGATTTTGAGGATAGATCTTATAAATTTTAATGGGCACAACTGCATGGGAACATTGTTGAAGAGTCAAGAGTCATAGGAATTTATGAAAATGGTGGTTCTTATCCAAGGGATAACTAATAAAAAAAATTCATCAATAGGAAGAAGAATAAGGCTTCAAGAGTCATAACAACCTCCATCTCAAGGTGGATTCAATTTCATATAATTCATATCAACTACTCATATAATACATACTCTCTAGTATATCAAAGAGCTATAAATTGATGCTTTTTTCCCCTAAGACCCTACAAACCCTATATTCTCCTTGCAAACCTTAGCCCCTATAATAAAAGAAACAAAGCTCCTACATAATTTACAATGTCATGAATTTGAGAATTCCACCAATTCAGTGACACCCCAAACATTTTTTTAGAAAAAGAAATGCCTAGCTCAAAAGACTCCATGTGTGGAATTGATCACCATAAGCGCACATCAATGATTTTGGAATTTCACAGTTAATCGATCCACAACTTCGTGGAAGCATGCTTTCAACCACGTTGAGAGGCTCCATAGGTTACATGGCACCTTGTAAAGAAAGCATCTTTATTATTTGATAGTACATTTTTTAGAGAATTTATTGCGAGGACAAATCCCTCCAGAGATTGGGTTAATGAAAAACCTTTCGGTACTGTCTCTCTTAGCTAACTACCTCACAGGAACTGTTCTAGCTTCATTTGGAAATCTAAGTAGCTTATTGTATCTTAACTTGGGCCACAATAGTTTAATTGGTACAATATATGCAAGTTGGAAGGGCGTCATCGGAGTTTGCACTTGTTATCAATGGAATATAACTTCTAAAATACAATGTTAAGGCTCCAAATTAAGGATTTCATAATTGAGTGCCAATGCATGTTGATTGTAAGAGAGTGTCAATGCATGTTGAGGAGTGTTAAGGAGTACTAGGACAACACAAGGGAGTACTAGGTAAAAATACATGGAAGTGAATGAATATGAGGGTGTGTCAGGGATTGGAAATGAGTGATAGTTGTCATGCCACGAAGGGAGTGAGAAGGTATTCTAAGCATTCACACACCTTATTGACCACTCAATTCCTACCATTCTCACACCATAACAAAAAACCATAAAAATGCCATTCTTAAAATCTATTGTGTAGTTTCCTAATTTCATTCAAGTAGAATCTCTCAATTACTTATGTCAGTAATGGTGAGATCATTTTTTTATTCTCTTAAAGGAACTCTTTCTATACATGCACCCCATCAAACATAAATAATCTAGTAAAAAATAATGGAAATCAATGAATAAGAGGGTGTGTTGGGGGTGTCAGCAAGTGTCAGGCGTGGCAATGGGGGAGTGAAGGAATACTAGGGAATGCTATGGAATTTCAAGAAGTGTCAGGGTGTGCTAATATGTGCTACATAGTGCCAAGGCATGCCAGACATGCCAATACATGCCATGTGTTAAGGAGGGAGTGTTAGCAAGTTCTAGGTGTGCTAAGGAGGAAGTGACAAGGTATGTTAGGCAATTCCAAGGCATGATAGAGTGGTAGGAAAGCATGCCAAGTTGTGCCAAGTTCCAGGATGTGCCAATGTGTGCCAAGGAGTGTTATGGAGTGTTATAGAAACACAAGGTAGCACTATGTCATAATGCATGGAAATGAATGAATAATAGTGTGTGACAAGGAGTTTCAACAAGTTCCATGGGTGATAAGGAGGATTGAAAAGGCATGCTTGGTATTAATAAGGAATGATAGAGTGCTAGTGTGGGATGCAACCAAGATGTGCCAACGCATGCAAGGAATTGTTAATTAGGAGTGCCAAGGAAACACAAGGGAACAATACATCAAAATGCATGGAAATGAACAAATAAGAGTTTGTGATTGGAAGTGTTAGTGACTACCAGGTGTTCTAAGGAGGGATTGACAACGCATGCTAGGCAGTGTTAAGGTGTGCTAAAGGCCAGGGAAACATGCCAAGATGTACTAGGTGTTAGGGAGTACCAACACGTGCCAATGAGTGTTAAGGAATGATATGGAAACACAAGGGAGAACCTGGTAAGAATTCATGAAAATGAAAGAATATGAGTTTGTGACTGGGATTTTCAATGAGCTTTAGGTGTGATAAGGAGAGAGTGAAAAGGTATGCTAGGTAGTGCCAATGAATGCTACAGTGCTAGGGTGGCATGGCGAGATGTGCCAGGTGTTAGGGTGCCAATGCATGCTAGGGAGTGTTAGGGAGTGTTAGGTAAACACAAGGAAGCACTAGATCAAAATGCATGGAAATGAACGAATAACAGTGTGTGATATGGAGTGTCAATGAGTTCTAGGTGTGTTAAGGAGGGAGTGACAAGGTTATATGCTAGGAAATGCCAAGGTATTTTAAACTACCAAGGTGTGTCATGAAGTGCTACGATGTGTTAGGGAGTGTAAAATCATGTCAAGGAATGTAGGGGATGCTAACACATGCCACATAATTCCAAGGTATTTAAGACATGTCAGGTGTTATGGCATGTCAAGATGTAAACTATGTCAGGTTGTTTTACGACCACATTTGTATGTGACGAGCCTTGCCTTGGTAACTTGTTAAGTGGGATCAATTGAGATTGGACATGAGTATTCTAATATGAGTTACATGTAGTTCTTAGGTGAACAAGGCATGTGTTGAATTTCCACGACACATGAGAATTTGGGTTTGGTCTTAGAATCTTTGATGCAAACACATTCAAGTGCCACAAAACATCAACTTTCACAATGAAATCTAAACACATGAGGGAATCAATTAGTGCACATGAAATTTGTTTACTTTTTCAAACCTTTCTTTGTTAAATTACAAAATGTAATAGAATAGGCTAGAGCTCTCATACTAGGGATGATGGCCCTTTAAAATCACACTGATACAAGGAATACAACTAGGGCTTGGTGTTAGTCCTTTGACAACCAATATACCTTGAACAAGACAACACTTGACTCAATTTTTTATGGTAGACACACATATCCCTTTCAATCCACATGTCTTGAACACATCTCCCAGGTCCTCTTTCCTCCCATTATGAAACTCCTCAATCTGCCTCTATCAATGAACTAAAATCCTTTATGTTACTGAACTAAGCTCAAAAAATGTTTCCCTCTATCTACCTCTTTTTTCCTTTAAGTCTGCAATGCTAAAGTTTTTCGATTAGTTGTTCACAACTCGTTGGTTTACCCACTTTTTCCATACTATTGCTCCGATATGACAAGTCTAGGGATATGGAGGTTTCCCTTCTTCTCAATGATGCAATACTCTACAATACAGTGAACTAAGGATAGTTGGCTAGCCCACTTGACTGCTACTTTAGTCCTTCAAATTTTGCACGTCCTTAGGCCCAATACACCTACCCTTCTACCAGTCTTTTTTTCCTTCACAAGTACAAGACTTAGAGCTCTTCTTTGACAGTCACCTAACAACCCTCCAATTGTACTTGGACTGCCATCAATTTTCCCAAGCACAATAATTTTTTTTACTAATATAGTGCCCACAACACTGCTCTCATCTAGGGCTCTTCAAATATTCCACCTAATAGTGATTTGAGTCCTCTAAAAATCACTATTCTTGTGTACCAATTTTTTCTTGTCCAATCTATGAACAAATCTGAACTACTCATCTTATCATCCTTCTAAAAAATTGTAGATGACTGAACTAGGGTCACAAATCATCCATTAACAATCCATTGACTAACTATATATAGGCTTCTTCAGATCTTTGTCCAAAACTCTATGGACAATCCAACAAAATCAACTCCTCTTCATCATGTCAATCCATTCCTCATATGGAACATTTATTTTGCTTCATATTCTACTTAGGTTCCACCTTCCTTTGTATTTTCTATCTCTGCACATACTTCTACAAACCATCTACCAAATTTGTGATATATATTGCAGAGTTAAACCTCTCTCTAAGGGTCACAACCCCTGTTCTTCTATGCAAATTTGTCATAGTATTAATGACATACCTTATGGATTGAACATGTTAGGAAACCTCCCTAAATAGTGAATTATACTTCTATTATAATTTCTTTAGAACAAACCATATCCACCCATAGAAAAAAAGAAAACTCTTTCCTCCATAAGAGACTCAGCCTAGCTCATATGGATCCATATATTATGGTCATTTGTTTGACTAAATCTTGACCTAAACTTTAGATCTCTATGACCCTCAAACTATGGTTACTTCAGTCAATATTACACCTGTGATTAATTCTATTCTGGCCCTAAATTTAGTGCAAACCCTCCTCCATTTTTGTTGGTATTTATCACAGACCTCGCAACCTAGTAACCAGCATAAGGTAGGGTCTCAACCCTCTCTACTATTTCAAAATTTGATGTGGAATTTACATAGAAGCACCATTGAAATCACATGCCCAAATTCTCATGATTCGCCTCTCTTGATATTTATCTACCCTAAGAGAACCAACAATATGCCATCCTACTTCCTATCTCAAACCCATTAAGGTATGTGACATTCTTGTGAACCCTCACATGATGATATTACTCTTGGTGGATGATCATGGCCTCCCTTTATCAACGCTTACTCAAACCTATAACTAGACCTACTTTAGGACTACATATCTCCTAGCCTCCTTGATAAAATGAGCTCCTTCTCACTTGATGTTCTTGCCTTCATACTAAGGCCTCTTTAAATAGATTTTCCTATCTAGGCCTCTTAAGAACGCTCTAGAACTTACGAATTTTATCTACTTAGTCCTTAGGAAATATTATTTTTTCTATTTAATTTTCTTTTAGATTTTAAACCTCATCTTGGGTCCAAAGCCCCTTTGCTTGGGTTATTTTCCCACAAAAAATTTTGTGGTAAAAATCACACAAACCCATCTCACTAGGCTTGTGGAGTACCTCCCAAGCTACACAATTTAACAACATAGTCTAGTTGTAGTAATCGTAACTTGGTCAAGCTCCTATAGTCAAGCAAGGAATTGGTTGGGTTCCTGAGTTGAAAATTAAGTAAGGGTAGTTGTGAGGGCATGATAACTAGGAAGGGTTAAGGAATGCCAAGGAATGAAAAGCCATGCTAACACATGCTGGACAATGTCAATGCATGTTGAGGAGTGTTAAGGACTGTTGAGTTATCACAAGGGAGAACTAGGTCAAAATGCATGGAAATGAACAAATAAGAGTGTGTTCCAGGGAGTCTCAGTGAATTCAAGTGTGCCAAGGATGAAGTGTGTTAGAAAAAAATCATAATAGTATTTGTAAGAGGCTAGCCTACGATTGTGATAAGGGGCTCGACAAAGAAATTTTAAACAAAGGGAGACTTTGTGTTGGGCACAACACTATTTTTCCTTTATCTATTATTTTTATATGACATGTGGCACACTTTGGCCAAATGCTCATGTTTTAAACTATTTTAGACAATTCCATATTGTACATTGTTATGTATAAGTTTTGGGGAACTCGACTTGTGCCGGCCTATATCTTGTGTGTCTTGTGTATCATGTGGTTCTTGCAAACTCTCAGTTAATGTTCTACTGTTTATATGAACTAGATATACATGTGAAATATTGCCTATGTAAGCTATGTTTCTTTGTTGTTTTATGGCCATGGCTAGATGTGATCCTTGTCTTGGTAAGTTCTTAAGTGGGAAAAGTTTATCTTGGACATGACTGGTGTAAGATGAGGTATATGAAGTTCTTAGGCGAACAAGGCACAATCTACTTGTAGTAGGTGCAATTGATCAAGTTGTTACGGCTGAAGCAGACCAATTTCACATGAACTATAGTAGCTAAGGACTTGATTGGGTTCCCAAGTCATTAAAAAATGTAAGGATATTTGTGAGGGCATGAGTTCCAAGGCATGCTAGGGAATGCTAACATGTGCCAGATAGTTTGAAAGCATGTAAAATTTGCTAAGATGTGTCAAGTGTTAAGGCATGCCAATATCTACAGTGGCGTGACAATACATGCCAGGGACTATGAAGGAAAAAAAAAGGAGAAAAAAGTTAAAATACAAGGAAATGAACACATCATAGGGTTAATAAGTCATCAATTTACATTTTCCAAGAGGGGCATGCTATGCACACCAACACTAGGTGGAAATGAGTGTCAAGTGCCAAGTGTTAGTGCATTCTAAGTTACAAATCATCCTCTGTTACTTCTCTTCTACTTTCCAATAACTAATCTCAACTAACTTTAATATTAAACCATGCCAAAGTATACTGAGGCATCTTAATGAATGTTATACATGATAATGATCATGGCCTCTTTAGGAATACATGTCTCTTGGTCCCCTTGATCAAATGAGCTCCTTCTCACTTGATGTTATTTCCTTCGTCCTAAGGACTCCTTACATAGTTTTTCCTAGACCTCTTAGTAACCCTCTAGAACTTATGGGTTTTATCCACTTAGACCTTAGGAAATATT
Source organism: Pinus albicaulis (assembly GCA_034641835.2). Classification (NCBI taxonomy): domain Eukaryota; kingdom Viridiplantae; phylum Streptophyta; class Pinopsida; order Pinales; family Pinaceae; genus Pinus; species Pinus albicaulis. The sequence goes on from CM076576.1 coordinate 115,471,238, forward strand.
AATTTTTCCTTTTTAATTTTCTTTTAGATTTTAAACCCCGTCTTGGGTCCAAAATCCCTTTGCTTTGCCTCTATTCCCACAAAGCCTTTTGTGACCAAACTCGCACAAAGCCATATTACTAGGCTTGTGGAGTACCTCCCAAGCTACAAAATTCAATAATATAGTCTAGTTGTAGTAACTATAACTTGGTCAAGCTCTTGTAGTCAAGCGAGGGCTTGGTTGGGTTCCCAAGTTGAAAATTAAGTAAGGGTAGTTGGGAGGGCATGATAGCTAGGGAGGGTCAGGGCATGCAAAGGAATGAAAAGGAATGCTAACACATGTCGGACAATATCAATGCATGTTGAACTAGAGTGTTAGGGAGTGTTGGGGCATATCAGGGGATAACTAGGTCAAAATGCATGGAAAGGAAAAAATAAGAGTGTGTGCAAGGGAGTGTTAGTGAATTCAAATGTGCTAAGGACGAAGTGTGTTAGGAGAAGTTTAGAATAGGATTCATAGGAGGCAAACCTATGGTTGTTATAAGGGGCTCCACATAGAAATTTTAGACAAAGGGAGATCACTTTGTGCTTGGCACAACATTGTTTTTCCTTTAGTTTTTTTATTTTTTTTTATTTTTTATGAGATGTGGCATACTTTGGCTACATGCTCATGTTTTAAATTATTCTAGATAATTACATATTGTACATTGTTGTGTATAAGTTTTGGGGCACTCAGATTGTGTCAGCTTATATCTTGTGTGACTTGTGAATTTTGTGGTTCTTGCAAATCTCAGTTAATGTTCTATTGTTTATATGAACTGAACATACATGTGAAATATTGCCCATGTAAGCTACGTTGCTTAGTTTTTTTATGGCCAAGGCTAGATCATGTGATCCTTGTCTTGGTACATAGTTAAGTGGGACAAGTTGATATTAGACATGAGTGGCATAAGATGAGTTATAGGCAATTCTTAGGTGAACAAGGCACAATCTACTTGTAGTAGGTGCAATTGGTCAAGTTGTTGCAGTTGAAGCAGGCCAATGTTTTCACATGAACTGCAGTAGCCAAGGACTTGATTGGGTTCCCAAGTCATGAAAAAATGTAAAGGCTAGATGTGAGGACATGAGTGCCAAGGCATGCTAGGGAGTGCTAAGATGTGCCAGATAGTGCGAAGGCATGTCAAACATGATAAGATGTGCCAAGTGATTAGGCATGCCAAGATTTGCAAGGGTGTGTCAATGTGTGCCAGGGAGTACTGTCAAGGCAACAAAAGGGAGTAACAAGTTAAACTACAAGGAAATGAACACATAAGAGGGTTAATTAGTCATCAATTTACCATTTCTAAGAGGGGCATGCTAGGCACACCAACACTAGGTGCTAATATGTGCCAACTGCAAAGTCTTAGTGCATTCTAAGTGCCAAGTCTTCCTTTGTTGCTTCTCATCTACTTTCAAAAAATTGATCTCACATAAATTTAATATTAAACCATGCCAAATCATACCAAGGCATCTCAACGTGTTCCATACATGCTAAGACTTTCCAAGCACCAACACGTGCCAAGTGCCAATATGTGCTAGGGACTATTATGCATGCTATGAAGTGGAATGGCATGTTGAAGAGTGCTAATGCATGTTTAGGGGTGTTAAGGAGTAATAGGACAAAACATTAAGGGAGCACTAGGTCAAAATTCATGGAAGTTAATGAATATGATGAACGTGTGCCACAGACTACTGTTAATGAGTACTAGTTGTCATGCCAAGGAGGGAGTGAAAAGGTATGCTAAGCATTGGTAAGGCATGCTATGGAATATCAAGGCATGTAAAGAAGTGCCAAACTATGCTAGGGAGTTCCAGGGTGTGCTAATTATATGTTCCAAATAGTGCCAAAATATGCCAATATATGCCAGGTGCTAAGGATGTGGAGGGTGCTAGGGTATGTCAATATGTGTCAAGAAGTGTCAAGGAAACAAAAGGAAGAACCAAGCTAAAATGTAAGGAAATGAACACATAAGAGGGTTAATAAGTTAGAACTTTATCTTTTTCAAAAGGGGCATACTATTCACACTAATAATAGGTCCCAATACATGCTAAGTGGCATTGTGTGCCAAGTGCTAATGTATGCCAATGCATTCAACCAAGTTTTTCCAGGGCATGCTAGGGACTACATGCATGCCAAAACATGCTAGGAGAGTTCCATTTTGTGCTAGCGCATGCCACCAGGTACTTGGGCATCCGTTTCATGATCAGATGTTCTAGGTACAAAGATGTTCCAAGACATGAGAGGTGCTAATAAATGTTAGTGTGTGACAAATTAGCATTAATTTAAGGTCTGCCTGGATTATTGAGGTGTGTTAGGTATTTCTCATTAATAGAATTGTCAAAGCTTGATTATGTATTAAATAATATATTTCCTACACACACTAGTGGAACTTTATCTAAAGGGAATTTGATAGATAATAAACTTAATAGATATGAATGATGTGTTGACTCATAGGAAAACTCTATTTGACTAGTGATTACTTGAGGGAAATGATACACACTAATTAATTCTTAAAAATTTGACTGATTCTAACCACTATGGCCTTGGAAATATCATAAAACATACTCCACAATAATGGCCTTAAATCATTATCTTTTGAAAAAAAACATATTAATAGGATTATAGCGTCATCAAAAACTCATTGGAATGATCAATGGTGATGAAATTTTTTTTACCGTCGCCAAAAGTAACAAAAAGAGCATTGGTGAGGGTCATTAAAATTTCATCACTAGAAGTGTCACCAAAGAGAGAATTAGTGATGGGCCTTTAACGACCCTCAGCAAAAGTGTCATTGAAAATGGATTTGGTGAAGAACCTTAAAGGACCATCACTATATACACTTACAATGACGCTTTTTTAAGGACCTTCACCATATGTGACATTTGTGACGGACCTTAAAGGTCCATCACAAGCATGACCCTCACCAATGTCGTTTTTTCTTGTAGTGTTTCTTTGCAGGTGTCACTTTTTCAAGAAAGGAAGTGTAGTATAAAGGAAGATGGCCATGAAAGAGAAAACAAAAAAAGGAGGCTCTTGTGTAGGATATGAACTTATGGACCTAAAATTGGTCATGGAAGACCCTAGTGTTGCAGAGGACTTCATCAAAGCTAGTTGCATGAGTTTTTACAAGAATATACAAAGAGATTTCTATGTTTTTTGACTGTTTGAGTAGTCAACTTCAAGAGCGGTTTATGGGAAAAAAAATGTGAATTCTAAAAAACCGAGAGAGGTTATTGTCAAGCACAGATCAAATAAAAATAAATTATTTTATTTTTCTCACAAGTGCTACAAATTTAGTGATTTGAAGATATATTTGGGCTCTATTTTCAGAATCCATTTTTTCCTATTTTAGACATGTTTTTCAAATGCAGATTCTGGACACCTCGAGATGTTTTTCAAAAATCCAAGGGAGGTTTTTCTTCAACACGAACTTATTTAAAACAAATTCCTCCCTTTTTTCAACATCTATCAAGGATCCGGAGATAAGTGATCATTTATGAGCCCTAATTTTCAAAAAAAATGGCTCCATTTTATTTGTAGATGAACTTGTTGAACATGAAAATAATCCTTCTTGAGGAGGGTAAGAAGTATTTGAACGAAGTTTGCCTTATCATACTTCATCTTATCATATTACACATCGATAGGCAAAATTTTTAAGAAAAAATACAAATTTTCAATTTTCTGCCAACTAAGCCATTTCGTAGCGAATCTGAGGCTTGAAGCCCAAATTTCACTACGAAATCATTGTAGGTGACTTTTTATTTAAAGTCATGGATAAAGTCAAAATTAAGGTGGGAAAAAATTTGTATTTAGCTCATGTGACCCAAAAAACATTTCGAAATCAAAAAAGAGGGCTAATAGGTGGCATAGATTGGTGAAATCAATTTGCTACAAAAATTTTCTACAAACTTGCCTAGAATCCTTTGTTTTTGCAGCGAAAAGGAATTCAAAAAATTTCAAGGATTTAATGCAGATTTGAAGCATAAAATTATATGGATTACTCAAAGATTATCATTGAATATTTTTTTTAGTCAGAACACTCATCAAAAAAGGTGCTTGGGTTGCCAACTCATCAATTCTAGACACATCATCTACTATGACAACACATTCCTTAAATCTGAGGAGCAAACCCTTAATGTTAGTATGGTTGTTTTACTGTTTGGTTATGGATATTTCCACCTCACTCAAAGTGGTTATTTTAAATAAGTTTCATCATTAATAGATTATGTAAAAGTTTTTAGTGAAATAAATAGGTTGTAGAGTCCTCGTAGGTCTCTATGTCGTAAAGTTAGTAGCTGTCAGTTTTTTTTCCTTGTAATATGATTTTGGTTAGATTAGGTGTCAAGAGAAGCATTCGAAGGCTAAGCCTTGTTGAGAGGATCAATGTAAATATGCCTAAGACTATTAATAGGTAGATTATTGAAGGAGAAAAGGGGTTGGAGAATTCTATTTGACACTACTACTATTGTAAATTTTTTATCATCAGTAATATATAGTGACTGTGTTTTCTTCTTCACTAGATATTCTTTGAGTGTTTCAATGAGATTATGTCTTATGTCTCTTAATATTTTTTTTCCAATATCGTGATGTTGAATTACTCAGAATTCATGTTTTTCATGCTCTAAATTCCTTTGACCATTAAGCTATTGAATATTTCTGTGTGTGTATTGTCCTTTCATTGAAACATTATAAGCCCTAGCTTCCATAAGGAGAGCCATTGTCATTAAATTTCCTCACACTGACTCCATAAGCTCAATGGTAGTGAACCCTAAATTTTTTTCACTTGAAATCAAACACTTTAAAGTCCATATCACATAGCTAGCCATCTGATTGAATCTTAATTAAAAAAATCATAAATTGATTTGAGAGAGCCCTCTTAGGCAGAAGAGGCTAATCCTCAGTCAAAATATGGTTTGAAAGAGTTACTCTAAGTTTTCTGGTGGAGCAGAGCATCAGTACCAATTTAAAGATAAAATTTTGGTGCGTTTTCTAGGAGTCTGAAGACATATTTCCCAAATTTTGTGCTCAAACAAAACTGCTGAACTCTTGGAGGTATCAGGAGCTCAGAAGCTTTTGAAGACTGTACTTCTACCTTGGCGACTCCATTTTTAAAGAGTTTAGAAGTTCATAGCTTCATGGTGACTCCACTGCTTGAATATCAATAGCTTGACGAACTTCCAAGGTGAGTTCTATTGCAAGAAATAATGTCAGGTATGCTCCTATGAGTCCGTCTCACATCCCTGGTTTTCCAAATCTTATGCCAAAAATTAATTGGTTGACTTATCTTCCCATATTTAAAGATGAAAAGAAAGATATTGTTTCTCTTCTCTTGGTTAGATTCCATATGCATGTGCATAAGTTTCGAGTTGAATTTCCTGAGGGTTGTCTCATGAAAATGTTTATGGCCACCCTAGAGGATGAAGCTAGAACATGGTATGAAGGGTTGTAACTGGGAAGCTTGTTATCTCTAAGAGATTTCCATAAGAATTTCTTAGAACATTATGAGAAAACTCATTCTTATTTATCACTGTTACAAGATTGTTGTGACTTTTGTGAGGTTTTCATTCCATGTCTTGAAAGTCTTGGTGATAATGGAGAGTGCACGGATGAATATATGTTAGAGGCACTTCATGGTTTCTCTTCTCATGTTAGTTTTCAAGATAGTCAAGAAGGTTCCTAACAAGAAGATGTGTCTTCTTTTCTTGAAGATAAATTAGATCAGCAATTTGACAGTTAAGTCATATTACATGAAATTTATGAAGATTTGCAGCCTTGTCAATCTATATGAAGTCAAAGGTATGAGCCAAATCATTCAAATTGTTTTTCAGCCCTTTTCTTTTATAAAATTTTATGTCAAGGAGAAACTCCTCAAGATCAGGTTCTTGAAAATACATGCAAGAAAATTTTGAACAGTGAAGTAACATGTGATGACAGTTCACTTCTGGGTAAACTCGAGCTACATGAAGAGCTGAATATACATGTTTTACCTATTCATTTTGGGGATCATAAAAATGACATGGATGATATACATAATTTTTTTGGTATAGTAGTTTTTTGTGTTCAGAACCAATATGACAATCCTCAAGCAAAAACACCAAAGATTATATCTAATTTGTTTGATAAGAAAAAGAGTAGTTTTGATACACACAATATGGATGTCATGTCTGAATATGTTCAAGGATGCATGGATGGTTTTGGTTATCTACATGAAAGGGAAGAAAAAATTGTTGTTGCCTTTTCATTTGATGATGTTCTTGGAATTGAAGGCATAGGAAAAAAGAAGCCATCAATTATGAATGAATTCAACTCTCATGGTTTTACTCATCAAGAAAAAGTGTTTTTTCATGGTTTCCAAGATCCAATGGTAAGTATGTTCCAGTCATCAGCCAAGAAAAAATTTGTATTTCTTATGGAGCAGGGATTCATTTTTCATTCGATTTACCAATAGATAACTCACTTCCAATATGTTTTAAGCACATTCAAGGAGTTCAGATATCAGATCAGCTCATTGACTGGCTTTATTGGAGGTTTCATGTCGCCTGAATCAAGCATGAAGATTGCAGCTATTAGGGTAGGTAGGAGTGTGTGTGGGAATAAGATCAAGTATTCTGAGCATATTTTTAGCATGTATATATTTTTACTTCAGCTTGGATTGTAGTTTTCAACAAGCTTGAGCCCGAGGAGAAGGCCATAAGAGCTTGGTGAAGTCTTCATCAATTTCAGAAAAAATCAGTTTTTGAAGGAAGGCACTGGAACTACAAGTTATTTGTTGTACCACAAGGGCACACCATCGCTATTGGAGCCACTATTATCACACATACATTTTCAATTTTTTATTGATGGGGTTATTAGCGTAGGCCTCATTTTGTCTCATAAAAATTGGTTCATGAAATTGATGAAAAATCGTGAAATAGTCATTATCCTAATTCTAAAATAGCCCATGGGTCATGTCATTAGAGTCAAATCCCTCAAAATCAACCTTAGGTTCACATGCATTGGTTCAAATTTTTATAGTGGCCACCTATCTGATTTTTCTTGATTCTACAATGAATTCTATGCAAAACAGGTGATTTTTGATCTGAAATCACCTGACAAGTTCGTAGCGAATCTACCAACTTTCTAACTGAATTCGCTATGAAATCATGTTTTTTGTAAAAGGTTCAGAGATTGATGAGTTTTCACCTTATGAGAGGGTATAGGTCAAGTTTCCATCACATTTTTACCTATTTTAAATCATTATTAAATGTGTGTCATGCATGGTCATCACTTTAATTTTTTCCTCTTTCATAATTTAAACTTCATGCATTCGAGATTAATCACTTAATTTTTCAATCCCTATTAGCTGCTTCTACCACCTTTTACCTTTTTTCTAAGTATACCTATAGTTTTTGTCATAATTTTGGTTCCACCATGTGTCAATAAGTTCAAATGGGTTTCTTTGCAGGTGTCACTATTTCAAGAATGCCAGTGTTGTATAAAGGATGATGGCCATGAAAACAAAAACAAACAAAGGAGGCTCATGTGTAGGATATGAACTTATGGAGCTAAAATTGGTCATGGAAGACCCTAGTGTTGTATATAAATTCATCAAAGTGGGTTGCATGAGTTTTTACAAGAAGATACAAAGGGATTTCTATGTTTTTTTACTATTTGAGAAATCAACTTCAAAAGATGTCTCCAAGAAAACAGAGGAGAATTATAAAAAAATGATAGAGGTTATTGTCAAGAACAGATCAAAGAAAATTAACCTCTTTCACTTTTCTCATAGGTGCTACAAATTTGGCGATTCGAAGATGTATTTGGGCTCTATTTTCAGAATGTGTTTTTTCCTCTTTTAGACATGTTTTTCAAATGCAGATTCCGGACACTTGGAGATGTTTTCCAAAAAGCAAAGAGAAGGTTTTCTTTAGCACGAAATAATTTACAAAAACCTCCTCCCAGTTTGTAAAAAAATATTAAGGATCTGGAGATAAGGATCACTTATGAGCCCTAATTTTCAGAAGAAAAAAAAGAAAAAGAAAAACAGCTCCATTTTATTTGTAGATGAACTTGCTGAAGATGAAAATGTTGCTTATTGAGGAGGGTAAGTAGTATTTTGAGCCAATTTTTCCTTATAATACTTCATCTTATCATATTACACATCCATAGGAAAATTTTTGAAGACAAAAGACAAATTTTCAGCTTTCTACCAATTAGGCCATTTCGTAGCGAATCCCATGCTTGAAGCCCAGATTTTGCTACGAAATCGCTGTAGGTGAATTTTTTCTTAAAATCATGGATAAATTCAAAATTAAGGTGGGAAAAATTTTGTATTTAGCTCATCTGACTCAACAAAAATTTCCAAATCAGAAAAGAGGGCTAACAGGTGTCATATATTGGTGAAATAAATTTTCTACGAAATTTCGCTATAAACTTACCTAGAATCCTCTATTTTTGCAGTGAAAAGGAATTCAAATATTTTCAAGAATTTAATGCAGATTTGAAGCACAAAAATAATATGGATTAATAAAATAGTATCAGTGAATATTTTTTAGTCATAACACATAGCAAAGAAGGTGATTAGGCTTCCAACTCATCAATTCTGGACACATCATCAACTATGACATCACATCCCCAAAATCCGAGGAGCAAACCCTTAATGTCAGTATGGTTGTTTTATTGTTTGGTTATGGATATTTCCACCTCACTCAAAGTGGTTATGTTCAATAAGTTTCCTCATGAATAGATTATGTAAAAGTTGTTAGTGAAATAAATAGGTTGTAGAGTCCTATTTGGTCTCTAAGTCCTAAAGTTAGTAGTTGTCAGTTTTGTGTCCTTGTAATATGATTTTGGTTAGATTAGATGTCAAGGGAATGGCCAAGCCTTGTTGAGAGGATCAATGTAAAGATGCCTAAGCCTATTAATAGGCAGATTATTGAAGGATAAAAAGGGTTGGATAATCTTATTTAACACTACTATTGTAAACTTTTTATCATCAGTAATATACAGTGACTTTGTTTTCTTCTTCACCTGAGATTCTTTGAGTGTTTCAATGAGCTTATGTTTTATGTATCTTAATATTTTTTTTCCAATATTGTGATGTTGAATTACTCAAAATTCAGGTTCTTCATGCTCTAACTTCCTTTGAACATTAAGCTATTGAATATTTTTGTGTGTTTATTGTCCTTTCATTGAAACATTATAAGCCTCAATTTCCACAGGGAGAGCCATTGTCATTGAATTTCCTCCTCACAATGACTCCATAAGTCCAATGGTAGTGAACCCTACACATTTTTCACCTGCAATCAAACACATTAAAGTCCATATCACAGAGTTAGCCATCTGATTGAATCTTAATTGAACAATTCATAAATTAATTTGAGAGAGCCCTCTCAGGCTGAACAGGCTACTCCTCAGTCAAAATCTAGTTTGAAAAAGTTATTCTAAGTTTTCTGGTGGAGCATCCAATTAGTACCAATTTAGAGATAACAACTAGCATATAAAATGACCGCAGACTGGTATAATTCAAAATTGCACTTGTGTTTTTGCAAGAAGAAATGGAGGAAAAGGAGTATGCATGGTGGCATAATTATTTAAGGAGGAATTTTTCGTTGAAAATTAGATTTTAATAATTTTTGGGTGCATCTAATTAATTCACTAGATGTTGGTGGGAAGGATTAACTGACTTAATGATTACATAACTTTTGATGGGAGGAATTTATTGATAGAATGGTTATATGATAAGAGTGAATGACAGAGCAACAAGTGGCATGGTATGAGCAGGGGTAAGAGAAAAAATGAGAATGAAAAGTGGTTTTTAGGGGGGGTATGTGTTTAATGGTGTTGTAGAGGTAAATCCCCTCTGTGGATAGAGGTGATCCCTACTAGCCCAGATCGGGTCTAGCAACAATCGTATCACGCTAAGGTGCAAGTTCCTAATTGCAATAGACCAAATTGTGAAGAAGGCCTACCTCAAGTCCAATGTTGTCGTTTGTAGAGAAGATGACGCTCCCATTTCCTTGCTCCAGCAGATCACAATCCTCTCGCTCACCGCGATCAAACACCTGCACACACAAGAAACACGACAAACACAAGCGTAAAACCGATATATGCAATTATGTATCAGTCAGAGAAGACACAACTCATGATCATAATGAACAATACGAGTGGAACCATAACCAATAGTCGCTTATTATTAATCATACAAAAGAAAATAAAACCTGGCTCTGACGCTGAACCTTCCTTCGGTGGGTCGTCAGCGGAACACAACTCGGTAAAACTTGTCGGGAATGGGGACAAGCCTCTCTCTTCGATCATCAATCTCCTTGCTATTGATTTGGCACTATGAGGACTATCAAGGCTCTTGCAGCATTATTTAGGCTATGAGGGCTCTTGGAGACTAGCTTGCAAAGGGAAATGGCAAGCTTATATAGATGGTGGAAGGGGACTTGAGACCCCTACAACCATGGGATTGGCCCTATCCTCAAGGAAGCTTCCATGAGAGGTGGAAAACTACTTCCTCTACATGGAAATCTAGAGCCAAACGTCCCAACTCAATTTAGAGACCAGTTCAGGAGTTGGTTGGAGTCAATATTCCGCCATTTATTTTTTAAAAACACCCTTTATTAAGCGTGGCGCGAGTGCGACTCTGAGATAGAGCGCCAATTGGCGCGCCCTCTTTGGAGGATTTCCCCCATTGGCGCAGGTATAACACTGGCTAGTCGCGCCAAGGGTGAAAAGGCTATTTTTAGGGTTTTTCACAAGGAGTTGTCTTTAGGGGAATGAAAGTCCATGTCTAGGGGAATGCCATGAAAGTGTTTTCAGATCATGTCATTGCTCACAGGTCATAGAATAAGCCCTCTAATGTGCGGGACGGGGAATTGCAGGGATGGTGACAAATTGTTGTGTAACAGATGCCCCCTAAAGCATGAGGCTCGAAAGAGAGAGAGGGGTGAAATGCTTTACGAGAACGTTTCGAACTGAAAACACCACCATCGGAAAACATACGTAGAGAAGTACAACTAACATCTCAAATACATGATATATGTGTGGTATGGGCACAGCCATCCATAACAAAGTATACAATAATCCAGACCCAAGGTATGGACATAGCCATCCAGTGAGGATCGATAAATAGACTCAGGTATGGTCGCAGCCATCCAATGAATGAGTCATGTAACTAATCATAATAATCCACAAAATCGTAGCCTAGATTCCAAACAAACAAAATCCAGGGTCTTGCGCTCCATCTCGACCCGAAAAAAGTACAAGTTCAAGCATGAGAGTAAGTGAGCTGAAGTCGAACATGCGAGAACATCGCCTGATTACCAGCCAATGATGAAAGCTGTTAACAAACGCGAGAAGTACCACCAATAATGACAATGGCCCTCAAGGTACTATAGGTACAATCTACAACATGTGAATCAGTGAGCTAGTGTCGAACACCCGTAGAATCACTTGATCGGAGGCCAATGATGAAAACCTCACATCGAATGCGAAGAACCTTCCATTAAGGCATGCAGGCTCCAGGGTACTAGAAGGGAGTCTCTAGATCAGCTTCCTGGATAATGAGCTGAATTCGACAGGAATTGACCTTGATCGAAGGTGGGCCATAGTGTTTCCCACATCATCGACACGAGACAGAGGAATATAATTTCTTTGTGAATCATGATCAGATGAGAATCAAAGGAAGGTTGAAACTTGCAGAGGTCAACTTCTCTTGAACATATTGGTGGCACGATAGTGGATTTGGCAGTATTTGACATCAAAAGATCAAAGGTCATGATGATGAGGCAAAGAGCAGATGAGAGGTCAAAAGGGATCACCCAAACCCATGAAGGCAAGTGAAAAACAAGATGAGATGTCCCCAACCCGACACGAATGCAGACAAGTGCCATGTTCAAGAGCGACATACTGCCGACACGACAATGATGCTGGTTCCATTTTTCCCCACCTTTTCTGGCGAGTACCTCTTTATTTTTACACAAGCTTGAAGAGGATACCATATGCTTGCCATATAAATCCGTCCTTCGGACGAATCCATCCTAGTACATTTAACAAGCCCTAGGAAGGAGAAACTCGAATATCGTCATTACGACTGGATCCGATGTCATTAGGGTTTAACGAGTTTGACAAAGGAAGAACTCAGCGTATTTTCATATTTAGAGAGCTTGAAAAGACAGCGGAAAAGTAAACTCCAATGGTCCCTTTTCGTAAATAGTTTCTCAGATCCGAAAAGGTAGAAAACTATATCTGATAAAGCCTCCTTGTCACGATAGGCTAGGTTATTCCTTTTTCGTAAATAATCTATCCCAACCCGAAAAAGGGGTAAACGTATACTGGGTAGATGTCGTTTAGTGGTCAATTTAACGAGATCGAAATGACAAGGGACTCGGAAATCTTTTCATGTTTAGAGAGTCAGAAAAGAGCTGAAATATGAATCCAAAATGAATTTTTCGTGTTTTTACCGAGTCCAAAAAAGTATAAAATACAACTCTTATCACTGTCGAAGTCGCATAAAAACTTGTCGTTGCACATAAAAGCAAGTGTAAAATCCATTTTTCGACAAAAATATATTAAAATATTGAGGAAAATGACTTTAAAACCTAATTTTTTATTTCAAAATTTATAAATAGGCTTCAAATGGTAAAAAAAATTTACTTTTACTTTTTACCTTACTTGGAGAGCAACAGTGGTTTGTTTGTGTGCAAACTTGCGGCAGCGATTGCGACTGATCCGGGACGTCATTCAACTCCTCGTTTTTTCTAGGTAAAAGGTGCTCCCTTAAGCTCCATTTTAATCCATTTTTTATGAGTTTTCATTGTGCATTATACTTTTGGGGGGAACCTTTTAAAATTTTAGGGCTCGCTCCATTGGCGTGGGTATCGGGCACGGACCCGCACCAATGGACATTTCCTCACAAAGGGGTTGTGCCAATGGCGCAACTCAATTTTCCACTTAAAAATTTCAAAATGTGAGCTACCCATGTGGATTTTCAAATGCACCAGAGATCTAACAAATCATTTTTTATTGTGTTGATGCAGATATATAGGCACAATGGTTATCGAATGGAAGGAGAGGGAACATGGGGAGGAAGATGAAATGGCTATGGAAAACGAAGCCTGTATGAATGCACTAAGAAACTGTGGACTCAAAAAATTCTTCCTTACTCCATGCTTAAGAGCTCAACTTGAGCTGCTACAATACTTGGTCAGTAGATGGGATGAAAATGAGGAAGTATTTAAACTTCGGGACCAAGTGCTGGAACTTGAGGTTTTCGACGTCTATTTCATCACCGGGCTGTCACGCAGAGGCCTAGTACCCATTTTGACGGGCAACAGACCTTCCAAAGAAAATATGGAACAAGTAATGGTGAGGGTGTGCCCAGGGGCACGAACCGGATCGGGAAGCGGGAAGGTGGACATCCACACTGTCTGGGATCTATCACTCAGAGTAGTGCTATACAAAATTACGTGGGCTGAAGGATCGCAGGCACTGCACGAGGTGACCAAAGCCAAAATCATACTAGCCTCCGAGTGTATGAACCCCACATTGTTCGATTGGGCTACTGCAGTAACAAGCAATATCAAGAGGCAGCTGACAAGATTCAAGAAAGTCAAACTAAAGCAGTTTGGCTATGGTTCCATTTTGGTGTCGTTCATCCTGGAACGAATACCCATTTTCCAGGGCCAAGGGGCCATAGTTGCCGAGCCAGTACCGAGAGAGCCGAGGATGGCTCGCTAGGCAGCACTTATGCCCAGGTCAGGAGGAGGTCAACATATGTCTTGGAGACCCGAGTTCTTTGGGTGGTTATGGCGACAACTGATCATGGCCAAGGATTGGCCCTATGCTGGGACAAATTTCACCAGAGATCTCGATCTTCCGCTCCCAGAGGGGGAGGATTGGGACGAGGAGTTGGGTATGATACTCTTTTTTATTTTTATTTATTTATTATTTTTTTGGAAAATACACGTCCTTTCTAATAACATTTTTATGTGTATGCAGATGTCGGCCCAGAGAGGCCCGCAGGCATGTTGCGCATCGCGCGGAGGACCCATGTCGCACATGACCCTCAGGCCAAGGGTGGCGAAGGGAGCGAACTAATCCAGAACCTGGAGGGCATCGCCCGGAGGATCCTAGACTATGCATGGCTAGCAGATGTTCCGCTAGCATACCAGTGACACATTGTGGGGGTGCCTAGTCACCTCCATCGACTACTGAGATGCTTAGTGCACGCGATGACTTGTTACCACAAGCACCATGCAGATTAGACATCTATGGTTTTTCATTCATATTTTTTGAGAGACATGTCATCTCCGACTGTATTAAGACGAACATGTATATTTTTTGATTTTATGTGATGCACACTATGCAAACATTTCGACACACACACACACACACACACATATATACCTATTTTTTGATGGATCTTTTTACATGTGATGATGTTTTTGTTTATAAATTGCACAAATGTCTATCTAGAACCATATTAGCTACTGCATCAGTTAACGTATTCATATGTCTGGGTATGTGTTGATATGTGATATAATCAAAATTTCTTTCCAGTAAACGAATACATAGATATAGACGTAAAATGGATGGGTTTCTAAATGAATAATGACCATTAAGCTATGATACTACAAGTTGTGAATCTAGATACACAAGTAATTCATGAATTCCGAGGTCCACAGCCTCAGTTAATAATTCCAAAACGGCACTATATTCTGCGATATTATTTGTAGCAGGACCCAGACACACACCTTTCAGGTTAACCAACTCACCAACAAGATCATAGATTACCCATGCTGCCGAGGACAGATTCCTGGTACTGCGGGAGGCACCATCCGCGAAACCCATAAACAGAGTAATAGACATCTGCACAATCAGGAAGACCCGATCAACAGAAAGATGCTTACATCGCACACCACATCACACATGCACACAAATGAAAATACACACCTATGTACACACACCACACCAAAAATAACTTCAAGCGTAGTATTTTTTAAGGTACAACCCATTTCTAGGCTGCGCCAACGGAACTCCTTCATAATCAATGAGCTCATAAGCCCTATTTTTCAATACTCGTTTTACAATGTAGGGCCCATGCCACATGGGTTGGAACTTTCCTACTCCAATTTTGTCATGCGCTTGGTCGTATAGGAGGATGAGGTCCCCTTCGACAAAGGAATGCAGAGATACAGATTGATCAAAGTGGGCTTTGATTCGCTTCTTCTGTGCTTCAATGACTAAAGAACCCAAGCGGCAGGTTTCATCCAACCGTTCCAAATACAAGAGATGCTCTTCTTTAGGATAAGTGTCGGGAAAAAGTTCCACAGCCAACTTTAAAGAAGGAATTTCGCACTCAACCGAAAGAGTCGCTTCCAGACCATACACTAATTGGAACGGTGTGAATCCAGTCACACTCTTTTCTGATGTCCGGTAGGCCCATAGAGCTGAGAAAAATTGGAGATTCCAATTGGATTTATGAATACCAATTTTCCGTTGAAGCATAATGACCAAAAATTTGTTCACAACCTCAACCTGGCCATTTGCTTGGGGGTAATATGGCATTGGGCTATCGTGTCGTAAGCCCAATCTTGATGTCAGCTCGACCATCATGTAATCTCAGAAATGAGTGCCATGATCAGTAACAATGGCCTGAGGGACCCTAAAACGTGCAATAATGTGGTTGAAAATAAACTAGGCAGCTGTCTTACCGTCGGCGGCTAGTGTAGGCATTGCTTCGGCCCACTTAGTAAAGTAGTCTATAAAGACGATTATATATGCATGCCCCCCGGCTGAATGAGGGTTACATGTCATGAAATCTACGCCCCATTTGGAAAAAGGGCCGACGGTAATAACCGGGTGCAAAGCAAGAGGTGGGGTGCGCATCTTGCACTGAAAAACTTGGCACGCATGACATTTTCGGACTGCAACAATACAGTCTTTGAATATCGACGGCTAGAAGTAACCTGCACACAGAATCTTCTGGGCAGTGGCATATCTGGACATGTGACCGCCACAGGCACCACTGTGATATTCATTCAAGACTCTTTCAGCCTCTTCTAGGGTCAAGCACCAGCGGAGCACCGAATCTACTCCAACCTGGTATAACGTATCTCCTACAATGCGGTAGGGTTGAGACTAATGCCGAATCCGACATCGGGCATCTTTGGTCAACTCAGACTGAAACGTTGATGTTTGAAGATACACTATAATTTCACCGTACCATGGGTCGCGAGTGCTGATAAGGAAGAGTGTTTCGTCTGGGATATGATCCTTAGAGTGAGATGGGGTGGAGTCTGTCGGGAGGGAACAAATGAGATCCGCAAAAACCAGTGATTTGGTCAACTTAGCAGTGGTAAACTCTAAGTCAAAATCTTGAAGGATAACGATCCATTTGGAGTATTTTTCCCCCAGTAATTGTCGAGATATAATGTATGTCATGGGGTTGCAATTCGAAACCACGGTTGTTGTACGCAACAGGATGTAGTGGCGGAACCGCTGCACAGCTTGTACTGTGACTAATGCCAATTTCTCAACATGAGCGTAACACGTTTCTGTGTCAAGAAGATTCCATGATAGATAATAAATGATGTGCTCATTTCCATCATCTTCATCCTGCACTAGAACCATAGCTATGGTGCTAAACGCGGCGACCAAATATAGAGTGAAATCACGGTGATAGTTTGGAGGACGAAGCAACGGAGCATTAACAAGTAACGTCTTAATATTCTCAAAGGATCGTTGAGCAATCTCGTCCCAAAAAAAGGGAACATTCTTCTTTAAAAGACACGTGAAACCTTTGGCCACTTCTGCGTAGTTCGGGATAAAGCATCGTAGGAAATTAACTTTTCCCTGCAAACTCTGTAGTTGGTGTAACGAAGAGGGTGATGGGAGATTGAAAATGGCCTCGACCTTTAGAGGGTCGAGGCGAATCCTGTCCTTGGAGACTATGAACCCCAAAATATGGCCAGAATCCAGGCAAAAGATGCATTTATGAGGGTTAAGACAAATATTATAGCATCGAGAGCAAAGGAAAATCTGGCAGAGGTGTTCGGGATGGTCCTCTCGCCGAGCTGAGTAAGCTGGAAAATCGTCCAGATAAGGCTGAATGATATGGCGTATGTCGTGGAATGCGTAAAACATAGCACGTTAGAAAGTAGCTACAACGTTCTTTAAGCCGAACAAGAGCTTTTTATAAGCAAAGGTACCCCACGGACAGATGAATGCAGTCTTTTGTTGATCGGCGGGTAAGATATTTATCTGATTATACCCATAAAATCCGTCCATCAGGGAATAAATCTCGCTCCCGCACATTCGTCAATGATCTGATCTATGAAGGGAGTGGGGTAATTGTCGTTAGGACAGGCTCGATTAATATCACGGTAATCAACACAGAATCTTATAGTACCCTACTTCTTATCTACAGGGACAATGTTTGAGACCCATTCTGTGAGGGGAATCGTGTAAATGAAGCCCGCGTTTAGAAGTTTTTCAACTTCTTCTTTAATGGCAGCGGCTTTGCTGGGATGCACTGGGCGTAGGCGCTGGCGCATGGGTTTCGCACCTGGGTAGGTTGGAATCTCGTGCACTACTATGCTGGGATCAATCTCAGGCATCTCCTCATAGGACCAAGTCAACACATCTCTGAATTCACGGAAAAGATTAGTATAAACTTGTATCTCGTCAGGAGAACAAGTCACTCCCACATGTATAGTTTCGACTATCCTTGGTTTGACAGAGATGTCAATCGGGATGGCTTGGGTAATGTTTTTCAGGTTTCCTTTCGAAAGGACCTCATGAGTCAATATGGGCATCTGGAGAGGTGGAGTAGGAACCTGAGATGCAAAACGCTCTAGACAATCTGACATTGACCCCAGGCTGGGCATGAAAGAGGAACAATGATGTCCATCGCCCCAAGGAAGCTCCTCAAGAGACATTGTTTCAATAATGGCTTCATCAGAAGGGAAAATATCTTTAAGAGGATCAGGCGAGTCAGCCTCGCCGAGCCAGGGGGATTGAGAATAGGTATCTAAAGCCATGCTCGAGGGAGCATGTTGAGGAGAAGGGGGATCAGATGTAGCGATGATTTCATAGTAATTAATCTCTACTGGAGTTAAGGGCATCGATTCTCCAAAATCAGGCACCTGTTCAGGCGAAGGGATGATCCATGGGTCATCAGACCTGTTGATAATATTAACTTGATCGGTGTGTGGTGGTGGTGCAGGAAAAATACCCATGAGGACGGGGTCCTTGAAGAGACCGGGTCCTACACTGTCAGGGGGATTGGGGATCTGATCCATGTAAGGAACGTTTTTCTCAGAGGTGGAAGTGAAGAAAGACAACTAATCCACAGTAATGATTTTTCCCTCATGAGGGAACTTGAGGAGTCAAAAGAGGGTGGATGGCATGCATAGCATGGAGTGAGTCCAACTACAGCCGAGAAGTAAATTATAGTTAAGATTGGCGTCAACCACTTCTACTTCTATGTTGACTGTCTTCCCCTATAACGTAATCGACAAACTCTCGAGAACACCCAGGGGTTTGGATTCCCAACCATCAAATGCTTCTAAGGCATTGGGAGATGATGAAAGAGCCGGAGAGCCAATGGCCTTCCAGCAGGCAGATGACATGACATAGGTGGAAGCACATTCATCTACAACGGCCCTATGGATGTTAATACCGTTGATCCTGACTTGAATAACAAGAGAGATTTGATGTGGAAGTCAGGGGGTAAAATTTTCTAAGTCGAAGGTGAGAAGACTAGAATCGGTGGGATCGATTCCACTGATTGTAGACAACAAAGCTTTCCGTTGTGATGGGAAACTTTGAAGAACTTCCAATGCAGAAATGGAAGAAGGTGCTTGTGCCAAGTCCTCAAAAATACTGTAGTGCTGAGCGGCACGGGCATTTGGGTTGTAGGAAGATCTCCGCAGGACACCTTTAGAGGAAATGTTAGGTCTCTGTAACAAGCAAGATTGGCAAAGTCTGATCACAGAGTTAACATCATTTCAACCAACTTTGGGATTCTAGGATCTAGCCCTCCTGAATCCGGAGAGGGATCTCTCCAATATGTACAAAGATGGATATTGTCTTTGAAGTTTGGGGTGATGATATTAGGCTAGTTATGAAGGCCAAGGGTTTTGTTTGGTTTTCTTAGATGGTTGAACATAGTTGCTGTCTGAGACGGAAAGATATATATGCAAATAGGTTCAAAGGTGAGAAGTTGCAAGTAAACTAAAAAGCTTTGATTCTAAAGAAAGATGATGGCAAGTTTCCAATCCATTGGGCTATGGAGTCATAAGGGACTTTAATTGAAACAACCAGGTTCAAGATTAATCTATGGGGCAAGTCATCTAGGCCTAAGGATCTCTTTGAAGTTTGATTTATGAATGGGGTGATATCTCAGAAAGGGAATCAATGTGATGCATCAAAGAGCAAATTTCAGATCCGTGGGTACTTTGAAAACTAGCCAAATTTTCAATTGTGCACTTAAGAAAAACAGAAGCAAATTAGATCCTGGAAGGGCGAAACTATCCACTACATACTTCAAAAAGAACACAGATTAAAAAACAAAGGGAAACTTGAAGGCAACCTTTGGAGCAGAAACTAGCGGGCAGGGCTCACCTTTCTCCTCATCTTAGTTCTTCTTTACTTAGTTACTTTCAAGACAATCACCAAGATAACACAGAATGGCCCAAGATCTGATAAGTACTTTGAAACTAGTCAGCTTTTGACACATTCTAAGGGAAACAGACAAATAGTTGAGCAAACAAGAAAGGGACTCAGGGCTAACCTTTGATTTCCTCAATTCATTCCTTACACAACATATATGAAAGTAACATTCAAAAACAACATTCAGCAGTGACGAAAAGATGAGGGAACGCCAGCATCTCTGTACTTAGACTGAATTAAATCATTTCTAAATAACACAATAAGAAGAAAACATTGGGATAAAGATTTTTCAGCCAGAGAAGGTCACTGGTGTACAACAAACTCTAACAATGTTTAAAATGTTCTTTACAGTAGAAAATGAAACAAATTGAAAACAAAAATAAAATAACAAGTTACAGTGAGAATAACATCACCATCAGCATAGACCAGGATCCCATAAATCAACTTGTATTGATTGCTTCAAACCGGTTACAATATTCACATCCAGTGTTTTAATACATCTCTTCTTCACAACCATAACCTATTGGTCACCAGCAGAGCTCCAAGAGCCCATGAAACCACTATTTACAGTCAAGAGTCTCCGACTCAGAAATAGCTACAATGCTTCAGCAATTACATTAACAACCAACTAATCCCACCCCTCACTCATCTTCTACTGAGGTATTTATAGAAGGATGAGGAGGTGAGATCTGTTTTTAAAAGATCTCAAGCACAATCAATACAGAATTAATGTCTTCCTGACCCCGAGAGGTTCGATGAAGAAATTCTACAGGTGTTACATTGCATTAATGTGTTTATACTTTAAGAAGTAAGCTCGAAGGGAGCTTATGTTGACCTTTGAGGTTCTGCGTACTGTTAGGGTTACTCTGCAAACTTTCTGTCATTGAAATCCGGTGCAGTAATAACTTCTTTGGTTGTTCCGAGGCATAATATTTGATCTCGTTCAATAAATTCATCCTCTGATTGAGCATTCTGAGGCAATAGGTGGCACTGTGGTGGTTGAGGAATCAATTCGCCTCAAAGTATGGCGGTGAAAGCGATCTGACTGATGAACGCCTTTAGGTTTTGCTTTAATCCGCGTTCAGAACCGGGAATTAGGCTTTTGATAATCGTCTTAGCCGTAATCCCCGCCAATCTTCTCACAAAAACCACTGGTCTGGTTCATTTTATCTTTAACCTGATACTCTTTCTCTGCTGTGATTTTTGGCGGCCATCTTCAAGCTTTGCAGGGACGTGCGGTAACCAAAGCTCATGAAACTTTGTAAATATCTCTGTTCTTCTCCGTATGGTCAATTCCATGGACAAACCGGGAGGATTGGAGTCGTCACTCTCATACTTCAGATTTCGTAGAATACGAAGAAAAACCCTTTGAAAACCTGCAAAAAACAAGAAAAATGAGGAAATCCTGCGTTATATGGGCAAACTGCATCGGAGGGCGTGCGGGTGGATGGAGAAATCGGAACCGTTGATCGTATCGCGATCAACGGTCGGGAGTAATTTTGAAGAGTCAATGGGACAAAGGTGGACCTTTCAATGGAATCAGGCGAATAAAGGAGAGCCGTCGATCTACGGAGATCGACGGTGGGGATCGGCTATCGAATGCGCAAGAAAAGAATTATCGGGCGGGCGAGTTTGTTAATAGGTGAGCGGGAAAGGCAAATAGGGACCGTCGGATAGGAGGATCTAGATCCGACGGCAGGGATGAATCCCGCTGCGGGGCCACGGGACAAAGCTTAACGCGCGGGGAAAAAACTTGACACGGCGGTTTTGGAGTGAGGTGGAAGACACGTGTCGGCCAGCGGGTGGAATCGTTGGCCGACGGGGGGAAAACGTTTTAACGCGGAAAGCGGTGCGGGCACAAAACCACGGGTTTTTGAAAACAGGCGCCGGGGACCGGGGGGGGTCCACCAGGGGAAGATTGACTCCGCGCCGTTGATCTGTGGGATAGATCAACGGCGGAGTTTTAATAATATTTTCTTTGTTGGAAAAATAAAACAAACCCGTTTTCGCATTTTACAAAGGTTTTCAATGTTTTTTGGGTAATGAATTGTTTCCGAGGGTTAAGCGCCTGGCAGTCTTAGCACACGGTTTCGGGCGTCGGGGCATATGGAGGGAGAAACGGAAAGGGGCTTAGCCTGAGGGGCTAAAACCTAACGCATAGAAACACATGTTTTTCTACGGTTTTAATGATTTTTTGCAAAAGGGGAAGGGTTCCGATAGGTCAAAAAGTGGGTTTTTGACCTTAAGAAATGAGGTTTAATAGAGGAACAAGGAATATAAAAGGGTTTGATGGGGTTTTTATGGATAAAAGAAAACTTGAGGGAAAGAGGAAAAGATGGAAGGAGGGGAGAGAAAAAGGAGGAGGATGCAGCAATATTTCACTTAGATTTTTATGGAACAACAGAGGCAAAGATGAGGAAAGTATAAGGACCCAGCAGTTCATGATCTTGCCAATCAGACTTCAAGCACAACAATTTCGAGCTTGAATTTACATTGCTTGGAGGTACCAAAGAATATTTGGCCACCCGGTGATATATTTGAAAAATATGGGTGGCTATGGTGCTCCACATGAGGATGGCGTCTTCTTGAAAGAGTCAAAATTAGGACTTGATTTCTGCGGGATCTTTGTTGGTGTCGATGTACGATCATTCTCTCTCTTTAGCACTATGTACGGACAAAGCAAAATTAGGTTATCGAAAAAACTGAATTACATCAATACAACTTCTACCTACCCCAATTCTACTGATCTAGCATTTTTTCTTCAGCAGAGTGCATTTGGATTGGCAAACTCTTAACAAAACATTTTATTCTTTTGAAAGCAGTAAATCTAATCTACTTCTACTCCTTATTTCTCCCCGAACTCAGATTAAACAGTTGAGTTCGGATATTCCTCTACCTATTCTACTGTTTGCTGGGATTAAACAGTCCAACAAACTTTCATTCTCTAAATTCGACAACAGAAATTTAAAAATAGCTAAGCCAAGATTGAGCTGTGTGACTTGCTATGATCTATGGCATAAAGACAAGCTGCACATAGATTATTATTTGCAGAAAATTTTAAATCAAAACAGAAGGCTTAAGATCTGAAAGTTTCTTATTATGGCCTTCTTTTTTTCTTTCAGCTCTGTTTTTGCTTTTTCTTTGAGCTGTGTCTTCCTTTCCTTTTGGTTCAGGTTTTAAACTGATTAGAACCAGGTCTTCACATTCTTTGACTCAGAATTTAAAACAGCTTTGAGTCATTTCTTTGGAAACTTTGGTTCAGATTTTGAGTTTGTTTGAACCTTAATTTCTACACTACTCTATCTACTGATAAGCCAAGATTAAACAGTTTGGCAAATCACATTTGCTATCCTATCAGCAGAAAATTGAAAGCTAATTAGTCAAGATTAAACAGTTTGACCAATTAGAAGTGTGTTTTGAGGAGTGGCATTTAGGCTTGCACACTTTCAGATTCATTTCTCTTTTTTGGCATGGGGCCTTGCCTCTCTTGTTTTCATTTCTGCCCTCTTTTCTTTCTTTCTTTTGTTTTTGTATTTTTGATTTTTTATAACTTTAAATGCAATGATGGATGAAGTATTTACAGTGAAAAAGGTGAAAAAGGCTTCAAAACATGAAATAATTTTAAGAAAGATAATGCTTAAGCATCCTGCCATTGACAGGACCCCCAAACAATTCTGCTCCATTCAGTTCTTGTAAGAAAAATGCATTGTTTCCAGCAACTGAATGAATGGAGTAAGGGCCAAGCCACCGATTGTCAAATTTACCATGCTTTCCCTTGTCTTCCCTTTTGGAATCCCACTTTAAAACTTTGTCCCCAATTTTGAAATTGCTGGCCTTTGTTCTTCTGTCAAATATCTTCTTGATATTGTCTTGTTTCTGTAATGCTTTGTTGTATACCTCCTCTCTAGCTTGCTGAAGATGAATGGTCTGATTTATTCTTCTGATTATGTCATCCTCTTCAGTTTGGAGCTCTTGAATTATCTTCATAACTGGTACACCAAGACTGTTGGGAAAAATCGCCTCTTCTGTGCCATGCAAGGCACGGGTGACATACCGATAGATTTCTTCGATCAATGCAACATCGGCCACAAAGTGCATGAATCGACTTTGTGTGGGAACTTCTTGCCCTTCCAACGGTTTCTTTATTATGTTCACTAGCTTTTGTTGGAAGACTGCTGCTGATCCATTATTGAGAGTAATAAGCGATGGGATGTCCCAATATTGTTTGATAACATAGCGATTCAACCATTTTCTTGAGTCAACGACTGTTGCGTTATCGGTAATGATCTTCATAGGAACGACCAAATGCGGATAGGATGTTGGGCTCTGAATTTAATGATGGTGAATCATTGCTTTGTTCTTGTACCGAATAGCTTCTGTCCACTTGATGAAATAATCTTGTGCTTAGGTAAGGATAAATTGTTTGAGCGGGAGGGACAGGGTGGATTTCTCTATGAAGTCAAGTCCCCCCTTTGTTGAAAGGGCTGTGATGGTGGATGCAGAGGAAGGGGTAGTAATTTTCTCTTGCCTTCGAACAATTGGCATTTATGGCAAGTGGTTGTAAGTTTGTGTACATCAGGAAAAAGAGTAGGCCAATAGAAACCAACCCTCAAAATTTTGTTGGTTGTTGACTTCCAGTACAAATGGCCTCCACACTCTCCTTCATGGAATTCCTGCTTAATTTTTTCTGCATCAAACTCAGGCAAACATTTAAGCAATATACCACTAGCATTCTTCCAATAAATACATTTATCAATAATGCAATAGTTTACAGCTTTTAACTTTAGGAATCTTGCCTTTGTTTTAGATAAACCAGGAGGTGTGTTTAAATTAAGCAAAACATAAACAATATCAGCATACCAAGGAGAATTCGCAAAATAATCTTCAACAATGGGGGTTGAGAATTCTTCTTGGTCATCCAAAGCATTAATCATGTTAATATCAAGAACTTCACAATTTGATTCGGTCATTAGCCTAGCAAGACCTTGACCTTTGATAAGCTTCGTGGGTTTAATCTCTAAGTCATATTCAAGAATAACAGCGATCCATTTGCCTCTCTTACCATCTGGATCCTGGGTTAGAATGTCCTTTACAACTAAATTTGGGACAAAGGCAATAATGTGTGAGTGAAGGATGTATACCCTGAAGTCTTTTAAAGCTTTCACCAAAGCAAAATCTTGCTTTTCCATAATATTATACTTCAAAGGGGCATCCCTCAATGCCTTGCTAAAGAATGCAATGGGCTGCTCTTGTCCTTGCGGATTTTTCTGTAAAAGGACAGCAGCTATAGTATGTTCTGATGCAAATGAGAAGATATAAAAATCTTTTGAGAAATCGGGACTTATGAGAACTGGTGTTTTGGTTAACGCTTGTTTAACCAGTTCAAAGGATGTCTTTGCTTCTGTGGTCCATTTCACCCCTTGCTCCCTTTTCAACATGTTTGTGATATTCCTAAGGAGCTCAGCCAAGTTGGGGATGAACCTTCTTAAAAAGTTAATCTTTCCTACGAAAGACTGCAACTCTTTAATGTTCCGAGGATGGGAGATTTGCAATATGGCTTCAATCCTCATGGGATCTATCTTTATACCCTGTTCTGAAATGATATGTCCGAGAAGCTTACCTTCCTGGAGACCAAATAAAGTCTTCTTAGGGTTCAAAGATATCCCAAACCTTCTGCACTTCTCGAAAAATTTCCTCAAATGTTCTAAGTGTTCTTCATCTGTTTTTGAAAAGACAGTTACATCATCCAGATAGATAATGATGAAGAAGCCTAATTCTTCCGAGAATGCTATGTCCATGGCTCTCTGAAAGGTTGCTCCAGCATTCATTAAACCAAAAGGCATTTTCACATACATGAACGTGCCCCATGGTGTAGTAAAGGCTGTCTTTAATTGATCATCAGGGTGGACTAGGACTTGGTTATACCCTGAATAGCCATCCAGCAAAGAAATTCTTTTAGACCCTACCACCCTTTGCAAAATATGATCCATCTTGGGCAAAGGGTAGTTATCCTTTAATGAAGCTTTGTTTAAATTTCTGAAGTCTATACAAAGCCTGACTTCTCCGGTCTTTTTCCTAACTGACACTAGATTAGATACCCACTCAGAATATCTAATAGGGACAATAATACCAGCATCATGCATTTTCATAATTTCCTTCTTAACCAATGGCAACAGGATAGGGTTGATTCGGCGCAGTTTTTGTTTGAATGGTTTTTGGTTTTCTTTAAGAGGGATTTTGTGCTGTATTATTTCGGTGTCATAGGACTTAAGATCTTCGTAACTCCATGCAAAAACATCAGAAAATTCTTTAAACAACTCCAGATATTTAAGTTTGATGTGAGCTGGTAAAGTTTTAGACAGTTTAATGAATCTTGGTTTTTCTTCACTGCCTATATTACATTCTTCCACTTCAGTTTCCACAGGTTCCAGTCTTGGTTTGTTGGCCACATCATCAAAATCAAACAGTTCTTCAAGAGGGGCTAAACCTTTGGGCAGACTATCAGTACTAGAATGCAGAGTTTCTATTTCTTCTGTTTCAGGTTTTGGACTTGATTCTGTTTGGTGTGTGGACATGATAGTTTGAAGGTTTATATCTACCAGCTGTGGAGATGGTTCTTCTTCACCAAGAAAATTCTCTTCACTGCAGTCTGTATCATAATCTGAATCTGAACTATAGGGTTCAAACTCATTTCTGAATTGCATGAAGTCTTCTATTTGTTTATCTCCATCAAATACCTGCCAATATTTCTTGTTATCTGGGATAGCTGGTCTGAATTTTATTTGAGAGGTGTCATCATACAGCATTGGGCAGGTTCTAGCAGCAAAGGCTAAATTGTGGGCTGCAATGTTTTTCTTCCTTGGGACAAAAGATAAGGTGTACTCCTCAAAGGTTCTCAGAAGATCAATGACATCATTCCTATAGGCCCTAAGTCTAGGGTGATTTGCATTGTACTCCCCATTGACTTGCCTAATGATTAATTCAGAATCCCCATATACATCTATTCTCTTGGCACCTAGTTTTTTCAAAAGACGCAAGCCCAAGAGAAGGGATTCATATTCTGCTATGTTGTTGGAACACTGAAAGTTCAATTTGCATGAGATGCATTCTGTACGATTATTTTCAGTGTTAGTGATCCAGACACCTGCACCAGCATTTGTTTTGGTGCATGACCCATCAAAATACATAGTCCAGAGAGGCAGGTTATCAGTTTGATGAATGGACTTTGTATCATTTGGTTCCTCAAGTTGTTTATCGGGTTGAGGACTGTCTCCCTGACTGTCAAGACCTAAGTTCAAAGGACGGATGACTTGCAGTTCAAGATCTGTGTATAAATCGCTAGGATCTTCAGACACAGTAAACTGTCTTGGCACTTCGGCATCGTTTTCCTCCTCTTTCATTCCAGCCATGTATTCTTTCAAAACAGATTGTTCAGTGAGTGTTTCATTATTGAACATGATAAAAGAATCAAGGCTCGTGTTTATAGCATAAAGTGGAGAGTTTTGAGGCCGCTCCTGGCTTGTTACTGTGTACTGCATGTGGGATTCCCTGTAAAGTCTTCTAGTTTGATTGAAGACAGGGATGGTTGCATAGGCCATGTCCATTTGCATAGTTCCCTGTAACTTAGCCCCCCAAGATCTTGACAAAAGCATTCCATACTTTGGGGGAACATCAGCCACAACAACATCCATGACTAAACATTTGGCTGGAATTTGGGCTAAGTTAACACAGAGATCCTTTATCAAACCTAGACATTTAACTCTGCTGGAGTCAAAAGAATATAAATCTTTATAAGGTCTGGTAATTTCAAGACCCAGGCTTTCCATTACAGCTTTTGGCATTAAATTATGGGAAGCGCCTGAGTCATGCATAGCATTGTGCAGAATTTTGTCATGGATGTTTAAGCTTACATAAAAGGGAGGGATAGGACCCTCTTGGAACTTTCCTTCAATCTCGGGACCAAAAATAAGCTCGGGTTGGTCATCATTAAGGTTGAGGGTGTCTTCATTATTTTCTAAGTTCAAAGCCTTCAAAATTTTGGACCTATATACATGTTGGGCAGCCAACTCAGTCAAAGGAACAGAGATTTTGATCTTTGAGATTTCTTGTTCCAGGCTGAAAAGGTTTTGATTCTTCAGAGCATTGACTTCAGCCTTGTTTACTGCCCCTTTATCAGCACTAAAAACTTGCTGATTTGGTTTATCTACAGTTGAAACAGTTACTTTTGCAGGAGTACTAACTGAGGTGTTAGTACTACTAACGTTTGCACTCTGTTTTTCAATGTTTTGAGTGTCTTTCTCTTTATCTTTACCAGAATCAATAGCCACCGTTTTGTCCCTTTGTTTAATTGTCTTAGACTTGGTTGCAGTGCTGTTTTGAGAAGGTTTTTCAGAGGTTTTATTGTTGAGTGTTTGTTGATTAGACTTACTTCTGAGTTCATATTCTCTTAAAGGTTCTATGACAGCGTTGTCCATGTTTTGGTAGCTGTTTTCAGCATCATCTCTTCTGTCATCATAAGGTGTATAGAGACCTTGTTTATTATCATAATGAACTTCAAAGTCATCATCATCTACCCCAAATAAGTTTATATCATCTTCCTCTGTTATTTGATCTGCTTCCTCAACCTCGCTTAAAAAGTTCTGATGAAAGGGGGCCCATACGCGTCATCTTCCACAAATACATTTGAAGGGTGATTTCTTCTAAGATGCAGTTAAGTTTTGGTTTGTTTTGAAGACGTTTTGTGATTTAAACTTGCTTACTTTATCTCCCCTAGAATGTCATTTTTCTTCATCATTTCTTCCATCATTCTTTCCATCTTTGAACGAAGTAGAAAGGTGAGTTCCTCCCTAAAATACTCTCTTTGTTGTTTTCATCCTTATCTTTTCTCCCTTAAGGTTCTTACTCTCTGAAAGGGCACCTCTTTTTATCTTCAGGGTTGCAAAACTCTTTCTCTGATGGACATGTCGTATCGGGTCAAACCTTGGAGAATTTGTTTTAAAGCTGATCTTTGAGGAGAGTTTCGATTCGGGGGAAAGTACGTATACACCTTGTATTGAACTGGTACAATAAACATGCACTTTTTTGATTTCTATGGAGGTTCTTGTAATCAGAAAGGACTTGGAGAGGATTCTTCTTTACTTCCCATTTGTTTAAAAATGTTTGATGGAAAGCTTGGAGATCATTGATACTATGGGGGGTTAAGCCTTTAAATCATTTTCTCACTTTCCCCCCCAAACTTTAAGCAAACAATCTAAGATTGACATAATCATCATCAATTTCGTTTCTGTCAAAGTAGTCATTCATCTTGTCCATGTTGAGATCTTTGTTGTGGTATTATTGTCGTATGTGGAATTTTGGGTGATAGTCCTGTGGAGAAGATCATGTTAATGAGTAAGGAAGAGACTAAGGAAGAATATACATCTTGCCATGATATAATTGAGGTGGGTTTACAAACAGGTGTGTTTTGATGGAATAGTTTGAACGATGGATGAAGGATGAGCTTCCTAATGGATAAACGGTAGTAGATCTACGGTAAGTCTCGGATAAGTTACTAGATTATGTAAAAAAATGTGAATCGGAGAAATTATTAAATTCTCTTATTCCCAAGAGTCTCACTTTGGAAAGGGTAGGCTCGGTCTAATTGATCTAAATCCCCCAATGACCTAGTTCTGAATGGGTTTAAGAAATCAATTTGTGATTCATGAAGAGCTGAAAGGTTTTCGGGGACTGAATTGGCTCTTAGGGGTGGTCTGAAGATAGTAGAGGATTGTATCCTAGGAGACTTCCTAAGAATTCTTTCTGGGTTGTCCACTATTTCAGGAGGATCTGGGTCAGGATGGGCTCTAGTATGAATCTTTTTAGGAGCCACAATGTTTATGGGATTAGACCCAATCTAAACAAGAAAAGTTGAATCAGATATGACAATCTTTAGACGGTTAACTAATCTGTTTTCTCAAATCGAAACTTACAGTGCTTTAACTGGGTTTGAAGGATTTAATAATGATAAGGGTTCTTCCCAGTGGAGTATTGAGGTCTGTTTTAGGATGGTGGAGTCGCCAGGTGGAAGGTTCAGAGTGTTTTCACAGCAGTACACTGTCCACCTCAGTGTTTGTGGAACATTCCTTTTCGAGGATATCTCAAAATACAACAAACTCTAACCAGAGATTGACTGGGAGGGCATTCACCAGATATGTCACCCCCAAAGGAGGATGAGATCCAGAGGCTACCTGGCCCTTTCCAGACTCTGTCTAAGAGTATAGGGTAAAACACATCAAAGACGTATACGGGTATCAAAACTAGTGTTTTACCACCAATCTGAAATGTTTTTGGTATTTTCTGAATTGTTTATATTTGTGGTTTGAAAAGAATGTCCTAACTTTGCCTCAAAACTTAGCTACGGTTAAGAAACAAAGACAGTCTATCCTTATGGCTCAGCTAGCTGATTTTCCAAGGTTAGATAAAGACTTAAACGAACCCTAGGGCTGACCTAGTTTGTCACTGATTCACACAAGTGTTATCATGATTACCATTCTTTGGTAGTGCTTGAAAAGGCTGCTTTTTACTCTCAAGGTGTTATGTAAAAATAAAAGGAAAAAGGTAAAAAACTCAGGAAGTCAGTTTACGGTGGAGGTACGCCGAAGTATTTAGGTCTACGTAACAAGCAAGATTGGCAAGTCCGATCTGGTGTATCATTTCAACCAACACAAAGTTCTGGGATCTAGCCCTCCACAAGATGGGAAGAGGATCTCTCCAATATGTGCAAAGATGGATATTGTCTTTGAAGTTTGGGGTGATGATATTGGGCTAGTTGTAGAGAGCCAAGGGTTTTGTTTGGTTTCTTGAATGATTCGAAACATAGTTCTTTGTACGGGGCAGAAAGATATCTGTCTGCAAATAGGTTCAAAGGTGAGACGTTGCAAGTAACGAGATAGCTTTGATTCTAAAGAAAGATGATGGCAATTTTTCAATCCATTGGGCTATGGAGTCATAAGAGGATTTAATTGAAACATTCAGGTTCAAGAGTGATCTATGGGGCAAGTCATCTATGCCTAAGGATCTCTTTAAAGTTTGATTTATGGAATGGAATGATACAATAAGAAAGGGAAATGACAGATGCATAACAAAGAGCAGCCCAGGATCTGGTAAGTACTTTCAAACTAGCCAACCTTTGACCAAGCACTTAAGAGAAACATAGAAGCAAACTAGGGTCTGGCAATGCTTTGAAACAACGGCCTTTGATACACTTCTAATGACAGTTAAAACAAAGGGGAAACTTGAAGGCAACCTTTGGAGCAGAGACTAGCGGGCAGGGCTCACCTTTCTCCTCATCTTAGTTCTCCTTTACTCAGTTACTTCCAAGACAATCACCAAGATAACACAGAATGGCCCAAGATCTGATAAGTACTTTGAAATTAGTCAGCTTTTGACACATCCTAAGGGAAACAGACAGATAGTTGAGCAAACAAGAAAGGGACTCAGGGCTAACCTTTGATTTCCTCAATTCATTCCTTACACAACATATATGAAAGTAACATTTAAAAAACAACATTCGGCAGTGACGAAAAGATGAGGGAACGCCAGCATCTCTGTGCTTAGACCGAATTAAATCATTTCTAAATAACAATAAAGAAAAACAGGATAAAGATTTTCGACCCGGAGAAGGTCACTGGTGTACAACAAACTCTAACACTGTTTAAACTGTTCTTTATAGTGGAAAATGAAACAAATTGAAAACAGAAATAAAGTGACAAGTTACAGTGAGAATAACATCACCATCAGCATAGACCAGGATCCCATAAATCAGCTTGTATTGATTGCTTCAAACCGGTTACAATCTTCAAATCCAATGTTTTAATCCATCTCTTTTCATAATCTAACCTATCCGTTACAAGCAGAGCTCCAAGAGCCTATGAAACCACTATTTACAGTCAAGATTTTTCCACTCAGAAACAGCTACAACACTTCAGCAATTACATTGACAACCAACTAATCCAACCCCTCACTCATCTTCTTCTGGAGTACTTATAGAAGGATGAGGAGGTGAGATCTGATAAAAAAGATCTCAAATACAATTAATGCAGAATTAATGTCTTCCTGACCCCGTGAGGTTCGATGAAGAAATTCTACAGGTGTTACATCGCATTAATGTGTTTACACTGATGAAGTAAGCTCGAAGGGAGCTTGTGTTGACCTTTGAGGCTCTGCGTACTGTTAGGGTTACTCTGCAAACATTCTGTCATTGAAATCTGGTGCAGTAATAACTTCTTGGTTGTTCCGAGGCATAATATCTGATCTCGTTCAATAAATTCATCCTCTGATTGAGCATTCTGAGGCAATAGGTGGCACTGTGGTGGTTGAGGAATCAATTCGCCTCAAAGTATGGCGGTGGAGGCGATCTGTCTGATGAACACTTTTAGGTTTTGCTTAACTGTTCGAACGGAATTAGGCTTTGATAATGCAAATTTCGAAATCTCACACCTTCTCACAAAACCACTGGTCTGGTTCATTCTATCTTTAACCTGATACTCTTTCTCTGCTCTGATTTTTGGCGGCCATCTTCAAGCTTTGCAGGGACGTACGGTAACCAAAGCTCATGAAACTTTTGTAAATATCTTTGTTCTTCTCCGTATGATCAATTCCATGGAAAAACCGGGAGGATTGGAGTCGTCACTCTCATCCTTCAGATTTCGTAAAATACGAAGAAGAACCCTTTGAAAACCTGCAAAAAACAAGAAAAATGAGGAAATCCTGCGTTATATGGGCAAACTGCATCGGAGGGCGTGCGGGTGGATGGAGAAATCGGAACCGTTGATCGTATCGCGATCAACGGTCGGGAGCAAATTTGAAGAGTCAACGGGACAAAGGTGGACTTTTTAATGAAATCAGGAGAGCAAAGGAGAGCCGTCGATCTGCGGAGATCGACGGTGGGGATCGGCTATCGAATGCGCCTAAGTAAAGAATTATCTGCGTAATAAAGACAGTGAGCGAAGAAAATAGGACCGTCTGATAGAGGTCTAGGGATCCGATCATGGGATGAATCCCGCCGCGGCCACGGACAAAGCTGACCGCGCGGGGAAAACTGACACGCTGCTGAGGAGAGAGCCTGGCCAAATGGAAAGTGGAATCGCCGGGGCCGACGGATAGGCTTAACGTTGAAGCTGCAAGGCACAAAAACCACGGCTTTGAAACGTGCGCCGGACCTGGGTCCACTGTGAAGATCACTCCACACGTGATCTCGTCATATCATTTGTTGAGATTCATATGATTTTCGCGAGGAATAAATAAACCCGAGCGCATTTTTTCAAAGGTTTTGTGTTTTCTGCACAATTATCGCTGAGGGTTAAGCGCTCGAAGGCCTAGCAGAACGCGGTTTCGCGGCCAGGCATATGGAGGAACAATAGTTAACAGGGTTAAAAACCTAACGCATAGAAACACATGTTTTTCTACGGTTTTTAATGATTTTTTGCAAAAGGGGAAGGGTTCCGATAGGTCAAAAAGTGGGTTTTTGACCTTGGGGAAAAAGATTAATGAAGGAATATGGGAATAAGAGGGTTTAATGGGTATTTTTATGGATGAAAGGATACTCGAAGAAATGAGGAAAGGTGGAAGAAGGGGAGCGGAAACAGGAGAAGGATGCAGCAACACTTCACTTGGATTTTTATGGAACAACAGAGGCAAAGATGGGGAAAGTATAAGGAACCAACCCAGCAGTTCATGATCTTGCCAATCAGACTTCAAGCACCAACAATTTCAGGCTTGAATTTGTTTCTTGGAGGCTGCAAAGAATATTTAGCCACCAGCTGATATATTTTGAAAAATATAGGTGGCTAACACTGCCAACGAAATATTCCCCAGAATATTCCATGGAATATTCCCAAAATATTCTGTGGAATATTCTTTTTTTAATAAAATTTTCCACAAAGTCAAATTTTGGCATTTTTAATGGAAATTGAGAAATCTTCAAACTTGAATAACTTCTGCATATGGCGTCGGATTTGAGTGCCGTTCACGGCGTTGGGATCGTTTTGACGAGCACTTTCCAGTCGATCTATTTTGGAGTCATTCTGAGCCACTTCATTTTTGAGCATTTTTCTTCAAGAGACTTGATCTCCTGATCAATTAGGAATATTACAGTCCTCCCCTCCAAAATGTTGCTTGTCCTCAAGCAACTCACAAGGACTTTGTAGAATCTCCAATGGATTTGTCTCCTCCCAAGAATACAAGTTTTCCTTTGGTAGATGAACCAGATAGTTGTCATCATGAAGTAGTGGGAGATACATGAAAAGAGTCATATGCTATCCATTGGCCTTCTCAAGGCATGATATATGGTAAATATTGGGTACTTCAACCCCCATGAGAAACTTCAATCTCCATGCTATCAACCAAACAAAGTGAGCCATCCTTGATAGCTTGAAGAAATAGTCACCAATCCCCACCATATGCAATGTGTAGGGGCTCCATGGCTGGAAATGAGACATAATAATTCTCAATTCACACTATCTCTCTCTCCATTTATGATAAATATGGAGCTGATGATCTTGGGCTGCATTGATATAGTCCTCATGAAGCCAAAATAGACTTGGAACTTCATGATTCCCTTCATGGATTCTAGTGAGCCTCCTTGCCCAATCTTCCATGCATATAGTGAATAGATTATCTTCACCATATGTGCTCCAAAAGAAACATGGACTAAGTGCCATATGACATATTGGATAGTGACAATAGTCCCTCCCTTGAGACCAGTGTTGTCCTTCATCTTGCTGCCTCAAATCATAGTAAAATAGGTGGCCATCCCACCACCTTCTTGCTGCAAAAAGCTTCTTCAAAGCTTGGAAATAGTAGAGGATAATAGGTGTTGGCTGAATATGATTCAAGAAACACATGTCTTGCTCCAAATTCTCCCAAGTGAGAGAATTCTTCCAATGACATAAGCCCAACATATGGCTCCTTTCATAAGGAAACAAAGGATATGATGTAGCAGCCATACAATGTGCTATCCTCCTCTTGAAGCATGAATGAATATGGGAGATTTCATTCCCAAAGGACACACTCAACCAATGTGTCATCCCTTCTCTCATATTCCCAAAAAATATTGGAGCATCGCCATCATCATGATACAAATAAGCTCTCTTATGCCACCTCATGAGATAGTTACATTTTCCCCCAAACCCCAGTACATACATGAACATGAAATATATTCCAAATAGAAATACATGTACATACATGAGACTCATCCCAATCACAAGAAAATATATGGAAAAGAAATTTGACATGGGATGTTCAAACTCTCTTCTTTTCAACCAAAGCAACCATGCCTTCTTCTTCTTATGCATCCTCTCATTGAGATACAAGGCATGAGACAAGAAAATATCAAACCTTGGGTAGTACCCATACTCACCCAATAGCAACCAGCGTAGGAAATCTCCTACTTGCATAAAATTTAGATGTGGTAAGTGGTTTCCCCACCACTTACTTGCTGCCCATAACATATCTCCATGGTTCAGAGTGGAAGATATATTTGGTGCCTTAGGAAAGCACCCATAATGCTGCAAAATCTCCCTTAGTCCATCAAGGGAGTGGCCATGTTCAGAAATAGTTTTGGCCAAAAGTTGGCCATGAAGTTTATAAGATATGACACTCCTCCTTGGAGTCATGGCATCGATATATAATGTAAAAGAATGCATACAATCAGAAAATATAACATGATTTGCATAAGTATGCTCTTCACCAATAGTCCTCCTCCAACAAGTGGAGAGGTGCACAGATCTATCTCCTTCCTCATGAGGAGAAAGAGAGGGCTGAACTAACTCTTCCATAGAGTTATATTACTGCTCCAACTTCATGTGATACATGCATCTTTGATAATGCTGATATAATTCTTCTTCAAATCCTTCCCACATGAATCCATTTGAGATAATATGGTGTGTTCTAATGAAAACAATAGGGGTAGAAAGCAAGATATCATAGGCATCACCTAGTAGTTGGTATTTGAGTCATGACTCTTTAGTCAAATATATCTGATCATGAAATAAAATGACTCCATCAACCACCTTATACCTCCTATATTTCCTTTTTCCACCAAGAACCTTACATGCGAATAGGTTCTTGGAATATTCTACCAAGAGTTGTGATTCCCAATAGGAATCAAGGCTTCTCAACAAAGGCAGCATTGTAGAGTTATGAAATGAAGTAGCCATCAACTCATCTTATTTATTTTTATGGAGAGATATCATTTTCTGCCCCAAATCTATGGAGTGGCCTTTTGACACCATGCTAATGTCATCATAGGTCTTTGAATTCTTCTTTATCAGTGCAAATAGATGAGTGAGAAATAGCAAAATAAATTTCAGGAAATTGTTCAGCTCTCCTTGAAATCTATCAATAGATCTTAGAGCTTTGGTAGCTCCCTTCAAGGCTCCCTCCTTAGCCAATTTTGTCATTGATGCACAAAGTTGAGATAACACTTTATTACTCTTCTCATTAGGGGGCCTCCCTGGCGAAATGCCTCCATGTAAAGAGACATCAA
Source organism: Pinus albicaulis (assembly GCA_034641835.2). NCBI lineage: Eukaryota > Viridiplantae > Streptophyta > Pinopsida > Pinales > Pinaceae > Pinus > Pinus albicaulis. The sequence goes on from CM076576.1 coordinate 115,507,440, forward strand.
GATCTGAAGTAGACTGCATAAATGGTTGGACTGATGTGTCCCTTTCCTTGCTACATAGTTCAGTCTCCTTCTCATGAATAGAAACCCCTTGAAATAAAAAAGGGTGCATGCTCCTCATCATTGGATGCTGGTCCATCCTTCCTCCTCTTGCTTGGAGTAAGGTATCACTGCTTAATAAGGCTGTCACATAATGTTCCTTGGGAATCACTTGCAAAGATACACAAGCTCTTTCCCTTGAAACAATAACTTCATCTCCATCCCCATGTGGTAATGGGTCTTCTTTTGAAGTGACAGTGTTGCTATTGCCTTCTAGCTCTTCCTTCTCATCAATATTTGAGAGCACCTCACTATCAACAAGAGACCTTGGATCTTGGTCTTCTTTTGAAAGAGGAATTTCCATGACTTTTATTTGAGAAGAAATCTCTTCATGCAATGGGGGTCTTTCCCTTGGCAAGGTATCACACAAGTTTTCATCCCCTCCAACAGAAATATGAAGTGGAGTTTTCATAGTAGGTCTTTCCAACTCATGCAAGGTTTTTTCATGCTCATGCTTTGCTAGCTCTTTCACAAATGTTTTAGCTTGCCTCTCATCAAATCTCTTCACCATTCTCCTAGTGAACTTAGCATAATTGGAAATATTTGCATTCTTCAAAGAAAAAGTTTCAAATAACCACCAAGCATAAGCTTTACCTTTAAGATGCAGTGCTTCTACCTTAAGGGATTCTTCTTATGAAACTTGATGTAGATCTAGATATGAGTCTAGCTGATCTATCCATTCTTCAGCTGTGCATGTGGAGGATCCATCAAATTTAGGCAGAAAGAATCTACCTCTTCTTCTTCTATTGTTGGCTCTTCTCTCCTCCTTGAGCTGGCAGAACTCTTGGAAGCTCAAGTTCTCCTTGATTTCCCAAGATTTAGATTCGTACTCCTGAAGATAAACACTCAAAGTCTCCTCCTTTGGTGCATCTTCCTCCTCTTGAAACCCTCTAGGAGTTTCATCGCAACTCTTCATCTTCTTAACCTCCTGGGGGAGGTCCTTTCTGGATCTAAAAATTGATGAGATTAATATCATATTATTCATCATTCTGATCTCCTTCTGTATTCTTGGGCTGAGACTCACAGGCTGAGCCAAGAAAGATGCTCTGACACCACTGTAATATCCCAAATCTGGAATTTTCTACAACAATGAGAATACCCTAAGGTATTACAGAGTTGGAGATGCAGAACTATGACTGATAACAGATTTTATAGTGTATATCCTTCAATAATATGATAAAAAACAACCTTTAATTCACTTTTGGACTCAAAAGGGTGGGGAAAAGAGGTGATTTATGCCCTAAAATGAGTGTATTCATAAATCTGCGTAACAATAAGGGAAATGGCGAGAGGTTATTTTAGCTGAGGCTATGAGGGACTCCCATACCAAATTTTAGGTCAAAAAAATCATTATAGCTAAGTTAAACAGTTCCTCCACTCCCGAAAGGGCTTAAAAAGGCTGATTTCCCATGACCTAGAGTATGCAGAAATTACTGAAACTTGAGCAGCGTGATTTTATGAAGCTAATAGATGAAAATAAGTATGAAAATCATAGATCTGGGGCAATAATTATGCATTTACAAGATTAAAACAGAGATTTTACATGGATAAAACCCTCAAGATTGAGGTGCTGCAACACTGGAAATTGCCAAGAAAGAAAGACAGCGTAATTCTCTGAAGGATGAAGCTCTGATTTATTGTATATTTGATCTAGAACAGATCTATGCATGAAATTACAGATCTATTACAGATCTGGAAGCCAAAGAGGCTGTTTATTACATTCCCCTTGGGGTTTTGTGCAAAACATGAAGCACAGAGAGTAGATCTGAGATCTAAGGTTGCAGATTTGAAGAATGATTCAGAAATTTTTGAATAATAAAATGGTACAGTAGATCAGATCTGAAACTAACATGGATTGGATGGCCAATCCATGGATCACCACAGTGAGAGGAAGAATCCCAACACCAGAGATCTCTCCTCCAAAATGTAGACAAAACACCTTGCAGCTATAGATTTGCAAATAACGCTGTTCAGGGAGAGAAAAAATGTTGTAGGCTCTGAGAATGCTTTGTCTTGATTCCAAGATAAAAAACTAAAACTCCAACAATGGATGCACTCTTCCAGGAGGTTAAAAGACACACTCACTAAGAAGAGGCTCCAATACAAGCTAGATCTGAAAAAATCTAGTATTCCACTTGCTGCAGCTTACAAACAAGCAAACCATCACTGGATCTGTATTGTAGTTGGAAGTAGAAGCTTGGTCTCCAACCTGATAGTGGAAAAGCAATACAAGCTCTCCCAAGAGCTCCTCAATGGGAAGAGATGGAACCCATAAATAGGAAATCCCAATGCAATCTAGGCTAAGCAGACAAGAAAGATGTTTGTCTAAACAGAAAAAAATTCAGAAATCATATCATGAACAACCTCAATATGCTACCCTCCTCTTCCTTTTATAAGATCAAGAGATTGTAAAACCCTAAAAAACCTTCAATGATTTAGCCCCATTCACATGTGTAGCCTCCAACTTGACTGCGTTGTCCTTCTAGGAGATTCATTGCATCTCAACAACGTGGTTGATTTTGTCATGGTTGACTTGGTCAATAGATTCAGTCTCTTTCACACTCAAGTGTGTTTTTACAAGTGGCCCAGATTTAGCCTTGTTCACATTGGGCATTGATTTATTCTTTTATTAGGAGTTTTATGAACCTACTTTACATATTTATTCTTTAAACAAAGAAAGAAAAACAAAATGAATATTCCTATTAGCTTAGGACCAATTAGGAATATTACAAAATTGATAAATTAAAATGCACTACGAAACTGCTGTTACTAAACTGTCTTGTACATGACTATTTAGCAGTCAACTTCAAGTTTAGTTTCTGGCCAAATGAAAAAGTGTTTTGGAATTATAAAATACATTTGTCTTCATCATAGCCCCAGCTACAAAAAATTCTCTCAATTTTCTCACAGGTGTTATTAGTTGGGAGATACAAGGATTTCATTGAAGCCCTATTTTCAGAAACATAGTTTTCCTGTTTTACACATGTTTTGAAAATGCAGTTTCTGGATAGAAAGACATGTGTTTCAAAAATCCAAGAGAGGTTTTTATTCAAGACATAATGGCCTACAACTCCTTCATTTTCTCAAACTACATTATGGATTAGGAGATATAGGCTCTATTCCAAGACCTATTTGTTAGGGAAAAACAAGAAAAATGTGCAAGGATGTCTTAAATAATGAAGAAGAAATGCCTCAAGGAAACTAAAATGAAGTTGGTTTATGGTTTGTATGGTTTTTAGATGATGAAGACAGGTTATATTCTAATTTTTTGAGCTACTAGAATTTTTATTTGACAACTTTATGAAAAAATTTGCATACTCAGCAGTTTCGTAGCGCCTCCAGGCTTAAAAAGCAGAAAAGCGCTACGAAACTGATGTAGTTGCATTTTTTCCCTCTTTTGATCGGTATTAAAGGTGTTAAGGGCTGAGTTAAGAGCTGAAATTGCTATGAAAGATGTGTTTAAGGGTGATAAATATGATGCAAGAGGAAAGAGTCAAATTTTTGGAGGAAAAAGGCTTGTAATGGCAGCGCTACAGAAAGCGCTATGAAATTGCTGTATTTTCATAGCGCAATACATTACATCCTTTTGAGTAGTTTTTGAAGCAGTTTTAGAAAACTGGAGGATATGAAATAGTTATGGGACATGTTAAGTCAACATTCAATAGCCAAGGACCATGAAATGAAGATTAAATGTTAGTCAGAATGTTCAAAGAAGGAAAAAGATCCTTTGCCTAAAAAACAGGGTTCTGCTTCCTATTTTTGAGGAGGTCAGCTAAGTGGTCATGAAGAAATAAATGCCATTATCAAAATTAGATAATGTGATGATACACTTTTCAATGACGTAATTTCAAATATATAAGGTTGTTATAGATAGTAATAAGGAGTTTGAGTCCTTTTTGAAATAGGAATGTCAAGTAGGATAGGTGTCTTTTTGTAATAAATTTCATGTTTTATGGTTATGCAGGGTGTCAGTGGACATAAATTCGATGTATCTAGCCTAGAGGTAGATCATATGATGATGTAAGAATTCTATTAAAGGCCAATGGGTCAAATTTGTCAAGGGTTGGAATATTTTTGGCAAAACAACAGCTTATTGTGAAGGACTGTTTCAGCTAATACAAAGATCTGTTACTTGAACAACTTGAGATTCTGAAGGAAATTTTAGTGCTTTCCTATTCTATTTGTACCTCTTATGTATCTCACTTGCAGTGGTTTTCACTTATATTACTCAAAATTCATATATGAGATGCTCTGACTTCCTTTATATGTGAATTGACTGTGTATACTCATGTTTTGTTTGTGTGTGTCCTATTCTAGAAACTCTGAACAACCTCAAATTCCATGTCAAGTAACTCACTGAATCACTAAAAGTTTTGATTCCATAAGGAAATGCCTACATACTGATATTATTTTCAATCTACACTCATCAGGTTGGAGATGTTATCTCAGAAGACTATTTGATTGTAAAGCTATTAGAGTTTCTGCCATATACAGTAACAACACAACTTTTCTTCACCTGATATTATTATTATATTTCAATGAGTTTTTGTCCTATATTTTGAAAAGTTTTCTTCAATGTCTTAATGATTATTACTCAGAACTCATGATTTTTCATGCTCTGACTTCCTTTAAGTATTAAGCCACGATTTATCTCTCTTAATAGTTTTCTTCCAATGTCTTGATGTCTCATTACTCAGAATTCATGTATCATACACTCTGACTTCCTTTGAACCTCAAGCTATTGAAAACCTACTGTATGTCTTGCTCTTTCATTGAAATATTTACAAGCCTCAGCTTCCACAAGGAAAGATTTTTTATTGAGATCCATTTCACTGAATCCATTGCCCAATGGTATTAAGCTCTGATATTTTCAACCTACATTCATCATAACCAGTTTATTTCCTAAAGAGAGTTAGCCATATATAATTTTATTCCATATCATTAACCCTTGAGAGAACCCTCTCAGGTGAGGAGGCTAAGCCTCAGTCACAATATTGGTTTGAAATAGCTACACTAAATTTGTCTCATCAGCAACCAATCATGTACGATTTTGGTGATAACATTTTGGTGTGTCGGTTGGGAGTCTGAAGATATACATCTCTCGAAAATTATGAAGCTGAACTCTTGAAGGTAGCAAGAGCTCAGAATCTGTTCAAGGCTGCAACTACCTTGGCGACTCCATTGTTGAAGAATTCAAAATTCATAGATTCATGGTGATTCCATTGGACATATGAAGAGCTCAGATGCTTCCATTCTTGTTTCAAGGTATGCATGTATAGATTTTTTAGGAATTCATGGTTTCCCAAATCATTTTCCCAAGGATGCATATTTTTTAAAGAATAGTCCAAAATTCAATGGAGATGATTTGAGTTTTAATTTGAAGCATATATAATATTTATGTGGTCTTACTAAGCTTCTTAGAGTCAAACATGAAGATGTTTGCATCATATTGTTCTATGATTCATTTCAAGGAAAATGTAAACAATGGATTGAAAGCTTTCCTGTCAGATCTATTAAGTCATTTTCATATTTTTGGCTTATGTTTTTAGAAGAATGGATAGACAGAACATAGTTAGTGGTAGAATCTCCTTCAATTCAAGGCTTTAAACAATGGAACGATGATCATATTAATGAGGAAGTAGACGAAATTTTTTCTTTGTCCTTGTTTTCTTATCTAAAATCATTTGAATGCAAGTCAAAAGATAAGATTCAACTTTTGGATGAAGTTGCTAAGAAAATTGAGAAAGACATTGAAGTTTAACAAGGTGAAATTCAATCATATAGTCTTCATGATCATGATCATTCTTTTCAAAAGCTTTCCATGCCAGAAAACAAAGAGAGGGTGTTCCTTTCTCTTTTGAGATTGAGGAAGAATACACTGTTTTTGAAAATAAGTTTGAACAACATTTTGATAGAACACAATTGAAATCTTGTGTGGTTGAGAAAAGCATACATGAGTTGTCCAAAACTGCAGAATGTCATGAGAAGCATCAAACAGATCATGTCTTCTTTGATCCTATATCTGATTACATGGAAGATTTCTACAGTCCAGATTGTCAATTATATTTTCATTATGAGGATCAGATCTATTTTATTTTTCCTTGGTCATTTTAGTATCATGCTTACTGTTGGTTCAAGTTCATTCAATAGGTTCAAGTGTCAGATCGGATCAATGACTGGCTTCATTGGAAGTTTCATGTTGCTTGAGATAAAAATGGAGATTGCAGTTGTTAGGGTAGGTAGGAGTGTGTGAATAAGCTCAAAGTTGACTGAGCATATTTTCAGTAGGTACATATTTGGTTCTTTTGCAGTGATCATCAAGCTTGAGCCCGAGGTGAAGGCCATAAGAGCTTGGAGAAGTTTTCATAAATTTCAGAGTTTTTATTTCCAAGAAGATGGATAACAGCACTGGAACTACTGGTTCTTTGGTGTACCATAGGGGCACACCATCCCAAGTGGAGCCACTATTATCACTCATAAAATTGAAGCATCAGTTGAAAAATTCCTAGAGGTTCATGTGTTAATGGTAGGGTCATATAATTCATTTCTCATTACTTCGTCAAGGGAATTTTTTAATTTTTTTTTGTTTAAATCTTACCCTAAGGTCTAAACCCACTCACTTTCAAACTCCCTCATGTCACATCACTCATCATTTTATAAATGATTTCAATTTTCAAGATTTTTGTAGAGAAAACTCCATTTTAGCCAAGAATCCATACTTTCATAGCAAATTCAGTGTAAAATAGGCAGAAAAGGCTATGAAACCGACTAATAGTTTCGTAGCGAATGTGAAGCATTTCTCTATTTTCTGGTTTGGATAAGTCAACTTCAAAGGAAATTTTTGAGAAATTGAAAACTCATTTTAAAAATATGAAATAGGTTTTTCTTTATGACATTCCTAAACACAAAAACCTCTCTCAGGTTCTTCAAATTCATTAGGAGGCGGCAGAAATTGATAAATTAAAATGCACTATGAAAGTGTTGTTACTAAACTGTCCTGTACATGACTGTTTAGCAGTCAACTTAAAGTTCAGTTTCTGGAAAAATGAAGAAGTGTTTTGGAATTATGAAAGAGGTTTGTCTTCATCCTAGACCCTGATACAACAAACTCTCTCAATTGTATCACATGGGTTATCACTTGGGAGATACAAGAATTTCATTGAAGCCCTATTTTCAGAAACAAAGTTTTGCTGTTTTACACATGTTTTGAAAATGCAGTTTCTGGACAACAGGAGCTGTGTTTCAAAAAACCAAGAGAGATTTTTATTCAAGACATAATTTCCTACAAAAACCTCCTTCATTTTCTCAAAATACATCATGGATTAAGAGATATAGGCTCTATTCCAAGACCTGTGTTTCAGGAAAAAACAGGAAAAATTTGCAAGGATGTCTTAAATAATGAAGAAAAAATTCCTCAAGGAAACTAAAATGAAGTTGGTTTATTGTTTGTATGGTTTGTAGATATTGAAGACATGTTATATTATAATTTTTTGAGCAACTACAGTTTTCATTTGACAAATTTATGAAAAAATCTACATACTCAGCAGTTTCGTATCGCCTCCAGGCTTAAAAAGCCGAAAAGCGCTACGAAACTACTGTAGCTTCATTTTTTTCCTCTTTTGATCGATATTAAAGGCGTTAAGGGCTGAGTTAAGAGATGAAATTAATATGAAAGATGTGTTGAAGGGTGATAAATATGATGCAAGAGGAAAGAGTCAAATTTTTGGAGGACAAAGGCTTAAAATGGTAGCGCTACAGTGAGCGCTATGAAATTGATGTATTTTCGTAGTGCAATACATTACATCCTTTTGAGAAGTTTTTGAAGCAGTTTTAGATAGCTGGAGGATATGAAAGAGTTATGGGACATGTTAAGCCAACATTCAACAACCAAGGACCACGAAATGAAGATTAAAGATAGTCAGAATGTTAAAAGAAGGAAAAAGATCTTTTGCCTAAAAAACAAGGTTCTGTTTCCTATTTTTGAGAAGGTCAGCTAAGTGGTCATGAATAACTGAATGCCATCATCAAAATTTGACCATGTGATGATACACTTTTCATTGATGTAATTTCAAATAGATAAGGTTGTCATAGATAGTAATAAGGAGTTTGAGTCCTTTTTGAAATAGGACTATCAAGTAGGATAGGTGTCTTTTTGTAATAAATTTCATGTTTTATGGTTATGCAAGGTGTCAATGGATAGAAATTCGATGTATCTAGCCTAGAGGTAGATAATATGATGATGTAAGAAGTCTAATAAAGGAAAATGGGTCGAATTTTTTAGCGGTTGGAATATTTTTGGCAAAATAGCAGCTTATTGTAAAGGACTGTTTCAGCTAATACAGAGATCTGTTACTTGAACAACTTGAGATTCTGAAGGAGTTTCTAGTGCTTTCCCATTCTATTTGTACCTCTTATTTATCTCACTTGCATTGGTTTTCACTTACATTACTCAGAATTCATCTATGAGATGATCTGACTTCCTTTATATGTGAATTGACTGTGTATACTCATGTTTTATTTGTGTGTGTCCTACTTCTAGAAACCCTGAACAGTCTCAACTTCCATGTCAAGTAACTCACTGAATCACTGAAAGTTTTGATTCCATAAGCCAATGCCTACATAATGATATTATTTTCAATCTACAGTCATCAGGTTGGAGATGTTATCTCAGAAGACTATTTGATTGTAAAGCTTTTTGAGTTTCTGCTATATACATTAACAACACAACTTTTCTTCACCTGAGATTATTATTATATTTCAATGATATTTTGTCCTATATTTTGAAAATTTTTCTTCAATTTCTTAATGATTATTACTCAGAACTCATGATTTTTCATGCTCTGACTTCCTTTAAGTATTAACCCATGATTTATCTCTCTTAATAGTTTTCTTCCAATGTCTTGATGTCTCATTACTCAGAAGTCGTATATCATACGCTTTGACTTCCTTTGAACCTCAAACTATTGAAAACCTATTGTATGTCTTGATATTTCATTGAAATATTTACAAGCCTTAGCTTCCACAAGGAAAGCCTTGTTATTGATATCCCTTTCATTGACTCCATAGCCCAATGGTATTAAGCTCTGATATTTTCAACCTACATTCATCATAACTAGTTTATTTCCTAAATAGAGTTAGCCATATATATATTTATTCCATATCATTAACCCTTGAGGGAGCCCTTTCAGATTGAGGAGGCTAAGCCTCAGTCACAAGATTGGTTTGAAATAGTTACACTGAAGTTGTCTAATCAACAGCCAATCAGGTACGATTTTGGTGATAACAGAGACTAGAGTTCTTTGAGTGGCTCCACCAATAGCTGATCGTCGTGGAGGATTGGCCCTACTCTGGCACAAATTTCACTGGTGATGCAGATATCCCACTCCTAGAATTCAAGGATTGTGATGAAGTACTTGGTAAGACTCATTTTTTATTTTCATGAGTATTATGAGTTTTTTTGTTATGCATGTTTTGATATTAATCCATGTATTCAGATGTTGGCCCAGAAAGACCTGCAGGTATGTCTCCAATAGCGAGACGGATCCCTCACGAATTTTATATTGCCCCTCATGGTGAGGGAGGCGAGGAGGAGGAAATCATATGCAATTTGGAGGGAATCTCGCGTGGGATCCCGAAATATGCGCAATTCGATGACATTCCTCATGCATACAAAAGACACACCGCAGGGGTGTCAAACTGAGTTCACCACTTGTTGAGGTAGCATGTATGGGTAGTGCCATGTTATCATGAGCGTCATGCTATGTTGGAACAGGGTCTCCTACAAGAGCTGCGAATATGGTCCATTTTTGTATATTTTTGATTATATTTAGTCTAACTCAGGGGTTTTGGGGTGGGTCAAAGCCCCTAATGCATTGAAAGTGGGTCAAGGGTAGACCAAGAGTCCGCAAACCACGGTTTGCAGACCATTGGATGCGTAGGCTAAAATAGTATAAGTAGTTGAACATTTTTGAGTTGTAAGACAGAATTGGAATAGAGATTGATGCTAAGTGTGAAATGTTAGATCTGGGATTGGGTTATTGGGTTAGGATTCTTGCTGGATGTGTGAGCGAAGATCATTTTTCTGGTTGTGTGCGGACCCTGGTGGCTGTGTTCGCAGGTGGATTTTGGGGGGTATGTAAGAGAATTTTTTATAAGTAATATATGCGAAGTATCGTGGATATCTGATGTTGTTTGATCTATCTGGTTATGGTTATTGAGGACTCGAATTATATGTGATTTTGTTACGAGCTGTGAATTATATGTGTTTATGAGCTACGAATTATCTGTGTTATGATTACTGTATCTGCAATCTGATTAAGTCTGTTGTGAATATATTGTTTATGCTTATACTTGGCTGTCCACATGTGGATGCGAGCCTGTTATATAAATCTGGTAAAACTGTACTATGGTTAATCATTGAAAGTCCTACGAACAACCTCTGACTGCGTAGATCTGATAGTTTCCAAACGGTTCGACTTACCTACTCTCTCTCTCGGGGTGAGGAAACCTGGTTCCAGCATCCACCCATACTGCTTCGGGTGAGACTTTGGCCTGTGCAATAAGGTCACTGCCGAAAGGGCCAGTAGTATAGGGGTTTGTTGGAAAAATTTAATCTCTGAACCTAGGTCAGGACCCCTCAACTCGAAAAATGGTTCCGTTGCCAGGACCGAGAGCATTTTGAGAGAGGGATTGGGTAATGCCAAGGTCGTACTAGAAACCTGAAAGAAAAGAAATTGATGAATGGTTCGAACGACAAGTTCATGAATTTGCACTGAAATAAAATTGCAGTAAGAGGTTGACCACTGAAGAGTGGAAGAATAGGTATTTTTTCACAGATATCTACGAGATGTTCTTCGTAACTATTGCAATCGAGCTCTAGGAGTGCCTCGCAAGGTTGGTCAAATTTCAGAAGTGTTGGAAGGATGAGCAGGTCACACAGTGGACCCTAGAATTGATCCAACAGTTAGAGAAGGCTGATAACACCATCAATCGCACCATAGATCATTGGGTGGACATTGTGCTAGGAGTATTCGTGACATTATTTTCCATTGATCAATTCGTCTCCTACTCTGAAGCAGAGCGAATATTCTTCAAGGGATTTAGGGGTAAGTTTCTGAAGACTTTACCATTGCTGATTAATATATTACTGTGTGAAAAAAGTATTCTGTGTAGCCACAACGAGTGAATGACCACTGATCCGGACGGAAGTACAACGCAAATACTATCAAACAAACCTAGAAGGAGGTAGATCTTTCTATAGCCCGATAAGAGAAGCAGCTGCGCAGAGTCCTCCAGCCACACCACTTTCAAACCAGCATAGGGGTAATAATTCACCTACACCTCCAACATCCTGAAGACAACCTGGCTGTGCACATGAAATTTCCTACCTTTAAGGGTGTGGGAGATGAGGACATGGAGTAGTTCTAGTTTGTCGCATAATCGGTATGGACTGCGCAGAACGTAGGTAGTGATGCAGTAAAGAGGGTACAACTATCCCTTGCCTTCGAAGGAAGAGCGTTGGATTGGTACATGGGATACATCAGAAAACATGCAAAATCAACCATCAAAGAGATCAAGAACGCCTTAAAACAACAGTTCAAGAATCCTAAGTCCTATTCTCAAATAGTGGTCGACCTAAAGGATTTCAAGAAAGGGCCTTCTAAATCGGTATGGGAGGCTGATCAATGGCTAAAGAAGGTGATCAGGGAAGGAGGATTTTAGTACGATGATGGACAACACACAGAGTGGTTCATTGCTATGTTTCCACCTCACCTGCATGTACCTATGGGTCACCAAACTTTCAAATCTCAGGAAAAATCCCTGGAGGTCGCCATGAAGTTAGAAGCTGTGCCCAGAGACGATACCCAGCTAGGCATCCGACAAGGACAACTAGAAGTGATGCACATGGAGATCTAGAACTTGTGAAAGAAATGAGGCATAGAGGCTAGCGCAGAAAGATGGTGCATACGTTGCAGGACAAATGGACACACTAAGGATAACTGCCCACTATTAACAAACTACATGCAGGCCGGGGGACCTAATCCACTACGCCCTAGGGAAGTGGCAGGACCAAGTGGGCCAGCACTAGGGTGTGATTATTGTCGCGTTGCAAGGCTGCATGACACGAACCACTGTCCCCACCTTGTTGTGTATGTCCCAGAACTAAAACAGTAATGGTGCAGGTTCTGCAGGTCGGTAGGACATGATGAATAGAACTGCCGAATGTATGATTTGATGATTGATCGGGGGAATCTCTATAGGATGCAGTGGGACCCATCTTCACCCAAATCGTTCTTGAGCGCAAGGGGCTCCACAGCAAGGGGTAGTGGAGGTGGAAGAGGTGGAAGCGCAGGTCGGGGATGAAGGCAACTCATCTGTTATAACTGTGGAGAGGTAGGGCAATTTTCCAGGGACTGTCCGAACCACACAAGATAGACCTGCCGGTATTGCAGGCAGCTGGACCATGTGATTGAAGACTATCCAGTCTTAATAGCGAAGATGCAGGAAAAGCAACCGACACCTACGTAGAATGTGCAGAGGGTTAAGGCTGAAATACGAGACAAATATCCAAGCATAAATGTCATAACACATAGTGGGATGGCCACTGGGGGGCCTAGGAAGAAAAATACAAACGAGTTTCTAATCCAACCAACAGTTAGCAAACAGGAAGTGTTGGATCTAAAAAAGGAGAAATAACCATTTATCGCAACTCGCAAGGACTTTTCCGAGGCAGAGGCATCTACTTTGTAGCTGCCTGAGGACCTTAAGGCAGATGAGGAGGTCAAACCCTTTTTACAAGCATGTATGAATCTTCTGCGCAACCCGAGGGCTGTGGAAAATCTTTAGGCATTGATAGATAGCTGCGCAACATGACCTATCCTCCCTCCAGAAATCAAGGACGTACATAAACTCTATGGGTATAAGAAACACACCGGCAGAGAGATGTGGTTGACTGCGCAGATCAGTGATTACGAGATGGATCAGGTTATTTTGGACCTAGGGTCGGATGCGAATGTATTACCTAAACAAACTTGGCAACACATGGGGGAACCTAAGTTTGAATGGTCCACTATCCAGTTGTGTATGGCCAATCAAAAAAAGATCCTTCCATTAGGAAGACTATCAAATATTGTGGTGGATATCACAAGGGTTAAGGTCTGAGATGAATTTGAAGTAATTCAGATTGTTGACGATGCGGATCCCTACCCTACACTCCTAGGCTTGGATTGGGCCATCGATATGGGAGGCATCATTAACCTAAAGAAGAGAAGCATGGTATTCGAGAATAACGGTACAAGGGTAATAGTACCATTAGATCCAGTGGAGGGTGAACGATACATAGAACCAATGCGTGGCGAAGACGATGTAGATCACATCTGTAAGTTTACTATGTGAGACAAAGACTGGATCAACCCCACGGTGGAGGGGGTAATTTGCTGGGAAAAGGACAACAAATGTTTCTCCGACTCTGATGGGGAGATGGAGAATTGGAAAAACCAGTTACATGATGTCTCTGCGCTGAGATGTCTTCAGATCATGAAGAACTTCCATTGCATCTCCTCCGAGGTAAGAGATCTACCTTATTTCAACGGTTTTGGTAATGTTATGGAATTTCTGTGGGCATTTGAAGCCAAGGTTCCTAGGGAACGAAGGTTATGGTCCCTTAACCTAACAATGCGTGCAACCCCTGCACGATAGTGGTGTTGGTCAAGGTTGTCATTGATGTCAATATGGCATTAATCGAGATGTCAATTTTCTTGAGAGGTCTAGTTCAAGATGATGATTTCTTTCCATCAATGAAGATGTCAAATCACAAAGAAGTCAAACCACTAATGAAAGAAGCCCTAAGAAGTCCTTGATCTAATGTTGCATGAACTTGATGATCTACATCTTAACTCTTGATGTCATGTGATGATTTCATACACTTTGATACTTGATGATGACATGTACTACCACCAATGATCTTGGTGATAACACTAGATGACATGAAAAATCTCCAATGATGTGAAGTTTGTTGTCCTTATGATGAAGACTACATAATGATGCTCCATTTGATTGATGAAATATCTCTGCACAATCTTAAGGATAGCTGACCTAGTGACCCTATATTGAAGAAGGAAAGGACATGATTATCGTTATATTATGTTGAAGAAGGCCAGGACATGATTATGAAGACAATCAATGAAGAAATCAAACCATGAAGAAGCCCTACACTCAAAGGCATTATGCTCTGCCTCCATTTTTGCACTCATAAATAATCTGTCACATTAAAAAATAAATTTCGCTACCTTAGTGGCAAAATTCCTTAATTAAACCTACACCATCTTTAATAACATAATTTTTCCTTTCCAATGAGCTATTACTCAGCCCTAAACTCCAAGCGATTTGAAAGTTATTGATTTTTCAAGTTTAAAGTAAAATTCTGTCAGTGAGCCGAATTAACCTTAGTAAATTCATGTCGGCCCTTCTTGAAGACATGTCTATTCATTTATGGACAAGAAGGTGTATATATATATAAGTGGTTTTCGACCTTCTTTTAGAACAGAATTTTGGAGGAGATTAAGAAAAAAAAAACAACGAAGTAAATAACACAGAAAAAAGGCAGAATTGTAAAAGGACGCTAAGAGGGATATACTTGGGAAAATATTTTTTTGTTTTGATACCATGTAAACTCGGATTATAACAAATTTTCAGGATCTATTTGGGTGCCCAGTGCAACTGTTTTTGAGTTCGGATTACAGAATTTTTTTTTGGAGACTCAAACCAAGGTTGTAGGAGTTCACATTTGTTCTCAAGGAGGCTTAGATTTGTCATCAAAATAGTGGAAATATTTTTACAGGACTTGTGGAGAACTCACTACTTAAAAATAAAAAGGTTTGAAGTTTAAGGCATTGCATCTCTGCAAAATCATGTGGATCTGAGGCAGTTTATGTTTGTGGAAAAGTGCATATATATCTTTGTTTTGGACGAGAAAGATAAGGAGATCAAGGATGCAGTTCAAAAGAAAAGTACTTGCTTTCTACATCTGCAAAAGAGTGGAAATTTTGAAGGAGTTGTGCAACTATTTGTAGACCTGTAATTTTAGTTCTTACAGGCCTGCACCTTGGCCCATATGGAAGAATGCAACTAAGTTATTCTTGAGGCAAATTTATGACTGTGTTTTGGCCCAGAATTTATTTTGTGAGCAGCTCCGAATTTTGAGATAAATTACAGACCTAAGACATCAATTTTGGACTTGTGAAAATATCATAGACTATAGCTTCTCAGAACTGTGGCTTGAAGAATATGCAGTCAAGAGTAGTTTAGGTGTTACTCTAGCTCAGGGATAAGGAAGGAAAAACTGTAGAAGAAAACCCTCATAGAAGCCTGATTGAAGCACTCCTGAAGATAATATGAAAACATATTTCTAGAGAAGACTTGGTGCAACATAGTGAAGAATCTTGAAAGACATCTTGGAGTAACTTGAAGACATATTGAAGATCTTGTGGAGATAATGTTGAAGAAGATGATGCATTGATGAAGCCATCATGAGGTAACTTGGAGAAATTGTTTGGGTACGATGAAGAGAAAAGGTGACAACTTCTACAAAGAAAAGGTTGTCATTGATGACGTGATGTGTAGATTACAGTGAAGAGTAAGCTGAATATTGTTAGGGCTCGTTGAAGAAGACATTGGGAGCCATAAGTATAGCCAAATATATCTTGACGAAATGAAGTAGGAGGTTGGAGCCTCATAGAGACAAGGTTGGTGTCTTGGAAGATAGGGTTGGATCCCTTGAGGTTGGTGCCTCAGAATTGACAAGATTGGTGCCTTGGTAGATAGGGTCAGAGCACTAGAGGATAGGAGTCCTCAAGAGACAAGGTTGGAGCTTGTACCAGATATAGGGTTGGAGCCCTTGAGGTTGGTGCCTCATAATTGACAAGGTTGGAGCCTTGGAAGTCCAAGTCGGTGCTTGGAAAATACAGGTTGGAGCCTAGGAGATTAAAGATTGGTGTCTTCATCTAGGGTTGGAGCCCTACATATATTGTACTTGATTTATTGTAAAGAAGAAATTAATAAAAGCATTTATTCTTATTGTTCATTTTGTGTTCTAAATATAGGTGATCTAACTGGTAAAATTAACAATTGAAAAGAAGTACTGATTCACCCCCATCTCAGTATTTCCAACAATTGGTATCAGAGCCAGTACCTTCACTCAAAGCCTAACAGCTTGAAGGTTGATCATTAGAACACAAATGGAAAATCCAAGAAAGAAAGTCTCCAATCCTCCTAAAGACATGTCTTCCTCAACCATTGAAATTGAAGTAAATGAATTTGTGAAGGCTCCATTGTTCAATGGAAACTTTGATATATTGGTGGCAAGAATGAGGAATTTCTTGAAGAATCAAGGAATTGAAGTTTGGAAATCAGTGATTACTGATAGCATGCTGGAAGGAGAATCCAAGGAGTATAATACAAGAGCAATGAAAGCAATCTTGAATGGGCTACCTGATTCTATGAAGGTCATTTTGGAAAAATGTTCGTCAGCAAAAGGCATATGAGACAAAATTCCTGATCTTCACTCAAAAGGAGCATTGACCATGACCTCTAGTCAAGAAGATGATGGAAATCAAGAAGGAAATCCAAAACCCATCAAGGAAGCTGAAGATAAGAGAGATGAAAACAAGGCTAAAGAAGACCTAGAAGACGAAGAGAACAAAGAAGACTTTGAAGAATATCTCCTGAATAAAATTATGGCTTCCATGGAAGAGATTAACAGTTTGAAAAAGGAAAATGAGGAACTTAATAAGAAAGTGCAAGATGGTAACCAGGATAAGACAAGGAAGGAAGTTGACTTTGTCAAGCTTCAATTACAAGAAAGATATGAGGAGATCGCCAAAATTAAAGAGGAATTTCATCAAAACAAAATAAAGCATCATGGAGAAGTCATATCTATGACAAATCAATTGGATAAGGCAAAGAAAAGGGAAGAAACTTTGTCAAGCCACCTTGAACAAAGAATTAAGAGTTTGAACAATCTAGAAGCAGATATTGGTCAATACAAGGAAGAGGTATCTTCTCTTAGATATCAACTAGAAGAATCATGGAAACAAGCGCAAGGAGCCGAGAAGGTGATGGAAACTTTTGCATTCATAGAAGGAAAAGTTAATGAAGCAGAAAAGGAGAGAAACACCATGATATGCCAACTAGAAGAAAAGGATGAAGAAATCTTGAAACTAAAATCAGACATCAATATTCTCAAGGCCGGAACATTGGAAGCTACAAGAATAAAAGAAGAAATGGAGAGCAGTTTAGCAAAGGATAATGAATAAGTCTTCATAATGAAATCAAATGTCATCTCCCTTAAAATCGAATCACATGAAGCAAAAAGAATGATGGAAGACATGAAGAAGCAACTAGTTATGAAAGATGAAGATTGTGAAAAGTTGAAAGGAGAAATTGTCTTTCTTAAAAAGAAAGTTGACTTGCTGAATAAGAACTTGAAAATCTCTCAAACCTTAGATGACATCCTAAGTCATCAAAGGTCTCCCCTTGATAAAGTAGGTCTTGGCTATGCAGGTGAATCCTCAAGAAAGAATGATAATGCTTCAAACAACAAATATGTGAGGAACCTATTATCACCCTATTAATTCTTAGGTCGTGGGATTTTGGTTTATAGTTAAAGAAAACCAGGGTTAACTAAGAACCTCTTTTATATTTCAGGATGTAGCCTTCCTGAATTCCGGAGAGGGATCTCTCCATAAAATTTAACTTTGTTTCAGATTTGAGCTTTAGGCTAGGTATGATTGGGCAGTTGGTTTGTTTGAAAAGTTTGGTGGGAATAAGATTACTTGGAGACAAATTTAAAGAGGAATCTACTAGTCCATTGGGCTATGGGGTCAAATGTAGCAAGCAAGACTAAAACGCAAGGCCAAAAGGATGCCAATATACTCAGGGCAAGGTAGATAACCCTCAGAGACTTGAATAGTTTGATTGGATGGGATGGCTTGCTTTCGGGATAAAGGGCAGTGAAGGATCCTTTGATCTAGAAATAAGGAGAAGGAGGCAGAGGTCAAATAGGACTCAGGAGAAACTAAGAATTCCTAGGTCCATAAATCAGCGAAAACATCGAAATGATTACTTAGTTAAGACATGGAGTTTTTTTACACTAATCCTGAAATAATACTCCTAATTAATCATTCAGATTTGAACACATATATGAAATTGAATGGAACTTCAGAAAAGGAAACAATGACATAAATAAATCACTTCACTCATTAAGTTATCGCAAGAATCCTGAGTTATGAAGTCCATTTAGCTATATTCCAGTCTGCTACTATGCAATCTACACATTAGCCTCCAAAGTACCAGCAAAATATCTATAATAATCTCAGTAAATTTTATTCCACACTTAATACTTCAAAAAGAGAAGTATTTATACAAAAATTATTACAAAATATCTGAGAGACATGTAGGAATATCTCTAGGAAAAAATAAATAATTATTACATAGAAAGAGGGACAACTGCAGAACAAACTGGCTAGCTGTCCTCTTATCAATAAAAAACAGTACTAATTATCTTAACTGGTTGCTTTGTTGTAGTTGCTGGAAATACTTGCTGGCATTTTGGAAAAAGATCTTTGGAAGATAACTTGGAAGACACTCTTTCCAATTCACATCTTTTAACTTGTGCTTTATCACTGATACTCTTTACATTGTTTTTTTTACTGTTGTAAAATAAGGAATAATCTGTAGTAAAAAGTTATTTTGAATAATACTCTTTGACTCTGCTCCTTTCCCTGATACACTTTGGCTGCAAATATTTATATCAAGTCAGTGAATTCCTACCATTGTTCTGCACTAGGAATTCTCATATTCTTCAATTTCCTGTAGCTTTCATCTGCCTCTGTATACTTAGAAAAATTGGGCTTGACAAGGAAAATATGTTTGATTTCATTTTGTAGAAAGAACAAGTTCTCAAAATATTCCAAAATAACTTTACCGGTTGGAGACCCTTGTGGTAAAGGTTTGCTGACCTGCTCTTTGGCATAAGCCCTGATTTTGTTGTCATAATCCTTCTGTGCCGTTAAATTTTTATTTAAGGCATGAATGTCTGGAAGGCCTGCTTGTGTTAGTACTGTGTATTTGGCCCAAAATATTGTGATTTCCAAGTTCATATCTTTACATCTTTACTCCAAATTATTCATCATATTTCTTTTGTTCAGGACTTTCTTGATTTGTAGTATGCTTTCAGTCCTATCATGAATCTTTAGCTCTTCAAGCTCTTCTCTATTTTTTTTGTTCAAAAATGTAATTAGTTTCAAAGCTTGAGAAGTTTTGTCAGCCAGTTCTTCTTTTGTCTTCTAAATTTCAATTTGTGCAGCCTTGAGTAAATATTTTTGCTCATAAATGATTTGGATTGAAGGCCACTGTAAATGTATGCCTTGAATGATGTTGTTCCAAAGATAGTTCTTGATATATGCCACCTGTTCACTGAGGTTAACCTATTGTTGTAGAATCTTTACCTGCTCATGCAATCTGTTGGCTCTCTGTTCATGTCCCTTGGATGAAATCAATGCATCTCTTTTTGATGTTTCAAGATTTCGGATGGTGCCTTTTAAGTTGATTATCTCTATATTCTTTAAGGAAATTTCTTCCATTGCCTTGACTATGTCTGCTGTTTCACTTGTTTGATTTACTTGTGATGTAGATGATGAAGTGGCAGAAATATCTTTAGATGTAATTGACACTGCAGTTGCCAATACTCCTTTTGGTGTTAAATGTTCTACCAATGTGGAAGGAACAACAGTACTAACAGTCGGAATGACTGTAGGAATGAAGATTTCATGAGATTTTTAAATATTTCATTTTATTTTATTAGAATTTCTGTTTGATTCTCCATTTCTTTAATCTGAGCTGTCATCTTCAAAACTAGCTACATTAATTCATCCTTTTCAATTTTATCCTAAAGAATCTCTATAGCTTGTGGGTGCTCACTCTATGGAAGTTTGAGTTGCTCTCTCAAGGCAGCAATATATTCATTATTTTGCCTTATGAGAGTTTTAGCAACTTCAGTATTGGAGGGATCCACTCCAATTTCTATCACCAAATATTCTAAGGATTTGATCCTCAAATCCTTAGCATGTAAAGATGCTTTATCTAATTTCATTTGGGTTTATAAATTAGATATTATCTTCTGAAGCATGGTAGCATTCATATTTTTGTTGACTACCTTTGAATACAACATCTATGAAGCACTTCTATGAAACTCTATCTGGTCAAGTTCATGTATGGTATCTGCATTTACTTCAAACTCTGTTTTCCTGTAATCTGTAGTTGACCTTGGGTCTGTAACCATTGGTTGGAGAAAAGACATAATCATCTTATTTGTTGAATAATCAAAAGCTTTCACAAGTCTGTCGTTGTCTCTTGGTTTTTCTTTAAGGAGTTTAGAATAGACCTCATTCTTAATCTCCTCATTATTTTCTCTGATCTGTTTGAACTTTTTCTGAATGTCAGAATCAGTTTCTTCTGCTGCTCTGGAAGAGGAGGGAGCTTTTGTATTTATCTGTGTTTCAATCATTTATTTGCCTTTTCCCTGTAATAGTACCTGCTCATTCTAAATTTCTTTAAGTGTTTCAGTGACAATTATTGTGGCCTCATCATCTTTTTGTTGATCATTGTTGTTTGATTGATTTTCATTGTCACCTATCTCTATGTCCTTTTCAACAATCATTCTGGCCTTCTTGTTGCAAATTGTGTTAAATTTACTTTCTATTATGGTTTTTTCTAGATAACCTTCTTCCTTTCTGGGTCTTTTATTAGACATTTCTGTTTGTTGGCCAACTGTAGTTAGCTGTGTGCTGTCTGTCTGTTTTTCCTGCAAGCTATATGTCTACATCTCCTGAATATCCTCAATCAAAGTGTTTGCAACCCATTCAATTTGATTAGCATATTTTTCAATTTGAGGCTTTGAATCATGGAGGAATGGGGTTAACTTACACTTGACCCTAAGGTTACTTATAACACCCTGAGGGTCATAATTCCAATAGAAAATTTCTTGGAATTTAAATTGTGATAATTTGTTGACTATGTCTCTCAAAGCATCTCTACTATTGACTATGAATGGGCCCATTTGAATTTTCAGCTTGAATTGTGCTTTCTTTTTGGAGCTAATGAATTTCATTGCATTTGCATTCAATATCTGTCTTAAGTACTCCAAAGCAAAAATCCTAGTGGTTAGAAACTTTGGTAATTTGTAAGGGGCCAAGAGTGCACCATACACTCTAATTTCTGTGTAATTTTCATACAAATACCAGTCTCCAAATTTACAATTTTCAGACAACTGTAAAATTCTTTTGATTTCTTCATTAACTCTTGGGGGCTCTGCTTTATTCAACAAACTTATGGCAGGTTTAATAAACAAATCATTGAAGTCCTTATAACTGTATTCACTGCTATTTTTCCTGAGTAGAGAAGTCCATAATACCATTGAAAGAGGTTTACCTTCCACATCCATTTTTTGTAATGCAATTGGGAAATTGTCTGCCTGAAAAAATATGAAGAGATGTAACAGATAGGATGAATATTTGAACACTCCTTCATCAGGTAATTTAATCAACTGATAATTCATATTATCAACAATGAATTTGGCAAAGTTGAAAACAATTTCTGGATTTTGTCCTGGTGACAAGGTGGAGAGGAAACCTAGAATAGAGGCATCTATAAATTCATCATTAGCATAGCCTAATATGAAGGAAAACATTGAAATGATTTGTCTTGAGCCTTCAGGGAAATCAAAAGTATCATAGGGTGGATTTACTTTAGGAAGGTTAACATGATTGGGCATGAAGTTTTGAAGGATCATAAACTTCCTAGGGAAATCCAAGTCTAAACACATTTGAGTTAAATATTCATTGGACAATGACACTGCTTGTGGAACGTGGCTCGGCTGGAGCATATCATTGATGGCTTCAGCAGTTATGTAAAACAGGACCTCGTTATATTTTTTTCACCTTGCATATTTGGTCAGGGATATAATGTAACTAACACAACCTAACGAAATCTTGGGCTGGATGTGTGATGGGAACCACGTATTTAGGAAAGTTGGAGTCCCATACAGGTATATCATTTTCCACCTTCTTCTCAAATTTCTCATGACAGTAGCTCTGTACTTCAAGTAGATCAAATTCTAAGGTAGCATCAGCAATTCTATAGTCTAAATCAATCAAGGGACTGCTCTCTTCAGAGGAGATAGGTGGCTACAATGGTCTAACTACTTCAGTGGAATTAGCAGTTAGGGCAGGAGTAAGTTTATTGATGATTGAAGGTTTAGGGTTTGGAAGCTTACTGGAGGGAGGCTTCTGAGGTTTGGGACCTCCAGTCCTAGGAGTGACCTGTTTTTTGTCATTTTGAATGAAACTGAGCAATTTTAGACTGTTTGCTTAGTTTATTTTTGAAATAGAGGGAAAATTGAGTTGCTTTTAGAAATAATTCAGAGTCTGGGCGAGGGTTTCAGGATAAAAATGCAGACTTTCAATTAGCAGAAGACTGGAAAGGGATTTCTAATGGATTTTTCAGTAATTAAAATGTATTTTAACCGTGGAAATGTCTTTTAGATGGTCAAAACTCTTCAGGTGGAAGTGGCAAATTCTAGGAAAATTTTGACAAAGTTTGCCCTGTTTCTTCAAGGTTTGAGTACTTTTGGAAGGTTTATATTTTCAAAGTGTTTTGATCTTGTCCTTTGAAATTTGAAATTTTTCAGGTTGGATTACGGAAAAATACCTTGAACAGGTATGGTTGCGGTTGAAGAGGGTTTCCATGTTGTACCAGTCTTCAAACTGGTCACAACTGTTTGGTAGAAGGAACTGAGAGTATTCGGAGTCGAATTTAAGAGGGGAAATTTCTTTTAGAATGATGAACTGGTTCGCAAAGGCTCGACAATGGTGTCTGGAGTAGTTTTATGAAGGTAGAAGGAACAAATGATATAAAAATAATAAAAACTAAGGTTGAAACCTTAAGTCTTATCAATACACATAACATTTATTATAGGTCGAAATTAATGGCGGGAGTGATTTTTGTATTTGAAAGCGAAACCATTAGTGGTTATCGCATTGCTTCTGGGAAGTAAACGGTTTTTCGTTTTTGCAATGCGATCCAGTATAATTGCGACATGTAGCATATGATGGTTTTGGGAAACAACTTTTATCGCAAAAAATTTTGACACACTTCGCTCGATCACTTTTGTAATGTGATATGAGATCCGCGCTGTCGGATTTGATTGAGCGATGCGAACGGCTGAGATGCATCGACAAGTTGTGGGGAAACAAGGTGGGACCGGGTTTTTGATATGCTCCATTGATTTGATAAGAGAAGATCGATGGTCATTCTTTAATGTGATGGGGAATGGTGGGGCAAGGTAAGGTCTATCGCATTCGATTTAGACCGTTAGATTAATGAGATAAGATTGATCGGAGGGTTGTGGATGAGCGCGAGGGCGCTGGGTTATTTGATGGTTTTTATGTATAAAATGAGTTTATACATAGAATGGGGCAGGTTAAAATAATTAACCAAGGTTTAATCTTATGGTAAGGGGATATATATCGAGGGGAAGCGGTGAGGTTAAAACGTTAACCTTGGGTAAAGCTTGTGCGGGAGGGAAGGTGAATGTATTATGTGGAGGTTTTGTTTTAAAAGACAATACATAAAGCATCGGTAAAGGATTTTTTATTTTTCTTTTGATACATCACATTCCGATAACTTTTCCTTTGTATTTTATTATATTATATAGTTTTAGATTTATTTCAAACTCTAAAACTATAGGGGAGCGGGAATATTTTTTATGGGTAGTTTGTGTCAAAGGGGTAATTTCGGGATGTTTTTCAAGATGGGTTTAATATATTTGACACAAAAGCATATATTAAGGGGGTTTTTGGGTTATTAAATAAAAGAAGTTATATTAATAGGAATAGGATATTTGATAGGGAGTTAATAAAATATGTTAAGTGTTAATATGAAAAGGGACAATGAATACTCAAAATTCATAAATAAAACTAAGGAAAGTGAAAATTAGAGTAAAGGTTTATTTTCATAACTCATTCACTTTTTACTTAGTATATCATGTTTCTGAGGGTTTTATGCCTTGTAAAAATGGAGGAAGTTAATCAAATGGGTATTTATGTAACATTTAAGTAAGAAAAGAGTTCTTGCTTATGAAGTAAAATGGTGATGAGTGCATGAAGGGGTAAATGATGAAATTTTTTGGGATTAATATAGAAACTTAACATTTTCAACTAATTAGTCTTTGAGCCTTGGGTCCAGTCCCAACAGAAGTCAAGGAAATGCCTTGAGCCTCTTTGACTGAAAGTCTTGAATATCAAATTGATATGAGGAGGGGAAATTAGTTATTTGTAGCCCGGTGAAATATATTTACATTGATGTCTCCCACTTTCTTCTACCTACCCAGTCATTATCTTCTAACATTTTTTCCCTCTATTTTAATCAGGTGCATTTGAGCTAGAAACCTTGCAACATTTTATTTTTTGAAAGCAGTAAACTATCTAATTCTACACTTATTGCATCTAAGAATCCAGATTAAACTGTTGGATTATTTTATTCTCTACCTAACTATGGAATTGTCATGGTTAAACTGTATGACAATTCATTATTCTCTATCTACAAAATTTGAAATTGAAAGATGAAAATTCAAGATTAGATTGTTCAAATCATCACAGATTATAGCATTTATTGACACTCTTCCATAATCAACTGCAAAAAGTAGTGGCACTTAGACTTGCACACTTTCATGTTTTATTTATCTTTTTTATTTTTTTATTTTTTATTTTTATTTTTTTATTTACAAAATATGGGAAAATAACTTGCAGAAAGCAAATTTTGTACATATTTACTGTTTATTAGCAGTTTTCATTGATGTCAACCCAAGCAGCACCAGGGGCTAACCCAATATTGCATGGTAATTTTGACCTACCAAATTAATATACTCTGGGTCAATAATACTTTTTATGGCTTCTACTTGTCGAGATGTTTCTGTTGATATATGGCACGCCATGTAATTCTTTACGGTTTGAGAGATATTCATGTTTGAAGTTTGTACCCCAGTTAGTGGGCTAAAACCCCATGGGGTTGGGGAATAGGTCATTGAAAAGTCATAATTAATATTTTTTAAGCTCCTAAAATCCCTCCCATGTTCACTTGTTGAATCCCCTCTCAACTTAAAAATTTATATAAATTGTGATCTTCATTTCCTCCTTAAGCAAGGGATTTCGCTATCTGAAATAGGTCATCGTGGAATTTTCGCTCTAAATTTTTTTCTACGAAGGTTCAGAAGCTGAAATGTTTATGAGGTAAAGCCAAAATTTTGAGGAAGCTACAGTAAAAATTTCAGATCAAGATGCACAATTTTTTTGGAGATATGATCTGTGGAAGTCAGGGTTTTTGCAGGCTCCTGAAATTCATCTCAAAGAAGTGACCTTGGTAAATTGGTCATAACTCTCTCTCTGAGTATTAGATTGGAATTTTGTAAAAAGTGGCAGATAGTGCACAATCTTTAATTTTCACTTTATAAATTTCAGAGACAAATGAAGAAACAATGACACGTGGCATGCCATACAATTGCACTCTGCTGAAACATACCATAATTAGGGAATTGTGAGAGATTGGGTATAACTCTCTCTTGAAGAATAAAAATTGGGTCAGACCTCTGGCATTGAAAATAAGACTTAGAGGACTACTACAAGACTAAAAATAAGATATTGAGGATCTGAAATAACAGAGATACACCAGATTCAATATCGAGCTCCTAGAAGGCAAGAAAAAGCTAGATCATGTGTTGTCAAGGGTTGCAAAGGACCAGACTTTCTACGGAAACAAAACAAAGCAAGGTGCAGTAGATGGTAGCATGACAAGAGCAGCAACCAAGGTGCATAATAGCAGCAAGAATTTCATCATATGAAGTCTTAAAATGGGCAGCACTGCATACAATATTTGTAAAGGTATCATTGTAAATACATTATTGTACAAATTGTACTAGTGTCTATCTGCCAAGGGTTGAAGAGGCAGTGTTGGGAGGTCTAGGATCATCATTAGGTGGTTGTGTCAAAGTTGGGGTTATGGTCTAGTATATCTTATTCTTCTACATCATTCTATATCATTGTAAAGTGGACCATTTTCCCTGGTTCGGGAGTCCATTCGTATTTTATTCTTCTATAGGGTGGTAGGGTGGTGCTAGGGTGAGTTGTAGCTCATTGGGTGTTGGGGCATCCGTTCAGTTGACTACTAAAGAATATCGGGCGTTGGAGCGTCCATTCAGTGGGAGCTGGAGAAGAATGCTTTTCTAGATACTAGGAAGTTGGAGCTTTATTTTCAACTGGAGTTGAATATTAAAGAATTATTAGAAAATAATTAGGTGGTTTTTGTCTCGGAGTGGGTTTCCACCTTAAAAACTTTGTGCATTTGTGTTACTCTTTATTTTACAAACACTGATAATAATTGAAGATTAACTAATGCTCTAATTGAAAGGAACTGATTCAACCCCCCCCCCCCCTCAGTATTTCCAACAATTGGTATCAGAGCTTGGTTCCTTCAATAGCAGTTTAACAGCTGGAAGGAGGTCATAGAGCATACCAAGAATGGTGTACCTATATTCAATGAAAATAATTATGCACTCTGGAAAGGAAGAATGGAGGTCTATCTCTTGGCGCAAGGTTACGAAGTATGGGACACTGTTCAAAATGGATTTACATCAACTACGAATGAACAAGGTAAGAAGAATTTGGTAAATGATGCAAAAGAAAAGAATATTATTATTAGTGGACTTATTGAATCTGCTTATCATAAGGTTTTGGGTTGTAAAACTGCCAAAAATGTATGGGACAGGCTTGAGAATATATATGCAGGTGACTCAAATGTCAAAGAAGCAAAGCTTCAAATCTATAGAGAAAAATTTGAGCAACTTAGAATGAAAGAAGATTGCAACATTGCTGCATACTTCCAATACATTGATGAAATAGCCAATACTCTAGAAGGATTGGGAGAGCTAGTTGATGAGAAGAATATTATAGGGAAGATTCTTAGAACGTTACCAGGGAGATTCAACCCAAAGGTATCAGTCTTAGAATACCGTGCAAATCTGGACAAACTCAGCAAAGAGGAATTACATGGAGTTCTCATAGCATATGAAATGAGACTTGATGAAGAAGAGGGTACTGCGCATATAGAAACTGCGTTTGTTGCATCTACGAAAACCAATAAGGATAAACAACTTTTAATTGAAAAGACATGCACCTGCAAGTGTGAAGAAAATGGATATGATGAAGAAGGTATTTCAGATGAAGAATATGCTTACTTCATGAGAAAACTAAAAATTGTAAGGGAAAATTCAAAGGTAAACTTCCATTGATATGTTTCAGCTGTAATGAGGTTGGGAATTTTGTAGCAAAATGTCCAAACATAAGTAATGGTAACTCAAAAGGAAAGAAAGGCTTTCAGAAATTCAACAAGCAAGGATCCAAAAGGAACTTTCTCTCTAAATAATATAGCTCATCATCCGATGAAGACAATGACAATGAAGAAGAAGCCAATGAGAGAGTATTGTTTATGGCCAAGCACAATAAACCCAAGCACAATAAACAAGAGGTATCAAACAACGAAGAAGAAGGATGGAACATAGAAGAATTTTATGAGGAAGCAATCAAGCTTATAAAATATCTCAAGGCGGAGAAGATCCGTTCCAAAACTCTTGAAGAACAAGTTTAACGTCTCAAAATTGAAGTTGAAGAACACAAATTCATTGAAGAGTCACTTCAAAAGAAGTTGGAAGAAATCAACCAAGAAAGGGAAGAATTAGAAGCCGAAGTAGTCTCGCTGCGTGAGGAAGTGAAGAAAGGAAAAACTATCCAAAAATATGCCAACAGCTCAAGGGAATTGGAAGAACTCATCAAAAATCAACGATCTTACAACGACAAAACTGGCATCAGTTACAAAGAAGAAGAAGCAGGACCTTCTACAACAAAATACAATGAACCTATGCTATCTGACATGCATGTAGACTTCATTGGACAAGATTCACAAGAAAAGTGTTGGAAGACAATTCCTC
Organism: Pinus albicaulis; assembly: GCA_034641835.2. NCBI lineage: Eukaryota > Viridiplantae > Streptophyta > Pinopsida > Pinales > Pinaceae > Pinus > Pinus albicaulis. Next base: position 115,535,629 of record CM076576.1, read on the forward strand.
GATGAAAATTTCCATCCAAGTACCAACATATTTTTTATGGCTACTGTTATTCATGTGGAAATTTTTTTCATAAAGCTGTAGAATGTCGCACATACCCTTGGAACGAATACAATTCCTGGAGATCTGTCAAATATGAATCTCCCAGGGCTCAGCGAAACATCAATAGATTTGAACATTTAAGAAATAATATTGAATGTTACAAAAGTCGAAACTTTGGATCAAAGGTTGTACAGATATATGATTAGTAGTCTTCTATATGTAACAACCTCTCGACCAGATGTTATGCAAGCAGTTGGACAAGTAGAAAGATTCCAAGCAGCACCAAAAGAATCACATATTAAATATTCGCTAGCATTGGAATATCTTCGCCAGAAGCTTGGGATTCTCCCAAGTTCTCATTAGATTTTCATTTTTGAGAATATAAAGGGGGAGTGGAAGTAGATTACAGGTCTGCAGGACGGTTGTGTGTCAGGGGGAGTGGAAGTGTGTACAGGTCCGTAGGATGGTTGTGTTTCAGGGGGAGAGAATGTTGTAGGAAGAGGTGTCATGATCGCAGGGGGAGTACTTGCGTTGCCATCAATTCCAAAGGGGGAGATTGTTGATCAGCGGTTGTCATTGATGTCAACCCAAGCAGCACCAAGGGCTAACCCAATATTGCATGGGAATTTTGACCTACCAAATTAATATATTCTGGGTCAATAATACTTTTTATGGTTTCTACTTGTCGAGAAGTTTTCGTTGATATATGGCATGCCATTTAATTCTTCACGGTTTGAGAGATATTCATGTTTGAAGTTTGTACACCCAGTTAGTCGGCTAAAACCCCATGGGGTTGGGGCATGGGTCATTGAAAAGTCATAATTAATATTTTTTAAGCTCCTAAAATCCCTCCCACGTTCACTTGTTGAAGCCCCTCTCAACTTAAGCATTTATATAAATTGTGATCTTCATTTCCTCCTTAGGCAAGGGATTTTGCTATCTGAAACAGGTCATCATGGAATTTTCGCTCTAAATTTTTTTATACGAAGGTTCAGAAGCTGAAATTTTTATGAATCAAAGCAGAAATCCTGAGGAAGCAGCAGTAAAAATTTCAGATCAAGGTGCGCAATATTTTTGGAGATATGATATGTGGAATTCAGGGTTTTTGCAGGCTCCCGAAATTCATCTCAAAGAAGTGACCTTGGTAAATTTGTCATAACTCTCTCTCTGAGTATTGGATTAGAATTGGCAGATAGTGCACAGTCTGTGATTTTCACTCTATCAATTTCAGAGACAAATGAAGAAACAGTGACACGTGGCATGTCGTACAAGTGCGCTCTACTGAAACAGAACATAATTAGGGCATTGTGAGAGATTGGGTATAACTCTCTCTTGAAGAATCCAAATTGGGTCAGACTTGTGGCATTGGAAAGACAACTCAGAGGACTACTATAAGACCAAAAATCAGATATTGAGGATCTGAAATAACAGAGATACACCAGATTCAATATCGAGCTCCTAGAAGGCAAGAAAAAGATAGATCATGTGTTGTCAAGGGTTGCAAAGGACCAAAATTTCTATGGCAACAAAGCAAAGAAAGGTGCAGCAGAGGGTAGCATGACAAGAGTAGCAACCAAGGTGCATAACAGCACCAAGAATTTCATCATATGAAGTCTTCAAGTGGGTTGCATTGCATACAATTGTAAAGGTATCATTGTAAATACATTATTGTACAAATTGTACTAGTGTCTATCTGCCAAGGGTTGAAGAGGCAGTGTTGGGAGGTCTAGGATCATCATTAGGTGGTTGTATCAAAGTTGGGGTTATGGTCTAGTATATCTTCTTCTTCTACATCATTCTATATCATTGTAAAGTGGACCATTTTCCCTGGTTCGGGAGTCCATTCTTCTTTTATTCTTCTATAGGGTGGTAGGGTGGTGCTAGGGTGAGTTGTAGCTCATTGGGTGTTGGGGCATCTGTTCAGTTGACTACTGAAGAATCTCGGGCGTTGGAGCATCAATCTAGTGGGAGCTGGAGAAGAATGCTTTTCTAGATACTAGGAAGTTGGAGCTTTATTTTCAATTGGAGTTGAATATTAAAGAATTATTAGAAAATCATTAGGTGGTTTTTGTCCCGGAGTAGGTTTCCACCTTAAAAACCGTGTGCATTTGTGTTCCTCTTTATTGTACAAACATTGATAATAATTGAAGATTAACTAATGCTCTAATTGAAAGGAATACTGATTCACCCCTGCCCTCTCAGTATTTTCAACATTTACAAGGCTAACATTAGTCAAGTCAAAATTATGAATCCTATATTTATAGGTCACTAACATAACCTAGAAACAAATTTTGATGTTCCCAGTTCCAAAAAAGGCAAGAAGAAGGATCAAGACAACAACCCAAGAAATTCTACTCCAAGGAGACTTGCAGATGGTGTCAAGAATACAAAAGGAAATGAATATCATCAAAGAATCCCAAGGCAAAAAAGACTTTAGAAGTACATCAAGGAAAACTCGATCTACGAGGTACCAAAGTATATTTCTTGGTTATTGCTATTCTTGTACAAATTTTGGGCACATGGAAAAATACTGTAGGGAATATCACAAAGACAAATATAATGGTACCCTTCAATCTCCTAGAAGCAATTTTTCAAGAGCAATTCATGATTTCTTATTCATAAACAAGATAGAGTGTTTCAATTTCCACAATATTGGAAATATGGCACATGATTGTTACTTGACTTGGGTCCCTACACAAGATAGAACCATGCCAGAGAAGAAAGTTACACAAGTATGGAGAAGGAAACAAGTTGAATCTGAAAGTATCTTGAGCACTCTAGCCAACAACCCATGTTGTTGATTTGATGAAGACATCCTTGATATTCCAAATGGTTGATGATAAGACTCTGCTAAAAGAGAATACTATGCATACTGTTAGGGGGAGCCTATGATTCTTAAGAATTTTTGCAGAAGTTATCCATGATTGGGCCTTATGAAATTCTTGATGAGTCATAGATGGACAATCATTGTTTTGATAGATCATCTCTCTGGAGCAACTCCATTGAAGAACATAATCCCTTACTCAGTTGATGGACCATTGTTGAAGATGTCTCCCACTTGATCACAAGGAAATAAATCTTTCTTAAAAAGCTAAAGGAGTTTATGCAAGCAAGGGGAGTTGGTTCATCACATGAAGAAATGCTATCTATCATGGACCACATTGCCAAAAAGGAAGAGTACCATGACAGGGGGAGAAAAATACTTAGGAAGAATTATTATTGATGAAGAAAATATGATGAAGAGAATCAGCTTGATAGGGGGAGTACTTGGGCACCCCGTTTCCATTGATTTCAAAGGGGGAGAGAATGTTGGAAGGGAAAGAATATTGCCATCAATGACAAAGGGGGATACTGTTGGTCAAGGTTGTCATTGATGTCAATATGGAATTAACCGAGATGTCAATTTTCTTGAGATGTCTAGTTGAAAATGATGATGTCTTGCCATCAATGAAGATGTCAAATCACTAAGAAGTCAAACCACTAATGAAAGAATCCCTAAGAAGTCCTTGATCTAATGTTGCATGCACTTGATGATCTAGATCTAAACTCTTGATGTCATGTGATGATTTCATACACTTTGATACTTGATGATAACATGTCCTACCTCCAATGATCTTGGTGATAACACTAGATGACATGAAAAATCTCCAATGATGTGAAGTTTGTTGTCCTTATGATGAAGATTGCATAATGATGCTCCATTTGATTGATGAAATATCTCTGCACAATCTTAAGGATAGCTGACCTAGTGACCCTATATTGAAGAAGGCAAGGACATGATTATGGTGATCCTATGTTGAAGAAGGCTAGGACATTATTATGAAGACAATCAACGAAGAAATCAAACCATGAAGAAGCCCTACACTCAAAGGCATTCTGTCTACCTCCATTTCTGCACTCATAAATAATTTGTGACATTAAAAAATATTTTTGACTACCTTATTGGCAAAATTCCTTAATTAAACCTACACCATATTTAATAACATAAATTTTCCTTTCTAACGAGCTATTACTCAGCCCGAAACTCCAAGCGGTTTGAAAGTTATTGATTTTTCAAGTTTAAAGTAAAATTCTGTCAGTGAGCCGACCTTACCTTAGTAAATTCATGTCGGCCCTTCTTGAAGACATGTCTATTCGTTTATGAACAAGAATGTGTATATATATAAGAGGGTTTCGACCTTCTTTTAGAACAAAATTTTGGAGGAGATTAAGAAAATAAAAAAAAAATGAAGTAAATAACACAGAAAATCAGAGAAAAAGGCAGAATTGTAAAAGGACGCTAAGAGGGATATACTTGGGAAAATATTTTTCTATTTTGATACCTTGTAACTCGGATTACAACAAATTTTCAGGATCAGTTTGGGTGCCCAGCGTAACTGTTTTTGAGTTCGGATTACAGAATTTTTTTTTGGAGACTCGAACCAAGGTTGTAGGAGTTCACATTTGTTCTCAAGGAGGCTCAGAACTGTCATCAAAATAGTGGAAATCATTTTATAGGACTTATGGAGAACTTGCTACTTAAAACTGAAAAGGTTTGAAGTTTAAGGCACTGCATCTCTGAAAAATCATGTGGATCTGAGGCAGTTTATGTTTGTGGAACAATGTAGATATATATCTATTTTGGACGATAAAGATAAGGAGATCAAGGACACAGCTCAAAAGAAAAATACTTGCCTTCTACATCTACAAAAGGGTGCACATTTTGAAGGAGCTGTGCAACTAGTTGTAGACCTATAATTTCAGTTCTTACAGGCCTCCACCTTGGCCCCTGTGAAAGAATGAAACTAAGGTATTCTTGAGGCAACTTCAGGACTGTGTTTTGGCCCAGAATTTATTTTGTGAGCAACTCTGAGTTTTGAGATAAATTACAGACCTAAGACATCAATTTTGGACCTATGACAATATCATAGACTGTAGCTTCTCAGAACTGTGGCTTGAAGAATATGCAGTCGAGAGTAGTTTAGGTGTTACTCTAGCTCAGGGATAAGGAAGGCAGAACTATAGATGCAAACCCTCATAGAAGCCTGATTGAAGCACTCCTGAAGATAATATGAAAACATATTTCTGGAGTAGAATTGGTGCAACATAGTGAAGAATCTTGAAAGACATCTTGGAGTAACTTGAAGACATATTGAAGATCTTGTGGAGATAATGTTGAAGACGACGATGCATTGATGAAGCCATCATGAGGTAACTTGGAGAAATTGGTTGGGTACAATGAAGAGTAGTGGTGACACCTTCTACAAAGAAAATGTTGTCATTGATGACGTAATGTGTAGATTACAGTGAAGAGTAAGCTGAAGATTGTCAGGGCTCATTGAACAAGACATTGGGAGCCATAAGTATAACCAAATATATCTTGACGAAATGAAGCAGGAGGTTGGAGCCTCATAGAGACAAGGTTGGTGCCTTGGAAGATAGGGGTGGAGCTCCTGAGGTTGGTGCCTTAGAATTGACAAGGTTGGTGCCTTGGTAGATAGGGTTGGAGCCCTAGAGGATAGGAGTCCTCAAGAGACCAGGTTGGAGCTTGTACCAGATATAGGGTTGGAGTCCTTGAGGTTGGTTCCTCAAAATTGACAAGGTTGGAGCCTTGAAATTCCAAGTCAGTTCTTGGAAAATACAGGTTGGAGCCTGGGAGATTGAAGATTGGTGTCTTCATCTAGGGTTGGAGCCCTACATATATTGAACTTGATTTATTGTAAAGAAGAAATTAATAAAACCATTTATACTTATTTTTAATTTTGTGTTCTAAATATAGGTGATATAATTGGTAAAATTAACAATTGAAAAGAAATACTGATTCACCCCCCTCTCAGTATTTCCAATAGGTGGGAGACGCATAAGGAAGCATTCCCGGCATGGGAGGATTGTCGGGGCAGGATGCTCTTATGATTTGGGACCCCAATGGAGGTATGGGTCAAGCTTTTCCTTGGCCCAAGGGATCCATGTGAACACATGGTTGCATGACGACCGAACTACAGGGGAGTGGGTTCACTTATTCATTCACGTGTTGGGTCCAATCCCCACTACCTTGTACCTGGATGCAGAGCTAAATCAATGCACCTGCGACTGGGAAACTTTGAAGAATGACTCTATAGGAACATTTGGATTGATAGAGGGTTTCGAGGCGCTTGACGAAGCTCTACAAGACATAGATATGTTTGTGTTTGGCAAGACCAGATCTTCTGCAATATTCAGAATGCCGACATGTGAAACACAGATGCAGGATATTGTCAACTGCCACAACTTGGAAAGTGAGGAAGGTGAAGATGATCCGCGGTGTGTCTCTATCCCAGAGTTAGAAGGGGAGAGCGCCATTGAAGGACCTCCACTAAGGGAAGTGGATGTCACTAAGCCTCTCAAACTGCGTGAAATAAACATTAGGACGAAAGAGCACCCTAAATTAGCTACGATCAGGGACGACTGGGATGTGAATACAATAGGTAAATTGGCTGAATTACTTACAAAATATCAGGACTTGTTCCCTACAAAATTTTCTGAGCTAAAGGGGATCACAAGGGACTTAGGGGTCATGCATATCACTCTCAAACCCGATGCGTGGCCCATAAAGCAACAAACTTATAGGTTGAACCCAAAATATAAGCAGAAGGTCAAGGAGGAGCTTGATAAAATGCTTGCTGCAGGGATCATCGAACCTGTTGAATAATCAGACTGGGTCAGTCCAATGGTGGTTCAGGAGAAAAAAACTAAGGGAGAGATTCAGATCTATGTGGACCTATGCAAGTTAAACGATGCCTGCATTCATGATCCATTCCCAACGCCTTTCTTAGACGAAATCTTAGACAGCATGGGAGGACAAGAAGCATACTCTTTCACGGACAGGTTCTCAAGATACCATCAGATAAGAATCACACTTGAGGACTGTAGCAAAACCACGTTCACCACTGAGTGGGGATATTTTCAGTATACTTTCATGTCGTTTGACTAAAAAATGCCCCTGTGATCTTCTCCCGGGTCATTGTCGCAGTGTTCAAAGAATTCATTCATAAGTTCCTTGAGGTGTATTTTGATGATTGGACTGTCTTCGGCCTGGTCAAGGCACACGTCTCAAACCTACGCATGATGCTGGATGCCTGTCAGAAACACCAGATTTCCCTAAATATCAAGAAGTGTATCTTCTGCGTACCCTTCGAAATCTTACTCGGCCACATAGTTTGTCGGCAAGGACTAATGGTAGATCCTTCCAAAATCGCAGTTATCATAAATTTTCTAGTACCAACCACGGAGAAACAGCTACACTCGATCCTTGGACACACAGGCTACTATAGGAAATTCATTCAAGGCTATGCACTGATTACTGCCCCTATGGAAAAATTTCTCAAAAAGGATGTTTCATTCTTTTGGAATGACGAATGCCAAAAGAGCTTCGAGCTACTAAAGGAAAAGATGGCCTCGGCACCTATTCTCATATTTCCAGATTGGGAGAAGGTATTTCATGTTCATGTATATGCATCAGGCATTGCTCTCGGGGCTGTCCTTACGCAGCTAGGTGTTGTGTAGATTAATCCGTCTTGCGGACAAGACCGATCTCTCTAGTACTAAAAGTAACTGGCAACAAACAACCAATTATACTAATCTCTCTCTAAGCATATATAAGATTCATAAAAACACTATATAGGTGTAAGGCCTACCTTATGTCCAACGCTTGCTTGATCTCGTTGAAGTCCTTCCCGTGCACTGAAAGAACGTTCCTCATGAATCTGCAGTCACAAACAAGCAAAAAGATTACACAGCACCTGTATAGACATTATTATAAACCATACTCATCATAATGATCAAGGAATTTATGAAATAAACCATGAATAGATAGTTTAATGAGAGAAATGAGTATATTTGTATTAACTTCAAATAAAGAAAACCTTTACAACCTGTGCCTTGATGTCGTGCAGGTCTTCCTGGGGTCCAAAGCAGGAATCTCTTCTAATATGACAAGCATTGCACTCTTTGAACCAAGACAGATAGAGATGAGTGATTTAACCTCACAGAAAGTCTTAGTTAACTGAGTCTGAATCTCAACAGCATTTAACTTCAAATATCTTAAGCTTTTTACTCCCTTTGAGGCTACCCAAGGCCTCTTTTTATAGTGGAAAAGAGGAGGTTTCTTGTTCCAAATATGAAGGGATAGAATCCTCCTTCAAAGAGATTAGCTCCTTACATCAAGGGGTTAGCTCCATCAAGTGAGGGATGCATGAACCTTCTCAAAGCATATCCATTCCCGAAAATTCCCATCTAGAATCTTCTAGAATTCATCTGAAATCAACTTTTATTTTTACTTTCTCGCCTTTTTGAGTTTTACAGAGGTTCGCACCCATAACACAAAGAACGTGCGGTATGGTTCCGCAAGAGGGCTGAACTTTAGGTGCGGGACCGCAGGGAATTAATAGAGAAAGTGCGATACCAATGTTTAGGGGATTTTTAGGAACTTTTCTCTGATTTTGAAAGCTTGACATGAGGAGCAGATATGTTAGACTTGAAAAAGGAGGAAGTATGAGTAATAATGAGCTCATACTCATAGTAAAATGTCAGGATGACAGTTTTTAGTGTAACAAATTGCCCCCTAAAGTGCAAAGTCTGGAATAGATGAAGCTGAAGTCTGCCATATATGAAGAGTGCAGTACTTTATCATTTCAAAGATCATCCTGTGGACACCCCAGTCGGAACCTGTAAAAACATTCAATGCAAAATATATACATATATATGTCATCACTGAGGTAGGCATTCCCATACTCAGATTAAAACTAACTAAAAAACTAACTCAAATCGTTCTGATACAGGAATGATTTTGAATACATCATAGTACAGATATATGTAGACATAGTATGGACGCAGCCATCTGTTTATAAATAGTCTACTGTATAGATGACAACAAAATTCCTCGTAGCCTGGATGGTGGAAACTAGATCCAGGGTCTTGATTTACGCATCTCGAACTAGTACGATTCTATCCATGTGAATAAATGTGTTGAAGTCGAACATGGTAGAAACCACTTGATTACCGATCAATGATGTGAACTGTTAACAAGTGTGAGAGAAACCACCAGTAATGTCAATGGCTCTCAAAGTACTCAGTACAATCCATGAAATGTGAATGAATGAGCTGAAGTCGAACATGTCACGGAATCATTCGATCGAAGGTCGATGATGCAACCTGTCGTCGAAGGCGAGAAACCTGCCATTGAGGCATGCAGATTTCAAGGTACTGACGATTTCTGGATCAACTTCCTAGATAATGTGCTGATGTCGATAGAAAGTGATCTGTCGTAGGCAAGCCCACAACACGAAATCATAGATCAAGTTTTGAAAATATATTGGCAAGGAATGACTTAGGGATGGTCAATAATGGATGACAGATATTTTGCAAATGAATGGTTTATTTGAACTGTTCTCTTGAACACATAACGACACTGCAGATGGCTTGGTAACAATTGACCCAAAGCTAATACCCAGAAACCGGCTGAAGACTTTTAATGTGGTTTGATTAACTGTTAGGCAAAAGACTTCCCAACCCAGGTGAATGAAAGTGTCGTGTTCAAGAGTGGTTGACTGAATTTTTGAAAATTTAAAATACAACAAACACGCCCATTTTTCTCTTTTTTTCCCCCACCATTTATGGCAAGTACCTCTTTATTTTTGACAAGCTTGAGGAGGATAAAATTTGCTTGGTTATAAGCTCATCCTTCGGATGAGTCCAACTTAGTTTAAAATTCGAACCCTAAGAAGGAGTGGTTCGTTCCTGTTGAAAATTAAACAGGTCCTTTACTGTTAAGTTTTAACGAGTCCAATATAGGAGAAACTCGGTGTTTTTCAGTTTTAGGGAGTCAGAAGAAAAACTTAAGAAAACTCCATGGGTGTTCTTTTTCGTAAATTTAGTCTCTCGAGCCCGAAAAAGGATAAAATAATGCGGGAGAGAACTCTATTGACCGTATTTAGTCAACGTATACCTTTTTCGTAAATAGTCCATTTCAGTCCGTAAAAGGGGTAAACTTATACCGAAAGGACGACTGTTCATTTACTTTAACGAGTTCGAATAGTCAAGTACTCGGCAATCTTTTCATATTTAGAGAGTCTGAAAAGGGCTTAAAAGAGGACTCCAAGGTTTCACTTTTTCGTAAATTTTTGAAAGAGTCCGAAAAAGTGATAAAAGTATGCTCTTTGTTGAAAAACGATCAGTTCACCTGAAAAATCCAGTTTCTGCACAAAAACTTAAAACATTACACATACCTGTTTAAGATAAGTAAAAATGCTTTCAAAAATACCCTTTTAAAGTGAAAAATAAATAAATTAAAAATTCATCCATTCGAAAAAACTTATAAAAAGGACTTTTTCAATTTCATTTTTACCGTTCAGTTTCAGAGTGAAAAGTAAAAAGCTTTTGGGTAAGAAATTTCCTGTGAAGATTCTGGAAAATTCGTCCATTGGAATCGAGAACCGTCAGTCCCAGGTAATCCACAACCTCCTTGTCTTGTTTTTCATCCGTTTGAAATTTGTTTTTAGGCTTTAGTGTGAATTTTTGGGGCAAAAAATGGTTCAAAAATGCGCCCGCGGGGTCCGCAGGTGGGACACACGTTACCTGTGGACCCCGAATTTTTCCTATAAGGAAAAAGTCGTGGGTTTCGCACCCGGAACACACTGCTCGTGCGGACCTACGCTCTGTTTACAAAGAGTGGGTGCGGTACTCGCGTGGTTAGATTTAAAACAATGATTTCTCATTTGTTTGCCAAAATTTTCAAATAAAACTATTCTAACTTGCCTGTTTCTGTATTGTAGGACTAACAAGATGCTGATCTGGCGAGAACGTGAGCATGAGGAAGTGGATGAAGCCGCAATACTTCATTTTCCCACACAAAGGGAATTAAAAGCATGTGGCTTGTACAAATTTTGGGCCATCTTAGGCATGAGGGCACAAGTAGAACTATTAACATGGTTTGTTAACAGATGGAATGTGGAGGACCAGTGCTTCTTCATTGGTGGCCACTGGCTCGAAATTGAGCTGGAGGATATATATTTCTTGACTGGTTTGTCCAAGAGGGGCGAACAAGTTTCTTTGTTTGGGACTAGGCCAGGTGGCCAGACTGTCGCTAGTCTCCAACTAGAATTCTGCAATGATCAGGCAAATCCTCGGAACAAACGGATTGACATAAAACACATCATCCGTCCTGAATTGAAAGTTATTGCTTTTACTGTTACCAAACTGTGTGGGAGTGTTGCGCTTCATGTAGCTACTGGTTCCCAAATGCGTGTTGCCGTGGACTGTTTTCGCGGCACCATCTTTAACTGGTGTGAAGTTGTGTTGGCCAATGTAAAAGGCCAACTAACCAGAGAAAAAAATGGGAAACTGAAAAACTTTGGATATGGATCCATCTTCGTTTCTTTCACTCTGGAGAGGATCCCCATGTTATCTCCACAGAGTATTGTCGTTGATGCCGGTCGACCTCGAGAACCGAGAATGGTTCGTTGGTCCGCGTTGATGGCTCGTCATGCTATTGAGGGTACTGAGATTGTGCGATTCCCTCCTTCATATTTTCGTTGGCTGGATCGCCAACTTTTTGTGATAGAATATTTTCCATATGCCGGGATAGATTTCCGCGGTGACAGAGAAATGGTTCTCCCAGTAGGGGAACAGTGGGATGAGTCAGGTATAATCATTTTTCAACGTTTGCTAAATTCTGATTTTTAAAATTTTTTTTTATCGTCTTGAAAAGTAATAACCAAAAGTTTTTTTTGAAAATAGATGTGGGTCCACAAAGATCAGCTCATCTCCAACCTTACGAGAGAAGACAACCAGTTGCGCCCGCACCAGCCCCAGCAGGCCAATCAGCGGAGATTTTGACTGATTTGGAGCATCATCTAGAGCGCTTGACTCTAGATATTCCAGAACCCAGCATAGATGAAATTCCTCTCAGGCTGCAAAAATATGTGATTGGAGTTCCAGGACCTTTCAGGAGGTTCTTATGCAGGGTAGCCCGGGCAGTGGTTTCGTATCGTGATCACCATCAGTGATGGGATGACCGTGTAGACTCATATTTTTGACTTTTGTATTATCATTTTTGCCGATCATAAGGTGTTTCCAACCTATGATCGAATACGATGTATATTTTTTGAAAACACTCCTATACTATGATATATCACTATTTTGACGGCTATCTGTGTACATATGTGAATGTTATTTGTTTTACTGCTTTAGATTATTGCAAATGTCTATTTATCATACTAGAAGAAATTGAATCTGCTAATGTATTTAAATGTCTTGGAATATGCTGATATTCAATGTAATCAAATTCACGTTCCAAGAGACGAACTCTCAAAAACAACCGTAATAACACTGGATTTCTAATTGTATAAACCCTGTTAAGCTGTAATACAACAAGCTTAGAATCCAACCTTACAATCAAACTCCAAATTCCAAATGATATGGATTCAGACAATAACTCAATCACTGCGCTATACTCGGCAATGTTATTAGTTGTTTGACCAAGGCTTACCCCATGCATGGATACTAACTCGTCAGAGGGTGAATAGATAACCCAAGCTGCGGAAGAAATGTTCTGTGTACTACGACAAGCACCATCAGCAAAACCAAGGTAGGTTTGAAGAGACGTCGACATCTGCAATATCAAGAGTAAAACTCAGATAAGCAGGAATAGTGACAAAAAAACACTTCTAAAATAGGCACACTTTTCTAATCTAACACACCAGCAGTAAAGAAATCTAAACTAAAAAATCTCCACACCTCATTTAAGCATAATATCACTTTAGATAAAGCCCATTTCTGGGTTTATCCAAAGGGACACCGTCAAAATCTATCAACTCGTAGGCCCCTTTTGCTAACTTTCGTTTAACAATGTAAGGACCATGCCACATGGGCACGAATTTCCCAGCTCCTAGCTTGTCGTTAGCTTGATCATAAAGTAAAACTAGGTCTCCTTCTGAAAAATTTTGAGGGGTCACATTTCTATCATACTGAGCTTTTATCCTTTTAACATGAGCCTCGTTTGCTATTGCAGCATTCCGTCGATTCTCATCTAATTGAGCTAAGTATAAGAAACGTTTCTCCTCTTCAGATGTAGCTAGAAGTAATTCTACAGCTAATTTTAGTGACGGTATTTCGCATTCAATCGGCAACACAGCTTCCAAACCGTAAACTAGTTGAAAAGGAGTGAAACCCGTTGATGTTTTGACTGAGGTTCGATATGCCCAAAGCGCTGAAAATAACATGGAATGCCAATTTGTCTTGTGAATACCAATGATTCGTTTAATCATGGTGACTAAAAATTTTTTAATGGCTTCAACCAGACCATTGGCTTGCGGATAATACAGAGTGAAACTATCATGGCGCAAGCCAAGTTGGTCTATCATTTCGGTCATCATGACATTCCGAAAATGACTTCCATGATCCATAATAATAGCTTGAGGAACACCGAACCTAGAAATTATGTGATTAAATACGAATTTTGCAGCACTCTTGCCGTCAGCTGAATATGTAGGCATCGCCTCGGCCCATTTTGTAAAATAATCTACTGCTAAGATAATATAGGCATGCCCCCCGGCCGAGTGAGGGTTACATGTAATAAAATCGATACCCCATTTCGTGAAAGGACCAACAGCAATTATAGGGTGAAGAGGATCGGGTGGCGCGCGCATTTTCCGATAAAAAATTTGACAGTTGTGGCATTTCTGAACCGCATAAATGCAATCTTTGAACAACGTTGGCCAGAAATAACCTGCACGCAATATCTTTTGGGCGGTGGCATACCCAGAGATATGACCGCCACATGCTCCAGAATGGCAGTCATTTAACACCTTTTCAACTTCTTCATGAGTTAGACAACGTCGGAAAACAGAATCTGCTCCACGTCGATAAAGTGTATCACCAATGATATTATATTGTTGGGATTGGAAGCGTATTTTTCGTCGTTGAGTTCGTGAAATGTCAGGCCGAAAAGATTGGGTTTGGAGATAAATAATAATATCTCCATACCATGGATCAAGTGTACTGATGAGAAACAAAGATTCGTCCGCAATGGATTCTTCTGCCACTGTTTCAGTATCAGTAGAGGGGAAATCGCACATCAGTTCCGCAAATACCAAAGATTTCTTTGCCTTGGATTTTTCAAATTCCAAGTCAAATTCCTGCAGGATAACTATCCATTTGGAATATTTGCCCCCTAGCAATTGTTTGGTCAAAATATATATCATAGGGTTGCAATTAGAAATTACCGTGGTTTTACGTAACAAGATGTAATGTCTAAAACGTTGAACAGCTTGAACAGCTGCCAAGGCCAATTTCTCCACATGTGTGTATTTGATTTCAATCGGATGCATATTTCGACTAAGATAATAAATCACATGTTCATTGTGAGATTCATCTTCCTGAACTAGTACCATCCCAATAGTGGAATGAGAAGCAGCGAGGTACAAAATGTAATCTTGGTTGTAGTTGGGAGGATGCAATAACGGTGCATGGGTCAACGCGTGTTTAAGTGCATCAAAATATCGATCAGCAATCTCGTCCCAAAAGAACGGAATGTCCTGTTTCAACAACCGGGTAAAACCCTTTGTAAGCTCAGCATAGTTAGGAATAAATCTACGTAAAAAATTTGCTTTCCCCTGCAAACTTTGGAGTTGGCGTAAAGTCGAAGGAGGAGGCAATTTAACAATGGCTTCGACCTTCGATGGATCGACACGAATACCTTCTTTCGAGACAACAAATCCCAGTAATCGACCTGATTCCACGCAAAAAACACATTTATGTGGATTCAGCCTTATCCGATAATGCCTACATCTCATAAAAATTGCTCGTAAGTGAGTGGGATGATCGGCCCTACGTAATGAATGAGTAGGTAAATCATCGAGATATGGCTGGACAATGTGCTTAATGTCATGAAATGCATAAGACATAGTCCATTGAAAATTTTCTCCAGCGTTCTTTAGTCCAAAAGGTAGTTTACAATAAGAAAATGTTCCCCATGGACAAATAAAAGCTGTCTTGGGTTGATCTGCAGGGAGTATGTTTATTTGATTGTAGCCGGAAAAGCCATCCATGAAGGAAAACAATTCACTGCCAGCACAATCATCTATTATTTGATCGATATAAGGAGTTGGATAATTATCTTTGGGACACGCTCGATTAATATCCCTATAATCGATATATACTATTATCATTCCTTGTTTTTTAGTCACAGGAACAATATTTGATACCCAATCCGTTAAGGGAATTGGATAAATGAATCCTGCTCGAAGTAATTTTTCAACTTCTGTTTTTATAGCAGCAGCTTTTCTAGGATGAATTTGACGTAATTGTTGACGAATAGGTTTAGCATTCGGGTAAGTCTTAATTTCATGAACGATGATCGATGGATCAATTCCTGGCATTTCTTCATAAGACCAGGCAAACACGTCACAGAACTCTTGAAATAGGGCTTTATAAGTCTGAATTTCTTCATCCGTACAACAAGCACCTGTATGAATGTTTTCAATTATTCCTGGTTTTACTGAAATGTCAATTGGAACTGTTCTAGATATATTTTCCAAATTTAACTCAGAATCAGGATTTTGCAATGGATTCTGAGGTTCCTTGGCATATTCAGCAGTAAAAATTGAAGCGAAGTCATTTTCAAAATGATCTAATTCAGGTAAAAATGAAGACCGTGGATGTAGATCTTCCCATGGTAAATCATCAACAGACAAAAACTCACGAATTTTCTCATCTGTATGAACAAGTTCAGGAAATGTCGTTGTAACTGAACTAGATATAGTAAGTGATTCCTCATGGATCCCATTCATTGGATCGTTTTCGGTTGAAGAGGGGTCGGAAAATGACTGTGCAGCTCGGTACGCAATTTCAAATGGACTCAAGGGCATCACGCCATCAAATGAATCTATCTCGGATTTGGAAGGTATAATCCAAGGATCATCAAACATAACAGTGTCTGACGAAATCATATGAATATTTGCAGTAGAAAGCGATACGTTAGGAGGAGGAAAGGAAAAAGTTCCTAGTAAACCAGAATCTTTAATCAAACCTACTCCAACATCCTTATAAGGGATAGCCGTTTTACCAACATGCTGGATTGTTTCTGTAGAGGCTGGGTCGGACGAGAAATAAGTTAACTAATCTATTGTCAAGATCTTTCCTTGATATGGAAATTTTATGAGTCGAAAGACCGAAGAAACAACAGCAGTCATAGCATAGGACCAACTACGACCCAGAAGAAGGTTGTAATCTAGAGGGGCATCAACCACTTCCACATCTAGATTAACAATTTTACCTTCGACCCCTATGGGTAAATCCTGCAAAATACCAAAAGGTTGAAAACCTCGACCATCAAAAGCCTTTAGAATTGTCGTGGATTGGTTAAGTGTAGGAGATCCAAGCGATTTCCAACACTGAATCGACATAATACACGTTGAAGCTCCCTCATCAATCACAGTCCGAAAGATTGGTCTGTTTTTTACTAACACTGGAATCTGGAAAGCCATTTGGTGAGGAAGACGTGGTGTACTATTTTCTAAATCGAAGATTATAAGGTTAGAATCCTGAACATCGACAGCTCCTATGGCAAACAATAATAATTTACACTGTGCTGGACACGATTGCAGCACTTCCAAAGCCGACATTGCTGAAGGAGAAACAACTAAGTCTTCAACAATGTTGTAATTATGAGCAGCTCTTGCATGTGGATTGAAAGCTGATTTATGAAGAACACCTTTAGCAGGCGGTTTGATTATCAAGTCTGGATTTTGTTTCTCGATCTGTAGCGGACCAGAAATAGGAGGAGTTGTAGTTGATGTATTTTCATTGGAAGACTCTGCTTCTTTGCCATCAACAGGATTCTTAGAACTGTAATCTTGCAATCGCGTCGCAACCCTTACATGAGACATCATCATAATAGGCTCTTCTAAAGTAGTCGAGGAAGAGCCAATCATCTTACTATCTTGAACTGGAAAAGGATCCTTCAAGACAACAGGTTGTTGCGATCCTTTAACGAATTTTGTAACCTTGTCTCGATATGGACATTCTTTCGTGAAATGATCTTGTTCACAAATGAAGAAAGGATAGCGAGGTTTACGTTTTTCGTCATTGGATTCATCTTTTGCAGTTTTCTCTTTCGAATTCTTTTTGTTTTTTTTCCTCCCCTTCTTTTTACCACAGGTTTTTGATTTTGTCGTAGATGTTTCAACGACATGAATATCGGCAGAAACTTCGGGAGAGGATTCTCCTTTCGGGGAATCAGGTAAAGTTATAATTGGAGAAGAATTCTTTGAGGATTTATTCTTGCTTTTAGAATTGACTGTACCAATCATACCATCAGCGGCATGAGACCCTGAAGGAGCAGCAACTATTTGACCTTGTTTTGGAAGGTCTGGGATTTTTTCATGCGTATAAACGAGGTCAAGGTACTGAGCTTGAGCAATTACCTGCTCCTCAGTAATAACACCAGCCTTAGCTACATCTTCAGTGATCTTGGGTAACAATGATTTAACAAACCATTCTGCCAAAATTTGATTCGGAATATAAACTTTCACCAAACGTCTTCTACGTCTCCATTCATGAATATGATCAGAAATATACGTGGACGTAGATTGTTTTAGCGAAGTTAATAATTCTGTGTCATTGTCGTATCTGACATGCAACTGAAAATGAGTCAAGAAAGCAGTTGCTAACTGACTGAAATTATGAAACGAGCCTCGTGGCAACTCAATGTACCATTTGGCTGCAAGACCTATAAGGGTTCTTTGAAAAAGACGTAGACGAATCGAATCATCAATAATTGAATTAGATGCACACCAAAGGTGATAAGTCATAACATGATTTGATGGATCCTCTCCTAACTTACCTTCGAATTTTGGTATATCACTGGGAAACTTATGAGGCATTGGCGGCCAGTTTTGATAATAAAAAATTGGATCATTTGTAAGGCGCGTAAAATCAGGTAAGTCCAAAGTTGCGATGAATGGTAGTTGACGGTTAGGGTCGCGAAAACCTTGAGAAGCCAAAGCAGATCCGGGAGGCAGATACCCAGGATAACTAGGAATTGGATTTGCATTAGGTATTGTGTAACCTCCTGGATAACCAGGATGAACCGGACCATACTGAGGTTGCTGATAAGTATAACTAGGGTACGGTTGATACTGACAGCTTGGATTCTGTACATAGGGACCGAATTGCGGCTGTCCCTGGTACGGTTGATACGTAAATTGAGGTTGACTTGTAACAACTGTACTCATACCGGCTTGTCCTACAGGCATCTGAACTGTAGTCTAAATGGAGGGTCCTGACTGAGGTACAGAGACTTGAGGGATTTGCACGGATACAAGGATAGAAAAATTTGGTGCTACAGATACTCCAGAAACAGGTGTGACAGGTTGAACAGACGTTGCAGCAGTTACAGCAGTTTGAGGCGGAGTTTGAGGTGTACTAGGCCCAGCCTGCTGAACTGAACTAGGTGTAGGAGTTTGGATAGCTGGCTGAATAGGTTGCTGGGTTGAACCAGAAACCAAAGGCTGGCTAGGTTGATAAGGCAACTGCACATTAGGCTGCAAAGGCTGTTGATATTGGGACGGATCCAACACCATAGTTCCGGGGTATTGTCCCATAGAAGGTTGAACGTAAGGACCATAACCTGGTTGAACGTAGGGTTGATAATTAAGAGGTAAATTTCCGGCTCCTTGAACAGATGGTTGACCAGAAGGCTGTTGGTAACCTTGAATTGGGTACTGCCCTTGAGGTTGATAACCCTGAGGCACGTACTGAGGCTGGGGTTGATAAGGACCCTGAGGAGCATATTGTGCTTGGGGTTGACCTTGAGGAATGTACTGTCCTTGAGGTTGATAACCCTGAGGTATGTACTGTCCTTGGGGTTGCCCCCCAAAATAATATGATTCCACAGTTTGTCCTGGGAAAAAGCTACCTTGAGGTTGTGCCCCAGGTGGTAATTGACTACCTTGAGGTTGCCCCCCAGGCGGTAACTGACTACCCTGAGGTTGCCCCCTAGGCGGTAACTGAGTTCCCTGAGGTTGCTCCCCAGAAGGAAACTGACTGCCTTGAGTTTGAGGATTGGGAATATTACCAGACATCATAAAAATTTTCTCTGCATTCGACGTTTCAATTTTAAGTCCATCAAGACTAGATGATAACACATTTTCGATGGGTTGAGGAGTTGCTCCCGAGAAAGTACCAGAAAGAGACTGATATCCCGAAGGAACAGAAGGACCACCATGTAAAAATGATTCTGGCGTTTGAGAAAACATGGATGACTCTCCAGCCATAAAAGATGATGGATAATAACCTATGGGTGTAGGATGAAATGGAATTCAAGGTTGATAAAAAACAAGACCTGGATTCTCTAAAAAATATGTTAAAGAGAGATACCAAGGATTATTTCGAATGGGGCTGTAGAAAATAGATTCACGCTCCCTAAGACTTAACGATTGAGGGGAGTCGGGAAGAGATATGTCTTCGTCTGGATTCGTAAGTTCTTCAATAGAAATAAGTCCAGAGGGAAGATTGTCTGTAATGATATTTCTTACCCTAGGTGAACCTAGATCGCTAGAAGTTGGTGTGATAAATCTTGAGGATGTTTCTAACACAGAAGATTCAGTTTCAGGTTTAGAGATTTTAGGTTCGTCAGATAATTCACCAGAAGGAGAAATACTTTCAGTAACTTCAGAAACTGAAATTGGTTCTTGAATGTATTCTGTTGTAGGTATTTGATGATCAGGATGTATAACTATAGCTGAACTTCCAATTTCTGTTGATCTAATTCTACTACTACTGGATGCTACCAGAGCACGAAGCCCTTCAAGTTGACTTGGTGAATATTCAAGGGGTTTCCCTTGTATTCTCCGGGATTGTCTCGGCAATTCCGCCACAATTAAAAATTATCTAATCACACACAAACAAAAAAAAATTTCAATGAAAACACCTAAAGTCTCTAAGAAACAAACAATTGAATCATTCGCTTAAAAATCTAAGAGTTCAAACCACACACAAACAGGTAACTTTCCATACTAAAAACACTAGTTGGTGATGAAATCCAACTTAGTAGAATTTTAACACGAAAAGGGCGGTTGGAACAGTTACCCCGACAACCTGCTTAATGAAACAGACTGGCACAAGTTTCTTCACATAACCATCTCGAGTGAAGAGAACCCCCCAGAGAGTCCAAGTGAGTCTAGTCGACGTCTGTTCCAGGTACAGTGGGATCTTTCCTCCACCGTCACCTTAGGAAAGAATCCTAAAGATTATGGCCTCTAAGGTTACCAACTGAAACAAATATACCTGGGGGAACAGTCTACGATCCGACACACACACAAGGGCAGAGTAACAAAGCTCAATCCCCTTGAAGGCTCCTTGAACAGAATCCAAGGTTTACCGACAAGTGACCCCTGGCTCCTCGACAATGGTCTATCCTAGGTTTACCGTTTTTAATACGTGTATATCTTCTATCGTTCCCAATGAGGAAGGATTGATTACCCCACTGGTTCAGATATGATCTCGTGCTTAACTCCTTTAAGAGGAGCTTCCCAGAGCATACATGCAACAATTGGAATTTCTTCCTACCGCAAGATTTGTCTACTTGTTTGTTTTAGCTATCTTGGAGAGTTAATTACTCCCTACTCCAAGATACTAGCCTAAGCTATGTTGGTGATAAGAGCCCTAGAAATAAAATATTACTAGATGAATTTTAATTAAGCGTTACTTTTAAGAGTTGTTTCTTAAGTCAATGGGTGCGGAAATGAAACTTTGGATGATGTGAAGACTCGACTTCCAAAAAACACTAAAATGCACCTATGATGATAATCAATTCTTTTTCTTTCAATGAACTTCTATCTAAAGAAAGAGTTGGAGAAATGCAATTCTTTTAATAAACAATTCCTTCTTTAAACATGAAGAATAGTTGAAAGAAAAAACTTTGTCTTTTCAATAATGAGATAAATGATCAAAGCTCATAAGAAAAATCCTTTTCCCTTTCCAAACTAGAAGCTACAAAACAATTTTCTTTCGAAAGAAAGCTACAAAAACTAAAACTACTCAAAACTACAAAATCTAATCTTGAGATCTAAAATCTAAATCGAGTAAAAGCTTTAAGATTTTTTTTTTGAAGAATGTTTTCCTTAGTTATTCAGCAAACTAAGAATCTATTCGTTCAGAATAACAAACAGATCAAAAACACTCAAAATATGTTTTTTATAAAAATGAAATTCAAAACTTTCAACCAAGTTTTTTCGAAGATTTGCAAAGAAACAAAAGGCTCAATTTCCCAATATAGGATGTTTTCGCAATCAGGTCGGATTCAAAAGACAAAAAGAGATCAATGTAATATGAGATACTGCAAATTGTCAAAAGTTCGAATCGCTACAAAGACCAAGTGGAAAAACAATCCAAACTGCAAAATATTCTAGAAAATCATCAAAACATGAATACTGTTGGAATTCATTCACAAAATTTTTTTGACAGAAACAATTATCAGTCTGGGCAGACACCAAAAAACTAAATAAACTAGAAAAAGAAATCTAGAGATTTTCTAAAATTTTAACAGGGTCCGCAGGTAACCAGTATTGACAGGTGCGGTCCCGCACTGTATTCTTTACAGAAAGTGCGAACATGCCCGCACTGTCAAAGTAAGGCAGAGTGCGGTCCTAGGAAAAATTATAGAAAAACTTAAAATATTTCTAAATTTTCAAAAACAGGGAAAATCTAAATTACCCAGACAGAAATGTATCAATCAAAAACCAGGAAAAAATGTTTCCTCAAATAAAAAATAAAAGAGAACCAAAAACAACAAGTTCTTTCCCCAGTATGGTTGCCATTTTGTTGTGTAGATTAATCCGTCTTGCGGACAAGACCGATCTCTCTAGTACTAAAAGTAACTAGCAAAAAACAACCAATTATACTAATCTCTCTCTAAGCATATATAAGATTCATAAAAACACTATATAGGTGTAAGGCCTACCTTATGTCCAACGCTTGCTTGATCTCGTTGAAGTCCTTCCCGTGCACTGAAAGAACGTTCCTCGTGAATCTGCAGTCACAAACAAGCAAAAAGATTACATAGCACCTGTATAGACATTATTATAAACCATACTCATCATAATGATCAAGGAATTTATGAAATAAACCATGAATAGACAATTTAATGAGAGAAATGAGTATATTTGTATTAACTTCAAATAAAGAAAACCTTTACAACCTGTGCCTTGATGTCGTGCAGGTCTTCCCGGGGTCCGAAGCAAGAATCTCTTCTAATTTGACAAGCATTGCACTCTTTGAACCAAGACAGATAGAGATGAGTGATTTAACCTCACAGAAAGTCTTAGTTAACTGAGTCTGAATCTCAACAGCATTTAACTTCAAATATCTTAAGATTTTTACTCCCTTTGAGGCTACCCAAGGCCTCTTTTTATAGTGGAAAAGAGGAGGTTTCTTGTTCCAAATATGAAGGGATAGAATCCTCCTTCAAAGGGATTAGCTCCTTACATAAAGGGGTTAGCTCCATCAAGTGAGGGATGCATGAACCTTCTCAAAGCGTATCCATTCCCGAAAATTCCCATCTAGAATCTCCTAGAATTCATCTAAAATCAACTTTTATTTTTACTTTCTCGCCTTTTTGAGTTTTACAGAGGTCCGCACCCATAACACAAAGAACGTGTGGTATGGTTCCGCAAGAGGGCTGAACTTTAGGTGCGGGACCGCAGGGAATTAATAGAGAAAGTACGATACCAATGTTTAGGGGATTTTTAGGAACTTTTCTCTGATTTTGAAAGCTTGACATGAGGAGCAGATATGTTAGACTTGCAAAAGGAGGAAGTATGAGTAATAATGAGCTCATACTCATAGTAAAATGTCAGGATGACATTTTTTAGTGTAACACTAGGGGAAGGAGATATTGACCATCCGGTTGCCTTTGCAAGTAGGAAGCTCTCTGGAGCAGAACAAAACTACTCCACCACCGAGCGGGAGGGCTTGGCCATGGTTTACACGTTGTAGAAATATCAGCATTAATTGCTAGGAGGTCACTTCAAAATGTTCACAGACCATTCAGCTTTGAAATACTTGGTCAATAAGCCTGTGTTGTGGGGGAAAATATGCCGGTGGCCACTGCTTTTTTATGAGTATGACTTTGAAATCATAGTCAAGCCATGCAAGTTGAATGCTGGGCCGGAAAAATTGTCCCGAATAGAGAGTGGCGAGGAGCCAACTGACCTGGAAGCCGGATTTCCTAATGTGCAGCTATTTGCTATCAGTGTAGTCGATGCACACTTCGCTGATATCATTCAGTTCTTGACTACCGGGACGACACCTTCAGAGTGCTTTGCACAGCATAAAAAAGAGTTAGTCACCTGGGCAGCAGACTTTACCATCATCGCAGGACACTTATATAATATGGGGGTAGATGAAGTATTGCGGCGATGTGTTTTGGAGCACGAAAGGCATGTTGTCTTGACCGATGCTCATGACGGAGTAGCAGGAGGTCACTACGCAGGGAAAGCAATGGTGAAAAATATCTTGAGACTGGGTTATGGTGGTGCTGTACTATACAACAACCCTCCCTTTTTCAAAATTTTAAAAATAAAATTCATTTAGAAATAGGGTCCCTTTTTTCTTTTTTCATATAGAAATAAAAGACTTAGAAATAAAATTCATTGTTTGAAAGACTTAGTGCATATCTTTATGGCCAAGTGTGTACAAACAAAATACAACATTCAAAACTTCCGAATCCAATCAAATATAAAAGAATTTGTCATATAAGATAAATCAATTATAAAAAAGTCTCATGAACAGTAATCGCAGTCGGAAATCAGAGAAATCATTAAGAAAAAGTTTTACATACATGCTCAAAACTTTGATGCGATTAGTTCAATCGCAAATCGCCAATCACAAATGATTTAAAGTTACACATTTTGTTTACATATTTTTCGATGCGATGCGATCAATCGCAATCGCATAATCGGAGCACTTTTTAAATTCTTTGTAGTCAAATTGAGAAATTCCCGATGCGATGCGCTTTATTATAAGAACTCATTACAAAGGAAAATTAAACGTTTTAAATTAAAAATCCCTATGTGATGGACTCCACCATATCGCAATCGGAAATCGGAGAAGTTTGTAATCGCAATCGGCAATTAGAGAAATATTTATTGTGATATCTATGTACCATTTGAATACTTCCGATGCGATTTATATTTAATACACTATACACTCATCACATCAGAAGAATTCAAAATAGGTAATTTTATATTATTTCACAAGCGCCAAATCTCCAATGGTACGTTCGACATTGAATAACAAATCAAATGAATATTGGTTTATGATTCTGTTTTGAATACGTGAGTGTGACGTAAGGAAAACATTTAAGTGTTATACAGAATCAATAAATAATGAATCATGAGTTCATAATTTTTATAATTGTCTTTTCACTTGCTTTTTTATCATGACTGATAGCTTATTGCCTTGCAGAATCAAAGAACACTAAACCCTTTCATTTGCAGACCGAGGGAAACAATACCAGATACCAAAATGTTGAAGAGAACAAGAAGAATGAAGGCTGTTGGTGCCACTAAGTTTTTTGAGATTCCTACAGTCTCAAAGGAAAAGCCAGCAAAGCTGAAGCTGGTTACGGATACATCATGTCAAGGGCTTGGAAAAATGACATGGGAAGGAGTTTATGATCTGATTGAAAGTGAAAACCCTAAAGTCACAATATCAAAGGTTTCAGTTCCTGATGAATATGACTCAGATTCTGACTCTGAGATTACTAATAGAACACTTGCAAACTCATTCCTACATCGAATTGCAGCCAGAGCAAGCATCATTCCTTATTATGATGTGATTCGATGGGTCATCGATAATGTAGAAATTAAGAACAGAATGTTTATTTCAGCTTCTGGAGCATCTTTTGGATCATTTAAAGCAGAAGACATTAAGGCAATGTATCATCTCCCTGTTCCGCAGAAGGTTTATAACAAAGAATTTGTCAAATAGTTTGCTGACAGTAATAAGGTTCAATCTAAACCTATCAAAGAATGGAGGAAAAATCCTGAAAAGCACAAAAATGAATCATTCGGTATGTATTCAGTAGATTATCTTTTACCCCCATACTACTATGTCGCTGCCATGATGTGTAGATTATTTGGTAATGACAATTCTGCTAGGTTTTCTATACAAATGGTTCCTTTAATCCTTGCTGCTGTCAATTCTGAAATTATGGACTAGGTTATCATTCTTTCTGATAGGATAGCTAATAGGATACTCGAATATAGACAAGATAAAAATGCTGGAAATGCCACTCCCTTTTTCTTCTGTGCTTATATTCTAGACGCCCTTTGTTTCAATTCTGAGTTTCCCTTGTTAGGATGGAAATGGAATTCTAAAGATCCTACTCCGATTCATATATATCATAAACTCCTTTGGAAAGTTCATTTCAAAGATCATGTTTATAGAATATGTCATGGTTTCCTTATCCTAGTCTTTCAAACCATTTTCAATCGCTTCCCTCCTAGATTCTCCGACAAAGCTAAAACTGACTTATCCTTAATAGGAGATTGGTTTGGAGAATAAAAATTTACGTATGTCAGGATTTTCGGGAGTATTGTGGAACCCCATGTTCTCCCTCTTTTTGTTCCAGATAAACTTCTAGCCCAGGAAATATCTTATCAATTAACAGTTGAAGGAATGTCCAGATCTCTGAGAAACAATAAGAAAAGAATGTGGCCTTATTTTCCATTCAATTGTGGACATTTTACTTTGAATGACTTCAAACATGCAGAAAAGGAAGTCGTCAAAATAAAGGAATTAAAATTCACAACAATCCCAGGGAGACAGTATGATCCACAAAAGATAGCTTTTAATGTTACTTCTTCAGTTTCGATTGCTCGATTCGAGCATGAACCGGATGTTTGTTTCATTAGATAACTTTTCTCAACTTTATAATTTGGCCAAATCCAAATTCTAGAAAGAAGAGATGAATAAATTTATGTTATTCAGAAGACAAAGATTGTTGAAAGTTCCTATAGATCAATTAAGAGTTCCTATGCAAGAGTCAGAAACAGAGGATGCATCTGGCAAAACAGTAGGAGAAACATCTACCAGTAAGGTCACTACACAATCATCTAGTGGCCAGCCCATTGTGCATGTACATACTGAAAAGGTGAGCACTGATGGAAAACCCAATGTTCAGAAAGAAAATACTGATGGCAAACCCGATGTAAATACTAATCAGCAGTTCACAGCTCAAACAGAGAAAGAAGGCACAAGTACTGATACTAATGTGCATAGTAAAAAAGAAGGATCAGATAGAAAAACTAATGAACAAGAAATAAATACAGAGAAATCAGATTCACAACTTGGAGGAAACAAAACTACTGAGAAAATAGTAGACTCTGTTGATCCTGATGTTTCCTCACAATTGTTGAAACAATATAATCAATTTGCTCATCAATTAGGACTGCAGGATGATCCCAAAGAGAAAGAGCCAGAAGATCAGGATGTTGAAATCATTCCCGAACATCCTACACGACAAATTATATTGAAAATTGAGGAAATTCCTCCTTTGGATATATTCTACAGCCCTAAACATAAGGCTGTTGTGAAAAAATAGAGAAAAAGGAGGAGAATTGATCAAGACACGTTTTCTACTTCACAGGAGGAATTCATGAACATTTTTTATAAGAATGCTGAAGTGAATCCATCTGAGGATCTCACTAAGCTGTCCCAATATGCAGGAGCATACAATGTTGCAACAATAGATAAAGCTGCAGAAGTTTCTCAGTTAATGACCCAGAAAGATCTACATATAGCTTTACTTGAAGAACAAGCTAATAAAAATTAGCAGAAGATTGCTCAATTAGAAAAGCAATTACAAGATCAGGAACTCAGGTCTAAAGAGCTAGAAGAGAAGCTTTCCACATAAAAGAAGAAAGTTGATGAAAAGGCTTTGAACAAACAGCAACATTTGAATCAAGAAATTTCAAAGCTACAAAATTTGTTACAAGATGAGAAGAATACAAAGATTGTGCAAGAAAAAGAATTTCAAGCAGCTTTAGATAAGTTCAAGGATTTCCTCAAATTAAATGAATTCAAATCAGAGGCTCTTGAAGCCAATAAACTGTTGTCTCAGCAGTTAAATAATTTTTGTACAAAATTGACACAAGCAGAACCATTGTTTGATATCACATCATCTTTGATCCAGGACATAATTACTCTCAGGAAAGAAATTGATAACGCCGATGAAAATATTTCTGAATTTCTTACTTGGCAAGACACAGAAAAAGGCAGAAAAGATAATCTTCCTAGGATAGAAGAAAGACATAAAGAAATCCTATTTACAGAGTGGGAACAACAGTTAATGAAAGCCGAGAGAGCTATATCAAGAGCTAGAAGCATGATGGGTAATATAACACAATTTATCAATGACAGCTTGTATGCAATTAATTTAATTTCAGATTGTGTTCCAGGCAGTTTACTCAAATTTAAAGAAGTTGATTGCAGATGGAAAGAAGAGATAATGAATAAAAATCAACAGATCAACAAACTTCAAACAATATCTTGGGATAATATGTGGACTTATCTGATTAAGCCACTCAATCAAAAATTAGCTATTAAAATCTCATCAAATGCTGTTGATTGTTTAATTCTAGAATTCTCTGATGCCACATACGCCGGAAAGTTACATTCCAAGATGAGTCATCCATCGGAGGTCCAGGAAATGCTTGAAATTTTCCACCTGGCTACATTGAACGAGAAGCAAAAGCAATGAATCAGTTCCACAAAAGATAGTATTTCTATTTTTAAAGTTAATAGATTGTAGCAGTAGTAGTAGGATTCTGTTTTCATGTAATTTCATATTTAAACCCCTCTCATGCATTGGAGAAGGGGTCTGGAGTTGTAATAGTTTTGGACTTGGAGATTACATTTCTGTACTCCATTGACTCTTATATTTTATAAAGGATCACATCTGGTGATTTTTCTGTGGAATTATTTTTAGAGAGTTTCATTTCTGTACCTTGGATTTGATTTTGCATTGGAATTACTGGATCAGAGTATCGGATTTCATTTGAAACTTTCAAGATGGATAAGGTATTTTTATCTATTCAATGTTAATTTCTTTTGTTATATGATATTCTCTTTTAAATTTTCTATCATTTATATATATTTCGTTTTCACAATATTTCTTTATATATCATTTTTTATTATATTAGAAATATTCACCTTTCATAAATGTATGTAAACTGATATACAATGATGAATACAATATGCTAATATAACTCTGTTTAAATTCTTAAACAGAGTTATCTTTATTTGTCGCTGCACATTTCAATTAAACTTTAATACATTTTTATGGTTATTGTTAAATTGGAATAATTTTAAGTTGTATTCACATATGATACCCGGGTTAGTCTTAGAATTTCCTTATCAGTAGTTAAACTAGATTAGATAGTTTCATTTCGGTCGTTTAGTCCCATTTTCATTCATCCAAATCAATCCATCATCAACTCATTAGTTATAAGGAAACTAGCCCTTTCAATCCAGTCGGAGCCACCATACCAAACGGATAAGGAGCTGTCCTAAGGTCCCGACCGGGTGGTTTTCCCCAATGTTTGAAGCAGAGATTTTCTAGGCTTCAACAGGTGGCCAACCCTGCATATTGACACCCACAACTATTGTAAAGCCTGTGATACGTGCTAACGAACAGAGAGGCCATCCATAGAGATGAAATGACTCTTCAAACACAAATGGCCCTACAAGAATTTGATAAGTGGGCTATCGACTTCATCGGGCCTATCAACCCCCCAGGAAAAAAGGCGGGTGCGCGCTACATTATTACAGCCACCGACTATGTAACCAGGTGGGAGGAAGCACAAGCAGTAAAGGATTGTATTGATATCGCTGCGAATTTCATCTTTGAACAAATCCTGACCAGGTTTAGATGTTCGAAGATTCTCATGAGTGACAGAGGTACACACTTTGTTAATGAAACAATCCAAGCTTTGACTGAGGAATTCCAGATCCATCATGCGAAGAGCACACCATATCACCCCCAGGCCAACGATGCAGTTGAATATTTTAATAAAATCTTGGAGTATGCGCTGACCAAGGTATGCAATGTTAATCGTAGCGATTGGGACGTGCGCATCCCATCGGTCCTCTGGGCCTATCGAACAACCTACAAGAAGTTAACAGGAAAAACCCCATTCAGGGTGGTTTATGGTAAAGAAGCCATTATGCCCATGGAGTATATTGTTCCTAGTCTGCGTATCACATCATTTACAAACATGGCAGAACCAGACGTCATGGAAGAGAGATTAGCGCAACTTATGGCTTTGGAGGAAGATCGGTTTATTGTGAATTTCCATCATCAAGTCCATAAGGCCTGCAATAAAGCCTGGCATGACTGACACATTTGCCAAAATACTTTTTCGAAAGGCCAATTGGTCCTTTTGTACGATAGCTAGTTTGCAAAGCATCCTGGGAAGTTCCGGCAGCATTGGCTTGGTCCCTACACAGTTAAGGAGATCACGGATGGTGGAGCGGTTAGGCTTGCTACCCTGCATGGAGATATGCTCCCCGGCTACATCAATGGTAGCCAGCTCAAACCGTATCAGATCAATTGAATCTATGGTCGGAGTATCCATATAGGTGTAGGTGGAGACCCCACTGCCACAAGTGACTTGGGACGAGTCACAAGATTGTGTTGGGGAACTGTTGGAACAAGGTCTCCTACAAGAGCTGCGAATATGGTCCATTTTTGTATATTTTTGATTATATATAGTCTAACGCAGGGGTTTTGGGTTGGGTAAAAGCCCCTCATGCATTTTAAGTGGGTCAAGGGTAGACCAAGAGTTCGCAAACCATGGTTTAGGGACCATTGGATGCATAGGCTAAAATAGTATAAGTAGTTGAACCTTTTGGAGTTGTAAGACAAACTTGGAATATAGATTGATGCTAAGTGAGAACTGTTAGATCTGGGATTGGGTTATTGGGTTAGGACTCTTGCTGGCTGTGTGCGCGGAGATCCTTTGTCCAACTGTGTGCGGACCCTGCTGGCTGTGTACGCAGGTGCGTTTTTGGGGTATGTAAGAGACTTTTTGATAAGTAATATATGTGAAGTATCTGTTAGTGTCCCATGATTTGGCTGATTGGCAAGCCAAGTGACAGGGTAACATCAAACCAACTTTAGAGCCCAAGGACCTAGCCTTCCTGGACTCAGAGAGGGCTCTCTCTATTTGTGTAAGGGATATCTATGTGTTTTGCTTCTTATGTTTCTGATTTTAGGCTAGTTATGAAGTAGGTTTTTGGTTTTTCTTTTAGGTTTTTTGAGGGAGGAACTGATCAAAGACTAATATAGATAAAAATATTGTCAGATTAACTGGGCTATGGGGTCGAAAAGGTCGAGAAAGCCTCAGATGGTGATACAAGGTATGTTGAAGGGCCGATTTGATCAAGGTAAAATGAATCTTAAGGTAAAATGAAGTGGGATGGACACTAAGTTTGTGAAGGACAAAGGCTTTCAAACATAAATAGTTCAAAAATTGACATTTATATGGTAGGGCTAACCATTAATCATGATAAATGTAACTACAAACTAATAAATGCATAGAAATAAACATTCAAGCAATACATAGAGATATATGACTCTCTAACTTTAGGAAATTGCTATCAAACTTTGGGGAAAGACAATTAAGACAAACAAATAACTCAAACCACTATGAGGAAATGCTTAGACATAGTATTTCGAGCTATCGACCACTTTAAACTAAGATTGCAGAGTTTTAGGCAAAGGACAAGATCAATACAAGACCTCTTTGGTTCAACTAGGACAATCAATCATTCAAAGAAAGGTTTCAGAGGTGGAACTATGACTAGCCATGAGTAAGCAGGGCGTACTGTGAATCATACTTAGCATGCATAAAACCATAAATGAAACAAGCAAACAATTTCTTCAGTGGTCAAAGAGAAATCAAGAATTCTTTGATATGACTAAGAAGGAAGAAAACATAGAAGCTATAATGAAACAGGAAATCTGAGGTGCCTCCAAGGGCATGTCTCAAATATATTCTCTACTGTCTTATAGCAATCAAGATCATGAAATATGTATGAAAACTAAGAAGCATGACAGAGAGGGACACTATACCATTTTACCAAGTCAAGGAATCCAACAACAGTCCTCTTTCATCATCCAAAACATTCAAGAAACTATCCAATGCATGAGACAAGTATTTCTTCCAAGCTTGTATAACCATATATTGCTCTATATCATCAAGTTCAACTTTGTTTACAATGAAGTCTCTTGGAATATATAGGCCAAGATGGAGGAGGGAACCCAACCAAGGCAACTAGCTAGCCATTGGCTCAAAAAAAAATATCTTATCTTGTCCTTGAGGCTTTGAAAATCCCAAGGCAGAAAATATCCAATAAAATATATCAAAATGATAAAAAAGGGAATAAATTTGACTTTTTATGACTGGCAATGTCCCAAAATAGCTTAACGCACATTTGGAGAGGTGATCTGAAATTGTAAGAACAAAGAATTTCTCATACAGAGATTGCCTGTAGGGGCATTCACCGGATATTTCACCTTTACTAGAAAGGATGAATCCGGAGGCTACCTGGCCCTTCTACAGACTCTACATAAAGAAATAAAATGTAATCACAAAGATTCGATCAATGAAAGTATTTGTTTTAACTGCAAAGTATTCATTGATCCAACTTTAATGTGTGAATATACAATTATACATATTCTGCAAATGAAGTGTAGTGTTTTGAAGATGAACTGATAATTTTTGTTCATTGTTTAAACTTGCTTGGGAAAAGCTTGCTTATAAAAATTTACTGTTTAAAGGATCAGAATTTGAAAATATGCAGCAAAATTATACAGTGTGACAACAAATAATTTTTTAAGCGGTTCACCCCTCTCTTGGGCTACGTCCGCTGGCTCCAAAATCCTCTAATTAAGCTTTTTCTCCTTTGATTAAATGCTCAAAATGTGAATACAACTGTATAGAAGCCTCAAATGGAAAAATACACTGCAAAAATAGATTCAGAAGGCCCAAATCAGTCTAAAATGACTAAACATTCACCTCCATTGGATGAAGGTAGTCCAAAACAGCTCCTTTTCCCTTAGGCCCTGGTGGCTTCACGACCAAAAACGCTGGTAAATTTTCTGTTAGAATGCCCTGATGGCTCTGCAAACACTTCCAACAGCTCTAGCATGATCTCTACACCCAAAATCAAAAAATAATTCATATCCAAAGGCCTCTCCTAGCCAAAGTTATGGCACTTTTACTTCCACTCCTAGTTTTGCCTAACAAAACTCCACTAAATCTGGCTAACTGACAGATAACACCGACAGAATTGGAGTAGCCGCTGAAATTGGGGCGGACCACCGAATTTACCGCGAGTTGTGGGGGCTATTGGATAAGGCCCATACGACCCACTTTGGCGCTGTTTGTTTGAACAGTTGAGTTTTAAATGGCATAACATAAAGTTTGAAACCGCCATATTAATAAACCTCCGTGCTTGGTGCTAAATCCACGGAACCATTCCCGAATTCATTGCGCGCCGGGGCTGGCCCCCTTTCGGGCCCCGCCCAAATAAAACCCGATTTTAAATATATGTTCGCGCCCACCAATATCAAAACCCGCCACTTTGACCCAACGGTCAGTCCGCAACGTTGTTACCGGCCCGACCTCGGTTCAAACCTCGCCGAGTCCATAACAATGTTTTTGAAACGCCATTTCAATCCACCTTTGGGCCACGTGGTAGCCCCCGGGCTGGCCACGTGGCGCCTTTCAATTGGCTGTGCCCTGTATATTCCGCAGAATATTTTGTGGAATATTCCCAGAATATTCTGTGGAATATTCTTTTTTTAATAAAAATATTTCACAAAGTCAATTTTGGCCTTTTTTTAATTGAAATTGACAAATCTTTAAAGCTAAATATCTTTTGCATACGGCGTCGGATTTGAGTGCCGTTCACGGCGTTGGGATCATATTGCCGAGCTCTTTCCAGTCGATCTATTTCAGATCCATTTTGAGCAACTTCAGTTTTGAGCATTTTTCTTCAAGAGACTTGATCTCCTAATCACACCTCCCAAATGGGAAGCTTTTGGACCCTCAAAAGCTTTCAATTACATGTTAAGAAGGTGAGGATACATCCTCCTCACCTGTTCCAACTCCATCCACTTTGCTTTGCTTGGTTTACTGCCTTTAAACCAACCCTTAGATAATCAACATCTCCCCTCCTTGAAGTGTGTGTCCTTCTGTCAAGGATTTCATCTTCTTTCAACTCATCCAAAAATTCTGGCGAGAAATATTCTATGGATGGTAGCTGAACATGATTTCAGAATCATCAATAAGAGGAGGTTCATACAAATGTAAATTTTCCGCATTAACAACGAAATACATTTGCATGTATGAAGGCAAATCTAGTTGAAAAACATTATTTCCAACTTGTTTAAGGATTTTGAATGGACCATAATGAATAGGCTTCAGCTTTTTACCTTATCCTTGCATTCTATCCTTACTTATATGCAACCATACCTCATCTCCTTCCTGAAACTTGTGATCAATTCTATGTTTGTCATGTCTTTCTTTGTACTTGCCTTGACTCTTTTCAAGTTGTTCTTGAACTTGCTGATGAATGAGCTGAATTATTTCAATGAACATGCAAGCTTTTTCAACATCACTATGTCCATCAATGGCAATATCCTTCTCAAGAATGAAGTCCAATGGTGACTTAGGCAAATATCCAAAACAAGCTTCAAATGGCGAAGTATTTGTAGAAGAGTGTTTGGCCCGGTTGTAAGCATGATGAATGTAATGCAAATGCTCATCCCAAAGCTTGGGATGCTTGCTGCAATACCCTCTCAAAATATGCACAATATTTCTGTTCACTACCTCTGTTTGGCCATCTGTTTGCAGATGGAAAGCAGTACTCTTCTTCAACTTGGTGTCCATCATCTTCCATAGATTGGACCAAAAATTCCCAACAAATCTAGAATCCCTGTCACTAACAATAGAAATAGGCAAGCCATAATGAACCCATACATGTTGAAAATATAAATCAGCAGTTTTTTCAGCAGTTATGGTTTTCTTACATGGCGTAAGAATACACATATTTTGCTGAAACGATCAACTACTACAAAAAGATAATCATGCTGCTTTCTAGATAATGGTAATCCCCCAACAAAATCCATAGAAACACTTTCCCATGGTCTAGAAGGTACCGACAATGGCGTATACAATCCAAGATTCCTATTGCTAGGCTTGCTTGTAGCACATAATGAACAACCTCTAATGAAACGCGTAACACTATCTACCATGCGAGGCCAATAACAATACCTCTGCAGATGTGCCACCGTTTTGCTTACACCGAAATGACTAGCAATAAGAGAATAATGAGATTCTCTCATCATGCTTAATCTCTCTCCCTGTGGTATACATAAATTTCCCAAGTGAAACAGCAAATTATTATGCAAATGATAATCATTCTCCTCAACATGATTCCCTTTACTCAAGTTAGCATACACCTCTTTAAAATCTTCATCTGATGCATACTGTTCTATGTAGCTTTCATGCACAATAGAATCATTCTTAAGAAAAATAATAGCACTAATAATAGGCCTTGAAAGCATATCAGCAACTTTATTGTTAATACCTTTCTTGTACCTTATTACCAAGTGAAATTTTTGTAGGAAAACCGTCCATTTGAAGTGTCGTGACTGCTGCAATTTACTTTGCGACTGCAAATACTGTAAAGGTTGATGGTCGGTATGCACAATTGTTTCTTTGCCCATCAAATAGTGCTTCCACTTTTTGACACTTTGTACCAACGCATACAAATCCTTATCATATGTAGGATAATTCACAACAGCACCATTAAATGTCTCAGAATGAAAAGCGATAGGCTTACCATGCTGTAAGAGAACTGCACCCATGGCATAATCACTAGCATCTGTCTGAATCTCGAATGGCTGTCTCAAATCAGGTAATGCAAGAACCGGAGTTGAACTGATCTTTTCTTTCAAAGATTCGAAAGCTTTTTGTTGCTTACTTCCCCATTGGAAAGCACGCTTCACACTTGTCACTGCATGCATAGGAGCTGCTATGGTAGAAAATTTAGCAATAAACTTTCTCCAATACTGAGCTGCACCCAAAAAACTTCTTACCTCTGTAATGGACTTGGGAGTAGGCCAATTCACAATACCTTCTACTTTGGAAGGATCAATTCTCAAAGCGCCTCCACCTACTATGTGTCCCAAATAAACCAAAGAAGTCTTTCCAAATTCACACTTTGACATCTTAAGAAATAACGGATTTTTCTTCAAAACATCAAGTACCTTACTGAAATGCATGACATGATCTTCTCTTGTCTTGCTGAAAATCAAGATGTCATCTAAGTAGACAATAACAAAATCATCAAGAAAAGGAAGTAAGACATCATCCATTACTCGCATGAAAGTTGCAGGTGCATTGCATAAACCAAACGGCATCACAAGCCACTCAAAGAGTCCTTGTTTGGTTTTAAAAGCTGTCTTCCAAATTTCACTTTCTTCAATTCTTACTTGATGATAACCACTTCTTAAGTCTAACTTAGTGAAATATCTTGCATCTTTCAGCTGATCTAAC
This sequence comes from Pinus albicaulis, assembly GCA_034641835.2. Classification (NCBI taxonomy): domain Eukaryota; kingdom Viridiplantae; phylum Streptophyta; class Pinopsida; order Pinales; family Pinaceae; genus Pinus; species Pinus albicaulis. The sequence continues at coordinate 115,571,316 of CM076576.1, forward strand.
AAATCATCTATTCTTGGAAGTGGGTAATGATTCTTTACCGTTATCTTGTTCAAAGCTCTGAAGTCAACACACATATGCCAAGTTCCATCTTTCTTCGGAATCAACACTATTGGTGACCCACATGGCGAAGTGCTTGGCCTTATGAAACCCTTGTCCAACAACTCTTTAATCTGCTTCTTTATTTCAGCATTCTCCATAACAGACATGCGATACATGCCTATGTTAGGAAGAGGACAATCTGGATGTAAATGGATTTCATGCTGAATCTCCCTTTTAGGAGGCAAACCTGTTGGCTCCTGAAACATCTCATGATGTGCATCAACTACATCATATAAATCACATTTAAGATTCACATCACAATTTTCAAATGACTCATGATTCACATCAACCTTTGGCTTGACCATAAGAAGTACAAAACTCTTGCTTGAATTGACTAGCCTTTTTACCTGTCCTGCATTTACCATTGCAACATTTGTCTTCTTGCGATGAGCTCTGACAATAAAATCCTTACCATCTTTGAAAATATGATATTTGTTTTCTTGGCGATAGAAAATCGCTTTCCTGTCAAACAAGTAAGGACTTCCCAAAACAATACCAGATATATCAAGCGGCACCACATCAAGTTCAACTGTGTCAATATAGTGTGCAGTTATTGCAAAGCGCAATATGCACTTCCTTGAGACTTTCAAGTTGGCATCCTTGCATATCTATCCAAGTGGATAAGGCTTCGGATGTGAAATGGTCTCAAGTTTAAGCTGCTTGACCAAATCTTCAGATATGAGGTTAGCTTGTGACCCACTATCAAATAGTGTGTCAATTTTGGTATGTTTTGAAACTACCCTCACATGGAATAGTTCAATTCTTTCTTCCTCATTAGGAGCTTGTGTATGACAGTTTGAAGAACTAGCACTTGCTTGAGTTTCAATTTCCTTCCCTTTCAAAATTTTCAAACCCATGGCTGTAATTTTTGTTTCGTCGCCTGAATCATCACCTAAATCTTGTGGTGTAGTTGTAGTAGCTGCATTTTTCTTCTTTCCCTTGTTTTTGTTAAACTGGTTTCTTTTTCAGGATGAAGTTTCCAACAGTTTTTCTCTTCATGGCCACTCTTTGAACAATGTTTACAAATGAACTTTTCACCCTCTTGTTTAATAGATGCATTTTTCTTTCCTTTTCCTTTGTTGTTCTCTTTGTTATTTCCTTTGAAAGACTTGTTTCTACCCTCATCAAAAGTATTCTTTCCTCTAGCTTCTAAATGTGTAGCCTGCACACAGACTTCATCTAAGCTGGTAGGATTGAACATAAGGATAGTATGTTTAAGGTAACTGTGCAAACCTCCTATGTATTTCAATAGGATGTCTTGACTTTGTAAGTCTACTCCAAGTAGAAGTGCTCTCCTTCTAAACTCTTGGGTATAATCTTGCACATTTTGACCTTTAAGTTGCCTAAAATTTTGCCAATTCATGATTGCTTTCTGAATATGAGCAAGAGGATAAAACTGTTTCTTAATGGCTGTAATAAACTCATTCCAAGTTAGAGTTATCTTACCATCTTTTTAATCTCCTCTCTAGTCTTGGCTTCCCACGAAACCAAAGCTGCTCCATCCATTCTCAAAGAGGCTAATTGGATTTTTGTGTCATCATCATGCAAATTCTGAATTCTGAGATAGACTTCCAGCTGTCTAATCCATTTATCCAATTTTTCTACATTCACATCACCATTAAACATCGGCAACTCAAACTTCACATCAAGCTTTAACAAAGTATTTTTAAGAGATTTTTTTGTTTTATGTGACTGATTAACATAAGTAGAAGAGGATGATGTGGAGGATGAGGATGATGATGGAGATGGTGGATCACCATTTCCTCCATTCCCTTTCTTAGACTCATCTTTGTCTTTCTTTCCTCCTGAAGAATCTCCTTCTTCCCTTTGGTTTCTAGACCCTTTTCCAGCAATCCTATCATTTCTCTCCTGGTATAGGATCCTAACCATCTCAGTCAAGTCTAAGAAAGCTTTTCTAAAGACTCTTTCTTCTTCCTTGGGAACCATTTCCTCATGTACTTCTCCTTCTCTGGATGACATGTTTGTGGTTGATTCTAAGGCTACTGAGGATGAAATGGAAGGTGGATGTAATGGCACTCTAGCCCTCCTTGGTTGAGGATTAACTTTTTCTCTAACCAATTGACCTTCCCCTCTTTGCAATTTCATCCTAGTAAGCATCAAGTTTTGCAGAATAATACAATTTACTTGCAGAAATTTCACAAACTTTTAAGAAAAACCTTGAGCTTTGATACCAACCTGATCTGAAATTGTGAGAACAAAGAATTTCTCATACAGAGATTGACTGTAGGGGCATTCACCGGATATTTCACCTTTACTAGAAAGGATGAATCCGGAGGCTACCTGGCCCTTCTATAGACTCTGCCTAAAGAAATAAAATGTAATCACAAAGATCCGATCAATGAAAGTATTTGTTTTAACTGCAAAGTATTCATTGATCCAACTTTAATGTGTGAATAGACAAGTATACATATTCTGCAAATGAAGTGTAGTGTTTTGAAGATGAATTGATAAGTTTTGTTCACTGTTTAAACTTGCTTGGGAAAAGCTTGCTTATAAAAATTTACTGTTTAAAGGATCAGAATCTGAAAATATGCAGCAAAATTATACAGTGTGACAGCAAATAATTGTTTAATCGGTTCACCCCTCTCTTGGGCTACCTCCGCTGGGTCCAAAAGCCTCTAATTAGGCTTTTTCTCCTTTGATTAAATGCTCAAAATGTGAATACAACTGTATAGAAGCCTCAAATGGAAAAACACACTGCAAAAATAGATTCAGAAGGCCCAAATCAGTCTAAAATGACTAAACATTCACCTCCATTAGATGAAGGTAGTCCAAAACAGCTCCTTTTCCCTTAGGCCCTGGTGGCTTCATGACCAAAAACGCTGGTAAATTCACTGTTAGAATGCCCTGATGGCTCTGTAAACACTTCCAACAGCTCCAGCATGATCTCTATACCAAAAATCAAAACAAAATTTGTATCCAAAGGCCTCTCCTAGCCAAAGTTATGGCACTTTTACTTCCACTTCTAGTTTTGCCTAACAAAACTCCACTAAATCTGGCTAACTACCAGATAACACTGACAGAATTGGAGTATCTGCTGAAATTGGGGCGGACCGTCGAATTTATCGCCAGTTGTGGGGGCTATTGGATAAGGCCCATACGACCCACTTTGGCGCTGTTTGTTTGAACGGTTGAGTTTTAAACGACATAACATAAAGTTTGAAACCGCCATATTAATAAACCTCTGCGCTTGGTGCTAACTCCACGGGACCATTCTCGAATTCATTGCACACCAACGGTTTTACACTTTTGGTTCCGCGCTGTGGGTCATATGGAATAGGGGGCTGGCCTCCTTTCGGGCCCCGCCCAAATAAAACCCGATTTTAAATATATGTTCGCGCCCACCAATATCAAAACCCGCCGCTTTGACCCAACGGTCAGTCCGCAACGTTGTTACCAGCCCGACCTTGGTTCAAACCTCGCCGAGTCCATAACAATGTTTTTGAAATGCCAGTTCAATCCACCTTTGGGCCACGTGGCGGCCCCCGGGCTGGCCACGTGGCACCTTTCAATTGGCTGCGCCCGGTATATTCTGTGGAATATTCCATGGAATATTCCCAGAATATTTTGTGCAATATTCTTTTTTTAATAAAAATATTTCACAAAGTCAATTTTGGCCTTTTTTTAATTGAAATTGACAAATCTTTAAAGCTGAATATCTTCTGCATACGGCGTCGGATTTGAGTGCCGTTCGCGGCGTTGGGATCGTATCGCCGAGCTCTTTCCAGTCAATCTGTTTCATAGCCATTCTGAGCAACTTCATTTTTGAGCATTTTTCTTCAAGAGACTTGATCTCCTGATCAAGGGGCCACTTCAGAAAACTGCCTTTTTTGGTCAAAAAGCACTAAGGGCGCACCAGTAGAAAATGGCTTGTCTTTCAGATGACTTTTGAGGACCTTCCCGATGTTGAAACGAGCCTGTGATGGCTCGTTGGAAAGATATTGATGTATAATTTTTGGAACAACTTTAATTTTCCCAAGCTGATGCCTAGAAGTCTATCAAATACTGAATTGAGTGAAAAAACCCAAAAATTAGCCCTTGCTGATATGTGGGCAGAGTGTTGAAAAAGTGAGTGTTTTTCGCCTCTTTGGGGGAATAAAAAAACTTAAATTGATCTGAAATTTTTTGAGTAGGTGCTCCTAAATTTAATTCATCCAATGGTACCACTCTCAACAGCTGAGGATGCTCTAAACAAAAATGGCGGCGCCCATGATTTTATGCAATTAGGCCCAAAAATGTCAAAAAACAAGAACATGTCAAAATTCGGTCAATTTTGGTGAGAAAGTACCCCAAGGCTTCTTAGAAACATGTCTAGAAGCTCGGGCCAAAATTCCAATCCTAGAGGTATCTTTCTCCTTTTTTCTCACCGGGCGCCCTCTTTGGGCGATTTTGAGTTTTTCTTGTGCATCCTTCAATTTCCTTCGTGCAAACTGATTTGGCCTTTTGTAGCACCCGTTGCTTCTGATACTCTTTACCGATTCACCAAAACAAGATGATTCAAATGATCTTTGAAAAATTTTCGCAACACAACACCTATTTTCTCTTTGTAATTCACTGTGTTTCTTGGATGCTAGCAAACAAGCATTTGTCAAATGAAAACAAAAATTACTTTTTATCACTGTGTTTGGGCAAGAGATTTTAAACAAGATATGTTTGTGGTTTTTGTTGAAGGATCTCTTTTTGTTTTGGCACAAAAACCCTCCCTTCAAACACTGCCTCTCTTTTTGATTTGGCAATGGCACATTTGAAAACAATGCTTTAAAGACTCTTTGCAATTGACAAAACCTTATCTTCTAGCCAATGTTTTTCTTTGAGTTTTAACAAACAAATGCCTTTTGCAAACACTGTTAAGACACTTTCCAAAACTGATTTGAAGACCTCCAAACACGCTCTATTTTTCTTCTAGCAAATGTGAGTGTTCTTAGTTATTTCATAGCATAAAGAACACTTTCAAAATGGCACATTAGTCCTCTCTTCTTTCACTGTTTCTATCCTTTTGATGTAGCAAACAAACTACCCTTTGCAAGCACTATTTAAGACACCTTTAAAAAAACTTGAAACCTCTTTTCAAACTTTGCTTCTTTGATTCTAGGGGCTGCACAAATTCTTCACTATCTCACAACACAAAAGGACTTCTTTAAACTGACCAAGCCTTCATCCCTTTTACCACTGTCTAGATGATCTTTTAAACTGTTTTAAGACCTCTACAACCTCTGTCTTTTCCTTCTTAGCAACTTTGTACATTCTAAGACATTTATAGAAAGAAAAAATTCTTAAAATGACACATCAACCATTATCCTTTTCACTGTCCCTCTGTGGTTGTTAGAAACAAAAGGGATTTATTGAAAACACTCTTATAACATACTCCTTCAACTGATTTGAAAACCTTTACAACTCTATCTAGTTTCTCTTAGAGATTTTGCATACTCTAAGCTATCTCATAGCACAAAAGGACTTTCAAATTTTCATATCAAATCATCTTCCTTTCACTGTTTTAATAAAAAACCCCTTTGCAAAAATATCTTCAATAAAACTATGATGATTTTTTACCTTTCAATCCTTATTTTGGTCTTTGAAACTTGTGAACAAACCCCCTTCAAACTAAAACTGAGGAAAAAGACAAGAGACACCTTTGGAGAAGCTTTCTTGATGTGCTCGGAGGTGAAATTTTGTGGGAAAAATTGCTTGGGCACTTTTTGAAAGAATTTGTTACTGGTAGGCATGGGTGTTTCACAGGCGCGCCGCGCAATCACATAGGTGCGTCGCGCTGTGTGTCAAAATGCATTGTAAAAACCTACAGGCGCGCCGCGCTTTTTTGCAGACCGTTTTGGAGGCCTTCCCGGTGTCAGAATTGGGCCCCAGATGGCTCGTTGGAAAGCTATGGAAGTATAATTTACAAATATTCTTTATATTCTTCATTTGGTATCCATTTTGTTGTTTAAAAATTGATTTTCCCAACACTGGTAAAAAATGGTGAATCCTGGTGCAGAAATGCATAGTGCTGTTTACAGGCCACTTTTGGATGCCTTCTCGGTGTCGGAATTGGGCTCGCGATGGCTCGTTGGAAAGATATGGAAGTATAATTTCCAAATATGTTTGATTTTTTTCATTTGGTGTCCATTTGGTTTTTCAAAAATTGACTGTACCAACACTGGTAAAAAATGGTGAATGCTGGTGCAGAAATACATAGTGCTGTTTGCAGGCTAATTTTGGATGTCTTCTTGGTGTCTCAATTTGGCCCAATATGGCTCTTTGGAAAGATATGGAAGTATAATTTCAAAATATGCTTAATTTGTTTCATTTTGTGTCCATTTGATTGTTCAAAAACTGACTGTCACAACATTGGTCAAAATGGTGAATCCTGGTGCAGAAATTCTCGCGTGACATCTGTATTTTTTACATTTCTCAAAAACCATGATACCTGTGTAGAAACTAAAGGAGGTTTTTATTCTTGAACATATTATGGAAACAAACCTCTCTCACTTTTGTCAATTTCATCTCTTTTTGGTTAGAAACGAATTTTGAAACAAACTTCTTGGGCACTCCTTAACCTCTTGTCTTTTATCATTCTAAAGGATGAGCCTTTTGACTGTGAGTGAAATAGGGTTTTATCACATCTTTTAACCCTTTGTATGAGCTATGTCATGGTGCAAAAAAATTGGAGAGCTGATCTGCATGGTGAAAAACCTCAGGACAATTGACCTTTTGTTTCTCTGTGAAGGAGCTCTGGGAAGTTTTAACAGTGATGTCATTAATGACCTCATCTTCAGCCTTGATTTGTTTGCTACTTGGGAAAAGGTCCAAGAACTCCATGAGGGACTCCAATACCTATTTCTACCATTATAGCTATGGGAGTGGCAAGCCTTAAAGCACAAGGATAGGTAATGTTCAGAACTGAGATATCAAACATAAGTGCAAAAACAAAAAGATTACTAGCATGTGGCAACTAATCTTCTGGATAGGCACTAAGTACTCCAACAAGATACCAGCCCAACCATGTCACAAAAGCCAATGCAACAATGATGGGAAAAAAAAAATGGCAATATAATTAGAAAACTTCTTGATATGGGCTTTAGCCATTTGAGCTGTCTCAACCAAACTAACAATCTGGGATAACGCAACATCTGAACCTATTTTCGTTACTTGAATGTGAAGAGCCCCATTTAAGTTCAGATTGCCTCTTATGACTGTCCTTCCAACCTCTTTGACACTGGTGCAGAATCACCAGTAATCATACTCTTATTGACATGGCTGAAGCCCCATACCACTGCGTGTTTTTCTTTTTATGTGGAAGAGGTTTTCAACACAATGATTTTTCATTTGTATTAACCATTGTTTCACAACTGGTCTTACCAATAAAAAACCATTTCAAACACAATTTCATATCTTTGCCATGCATCTGTTGTTCATCCTTTTGGAGAAAGTAGTGTAAACAATTTTTTGAAGTCACTTAAAACACATGTTAGCTTTCTGCTCTTTTAATGAGGTTACATCCCTAATCTATCTTTGGAGGGAGACTTTCATATACACAAGGTCATGGGCCTTTTAACACCAGTGTATTATCCTTCTGTTTGTAACATAAAAAGGTCTTCAACTTAACACCTTGGTTTGTTTCATCATCATTTCCCGATTAGTGCTTTAAAATGGAAGCCTTTCTCACACATCATTTTGAAATCTTGCTGATGTTTCTTTTGTTCATCCCTTGGAAGGAGGTGGCCTAAAACAACTCTGAAATTACTCAAAACACCTTGATCCTCTGTTTTTTAAATGAAGGAGGTCTTATTGATCATGTTCCTAACCATCTGATCTTACTTGTTTATTACGGGGAAACCACCTTGAACCATGTTTTTCATGCATGGCATAACTACACCTTCTGCAATTTGAATAGATCATTTCAAGAAGTAGCTGTGATTTTTCCTTAATTTAGTCAATAAGGGAAATCATCACAAAAACTACTATTGCAGCTCTTTTTAATGACCCTTTAGACCTATGATGAGGCCTTCTCTTATTATCTACTGATGGAGGTCTTTATAGACAGAAACAAGAGGTTTATTCAACACTATAATATTACTGCATTGCTTATGATGTAATACCAGAATTTAACTTATAAACTTTCAATTGTTCCAAATGATTTTCAACTTTGTCTTTGAAACAGTGAACCCATTTAAACACCATTTGAAACACTACTAATATATCAGTTGTTTCATCCTTTTGGAGGAAGTGGTGTAAACAAGTTTTTAAGTCATTTGAAACATTGTTAGTCTCCTGCTCTTTGAATGAGGCTATACCTCTGTTCATGACCCTCTTATTTTTAAATGAAGGAGGTCCTTTTCATGTTCCCAACCATCTGCTTTTAAAAGAGGTTAACATAATGTTTCCAAACCATCTGCTCTTAAACTGGAGGAGGTTATCAGCATGTCACCCAACCATCTACTTTTTAATGAAGGAGGTTAACATAGTCATGATATTTCACCTATTTCCCAAACTGTGTCATCTTTCTTTGTAATACATATCTATGCTTGGTACATCACAATAAGTAATAAAGTGGAAAAATTTGACAATCTGCTATGAGAGGCATGTTCTGAGATATGTATCCTTTGGTCAAAATATCCTTGTGAACTTTTTAAACCAGAAACCACATGACTTGTATTTGTAGGGTATTTGCTTGCTAGACATTATTCACTAACCTTTCTTGACTGTGTTTGCAGAGGTACATTGGATTTGCTCTTTGACTAGTGTTCTTATCCCGGGCTCAAGGCAGCATAAGAAGCAACTGTTTTCTTATGTATTTTGATGGTGTCCTTGGGAAAACTTATGCAGCATCACCTCTGAAGGAACACTGAAACACTTTGAAACATGCACTCCTGCTCTCTTTTCATTTTAGCTCTCCATTTTCTTCATGATGGCAAATTTCTTCAACATGAGAGACTTATTTGGACTTGTCTCTTTGCTCTTGTTTGGATACTATTTGTCATTCACTTACACCCCTGGTAGATGCAAAAAATATGACTTTGAACCTTGAAAGGATTCTTTGGTGCCTTATGGAAATTTTTCCTGATCTAAGCACATTATTTTAGATAGTGAACATGCTCATTTTCTTTTGATTTGGACCTTTGTAGAATATCTTCTTGAACAGAGACAAAATAATTCTTAGTGGTGTGCGACCTATGGATGTATCAAGACTTATTTTATAGAATAAGAAGGTAATCTATGACTGATTGGTACTAAACAAAGTCTCTTTGGCTTAAGATGTTTTTGCCAAAGAAATGACTCCTAAACACCACTATCTAACTTAGGGGCAACTTTCATTGATTCTGATTGTGTTTGAAAAGAAGGTCAAGGATAGGAAGGGAGACACTTTGTCAAATATTGGATAGTGAATTTCATGAGAAACAAGGGGAAAATGATAGTAGACAAGAAAGACTAAGACATCTATAAACAGGGATATTTTATTGAAACAAGACATGACTTGAAAACTGAAACTCGCTCTGAGCATAGGCTGACAGAGAAAAAGGTAAAAGGATAAAAATTTGTCTGGGGTGTTTTCTAGATGACAAATTGACATATGGAGATTAGCTTTTAGAAAACTCAGCTAGGAATTTGGTCATCAACAACAGGTGAAAAACACTGATGACTAACAGTGGGTCCATTTGGGGAGGGCAACTCCTTTTCAGGAGGTGTCCAGAATTGCAGATCTCTGGCTTATGAAGACCATTGCCTTATCCATTGGCGCAAATTTCATTCTTTCTTGATGCTATTTCTGAAAGTTGACAAAATGATTATCGTCAAAGTCATCCTTACCTACCCAGCTATATTTCCTAAAAAAAATTTCTTCTTTCAGGTGCATTTGGACTAGCAACCTTTTGACATGATATTTTTAAGAAAAGAAACTATCTATTTCTACACTTATATCTTCCGGGAGTTCAGATTAAATTGATGAACTCCTTTGTTTCTCTACCTATGCTAGATCGACTGTTAAGATTAAGCTATTTGACAGGATTTTATTCACTATTCTAGAACATGAAATTGAAAAATGATCAAATCAAGATTAGACGGTCTGATTTGTCATGTGTTTGTGGCATAAAAGACAAGTTGCACACAAATATTATTTTGCATGAAAATGAGATCTAGAAAAATCAGGGCTAGGATACATAGTTTGTTTTTCGTCCCTATTTTCCTCTTTGGTTTTGTTTTGAGCATGTGGAACCAATATCTTTTCCTAATCTACTTCTATTGACAAGTCAAGCTTACACATTTTGACTATCATCTCTTTCACTAACTTATCAACAATCAATTTAAAACATGTTCAGTTATGATTAGGCTAGATAACTGAACAAGACACCTTTTGAGCACTAGTAGCGGCATTTAGACTTGCGCACTTTCAGAATGACTATTTTTTGAACATGGGGTTTTTCTATCGTTTCTCAAACTGCCCTCTTTTCTATTTTTCTTGTAATTTTTGTGTTTTCTATTTTTCTCAAAACAAATTGAAAGAAATATTATCATGGGGCTGAGCTTATTTTGCATGCCTATCTATTCTACTCTAACCTATATATTATAGACATTTATTTGGTGAACTCTTATTTCCAATATAACCAGTCAAGTAGATGATTGCATGGTTGATCTTGGTTCAGCTCTTTGATGATGTTGAAGAAATCAAAAGGCCACTTCCACCTCACTTGTTTTCGGACAGTAGTGCTTAAGTTTTTTCTCATACTTTGCAACAAACTGTTCATGGTAGAACTCACTACTCCTTCAAATTTCTCAAGGAAAAAAACAAATGGATCTTTGAATAATACCTGATCTAGAGGATTTGATATATAAGCTTCATTCAGGACTACTCTTTGTTCCACTTGGCTGTTTTTGGGACTCTCTTGGGAAAGAAAATTTTCCCCTCCCTCATGATCACTTGGACTGTTAGACTCATTATATATTGCAGTGTAGTCTTCTTTCCAAGCTGATGAGTTCTGATTAAGTGGACTGAAAACTGTGTGAAGGTCATCATGTTGATGAGCAGGGATACACTTTGGCAGTAAATCTTCTTGAAAGGATAGTGTGAAAACTCTCATGTGTTTATCAACCTCTATTTCTTTATCTGCAATTTGTAACTCAATGGAACTTGGTGGCTACAAATCTGGAGTTAAGGAAGATTCCATGTCCAAAATGATTTCCTCAACCATTTTAGGAAAATGCTTCTCATTTACAACATGCTCGAGAATTTCATCATCCTCCTCAACCTCATCATCAAAGCTGAAAGACTGCTGATTTCCAATTATGTGAATGTTATTTCTGATGGACTGAAGTGAAGTAGAGCAAAGAGTCAAAGACTCTTCACTTACTTCTAAAATCTCAAGGCTCTCCTCATCAGTGTCATAGGTGGCCTGTATTGGCTGTTTACTTTTTTCAACCTGATGATAATGAACGTCGTCCCACAAATCAATTGTTGATTGCTCTGCAAGGTTAGTTTCTGTTTGGATATCATAATCATCAGCATATTGATCAAACCTTGGAGAATCATTAATATAAGTAATGTCACTTTCCATGCATATTGGACTATCAGATTGATTTTCTTCAAATTGATTTACAAATCTATTTTTTGACTCATGGTATGCAAGATTAACAGGAGAAAGATAAAAAAAAGTTTTAGTTATATGAAGTTTTAGAGGTTGTCTGCATGTTTATAAGTTGATCTATTTCCTCTTCAGTTAAAAAGGGAGGCATTTTCATTTCTCTTTGGATATAAATACAATAATTTTCTTTCTCTTGGGAAAGCTGATCTAGAGGATGAGTGTCTTTTTGGGCTTCACTTATGAGATATGATGAATCATCACTTGTGTCTTTAGAGAGATCTTGTGGGTTCTCTTTTATTTCTTGATTTTTTTCATCTTCAACGAATTATTTGTGATGTTGAGGATAGTTAGCATGTAATTCATAAGTTTTTTCTGATATATTTTCAGGAGGCCAATTTGATTTTGTGAACTCAAATGACTCCCAACATAAAGGTAGAGAACCTACAGGTTTTGATTTATCTTATATTTCAGATTTGAATCCATGCTCAATCAACTCTTCTTGATGTTTGGGATAATAAACATGGGATTCATGAGTTTCCTCTGATAGATTCTTAGGAGGCCAATTTTCTTGTATGAACTCAAATGACTCCCAACATAAAGGTAGGGGTCCTACAGGTTTATATTTGTATTTTATTTCAGATTTTAATTCCTCTTCAATCAACTCTTCTTGATTTAGGTGAGAGTTAACTTGAGCAGGGTTTTCCTGAATAACTGCTAAGAGATCTTTAGGATGCAATTTTTCTTTCAAAGTATGTAATGATTTAAAGCATAAGGGTGGAGAACCTAAATGTTTTGATTCTTCTTCCATTTCAGAATCTGTGATTTCAAAATGGCTGATAGTTTCTTTAAAGCATTCCTCTATGTTTTTACTTGCAACTTTCTCATTAGGCACATTTTTTTTACAACTCTTGTCTTGTAATAGTTGAGTGTGTTCATCCTGAGGAAGAAGTGTAGGTTGGTTTGAATAAGAAGTGTTAACCTTAACTTTGTGTCTTTCTCTTTTTCTTTCAAGTAGATGCTCTAGTTTTTTGAAATAATATACCAATTTTTCCAACTTTTCCTCTGAAGATATTAGTCTCTCTTGATTTGCTTTGTCTTTCTCTATTATTCTTAGCTATGCCTCCCTATTTAGTATGTTGAATTCTACATCAACTGCTATCCTTTTCATTTCTTCTAGGGTCAAATGATCTTTATCTCTTATTTGAAAAATCATCTCTGGGTCAAAAGAATCTAGGTAGTGCAAGAGAGCACATCCGAGGGGTGGCTTTATGTTAGCAGGCATCGCATGGTATACTTTATTGAACCTGGCTGAAAAGTTTTGTATTGTCTCCCCTGGTTTTCTTTTTAAATGATTGTATTCCTCTATGATGAGAACTTTATTACCCATGACCACCCACCTATCTAGGAAGATTTGAGTGAACTGATGAAAATTGGTAATGCTTGCAGCTGGTAGATCTTTAAACCAACTCTTAATTTTTCCTTGTAATGATAAGGAAAACATTCTAATACACACATCATCTTTTTATATTTCAAAAAGGTCAAGTAAATCCTCAATATTTTGGACGTTCTCTTCAGCGATGACTTTGGAACTTTCTCCATCAAATCTGGGTAATTTATTTTGAAGATTTGCAGGGAGGGCTCGGAAGATGGGAGGTAAAACCAGAGGCTTGTATCTTTCTGGGACCTTTGTGGATATAGGTAGTGTAAAAAGAGAATTATGATTGTTTGAGGTTTCATCTAGAGTGGGAAAGGTAGCATGAGGCTCATGTTTTACTAGGTTTTCCATAGGCGAATTTGGGGTAAGCACAGGTATATAAGCCTGCTCATGGTCTGAAATTTGAGGCTTAGTTTTTCGAGGTTTGAGATCTTTCCAATGATCAATGTAGATCTCATTAGTGTATTCTTGATCAGGCTCAAAGTAGGATAGAACATAGCTATAGATAAATATAATAATTTCTGGAATCCAACTAAGGCCTGAGTGCTTTTTCTTTCTAGGATGACTGGTCATCTTTTAGGTTCTTCCTCCAGTGGAGTATTTAGGTATATTGAGAGTTGTGGAGTCGCCAGGTGGATGGTTTTGTTGTTTTTAGAGATATGTGTTTATGGTCCACCACCAATAACTGATAAAAAGCCAATCTAGGGATGTTTTGAGGTTTTCTGAGTTTTTATGAAGCCCTAAAGTTTGTAAGAGTGTCCTATAGTTGGGTCATCATTTTTCTAGGATGATGAGACAACTAGATTCTACTCTTTGATAATACTTCTAGATTCAGGGGTTTTGAAGTCCTAAGGTATACTTATTTTTTCACTAACTCAGAAGGTTCCACCGTGATCGCCATTATGTTAGTGAGCGGTGGGATAAGTCCACAAGATAGTATTCTCAAAGGTCTCTGAAGGTTTATGGAATCTAACTTTGTTTATCACTCAGGGTCCCACCGTGATCGCCATTATGTTAGTGAGTAGTGGGATAAGTCCACAAGATAATATTCTCAAAGGTCTTTGAAGGTTTAGGGAAACTAAGTTTTTTTATCACTCAGAGTCCCACCGTGATCGCCATTATGTTAGTGAGCGGTGGGATAAGTCCAAAAGATAGTATTCTCAAAGGTCTCTGAAGGTTTAGGGAATCTAAGTTTGTTTATCACTCAGGGTCCCACCGTGATTGCCATTATGTTAGTGAGCGGTGGGATAAGTCCACAAAATAGTATTCTCAAAGGTCTTTGAAGGTTTAGGGAAACTAAGTTTGTTTATCACTTAGAGTCCCACCATGATCACTATTATGTTAGTGTCCTGTGATTTGGATGATTGGCAAGCCAAGTGATAGGGTAAAATCAAACCAAATTTAGAGCCCAAGGACCTAGCCTTCCTGGACTTAGAGAGGGCTCTCTCTATTTGTGTAAGGGATATCTATGTGTTTTGCTTCTTATGTTTCTGATTTTAGGCTAGTTATGAAGTAGGTTTTTGGTTTTGCTTTTAGGTTTTTTGAGGGAGGAACTGATCAAAGACTAAGATAGATAAAAAAATTGTTAGATTAACTGGGCTATGGGGTTGAAAAGGTCGAGAAAGCCTCAGATGGTGATACAAGGTATGTTGAAGGGCCGATTTGATCAAGGTAAAATGAATCTTAAGGTAAAATGAAGTGGGATGGACACTAAGTTTTTGAAGGAAAAAGGATTTCAAACATAAATAGTTCAATAGCTGACATTTATATGGTAGGGCTAACCATTAATCATGATAAATGTAACTACAAACTAATAAATGCATAGAAATAAACATTCAAGCAATACATAGAGATATATGACTCTCTAACTTTAGGAAATTGCTATCAGACTTTGGGGAAAGACAATTAAGACAAAAAAATAACTCAAACCACTATGAGGAAACGCTTAGACATAGTATTTCGAGCTATCTGGCACTTTAAACTAAGATTGCAGATTTTTAGGCAAAGGACAAGATCAATACAAGACCTCTTTGGTTCAACTAGGACAATCAATCATTCAAAGAAAGGTTTCAGAGGTGGAACTATGACTAGCCATGAGTAAGCAGGGCGTTCCGTGAATCATACTTAGCATGCATAAAACCATAAATGAAACAAGCAAACAATTTCTTCAGTGATCAAAGAGCAATCAAGAATTCTTTGATATGACTAAGAAGGAAGAAAACATAGAAGCTATAATGAAACAGGAAATCTAAGGTGCCTCCAACGGCATGTATCAAATCTATTCTCTACTGTATTATAGAAAGCAAGAGCATGAAATATGTATGAAAACTAAGAAGCATAACAGAGAGGGACACTATACCATTTTACCAAGTCAAGGAATCCAACAACAGTCCTCTTTCATCATCCAAAACATTCAAGAAACTATCCAATGCATGAGACAAGTATTTCTTCCAAGCTTGTATAACCATATATTGCTATATATCATCAAGTTCAACTTTGTTTACAATTAAGTCTCTTGGAATATATAGGCAAAGATGGAGGAGGGAACCCAACCAAGGCAACTAGCTAGCCATTGGCTCAAAAACAAATATCTTATCTTGTCCTTGAGGATTTACAAATCCCAAGGCACAAAATATCCAATAAAATATCTCAAAATGCTAAAAAAGGGAATAAATTTGAATTTTTATGACTGTAAATGTCCCAAAATATCTTAACGCACATTTGGAGAGGCCACTTCAGAAAACTGTCTTTTTTTGTCAAAAAGCACTAAGGGCGCACCAGCAGAAAATTGCCTGTCTTTCAGATGAATTTTGAGGGCCTTCCCCATGTCGAAACGAGGCCCGTGATGGATTTTTGGAAAGCTATTGATGTCTATGTTTTTTAACAACTTGAATTTTCCCAAAATAATTCCTATAAGTCTATCGAATACTAAACTGAGTGAAAAAACCCAAAAATTAGGCCTTGCTGATATGTGGGCAGAGTGTTGAAAAAGTGAGTGTTTTTCGCCTCTTTGGGGGACTAAAACAACTTCAATTTCTCTGAAATTTTTTGAGTATATGCTCCTGAATTTAATGCATCCAATTGTACCACTCTCAATAGCTGAGGATGCTCCAAACAAAAATGGCGACGCCCATGATTTTGTGCAATTAGGCCCAAAAATGTCAAAAAACAAGAACATGTCAAAATTCGCTCAATTTTGGTGAGAAAGTACCCCAAGGCTTCTTAGAAACATGTCTAGAAGCTTGGGCCAAAATTCCAAGCCTAGAGGTGCATTTCTCCTTTTTTCTCACTGGGCGCCCTCTTTGGGCGATTTTGAGTTTTTCTTGTGCATCCTTCAATTTCCTTCGTGCAAACTGATTTGGCCTTTTGTAGTGCCCGTTGCTTTTGATACTCTTTACTGATTCACCAAAAAAAGCTGATTCAAATGATCTCTGAAAAAATTTCCTAACACAACACCTCTTTTCTCTTTGTAATTCACTGTGTTTCTTGGATGCTAGCAAACAAGCATTTGTCAAATGAAAACAAAAATTACTTTTTATCACTGTGTTTGGGAAAGAGATTTTAAACAAGATATGTTTGTGGTTTTTTTTGAAGAAGGATATCTTTTTGTTTTGGCACAAAAACCCTCCCTTCAAACATTGCCTCTCTTTTTGATTTGGCAATGGCACATTTGAAAACAATGCTTTAAAGACTCTTTGCAATTGACAAAACCTTATCTTCTAGCCACTGTTTTTCTTTGAGTTTTAACAAACAAATTCCTTTTGCAAACACTGTTAAGACACTTTCCAAAACTGATTTGAAGACCTCCAAACACACTCTGTTTTTCTTCTAGAAAATGTGAGTGTTCTTAGTTATTTCATAGCATAAAGAACACTTTCAAAATGGCACATTAGTGCTCTCTTCTTTCACTGTTTCTATCCTTTTGATGTAGCAAACAAACTACCCTTTGCAAGCACTGTTCAAGACACCTTTAAACAAACTTGAAACATCTTTACAAACTCTGCTTCTTTGATTCTGGGGGCTGCACAAATTCTTCACTATCTCACAACACAAAAGGACTTCTTTAAACTGACCAAGCCTTCATCCCTTTTACCACTGTCTAGATGATCTTTTAAACTGTTTTAAGACCTCTACAACCTCTGTTTTTTTCTTCTTAGAAACTTTGTACATTCTAAGCCATTTATAGAAAGAAAAACTTATTAAAATGACACATCAACCATTATCCTTTTCACTGTCCCTCTGTGGTTGTTAGAAACAAAAGGGATTTATTGAAAACACTCTTATAACATACTCCTTCAACTGATTTGAAAACCTTTACAACTCTGTCTAGTTTCTCTTAGAGATTGTGCATACTCTAAGCTATCTCATAGCACAAAAGGAATTTCAAATTTTCATATCAAACCATCTTCCTTTCACTATTTTAATAAATAACCCCTTTGTAAACATATCTTCAATAAAACTATGATGATTTTTTACCTTTCAATCCCTATTTTGGTCTTTGAAACTTGTGAACAAACCCCCTTCAAACTAAAACTGAGGAAAAAAACAAGAGACACCTTTGGAGAAGCTTTCTTGATGTGCTCGGAGGTGAAATTTTGTGGGAAAAATTTCTTGGGAACTTTTTGAAAGACTGTGTTGGTGGTAGGCATGGGTGTTGCATAGGCGCGCCGCGCTGTGTGTCAAAATGCATTGTAAAAACCTACAGGCGCGCCACACATTTTTGCAGCCCATTTTAGAGGCCTTCCCAGTGTCAAAATCAGGCCCAAGATGGCTCGTTGGAAAGATATGGAAGTATAATTTCCAAATATGCTTGATTTTGTTCATTTTGTGTCCATTTGGTTGTTCAAAAATTTATTTTTCCAACACTGGTAAAAAATGGTGAATCCAAGTGCAGAAATGCATAGTGTTGTTTGCAGGTCACTTTTGGATGCCTTCCCGGTGTCGGAATTCGACCCGAGATGGCTCGTTGGAAAGATATGGAAGTATGTTTTCCAAATGTGCTTTATTTTTTTTTATTTAGTGTCCATTTGGTTGTTCAAAAATTGACTGTTCCAACACTGGTCAAAAATGGTGAATGCTGGTGCAGAAATACATAGTGTTGTTTGCAGGATACTTTTGGATGCCTTCTTATTGTCAGAATTTGGCCCGAGATGGCTCGTTGGAAAGATATGGAAGTATATTTTCCAAATATACTTGATTTTTTTCATTTTGGGTCCATTTGGTTATTAAAAAATTGACTGTCCCAACACTGGTAAAAATGGTGAATCCTGGTGAAAAAATTCTCCCGTGACCTCTGTATTTTTTACATTTCTCAAAAACCATGATACCTGTGTAGAAACGGAAGGTGGTTTTTATTATTAAGCCTATTATGGACAAAAAATCTCTCACTTTTTTCAATTTCATCTCTTTTTGGTCAGAAACGCATTTTGAAACAAACTGCCTGGGCTCTCCTTAACCTCTTGTCTTTTATCATTCTAAAGGATGAGCCTTTTGACTGTGAGTGAAATAGGGCTTTATCACATATTTTAACCCTTTGGATGAGCTATATTTTAACCCTTTGGATGAGCTGTGTCATGGTGCAAAAAATCTGGAGAGCTGATCTGCATGGTGAAAAACCTCAGGAGAACTGACCTTCTATTTCTTTGTGAAGGAGTTTTGGGAAGTTTTAACAGTGATGTCAGTAATGACCTCATCTTCAACCTTGATTTGTTTTCTACTTGGGAAAAGGTCCAAGCACTCCATGAGGGACTCCAATACCTGTTGCTACCATTATAGCTGTGGGAGTGGCAAGCCTTAAAGCACAAGGACAGGTAATGGTCAGAACTAAGACATCAAACATAAGTGCAAAAACAAAAAGATTACTAGCAGGTGGCAACTAATATTCTGGATAGGCACTAAGTACTCCAGCAAGATACCAGCCCAACCATGTTACAAAAGCCAATTAAAAACGATGGGAACAAAACATTGGCAATATAATCAACAAACTTCTTGATATGGGCTTTAGCCATTTGAGCCGTCTCAACCAAACTAACAATCTGGGATAAAGCAGCGTCTGAACCTATTTTTGTTACTTGAATGTGAAGAGCCCCATTTAAGTTCAGAGTGCCTCTTATGACTGTCCTTCCAACCTCCTTGACACTGGTGCAGACTCACCAGTAATCATACTCTTATTGACATGGTTGAAGCCCCATACCACTGTGTATTTTTCTTTTTATGTGGAAGAGGTTTTCAACACAATGATTTTTCATTTGTATTAACCATTGTTTCACAACTGGTCTTACCAATAAAAAACCATTTCAAACACAATTTCATATCTTTTTCCATGCATCTGTTGTTCATCCTTTTGGAGAAAATAGTGTAAATTTTTTTTTGAAGTCACTTAAAACACCTGTTAGCTCTCTGCTCTTTTAATGAGGTTACATCCCTGATCTATCTTTAGAGGGAGGCTTTCATATACACAAGGTCATGGGCCTTTTAACACCAGTCTATTATCCTTCTATTTGTAACATAAAAATGTATTCAACTTAACACCTCGGTTTGTTTCATCATCATTTCCCGATTATTTTTTTAAAATGGAAGCCTTTCTCACACATCATTTTGAAATCCTGCTGATGTTTCTTTTGTTCATCCCTTGGAAGGAGGTGGCCTAAAACAACTCTGAAATTGCTCAAAAGACCTTGATCCTCTGCTTTTTAAATGAAGGAGGTCTTATTGATCCTGTTCCTAACCATCTGCTCTTACTTTTTCATTACGGGGAAACCACCTTGAACCATGTTTTTCATGCATGGCATAACTACACCTTCTGCAATTTGAATAGATCATTTCAAGGAGTAGCTGTGCTTTTTCCTTGATTTAGTCAATAAGGGAAATCATCACAAAAACTATTGTTGCAGCTCTTTTTAATGACCCTTTAGACCTATCATGAGGCCTTCTCTTATTATCTGCTGATGGAGGTCTTTATAAACAGAAACAAGAGGTTTCTTCAACACTATAATATTACTGCTTTGCTTATGATGTAATACCAGAATTCAACTTATAAACTTTCAATTGTTTCCACTGATTTTCAACTTTGTATTTTAAACAGTGAACCCATTTAAACACCATTTGAAACACTAATGATGTATCAGTTGTTTCATCCTTTTGGAGGAAGTGGTGTAAACAAGTTTTTAAGTCATTTGAAACATTGTTAGTCTCTTGCTCTTTGAATGAGGCTATACCTCTGTTCATGACCCTATGCTTTTTAAATGAAGGAGGTCCTTGTCATGTTCCCAACCATATGCTTTTAAATGAAGGAGGTTAACATATTGTTTCCAAACCATCTTCTCTTAAACTAGAGGAGGTTATCAGCATGTCACCCAACCATCTACTTTTTAATGAAGGAGGTTAACATAGTCATGATATTTCACCTATTTCCCAAACTGTGGCATCTTTCTTTGTAATACATATCTCTGCTTGGTACATCACAATAAGTAATAAAGTGGAAAAATTTGACAATATGCTATGAGAGGCATGTTCTGAGATATGTATCCTTTGGTCAAAATATCCTTGTGAAATTTTTAAACCAGAAACCACATGACTTGTATTTGTAGAGTATTTTCTTGCTAGACATTATTCATTAACCTTTCTTGACTGTGTTTGCAGAGGTACATTGGATTTTCTCTTTGACTAGTGTTCTTATCCTGGGCTCAAGGTAACATAAGAAGCAACTATCTTCTTATGTATTATGATGGTGTCCTTGGGAAAAATTATGCAGCATCACCTCTGAAGGAACATTGAAACACTTTGAAACATGCACTCTTGCTCTCTTTTCATTTCAGCTCTCCATTTGCTTCAAGATGGCAAATTTCTTCAACATGAGAGAATTATTTGGACTTGTCTCTTTGCTCTTGGTTGGATATTGTTTTTCATTCACTTACACCCTTGTAGAGATGCAAAAAATATGACTTTGAACCTTGAAAGGATTCTTTGGTGCCTTATGGAAATTTTTCCCGATCTAAGCACATTCTTTTAGACAGTGAACATGCTCATTTTCTTCTGATTTGGACCTTTGTAGAATTTCTTCTTGAACAGAGACAAAAGACTTCTTAGCGGTGTGCGACTGTTGTGGCCAGCAACAACCCCATTTTTTATTTAGTATTAGTAATAATACTAAATAAATGGGGACCCTTAGTTTAAAAATCCAAAAAATTTATTGGTGTTTGTTTTCATTTTCAATAAAACTCACTATCATTGACTTAAAGAAATTTATTTGGAAAAGCTTTAAATAAACTTAAGTTTATGATAGATTAGAATAAAACCTTTCTTTGAATTTCACATCCATCGCATGCGATCTAAAAAATCATGTAGAAAATATCTATCGCAAATCGCATATCGCAGAAAATGCATTAACAGATATTTTTCATATGTTATATTTTGCGATATTGCGATTTCAAGATATTGCGATGTCGCGATGTTACTGATTGTGATTTGCGAAAGTTGCGATTTGAGATATTGCGATGATACGAAATTTGCGATTTGCGATGATTTCAATTTACAAAAGCTGCGATTTGCGATACTGCGATTTTGCGATTTTGCGAAGCAAATCGCAGATCGCATTATCGCAGATTCTTGAAAGCTCGTTATACTAAGCAAATCTTTCCACAAATCGAGACCCGTTATGCACCTTAATGTCAAGTTAATGAATGGATTGTCAATTATTAATTAAAAAGGATTTTGTTTTGATCGAAGGTGTTACACAATTTTTTGGTCATCTAACCTACTACCATTAGATGGACCCAAGTACACCATGTAAGACCAATTTTACCCTAAGTAAAATTGCTTTCACTATGTAAAATAACTTAATAAAACACATTTATTAGGTTGTTTATGGTCTAAACAGGAAACCCCAAAGAGAAATATTAAACAAATCTATATTTGTTTGATTTCCCTCATGGAATAATTGATTAAACAATAATTTAATTATTATTCCTGGTCATGTTTAACCCAAAACAAAGAAATTAATTAGATAAATCCTTATTTATCTTATTATTTTCTAGGAATAACTATTTAAATCTTATTTAAATAATATTTCTTGTTAAATATGACTAAATCACCCATAAATAATTAAATAAATCATTATTTATTTGATTATCTTTCAACCACTTCCTTAAAATGATAAATAAATCATTTATTTATTTATTATTCACAAATAAAGGGATTTGACCCAAGTCAAATACTTTTTCCTCCAACAAATATAATAAAATATTCCATAAAAGGTGGATCTAGATTTGGTTAATGTTATTTTAATTATGCACCAAGATCTAGAATGACCCAATATTTTGTTATAAATAGGAGGGTTTCTCCTACCATTCTTCACCTTTTGTTGCCTATTAGATCACTCTGGATCTATACTCTTGGTCTGACTTTGAGCCATTATCATTGTCAAATTTTCCATTATTTTCTGTGTGAGCTCCCTTTGAGTTCTATCTTTGTCTGGGTTTTCTACACCAACAAGAGAGAGAAATACTAGATCTGAAGTGCTGAGGACTTCCAAGAACCCATCCCATTGAGGAGAATTGGAAACACCTTCTTGTTTTCCTCCTAGGTGCCCTTAATACAAAAATTCTTTCAAAAATATTTTTCTTGTCTTGTCTATTGGATGTATGGAGCAAAACCTTACTTTTACTTCTTAATGTCTCTTTATGCATAGATCTGGATTTTTGCAGCATTTGTCTTGATAAACTAACTGCAGATCTGAAGATATTGGCAGCCATATTTGATGTTAGGGCTATAATTTATGCGTAGCTAAAGTGGTATTTTTTCGTACACTTCGACAAAAGTTTCATACTAACAGAAGGGTTATTTCATGATTGATTAATATATTTCATACGTCTTCAACATTTAAAACTATCCCGTCACCTTTCTCATGTCATTATTCTCACTTAATTTGTAAAACTGCAGGCGCGAAGAACAGGAGACTATACAAGGAAATTTTCAGAGCATTATGGGAAAGAAAGAGAAATCTCCGAGTTCTGGAAAGAAAGAGAGAGCTCCGAGTTCTGAAAATAAAGAGATGGCTTCCTTATACGCAGACACTTCTTGCAACAAGGACGCTGGTATCACCACCTGGGAGGGTATGTTTAATTTGATTGAAGAAGAAAACTCAAGAGTAATGGATGTTGCAGCTACTGCGGGTTCAAGTAATTCCTCTGAAGCATCTCTTACAGAGCTGGCTTGTTCATTTTTGCACCGGATAGCAGCAAGACCTAGAATTCTTCCGTATACAGATATGGTCAAATGGGTGCTGGATAGCACCGATATTACGGACAGACAGTTCAAAACTCCAGGTCAAGAGCTCATCGGGTCATTCACTCCAGAGGATTTGAGGCTTATGTATCATTTTCCGGAGGCTCAGGCAACTTACAACAAACAATTTATGGAGAAATTTGCCAAGGAAAATGTAAATTTGGCAGAATGCACTAAAGAATGGTCCAGAAGAGATGAACCACTGAAGAAAGATAAACACTGTATGTACAGTATCGGTTCACTCACCTCTCCATATTTTTTTGCTGCTGCTATGTTATGCAGGCTTTTTGGAAAGCCTGATATTAATAAGTTTTTGCCTGAATGGCTTCCCTTATTGAATGCTGCTGTTAACGCTACCATTGTAGACCGGGCTAAAATAGTGTCTGATAATTTAGCCACGGCTATTTTCAATTACCGGTCTAAACGGACTGTGTCTCAGAGGATTTATCCTCATTTTTATCTATCTTCTTATGTTATGGATTCCATCTGCTTTGTTTCTAAGTTCCCTTTAATGGGTTGGCAATGGAAAATTCAGGCTCCCCTGCCCATCCATGTTTATCACAAAGAATTGTGGGAGTCAAAATTCATTCCTCATTTTTACAAAATTTGCCATGGCATAATGTTGCCTCTGTATAGAGTGTTGTATAATAAGGATGCTCCAAGGTTGTCTCCTGAAGCAGAAGTAGATATTCTCCCTGTCGCAAGATGGTTTGGAGAAGAACTGTTTACTTCTGTGAGGGTTTTTGGGAGCTTTGCTTCTCCTCATGTTTTGCCCAAGTATGTTCCGGATAAACTCATAGCTTGGGAAATTGCATATCAAATCTGTGGAGATGGAGGTTTGACAAAAGAATTAAAGGATAAAAAGAAAGCCATCTGGCCACAATTTCCTGTCTCCTGCGGATCATTTTCATTATTTGATGTTGGTCACGCATTTAAGGAAGTAAGAAATGTTACATGTTTAAAAGTGTTTAAGTTTCCGAGAAGGCTATTTGATCGATATGGTATTGTCAAGGATTTCACCACTGTTGTCAAATTAAGAGTGTTTTATGGAGAAGAAGATCTTTTTGATGATATGTTTCAAGAAAAATGTTCATTTATAGACATTTTGAATTTAGCTCAAACACGATTCTCCCTAGAATAATTTCAAGAGTTTAAAGTATACAGAGAAAGAAGATTGACCACTATTCCTTTGGATAATTTTCACTTGGAACCCGCAAGGGAACCAAATCCTAGTGTCAGTCTCAGTGGAAGCTCAGATTCAGAAAGGTCTAAGTCAAATTCTGACAAAGAAATTTCTGAACATTCTAAAAAATCTGATCAGGATAAAAGTGAAGGTTCAGTCAATGATACAACTCAATCAAAAGAGCTGTCACAACAACAGACTTCAACTACTCCACAGTTGAATCTTCCACCTCTTAATGTACAACAACCATCCATCAGCACTCAGTTAGATAAAGAATGGGAATCATTTAATGATTTGATTAATGTTTAAGGACATAACATACAAACTCCTGTACAGATAGCAAAAGGTTTGGTTACAGAAATAAGTGGCAATGTCACAGAAAAAGAACATATACCCATTACTCCCTCTGCCGAGATTATACTTAAAATAGAGGAAATTCCTCCTCTGGATATATTCTACAGCCTGCAACATAAAGCAGTAGTAAGGAAGAAAAGAAAGAAGAGAAAATTAGAAAGTGTACTCTCTACTGATGCAAAACAATTGTATGTTTTATGGAAAGATCCTACTACAGATCCCACTGAAAATCTTACTAAATTATCTCAGATAACAGGAGCTTATGCCTCCGCGACTATTGACAAAGAATCTGAGGTAAGGCTGTTATTAAATGAAAAAGAGGATCAGATACAAATTCTGCAACAACAATTGCAACAAGCACATGCCAACAGTGAAGCACAGGTGAAATTTGAAAAGTTACAGCAAGATTTTCAGCAAATAAAGATCGGGTATCAGAAAATCTTGGCCGAAAAAGAAAAACAAATACAGATTATGCAAGAAACACATAAAGACAACCCCAAGCTTACAGAATTTATCTCAGAGTCTATTTCTTTGAATAATCAACTGTTGCAACAACAAGATATATTATGCCAAAATATTTCACAGTGGAACTCTTTTTGTCAAGAAAGTGATAAAATCACTAATCATGTCGTAGAATTACGACATGATTGTGATTTAACTAATAAAAGACTTACTAATTATTTGGCATGGAAAAAGACAGAGGAAGGAAAAAGAGTAGGAGCACCAATTATCAATGACAATCATAAAGAAATGCTCTTCAATAAATGGGATGCACAGATTAGAGAGACAGAAAAAGCAGCAGAGGAAGCAGCTACAGTGGCGAACAACATTACTGATTGTGTAAATGAGAATTTGCACAAGGTTAATTTAATTTCAGAAACCATTCTAGGATACCTACCACAAGCACAGAAATTGCAAACAGAGTGGAAACAGAAAGCGGAAGAGAAGGCAAAATCAATTCAAGGATTGAAAAAATTAAACTGGGATTCTTACTATACCTGTCTAGTCAAACCACACAGTCAATGTAGTACTCTTAATTGCATCATTAATTCTGCTGAGAAGATCGCGCCAACACTTGCTGACTCCGTCTTTTCGGGACAATTAAAATCTGAAGTGGGCCAGCCCCCTCTTCTCAAATCAATGTTGGATGCTTGCAAATTCAAAGACCAAATTCATAAGTAGTTAGTTGTTAATTTTAGTTTTAGATTTAGTGTTAGTTTTACTTTATTTTTGCCTAGAAAAAGGATGGTCATTTAAACTGAATCCTAAATTTTTGTAATAAACTATAATTAGATTTAGTTAGTAGTATTTAAACCCTTCTCATGCATTTAGAGAAGGGTCCTAGAATTTGTCAAAAACTTATCCTCAGAACATGCACTTCTGCACCCTCAAAGGAGGTTTTGATGAATGAATGGAATGAGATTTATTGATATCTGTGTCTAATATCTGCTAATGATGTTGCATTTCTGTACTCTTAGTAGATGTAGTATTTAGAATATATAAATCATTATTGCTTCTAGCTCCTGAGTAGAATCAGTTATAAATGGTACTTTTATCTCTTAAATTTTTCTGCTTCTGTGTTAAAAGTGATATTTATGTTCAGTTATTTACATATTGATGCTTGAATGCTTCAGTTATCATTTGTCACTTTTGTACGATGATGACTATTTGTTTATGCTTAATGTATGAATAGCTTATTATGCGATATGTTTTCCACAACTGTTTCATCTAACTTTTTATATGAAGTGGTTTATCTTTATTTAATTCTTTTCTTATAGCAGTTGAATAATATTTATTATCAGTTGTTATCCGAAATTATTTTAGATCGCATAAACAAGATTTTATCCCGGGTTTAATTAGATATTTCTGTTTTAATTAGAATACAATTTGCATATGATTAGATTAGAAATAGAATAAAAGCATTTCACTTAGGAACCTTTTTAGAAAGGAAATATCTATTCTCAACACACACACACACATATTGGGAAACTGGTCCCATTATCCCCAGTCGGACCCACTACACCAAACGGAAAAGGAGCCGCTAACCAAGGTCTGGACTGAGTGGGTATCCCCCTTGTTGTAGACCCGATTTTCGGGGCTTCAACATATTTGGCGCTAGAAGGAGGGCCACAAACTATGAATGGCAAGTAAATCTAAATCTAAATACCATTCTGAGAGTAAAACACCCTCACCATCTCCCCCGACTTCTCCATCGCACTCAGAAATTGTAAATCTAGAGCCAGAAGTCGCAAGAGCAATAGACACTGCTACAAACCCTGAATTTTCAGAAGAATCTTCTATTGAACCTCCTGAAGTTGAATCTTTGATTCATAAAATTCAGCAATTTTCAATATCACCTCAAAGATCTGATAAATCTCAAGGCATTGTAACTTCACAATATAATCCTGCTCATCTTCTTACCAGATTACAGAGTGAAAAGCTTGGCATTCAGCCAACCGAGTTACCTCTACCTACAAGGAAGAGAGCTAGGGAATCACCTAAAGGGTCTGATAGCGAGACTCTTTCCTCATCATCATCCATCTCAACCTCTTCACCACGAAGTCAACCGTCCACCCCTCCACTTCAGACTATTGTCCCTCATTCCACTAGAACTTCCACATCACCTTCTCAATCATCTATAATTATAATATCTTCATCTTCCCAATCACAAACATCATCTTCTATACTTTCCTCTGTTAGTAGTTCAGCGATGGCCCAAATTCCATGGAATAATCCAGGGGCAGTCTTAATGCCTTCTCCCTTGAGTCAATTACCAGCCCATCCTGAAAAATGGTTGCCTAAGTTTAATCCTGAAGCAGGCATGTTAGTAGAAGAACATATAAACAATTTTATGCTGTCTATAAATCTCAATGGAGTCATTAATGAAGATGCTGTTGTCCGAATTTTCCCTTATACTGTACAAGGAGCAGCTGGATCATGGTATTTTTCATTACCATCTGGATCTATCACTACTTGGGATATCTTTCAAGATCAATTTTTGACTAAATTTGGTGATGACAGGTCTACAGCGACATTGATTAATGATCTATCTAATCTTAGAGCTGACTCAAAAGAACTTGTCAAGGATTTTAATTCACGTTTCAATAAATTGTTAAACAAAATTCCTACTACCTCCAAGCTTAGTGAAGAAGTGCGAAGTGAATGGTACATTTCTACTCTACCATCAAACATAGCAATCTTCGTTGATAGGGCTAACAAAAAAACTTTAGCAGATAACATGAATAGGCAATAGTGGTAGAGAAACGTATCATTGCTTTAGATAAGAAAAATGCGATAGAAGAACGAAAATCCAAGAAAGTCACTTTTAAGGAAGATCCCAAGAAAAATCAATCAAAAGATCTATTTGATTTAGAAGGACTGCAAAAAGTTTTGAAAACCATGTCTAACGAAATGGTCGACATTAAGAAACAAGTGGCAGAAACATCTTCTAAAAATTCTTTCAAACCTTTTATAAGAAACCCTTCAACTGATCCAAAGCCACCAAATGCTATAACTAATGCTGAATCAGAAGAAGAATAAGAAGAAACTGCTACTGAAGAAACTACTGATGAAGAAGAAGTCATAGAAGTACAAGGTATGTGGGATTTCATCCTTCCAGATGAGGAAGATCAAGAAGCATCCCCAGTTAGCACTCGAAGTAGAAATCAACTTGATCTTTCTCAAACTACTCCTAAGTCAAAAAGCACAAGCTCATTGACTAAAGATAAAGTTGCACCCAAGAAGACGACATCTAAAGCAATTCAAACTAGCCCAGTCCAGACAGATTCATTAACTCCATCGAGAACACTGATTATCCCAGATGAAATGGAGTATAATATCATAGAAGACATGAATAAGACTAGGGCTAACATCACTTTTTATGAATTGAGCAAGTTAAAACACCAACAAAAGGTACTTTTGAAAGAATTACATGCTGTACCAGAAAAACCTTTGCCTGATCCTGTGATTTCTCAAGCTTCCAACGAGATGGGAAGACCTCCAGCTAATGCAATCAGTAAATTTGATCTAGAAAATATCGCTTTAATTGGAGGAAGGTCGAGATCTCATACTCCTCCATTTCTTCTTACTTATGAAGTTTTCAATAAAAATTTGCATAATTGTTTAGTGGATTCTGGAGCTTCATATAATGTTCTACCAAAATCAATATGTGCAAAATTGAACATTCAACCACAAAAATATGTTGTGCGCATAGTTCAGTTAGCTCGATCGCAAGTTGAAGTGATTGGCGAATTAAATCAGGTTACCATAAGATTGT
Source organism: Pinus albicaulis (assembly GCA_034641835.2). Taxonomy (NCBI): domain Eukaryota; kingdom Viridiplantae; phylum Streptophyta; class Pinopsida; order Pinales; family Pinaceae; genus Pinus; species Pinus albicaulis. Next base: position 115,600,538 of record CM076576.1, read on the forward strand.
CATCAAATCCAAAGGTATGTCAAGTTATTGATATTTTAGTTGCAGATATTCCAGAATTTTATGGCTTAATTCTTAGCAGAGATTGGTCAGAAAAACTTCATGGATATTTTGCAACTGGTTGGTCACATATGTGGCTTCCTTACAATGGTAAACCAAATGAGATAAAGGTTGAACGAGAAAAACATCAGAAATACATAGTAATAGAATTGGAAGGAGAGAATTAACCAGTTGCATACAACAGTAATATCATTGGCAATTATTCAGTTGATTCTTTCTTAAGAAATTTCAATGCTCACACTTCACCTTATTTAGAACATTCTGTTTGATCCCAAATAGAAATTTTTTCTCAAACGGATAGTTCTAAATGTATTAATTTTGTAGATACTCCTGTAAATAAATCTTTATTTTGGAAATTATTTTTTGATGGTTCTGAGTCTAATGAAGGAGCAGGAGCAGGATGCATTTTGGTTAGTCCAGAGGGAAACAAAATTATGTTAACTTGCAGACTCGAATTCGATTTCACTAATAACAACGCAGAATACGAAGCTTTAGTCCAAGGACTATACAAAGCAATCGGATTAGACATCAAATATCTACAAGTTTTCGGAGATTCAGAATTGTAATCAAACAGGTACGCAATACTATACATTGTTTATCAGGGCATTTAAAGCATTATCAATCTTTAGCCCAAGATCTGACTGAACATTTTATAGCATTTAATATTTCATCAATTTCCAGAATTCAAAATGCTAGTTCAGACCTCCTAGCTAATGTAGCTTCCAAGCTCATTCCTGCAGAAGACTTTAGTCCTGATCGATTTTCAATCGAATTAATCTTTAGACCCTCGATTCCTGATAACGTTACCAATTGGAGGATTTTCAATGATGATCCTGATATTGTAAACTTTCTCACATCTAAAGGATCTTACACCAATAAGATAATTGATGAAGACCAGCATGACAAACAATTTCTCCAAGATAGCACCAATAATGCTATGCCGAAATCAGTAGTCAAGTTAGAAGACCTTTATGATTTGAAAGATCGATTTAAAAGATCTACCAATTCAAAATTGCAAAGTTCGACTTTAAATTATGAATTAGTAAATCTAGGAACTGATGCTTCCAGAAACCCTAATTTAGGGAAGACAAGGGCAAGCATGGAAAATTTGACAACTTATGGCTTGGCCCTTACTTTATTCATTCAACTGCTGGTAACAATGCCCTGCTCAGGCAACTCTCACCAGTTGCTGATTGTCCTAGATCTATAAAAAAAAAAAAACAATGCCTATTTCTTACAAGAGTTGAATCGAGCAGAATTGTTTGGGGGTCCTGTCAATGGAAGGATGCTTAAACATTACTTCTCTTGATCCATGATATGTTTTGAAGCCTTTTATCTTTTTTCCATTATAAATATTTCATCCACCATTGCATTCAAATTTAGAAAAATAAAAATACAAAAAACAATGAAAGAAATAAAAGAGGGCAGATTATGAAAACAAGAAAGGTATATCCCCATACCAAAAAAGAGAAACAAATCTGAAAGTGTGCAAGCTCAAATGCCACTCCTTAAGAACACACTTCTAGTTAGTCACACTGTCTAATCTTGACTAATTAGCTTTAAATTTTCTGTTGATAGGATAGTGAAATCGATTTGCCAAACTATTTAATCTTGGCTTATCAGTAGATAGTTTAGGATAGAAATTAAAGGTTCAAACATGCTCAAAATCTGAACCTAAGTTTCCAAAGAGAAGATGACTCAAATATGTTCTATTTTCTTGAGTCGAAAAGATGTAAATCTGGTTCTAATTAGCTCAAAATCTAAACCAGAGAGCAAGGAAGAAACAACTCACATAAGAGTTAAAACAGAGTTGTAAAAAGAGGAAGGAAGTGCTTTTAATTTTCAGATCTTAAGCCTTCCATTTTGTGAAAAATAATTTCTATGTGCAGCTTGTCTTTTATGCCATAGACCAGGATCAAGTTAGACTGTTCAATCCTGACTTGAATGCTTTTTAAATTTCTGTTGTAGAATTTAGAGAATAAAAATCTGTTGAACAGTTTAATCCCAATAGATAGTAGAATAGGTAGAGAAGCATCTGAACTCAACTGTTTAATCTGAGTTCAGGGAGAAATAAGGAGTAGAATTAGATTATTTTTATGCATTTAAAAGAATAAAATGTTATAAAAAGAGTTTTCCAATCCAAGTGCACTCTAATGAAGATAAAATTTTAGATCAGTAGGATTGGGTAGGTAGAAACTTGTATTGATAAAGTTCCATTGTTTGTATGGCTGCTAATATGTTTTCAGAGCAAGATCATCCACAGAAAGAAAGGCAGCCTAATGGATGAGGCAACTGATCAGCCTCTCAGAGAATGCAAGTCTGAAGTTCTTGATGCATTCAAGAAGGCATCATCCCCAAGTGGAGCCACTGTTAGCCAGCTATAAAATTTGTTATACCAACTGCTGGCTAAAATTTTTTTGGAGCCTTCAAGGAACAAATTTTATGACTAAAAAGTGTTGGCTCTTGAAGACTCTTGAAGGCCTCATGCCTCTGTCCCAACCTTCACTCCTGTGCCTATTCCCCATTCAGAAATCCTAATAATTCCCAAAAAATAAAATTGTTTCAAACACCACATTCCCCTCTCCCCTCTTCCAACACTAACCTCATCTTAAACCCCTTCATTTCCCATGAAAAAACCTTCATTTTCATGTTTTTCCCACTTCCACTTCTTCAAAATACCCTTGAAAAGGTTAAAGACTCCTTCTTTGCCTTATCGAAACCCCTCTAAACCTTTGAAAATCATTAAAAATCCATGAAAATCATGTTTTTATGCATTGTAGACTTAAGCCCCCTTGGGCTAAGTCTTTAAACCCCTCCCTTCCATACACCCTGACGCCAGAACCAAGCGTCAGCCCTCCAAGCGCTTATCACGTCGCCCGATCGCCTTTAGCCCCTTCCTGCATAAGCCCCCGGTCATATTACCCTTCATATAACCCTCGGCCCCACAATCGGGCGCCAAGCCGCATTGTAAATTAATATAAACCTTTGGTTATGTTAATTTTTTTTTTTTATTATATCATAAATTTTCCACCGGTCCAAAATTCAAATCAATCTCCTCCGTCGATCTGATCTATAGATCGACGGTGCGGAGTCCATCAGCCCGGTGGTCCCTGCCGTCCACTCACCGATTCCAAAACCGCGTGGTATTCATCGCACCGCCTTTGGGGCAAGGGTGGTTTTTTTCCAAACAGCAGCGATTCCATACGCTGGCCGACGCGTGTCCCGTGCACTATTTGAAAACCCCCCCCCCCCCCCCCATCGCGCATTAAAGTTCGACAACAAACCCGGCGCGATATCGCTGTACACCGTCCGATCTGGGGCGAGCCATCCAACGGCTATCGCTCACCAAAGATGCCCAACGGTTAACCGAGCTACGGCGCGGCATTCAATAGATCTCCACTGTCGATCTGATCTGCAGATTGACGGCCCATATTTCATCCCCCTGATTCATCGCCCAGTCAAACATTTTCCGCTTTGACTTTCCATTTCTGCTCCCGACCATCGATCTCTGCGTGATCGATGACTCTGATTTAAACGATTCTTCTGCCTTCCCTATGACTTCTCTCGATTAACCTCAACCGTTGGACGATGCCATCCAATGGCCATGCTTTCCCCACAAGTCCTCCGCAGCAATAAACCTATATATGCATGGATTTTATAATATTTTTTGTATTGTGCAGGGTTTCAAGTGATTTTTCCGCTATGTCTGAAGAAAATTCGAAAGTAGAGGGTGACGATCCTCCTGCCTTCGATTCACCGGGGGAAATCATTCACAGGTGTTAAATACACATTTTCATCAATCATTCATAAGGCATTGATGCTATTCGACCCCTGTGTAGCCCTGCACATCCGCAAAAAACCATGAATCAAGCACAGTCAGAGAGTATCAGTGCCGAAAAACAAAATGTACCAGGCCAGAACATCAAAGACAGGTTTTGTGGGGATTACGTCTAAGATGGTTTATCAAAAACCCAATCCCCAATTAAAAACACAGTTTGAAGAAAATCTTAAGTGTTTTATCAACAGGAAAGCCTCCACCGCCACAGCTGAGGCAAATTGATCCCTCTAGCTACCACGATGCCACCTGTGCTTCAAAGCATTCATATCTGAGGCCGAATTTATTGAACAGGATCAGATATTTGTCTCAAATGCAGCTAGAGAGTAAATTCTGCCAAGGAACTTAATGAAAAACATTTGCAGAGTTACTTTGACATCACACAGAGCCTCAAAGGTCAAAAAGAGCTCCCACCGAGTTGAAATCTTTATGTAAATCATTTAATACATAGGACTACTATGTAAATTTATTCATTGAGCCCCTCAAAGGCCAAGAAACCATTAAGTCTGTATTAATTGTAATTGGATATCTTTTATCAGATCTCACCTCCTCATTCTTCTATATATACTTCTGCAGAAGATGAGTGAGGGGTTGGTTGCAGAACTTTGAAATACATTTGAGCTTAAACTTCTGATTGTAAATAGTGTTCACTGGCCCTTGGAGCTCTGCTGGTGATAGATAAGTTAGGCTGAGATGTATGGATGATTGTTAAACTAAAGCATTGGACTTAAAGCTGTAACTGGTTTGGAGCATCAATACAAGCTCATTTATGGGATCCTGGTCTATGTTGACAGTGATGTTTTTCTTATTGTAACTTGTTATTTTGTTTTCTGTTTCCATTGTATTTCATTTTCTCTTATAAATAACAGCATGCATGGAGTTAGGACCTACTGTATATCAGTAACCTTCTCTGACTGAAAATCTTTATCTGAATGTTTTCTTCCAGTCTGTGTTATTTGGGAATGATTTAATTCAGTTTAAGCATAGGAATGTTGACATTCCCTCGTCTTATTGTCTTAGCTTAATGTTATTCTTAAATTTTATTTTCAGTATATGTTAAGTGAAGATGAACTGAGGAAGATATGGTGAGCCCTGGTCCTAGTTTTATCTCCACAACTATCTAAATGTTTCCCTTGGAATGTGTTGAAAGCTGGCTAGTTTAGAAGTACTTACCAGATCTTAGACCACCCCTCGTTATCATTAGTTTTTCCCCTTGTTTTTTATGTTTTCTATTGAAAAGTGTATCAAAGGCTGGCTAGTTTAAAAGTACTTACCAGATCCTAGTTTACTTTCATGCTTTTCTTAAGTGTATGTCAAAAGCTGGATAGTTTAAAAGTACTTACCAGATCTTAGGCTATTCTTTGTTCTGCATCTGTTTAATTTTCCTTCTTGTTGTATCATTTCATTCCATAAATCAATCTTCAAAGAGATCCTTAGACATATATGACTGCCCCATGGACCACTCTTTCCTCTTGTTGTTCCAATTAAACCCTATTATGACTCCATAGCCCAATGGACTAAAACCTGCAATTATCTATCTTCCTGGCCAAAGCTTGTTCTATTTGCTTGCAACTTCACACCTTTGAAACTATTTGCATTTAGGACTTTCCACCTCAAACAATAATCATGCTCAACCATCCAAAAACAAACAAAACCCTTGGCCTTCATAACTAGCCTAATATCATTACCCCAAACTTCAAAGACAATTCCATCTTTGCACTTATTGGAGAGATCCCTCTCCAGATTCAAGAGGGCTAGATCCTAGAATCCCAAAGTGGTTGAAATGATGTTTCTCCCTGAGATTGGACTTTGCCAATCTTGCTGATTACAAGGACCTAACACAGCTGTCATAACTATCATGACTATTCCCTTGCTCATCATGGTCTGTCTCATCAGTACTATTATCTTCATTACTAGTTTGGTTAATGTCTTCACCTTCAAATTCCAACTCAGCTTCATCATTGGTCTGCTTTTGACCTTCAACTCCTTCATCCTTATATTCCTTTGTTTCTTCATTTATCATCATTCTTCATGTTGTTATTATCTGCACCATTATTGTGCTCACTGTTATGCACAAGTCCTCTTTCCTCATGGCTATCATGTGAACCTTATTTTTCATCATCATTCTGTTGCTGCTCCTTTTTAGACTCTGTTTTTGCCCTACTGTCTTTACCATTTTCACTATGTTCATATTCTTGATTAGGCTCTTTAGTTGCCTCATTGTTTTCTGCTTTTGCTTTATTTTCACCACTTTCTTCCATGTTATCATTATCCCTTTGATATTTCTTATTAGGCTATTCCTCTTTCTTGCTGAAGTCATCTCCTTTGTTATTCCTTTAACCTTGTCTTTGACTCACTGATTCTTCTTTAGACGTGATGGCCGGTTTAGAGGTAAAGGTATTTTAAACTTTGTTTGAGAGCCTCTAGGTCAAAGGATGACACTGAGTGATGTAAGGACACATTTTGAAAATGAGGGTCAAATGAAATAAGTATGGGAAAAATTCAAAGTTTTAGGAGGAGGGTTATATGCACTGAGTATATCTAGGCTAAGGACAAACTCTAACTTGTGAATTTTTCCTTGGAAGGGTTAAATATTTTATCTTTACTCAGATTAGGGTTTGGTCATTTTAAGCCTTAAATGTCCTCCTTTTTTATGAAAATATTGCTTTCAAAGTGAAGAAGAGAGTTACCAACCTTATTTCTTTGACTGTAGGAGGTTTGGAGGTGAAAACTTGAATTTTTGACCCTTCTTAGCAATTTGAGACACACTCTCCCTGTGTGTAGTGCCTGTGCGTAGCGCCAGTCTGTCTGTGCGTGGCGCCATTTTGCAGAAGGAATTTTGAGGCCTTCCCGATGTCGGAATTGGACCCGTGATAGCTCGTTGGAAATTTTGACTTGTCTACTTTCCAAATATAAAATTTTATTTCTGTTTGGAGTTGATTTTCCCAGTAAAAAGTTGATTTTCCCAAGACTGGTCAAAAAGTCCTGAATAATGGTGTAGAAATGCAGAGTGCTAGTGAAGACCACTTTTGGATGACTTCCTCAATTCCAAATTGAGCTCATGATAGATCATTGGAAATATCTTGAAATATAGTTGTCATTTGACTCATTAAGCAATTCATTTTGACAATATAGCTATGAGAAAACCTGATTTTCCCAAGGTCAATCCAGAAGTGCAGAATTTCTCCCGTGACACCTGTATTTTCGACATTGATCTCAAAACATGATACCTGTGTAAACACTGAAGGATTTTTTTCTTCTAGGACCTATGCTAGACAAAACCCTTCTCACTTTTTCCAAATTCATCTCTGTTTGGTCAAAAACACATTTTTAAGCAAAACTAGCCCTAGGTGTGACACATGGCTTGTCTCTTGAAATGAATTCTTGGAAAATGATGGAGGCATGATGTTTATGAGATGGTATAGACTTATTCTTGCTCAAATAATCTATCAAATAAATCATTTTCTCTCGTGCCTCCTTTTCATATCAAACCCTAGCTTAGCTGGAAGAGGAAATTAGGGTTTGGTGTAGGGGATTTAGGACCGCCTTGCAGAGGGAGGGGAATGAAGAGGTTAAGGGTTGTCTAAATTCTTGGGGAAATTTTGGGGGATAGGGATAGATGTTAGGGAGTATTGGAAAGTGGAATTTAAAGAATTGAGTGAGGGGAAGGAGTCCAAAATGTCAAAACACAGGCCTAGTCTCAAAAAGTGTCAAATTGTGGCAATAGAGTAGGTTTTGTAGAAAAATGATGATTTTGAGGGATATAAGTGATGGGAAGTGTTTATGGAGGTACACTAAGGGTTTATGGAGGTACACTAAGGATAGGAGGAGGTTTAAGAGCATCAGGATACAAGCCTTGTTGATGTTTAACCATGGAGGTCATGAAACCAAGAAAAATGCCCTAAAAAACCCTAGATGGACAATGGAGGAGTTAGGAAAAAAAAAGCAAAGGATTTGGGAAAAAGGTGACAAAATATAGACAAAATGAGTGACATGAGCCTCTAATGGATTTTCTGGGATGGGTGAGCTGAGCTTGTCATAATGGGATGATGAAATAGTGAAAAAATTATCTTAAGGATAATGAAGGTAGTGAGATTTCTAGAACTCACAATGTTCATGAACTTTGTTTCTATAAATCTATAATCGATACTTAGTCATCTTCAGATAGTGAAAATTATGGATGACTAACAGTGGCTCCACTTGAGGAGGGCAGCTCCTTTTCAGGAGGTGTCCAGAACATTCAGATCTCTAGCTTTTGAAGACCAGTGCCTTACTTGCACTTTGCAAATTTTCTTTCTTCATTTGTTGATGTTCTTTTGAAGTTGTGATCTCACAATCTGAAAAGACATGTTTTCTTCAATATCTTTCCTACCTACCCATCTTAGTTGGCCTAAAATTTTTTCTTCACTTGGGTGCACTTGGATTTGCAAACCCTCGACATTTTTGTTTTTTAAAACACAAATAAAACTATCTAATTGTACCCTTATTTCTTCCAAGAGTTCAGATTAGGATAATGAACTCTCTTATTCTCTACCTAGTCTAATAATTTGTCAAGATTAAGTTTTTTGACAAACTTCATTCTCTAAGCTATAAACATGAAATTGAAAGCATGGTTTAAATCAGGATTAGGCAATCTGACTTACCATGAGTTGTGGCATAAGAATAAGCTACACACAAACACTATTTTGCATAAAAATAAAATAAAAAGATAAGGGTTGTGATCTATCATTTGTTATGCATCCTCATATTCCTCTTTGGTTCTATTTTAAACATGTGGAACCATCATTCTTCATTCCTAATCCATTCTCTTTTGACATGTCAATTTTACATGATTTTGACAAGTTTTTCTTTCACTAACCTATCAGCAAATAAATTGAAAACATGTTCAGCCATGATTAGGCTAGATGACTGAACAAGACTCTTTTTCAAAAACAAGTAGTGGCATTTAGGCTTGCACACTTTCAACATCACTTTTTTTTTGGGTATGGGTCTTTATCACTTTTCAAATCTGCCCTCTTTTTCTACCTTTCTTTGTTTTTGTGTTTTTTTTTTTCATTTTTTCCAAACAATCTAGAACTAGAAAGATGCTCACAAGGCTGAGCTTATTTTTCATATCTATCTATCTATCCTAATCTAACCTATACATAATATACATTCATTTGGTGAAATCTCTTTTCCAACACAGCCAATCAAGCAGATGATTCCATGAGGGATTTTTTTTCAGCTCTTTGAGAGTGCTGAAGAAATAAAAATGCCACTTCCACCTTACTTGTTTTCGAACAATGGTGCCTAAAATTTTTCTCACACTTTTCAACAAACTGTTCTTGGAATAACACACTCCTCCTTTATATTTCTCAAGGAAAACAACAAATGGATCTTGGAATAATACCCGATCTAGAGGATTTGAGACATAAACTCCATTGAGGACTACTCTTTCTTCCACTTGGCTATGCTTGGTACTCTTTTGGGAAAGAAAGTCCACTTCTTCCTCATAATCATATGAACTGGTAGATTCATCATATGTGGCAATGTTATCCTTTAGCAAACATGATGGGTTTTGACTGAGTGGGCTGAGTTATATGTGAAAACTGCCATATTGATGAGTAGGAGCACTCCTTGGCAACAAATCTTCTTGAGAAAGATGTCCAACAACTCTTATGTGATTGTAAATTTCCAAGCCTTCATTTGCAATTTGAAATTCAATGGGACTTGGTGGCTGCAAATATGAAGCTAAAGAGGATTATGTATCCCAAATGATTTCATCAACCATTTCAGGAAAAAAAATTTCACATACAACTTGTTCAAGAAACTCCTTATCTTTCCCAACGTCATCATCAAAACTGAAATACTTCTGATTTCCAATCATATGAAAATTATTTCTGAAGGACTGAAGTGAAGTAGAGAAAAGAGTCAGAGACTCCTCACTTACTTCTAAACTTTCAAGGCTTTCCTCATCAGTGTCATAGGTGACTTGTATTGGTTGATTACTTTTTTCAAGCTGATGATACTAATATTCTTCCCACAAACCAATTGCTGATTGCTCTGCAAATTTAATTTCTGTTTGGAGGACATCATCATTAGACTGATCAAACTTTGGAAAATTATCACCAATCAAACATATTGGATTATCATTTTGTTCTTCTTTGATTTGATCTACAAGTTCACTTTCTAATTTATGGTGGATGGAATCGGTAGGAGAAAGACCAAAAATGTTTTGTTCACATGAAGGCTTAGAGGCTGGCTGCATGTTTAGCATTTGATTTATTTCCTCTTCAGTAAAAAGAGGAGGCATTTTTCTCTTTCTTTGGATATAAGTACAACAGTTCTCTTTCTCTTATGAAGGTTGATTTTGAGGCTGAATGTTTTCTTGAGCGTTACCTAGAAGAGATGGTAAATCATCACTTGTGCCTTCAGAGAGATCCTGTGGGTTTTCTTCTATTTCTTGTTTGATTTCTTCCTCAACTAACTCATCTAGGTTGTCATGATAGTTATATTGAGAATGAAATTCATGAATGGATGTTAATAGGTCTTTAGGATGCAAATTTTCCAAATCTTCATCACTATTTATAAGGTACTGTATGATATCCTGAGATTGATCACAACAATTTTTAGCCAATGATAAATATGGGGAATTTTGTTTATAATTCTCATAAAATTCCTTGTGTATATCTTTTAAGGAAAACAAGCTACCAGGTCTTAGACTCTCATACCATTCCCTTGCCTTCCCTTCTAATGTTAGCATGAACATCTTCATAAGGCAGTGCTCATGCCATTCAACTTTTAACCTCCATACATGGATATGAAACTTGATGAGGTGTAACAAAGGGTCATCATACTTTTCATCTTGAAAAGTAGGTAGGTTTTTGTCCCAATCTATCTAAGGAAATCTGTGTGGGAACCCAGGGATGTGATCTCTATTCATTGGAGCATATCTCCTTTGTATCCTTGGATCCATGTTCATAAATCAGAAAGGGTCACTAAATCTTTTCAATCAGTCTTAGAGTTCTCTACCAGTGGAGTCCTTAGGTCTATTGAGATTTGTGGAGTCGCCAGGTGGAAGGTTTCAACTCTGTTTTCCACCATCACCATGATTTGGATTGCTTGATGCATTCCCGAGGAGTTAATGAGAACTAGTGGGGTCAACGGGGCTAGTGAAGACCCGTGGAGTCGCCAGGTGGATGATGTTTAATGTTTTAAGGATGTTCTTGTTGTCCACCATCAACAACTAAATACCAATCTAAGGATGTTTGTGAGTTTTATGAGATCTAAGTAATACTTAGTTTGTCACTAACTCAGAAGGTCCCACCATGATTGCCATTATGTTGGTGTGAGCGGTGGGATAAATCCACAAGATAGTAATCTTAAAGGTTTTTTTAAAGTTTTAGGGAAGTTTAAGTTTGTTTATCACTCAGAGTCCCACTATGATCGCCATTATGTTAGTAATGTTGATGAGGTGGCAGATTCACTGGATACTCTATAAATAAGGGCTTCTGGAGATCTAAGGAGTACTTAGATTGTCACTAACTCAAAAGGTCCCACCATGATCGCCATTATGTTATCTCCCCATAATTTTCTAGATTGGTTGAGACACAAATGGACAGGGGTAACATCAAATGAAGCTTTGGGATCCAAGGACCTAGTATTCCTAGATTTGGAGAGGGATCTCTCCAGAAGGTGCAAAGATGTGAACTTGTTTGTTGATTAGGGTTGATTTTAGGCTAGATGTTAAGTGCAGGGTATTTTGATTGTTTTTGGTTGGGTATGATGCTCAGATAGATTAGATAGAAAACAAGGAAGATTTTAATTCATTGGGAAATGGAGTCTAACAAGGTCAAGGTAAGTTCATCAATGGTTTTAAGAGTATTTGCAGGGCAATTTTAACTTGGTTGGTGGATCTTTGAGGTTGTGAAGGATCATGAGATGGACATTAAGCTTGAGAACAAAAAGTTAATAAAGGGCACAAAATAATCCTTTTTATACTTTTAAACTGATGGAGTTAGAAGATTTATAAGCATAGCAAGTGAATCAAAGGCATAATCAAAACCTAATCCATTTGATTTCAGACTGAAATCAGATAATCATCCAAGACAAACATTCAAATGAAATATAGAAAGGTAAGAAACTTATTTAACTTTCATAGATTTCATCATCAAGAGCAGAAAAGATTTAAGACGCACCAATAAATATAACAATATAAGGAGAGAAAACCCTGGACTTCTAAAGTTACAGCTATGAAGTTTCCTTGAAACAATTTTAGCTAATTAAAGGAAAAGAGCATGATTTAAATAGACTTCTTTGATAAACCTAGGCAAAGATGCTTTAAAGAGATGATTCCATGAACATAGTATATAGTGGCACCAAATATGCAAGGCTAGCCATGAATAATGTTGAAACCAACTGATCTAAACCATTCAAGAAATAGACAAGCATAAGAAATCATTAGAGAGCAAAAATATGAATTCTCTAATATATCCTAGCAGAAGAAAACATTAAGGTAGTGAAGGAAACAAACAGACCTAAGGTGCCATTAGCAAACATGTTTTAGTCTAAATTCTTTGTCCCACTACAACATAGAAAGATGGAAACATATGATAAACTAGAAAACATGAACAAAAGAAAACTTCACCATCATCTAGGCTTATGGATCTTGCAAATAGTCCTCCTCCATCAACAAACAAATCAGGTCATGCATGAGCTCCAAGACATAAAATCCTCATCAAAAACTCCAAGAGACTATGTATTGCTCTAGAACAAGTCATAAAAATCCAACCCAACACATAAGAGCCTCATGCTCTATTTATGGAGCAAATGAGGAAGTGGAAACCATAAGAGCCTTCCAGAAACCCTAATTTAGTCATAAATGTCATAAATGTGCTTAATGACCATACAAGGCCGAAGACACATAATATCTAAGCTAATAAATGAAAAATATCATAACATAACTCCTCAATCAAATCTGTATTGATTTTCCCAAGAAAATATTAAAAATCATTTTTCCATCAATTTGTGTGTTTTGTTGATTTTTAGAACTTTTGGTCTGTGTGCGTAGCACCCTTTCAGCAGAAAATAGGGTCTGTTGCAGCTGAGTTTTGGATCCCCTCTCGGAATCGGTTTTGGCCGCATGATGGCTCGTTGGAAATCTTGATGAGTATAATGTCCAAAAATACTTGATTTGTGCTGAATGAATTCGATTTACTGGTTCAAAGACACATTCTCCCAACACTGCTCGGTGTGTAGCGCCACCTCTAGCAGAAAATAGGCTCTGTTGTAGCCAAGTGTTGGACCACTTCCCGATGTCAGATTTAGCTCTGGGATGGCTCGTTGGAAATCTTGATGAGTCTAATGTCCAGAAACATTTTATTTGTGCTAATTGGATGCCATTTACCTGTCCAAAAACTCATTCTCCCAACACTTCTCGGTGCATAATACCACCTTCAACAGAAAATAGGCTCCGTTGTAGCCAAGTTTTGGACCACTTCCCGATGTCGGAGTTTGCTCTGTGATGGCTAGTTGGAAATCTTGCTGAGTCCTATTTCCATATATGCCTTTTTTGTTTTTAACTTGATGTCATTTACCTATCCAAAAATCCATTCTCCCAACACTGTTTTGTGCGTAACACCTAGTTTGAAAAGGAGGCAAAAAGGTCAATGTTTGGGTTTTTTGTGACCTTTTGAGGGGGTGAAAATGCTCCAATTGATCTGAAATTTTGTGGCTAGAATGTTGGTGATGTAAGAAATCCAAAAATGTAAACTTTTAGAGTTGAAGATGCACCAATTTTTTGTGTAGCGCCTAGGGTGCTGCGCTCCTAGGGGTCAAAATTTGGAAAACACCAAAAGTTGTCCAATTTGCCTCAAACTTGGTGGAGAGGTTCTTCAAGGGTTTAGATAAGCCTATAAAAAATCTTGAGTTATTTCTCCAAGTTTTTTGGTCTTTTAATCTCTTTGAATGCTTTAATTTTCAATGAATTCTTTGTTTCTGGCACTGATATCTCTTTCATTGGAGTTGAAACTTCTAACTTTTGTCTTACCTTTACCTACTTCTCATTTAGGCCTTCAAACTTATCATTACCTCCTTTACTTGCTTTACTGTAAACTTGGCTCTCAAATTGATCACTATCCTTTCCACTTGCTTCATTTTGGCTCTGTTTTTCATAAAGGTCCTCTTCTTTGTCACTATGGATTCCTTAGTCATTCAGAAGCTGATTAGTGTCATGATAGTTATGACGGTTGTCATGACTATCATGATTATTCCATTTCTCATCATGGTCTATCTCATCAGTACTATTATCTTCATTACTTCTTTGGTTAATGCCTTCACCTTCAAATTCTAACTCAACTTCATCATTGGTCTACTTTTTACCTTTAATTCCTTCATCCTTATATTCCTTTGTTTCTTCATTTATCATCATCCTTCATGTTGTTATTATCTGCACCATTATTGTTCTCACCATTATGCACAAGTCCTCTTTCCTCATGGCTGTCATGTGAACCTTCTTTGTCATCATCATTCTATTGCTGCTCCTCTTTAGACTTTGTTTTTGCCCTACTGTCTTTACCATTTTCACTATGTTCATCTTCTTGATTAGGCTCTGTAGTTGCCTCACTGTTTTCTGCTTTTTCTTTATTTTCACCACTTTCTTCCATGCTATCATTATCCCTTTGATCCTTCTTATTAGGCTCTGCCTCTTTCCTGCTGATGTCATCTCCTTTGTTCTTCCTTTAATCTTGTCTTTGACTCACTGATTCTTCTTTAGACATGGTGGCTGGTTTAGAGGCAAAGGTCTTTTAAACTTTGTTTGAGAGCCTCTAGGTCAAAGGATGACACTGAGTGATGTAAGGACAAATTTTGCAAATGAGGGCCAAATGAAATAAGTATGGGACAAATTAAGAGTTTTAGGAGGATTTTTATATGCATTGAGTATATTTAGGCTAATGACAACCTCTAACTTGTGAATTTTTCCTTGGAAGGGTTAAATATTTGATCTTTACTGAGATTAGGGTTTGGTCATTTTAAGCCTTAAATGTCCTCCTTGTTTATGAAAATATTGCTTGAAAAGTGAGGAAGAGAGTTACCAACCTTATTTATTTGACTGCAGGAGGTTTAGAGGTGAAAACTTGAATTTTTGACCCTTCTTAGCAATTTGACACACACTCTGCATGTGCATAGCGTTGGTGCGTAGCGCCATTCTGTCTGTGCGCGGTGCCATTTTGCAGAAGGCATATGGAGGCATTCCCAGTGTTAAAATTGGGCTCCTGATAGCTCGTTGGAAATTTTGACTTGTCTACTTTCCAAATATACAATTTTTTTTCTATTTTGAGTTTATTTTCCCAGTCAAAAGTTTATTTCCCAAGACTGGTCAAAAAGTCCTGAATGATGGTGCAGAAATGCAAAGTGCTGGTGCAGACCACTTTTGGATGACTTCCTAAATTCCAAATTGAGATCATGATAGCTCATTGGAAATATCTTGAAGTATATTTGTCATTTGACTCATTAAGCAAGTAATTTGGACACTCCAGCTATGAGAAAAAGGGATTTTCCCAAGGTCAATCCAAAAGTTCAGAATTTCTCCCGTGTCACCTGTAGTTTTTGACATTGATCTCAAACCATGATACCTGTGTAAAAAATGAAGGAGGTTTTTCTTCTTGGTCCTATTATGGACAACAACCTCTCTCAACTTTTCCAAATTCATCTCTATTTGGTCATAAACACAATTTTAAGAAACATTAGCCCTAGGTGTGACACATGGCTTGTCTCTTGGAATGAATTCTTGGAAAATGATGGAGGCGTGATGTTTATGAGCGGGTATAGACTAATTATTGCTGGCATGATCTATCAAATTAATAATTTTCTCTCATGCCTCCTTTTCATATCAAACCCTAGCTTAGTTGGAAGAGGAAATTAGGGTTTGGTGTAGGGGATTTAGGACCGCCTTTCAGAGGGAGGGGAATGAAGGGGTTAAGGGTTCTATAAATTCTTGGAGAAATTTTGGGGGATAGGGATAGATGTTAGGGAGTAGGGGAAAGTGTAATTTCAATAATTGAGTGAGGGGAAGGGGTCCAAAAGGTCAAAACACAAGCCTAGTCTCAAAAAGTGTCAAATTGTGGCAATAGATTAGGTTTTGTAGAAAAATGATGATTTTGAGGGATAGAAGTGATGGGAAGTGTTTATGGAGGTACACTAAGGATAGGAGGAGGTGTAAGAGCATCAATATACAAGCCTTGTTGATGTTTAACCATGGAGGTCATGAAACCAATAAAAATGCCCTTAAAAACCCTAGATAGACAATGGAGGAGTTAGGAAAAACAAAATAGAGGATTTGGGAAAAAGGTGACAAAATATAGACAAAATGAGTGACACAAGCCTCTAATGGGTTTTCTGGGATGGGTGAGCTGAGCTTGTCATAATGGGATGATGAAATAGTGAAAAAATTATCTTAAGGATAATGAAGGTAGTGAGATTTCTAGAACTCACAATGTTCATGAACTTTGTTTCTAGAAATCTAGAACTGATACTTAGTCATATTTAGATAGTGAAAATTATGGATTACTAACAATGGCTCCACTTGGGGAGGGCAGCCCCTTTTCAGGAGGTGTCCAGAACATTCAGATCTCTGGCTTTTGAAGACCAGTGCCTTACTTACACTATGCAAATTTTCTTTCTTCATTTGTTGATGTTCTTTTGAAGCTGTGATCTCACAATCTGAAAAGACATGTTTGCTTCAATCTCTTTCCTACCTACCCATCTTACTTGGCCTAACATTTTTTCTTCACTTGGGTGCACTTGGATTTTCAAACCCTCAACATTTTTATTTTTGAAAACACAAATCAAACTATCTAATTGTACCCTTATTTATTCCAAGAGTTCAGATTAGGCTAATGAACTCTCTTATTCTCTACGTAGTCTAATAATTTGTCAAGATTAAGCTATTTGAAAAACTTCATTCTCTAAGCTATAAACATGAAATTGAAAGCATGGTTTAAATCAGGATTAGGCAATCTGACTTACCATGAGTTGTGGCATAAGAACAAGCTGCACATAAACATTATTTTTCATAAAAGTAAAATAAAAATATAAGGGTTGTGATTTATCATTTGTTATGCATCCTCATCTTCCTTATTGGTTATGTTTTAAATATGTGGAACCAACATTCTTCATTCCTAATCTATTCTCTTTTGACAAGTCAAGTTTACATGATTTTGACAAGTTTTTATTTCGCTAACCTATCAACAAATAAATTGAAAACATGTTCAGCCATTATTAGGCTAGATGACTGAATAAGACTTCGTTTTCAAAAACAAGTAGTCGCATTTAGGCTTGCACACTTTCAGCATCACTTCTTTTTTTGTTGGTATGGGGCTATACCACTTTTCAAATCTGCCCTCTTTTTCTACCTTTCTTTGTTTTTGTGTTTTTTTAATTTTTTCCAAACAATCTAGAACTAAAAAGATGCTCACAAGGCTGAGCTTATTTTTCATATCTATCTATCTATCCTAATATAACCTATACATAATATACATTCATTTGGTGAAATCTCTTTTCCAACACAACCAATCAAGTAGATGATTCCATGAGGGATTTTGTTTCAGCTCTTTGAGAGTGCTGAAGAAATAAAAATGCCACTTCCACCATACTTGTTTTCGAATAGTAGTGCCTACAATTTTTCTCACACTTCGCAACAAACTGTTCTTGGAAGAACGCACTCCTCCTTTATATTTCTCAAGGAAAACAACAAATGGATATTGGAATAATACCTGATCTAGAGGATTTGAGACATAATCTCCATTTAGGACTACTCTTTCTTCCACTTGGCTATGCTTGGTACTCTTTTGGGAAAGAAACTCCATTTCTTCCTCATGATCATATGAACTGGTAGATTCATCATATGTGGCAATGTTATCATTTAACAATCATGATGGGTTTTGATTGAGTGGGTTGAGTTCTATGTGAAAACTGCCATGTTGATGAGTAGGAGCACTCCTTGGCAACAAATCTTCTTGAGAAAGATGTGCAGCAACTCTTATGTGATTGTAAATTTCCAAGCCTTCATCTACAATTTGAAATTCAATGGGACTTGGTTGCTGCAAATCTGAAGCTGAAGAGGATTTCGTGTCCCAAATGATTTCATCAACCATTTCAGGAAAAGGTTTTTCAATTACAACTTGTTCAAGAAACTCATCATCTTTCCCAACCTCATCATCAAAATTGAAAGAATGTTGATTTCCAATCATATGAAAATTATTTCTGAAGGAGTGAAGTGAAGTAGAGCAAAGAGTCAGAGACTCCTCACTTACTTCTAAAATTTCAAGGCTTTCCTCATCAGTGTCATAGGTGACTTGTATTGGTTGATTAATTTTTTTAAGCTAATGATATTGATCTTCTTCCCGCAAACCAACTATTGATTACTCTGCAAAGTTAGTTTCTGTTTGGAGGACATCATCATTAGACTGATAAAACTTTGGAAAATTATCAACATAAGTAACACCACCAATAAAAAATATTGGATTATCATTTTGTTCTTCTTTTAGTTGATCTACAAGTTCAATTTCTAATTTATGGTGGATGGGATTGATAGGAGAAAGAACAGAAATTTTTTGTTCACATGAAGGTTTAGAGGCCGGCTGCATGTTTAGAATTTGATTTATTTCCTCTTCAGTAAAAAGAGGAGGCATTTTTCTCTTTCTTTGGATAGAAGTACAACAGTTCTCTTTCTCTTGTGAAGGCTGATTTTGAGGCTGAACGTTTTCTTGAGCCTTACCTAGAAGAGATGGTAAATCATCACTTTTTCCTTCAGAGAGGTCCTATGGGTTTTCTTCTATTTCTTGTTTGATTTCTTCCTCAAATAACTCATCTAGGCTGTCATGATAGTTATATTGAGAATGAAATTCATGAATGGATGTTAAGAGGTCTTCAGGATGAAAATTTTCCAAATCTTCATCACTATCTATAAGGTACTGTATGATATCCTGAGATTGATCACACAATTTTCAGCCAATGTTAAAGATGGGGAATTTTGTCTATAATGCTCATAAAATGCCTTATGTATATCTTTTAAGGAAAACAAGCTACCAGGTCTTAGACTCTCATACCATTCCCTTGCCTTCCCTTCTAATGTTAGCATGAACATCTTCATCAGGCAATCCTCATGCCATTCAACTTTTAACCTCCATACATGGATATGAAAATTGATGAGGTGTAACAAAGGGTCATCCATTAGGGGAATTTTTAGGTTTAAAATGGGTTTCCTAAGGAAATAATAAAATAACAGCTAAACCAATAAAATAATAATTTTTTTAATTTGAAATTCACTTTTTCCACATTTCTATTCATTGGAGCATATCTCCTTTGTATCCTTGGAACCATGTTTGTAAATAAGAAAGGGTCACTGAATCTTTTCAACCAGTCTTAGAGTTCTCTACCAGTGGAGACTTTAGGTCTATTGAGATTTGTGGAGTCGCCAGGTGGAAGGTTTCAACTCTGTTGTCCACCATCAGCGTGATTTGGATTGCTTAATGCATTCCCAAGGGAGTTTATGAGAGCTAGTGGGGTCAACAAGGCTACTGAAGACCAGTGGAGTCGCCAGGTGGATGATGTTTACTGTTTTAAGGATGTTATTATTGTCCACCATCAACAACTAAATACCAATCTAAGGATGTTTGTGAGTTTTTTGAGATCTAAGTAATAATTAGTTTGTCACTAACTCAGAAGGTCCCACCGTGATTGCCATTATTTTGGTGTGAGCGGTGGGATAAATCCACAATATAGTACTCTTAAGGGTTTTTTGAAAGGTTTAGGGAAGTCTAAGTTTTTTTATCACTCAAAGTCCCACCGTGATCGCCATTATGTTAATAATTGTGATGAGGTGGCAGATTCACTGGATACTCTGTTAATAAGGGCTTCTGGAGTTCTAAGGAGTACTTAGATTGTCACTAACTCAAAAGGTCCCACCGTTATCACCATTATGTTATCTCCCCGTAATTTTCTAGATTGGTTGATACACAAATGGACAGGGGTAACATCAAAACAAGCTTTGGAATCCAAAGACATAGCCTTCCTAGATTCGAAGAGGGATCTCTCCAATACGTGCAAAGATGTGAACTTGTTTGCTGATTAGGGTTTATTTTAGGCTAGATGTTAAGTGTAGGGTATTTTGATTGTTTTTGGTTGGGTATGATTCTCAGCTAGATTAGATAGAAAACAAGGAAGATTTTAAGTCATTGGGAAATGGAGTCTAACAAGGTCCAGGTAAGTTCATCAATGGTTTTAAGAGTATTTGCAGGGCAATTTTAACTTGGTTGGTGGATCTTTGAGGTTGTGAAGGATCATGATATGGACATTAAGCTTGAGAACAAAAATCTAATAAAGGGAAGATCATAATCCTTTATATACTTTTAAACTGAGGGAGTTAGAATATTTATAAGCATAGCAAGAGAATAAAAGGCATAAGAAAAACCTAATCCATTTGATTTCAGACTAAAAGTAGATAATCATCCAATACAAACATTCAAATGAAATATAGAAAGGCAAGAAAATTATTTAACTTTCATAGATTTCATCATCAAGAGAAGAAAATATTTAAGATGCGCAAATAACTATAACAATAGAAGGAGAGAAAACCCTGGGCTTCTAAAGTTATAGCTATGAAGGTTCCTTGAAACAATTTTAGCTAAGTAAAGGCAAAGAGCATGATTTAAATAGACTTCTTTGATAAACCTAGGCAAAGATGCTTTAAAGAGATGATTCCATGAACAGAGTATATAGTGGCAACAAATATGCAGGGCTAGCCATGAATCATGTTGAAACCAACTAATCTAAACTATTCAAGAAATATACAAGCATAAGAAATCCTTAGAGAGAAAAAAGATGAATTCTCTAATATATCCTAGCAGAAGAAAACATTAAGGCAGTGAAGGAAACAAACAGACCTAAGGTGCCATTAGCAAACATGTATTAGTCTAAATTCTTTGTCCTACTGCAACATAGAAAGATGGAAACATATGATAAACTAGAAAACATGAACAAAATAAAACTTCACCATCAACTAGGCTTATGGATCCTACAAATAGTCCTCCATCAACAAACAAATCAGGTCATGCATGAGCTCCAAGACATCAAATTCTCATCAAAATCTCCAAGAGACTATGTATTGCTCTAGAATAAGTCATCAAAATCCAACCCAATACATAAGAGCCTCATTCTCTATTTATGGAGCAAATGAGGAGGTGCAAACCATAAGAGGCTTCCAGAAACCCTAATTTAGTCATAAATGTCATAAATGTGCTTGATAACCATGCAAGGCCCAAGACACGTAATATCTAAGCTAATAAATGAAAAATATCATAACATAACTCCTCAATCAAATATGGAGTGCTTTTCCCAAGAAAAAAGTAAAAATTCATTTTGCCATCAATTTGTGTGTTTTGTTGACTTTTGGCACTTTTGGTCTCTGTGCGTGGCACCCATTCAGCAGAAAATAGGGTTTGTTGCAGCTGAGATTTGGATCCCTTCCCAGCATCCAGTTTGGCCCCGTGATGGCTCGTTGGAAATATTGATGAGTCTAATTTCCAAAAATAATTGATTTGTGTTGTATTAATGCCATTTACCTACTCAAAAGCTCATTCTCCCAACACTTCTCGATGCATAGCGCCACCTCCAAAAGAAAATAGGCTCTGTTGTAGCCAAGTTTTGGACCACTTCCCGATGTCGGATTTTCTTCTGTGATGGCTCGTTGAAAATAATGATGAGTCTATTTTATATAAATGTTTTATTTTTTCTGATTGGATGACATTTACCTATTCAAAATCTCATTCTCCCAACACTGCTCGGTGCGTAGCGCCACCTTCAGCAGAAAATAGGCTCTGTTGTAGCCAAGTTTTGGACCACTTCCCGATGTCAGATTTTGCTCCGTGATGGCTCGTTGGAAATATTTCTGAGTCCTATTTCCAGATATTCCTTTTTTTTTTGACAAGGTGCCATTTTCCTATCCAAAAATCCATTCTCCCAACACTACTCCGTGCGCAACACCTAGTTTGAAAAGGAGGCAGAAAGGTCAAAGTTTGTGTGTTTTTTTACCTTTTGAGGGGGTAAAAATGCTCCAATTGATCTGAAATTTTGTGGGTATACTGTTGGTGATGTAAAAAATCCAAAAATGTAAACTTTGAGACCTGAATATGCACCAATTTTGTGCTTATCTCCTAGGGTTTTGCGCTCCTAGGGGTCAAAATTTGGAAAAAAAACAAAAGTTGTCCAATTTGCCTCAAAACTTGGTGGAGAGGTTCTTCAAGGGTTTAGATAAGCCTATAAAAAATCTTGAGTTATGTTTCCAAGTTTTTTTGTCTTTTACTCTCTTTGAATGATTTAATTTTCAATGAATTCTTTATTTCTGGCTGCTATCTATTTCATTGGAGCTGACACTTCTAACTTTTGTCTTACTTTTACCTGCTTCTCATTTAGGCCTTCAAAATTATCATCACCTACTTTACTTTCTTTACTGTCTTCTTGGCTCTCAAGCTGATCACTATCCTCTCCACTTGCTTCATTTTGGCTCTGTTTTTCATAGAGGTCCTCTTCTCCGTCACTTTTATGCACTGTCACTGTGGATTCCTTGGTTATTCAAAAGCTGATTAGTTTCATGATAGTTATGACAACTGTCATGACTGTCATGACTATTCCCTTGCTCATCATGGTCTGTCTCATCAGTACTATTATCTTCATTACTACTTTGGTTAATGCCTTCACCTTCAAATTCTAACTCAGCTTCATCTTTGGTCTGCTTTTGACCTTCAACTCCTTCATCCTTATATTCCTTTGTTTCTTCATTTATCATCATCCTTCATGTTGTTATTATCTACACCATTATTATGCTCATTGTTATGCACAAGCCCTCTTTCCTCATGGCTATCATGTGAACCTTCTTTGTCATCATCATTCTGTTGCTGCTCCTCTTTAGACTCTCTTTTTTCCCTACTGTCTTCACCATTTTCACTATGTTCATCTTCTTGATTAGGCTTTGTAGTTGCCTCACTGTTTTCTTCTTTTGCTTTATTTTCACCACTTTCTTCCATGCTATCATTATCCCTTTGATATTTCTTATTAGGCTCTGCCTCTTGCCTGTTGATGTCATCTCATTTGTTCTTTCTTTTAACCTTGTATTTGACTCAATGATTCTTCTTTAAACATGGTGGCTAGTTTAGGGGCAAAGGTATTTTAAACTTTGTTTGAGAGCCTCTAGGTCAAAGGATGACATTGAGTGATGTAAGGACAAATTTTGCAAATGAGGACCAAATGAAATAAGTATGGGAAAAATTCAGAGTTTTAGAATGAGGGTTATATGCACTGAGTATCTTTAGGATAAGGACAACCTCTAACTTGTGAATTTTGCCTTGGAAGGGTTAAATATTTGATCTTTACTGAGATTAGGGTTTGGTCATTTTAAGCCTTAAATTTCCTCCTTGTTTATGAAAATATTTCTTTCAAAGTGAGGAAGAGAGTTACCAACCTTATTTCTTTTCTTGCAGGAGGTTTGGAGGTGAAAACTTGAATTTTTGACCCTTCTTAGCAATTTGAGACACACTTTGCCTGTGCGTAGCACCGGTCTGTCTGTGCGCAATGCCATGTTGCAAAAGGCATTTGGAGGCCTTACCGGAGTCGGAATTGGGCCCGTGATAGCTCCTTGGAAATTTTGACTTTTCTAATTTCTAAATATACAATTTTGTTTCTATTTGGAATTTATTTTCCCAGTCAAAATTTTATTTTCCCAAGACTGGTCAAAAAGTCCTGAATGATGGTGCAGAAATGTAGAGTGCTGGTGTAGACCACTTTTGGATGACTTCCTCAATTCCAAATTGAGCTCAAAATAGCTCATTTGAAATATCTTGAATTATAGTTGGCTTTTGACGCATTAATAAAGTCATTTAAACACTCCAGCTATGAGAAAAACTAATTTTCCCAAGGTCAAACCAGAAGTGCAGAATTTCTCCTGTGACACCTATATTTTTGACATTGATCTCAAACCATGATACCTGTGCAAAAAATGAAGTAGGGTTTTCTTCTTGGCCCTATTATGGAAAAAAACCTCTCTAACGGTTTCCAAATTCATCTATTTTTGGTCATAAACACAATTTGAAGCAAAACTAGCCCTAGGTGTGACACATGGCTTGTCTCTTGGAAAATGATGGAGGCATGATGTTTATGAGCTGGTATAGAATTATTCTAGATGACATGATCTATAAAATGAATAATTTTCTCTCATGCCTCCTTTTCATATCAAACCCTAGCTTAGTTGGAAGAGGAAATTAGGGTTTGGTGTAGGGGATTTAGGACCGCCTTGCAGAGGGAGGTGGATGAAGGGGTTAAGGGTTCTCTAAATTCTTGGGGAAATTTTGGGGGATAGGGATAGATGTTAGGGAGTAGGGGAAAGTTTAATTTCAAGAATTGAGTGAGGGGAAGGGGTCCAAAAGGTCAAAACACAGGCCTAGTCTCAAAAAGTATCAAATTGTGGCAATAGACAAGGTTTTGTAGAAAAATGATGATTTTTAGGGATAGAAGTGATGGGAAGTATTTATGGAGATAAAATAAGGATAGGAGGAGGTGTAAGAGCATCAGGATACAAGCCTTATTGATTTTTAACCATGGAGGTCATGAAACCAAGAAAAATGTCCTTAAAAACCCTAGATGGACAATGGAGAAGTTAGGAAAAACAAAACAGAGGATTTGGGAAAAAGGTGACAAAATATAGAAAAAATGAGTGACATGAGCCTCTAATGGGTTTTATGGGATGGGTGAGCTGAGCTTGTCATAATGGGATGATGAAATAGTGAAAAAATTATCTTAAGGATAATGAAGGTAGTGAGATTTCTAGAACTCACAATGTTCATGAACTTTGTTTCTAGAAATCTAGAAGCGATACTTAGTCATCTTCAAATAGTGAAAATTATGGATGACTAACAGTGGCTCCACTTGGGGAGGGCAGCTCCTTTTCAAGAGGTGTCTAGAACATTCAGATCTCCGGCTTTTGAAGACCATTGCCTTACTTGCACTTTGCAAATTTTCTTTCTTCATTTGCTGATGCTCTTTTGAAGCTATGATCTCACAATCTGAAAAGACATGTTTGCTTCAATATCTTTCCTACCTACCCATCTTACTCGGCCTAACATTTTTTCTTCACTTGGGTGCACCTAGATTTGCAAGGCCTCGACATTTTTATTTTTGAAAACACAAATCAAACTATCTAATTGTACCCTTATTTCTTCCAAGATTTCAGATTAGGCTAATGAACTCTCTTATTCTCTACCTAGTATAATTATTTGTCAAGATTAAGCTATTTGACAAACTTCATTCTCTAAGCTATAAACATGAAATTGAAAGCATGGTTTAAATCAATATTAGGCAATCTGACTTACCATGAGTTGTGGCATAAGAACAAGCTGCACACAAACATTATTTTGCATAAAAGTAAAATAGAAAGATAAGGGTTGTGATCTATCATTTGTTATGCATCCTCATCTTCCTCTTTGGTTCTATGTTAAGCATGTGGAACTAGAATTATTCATTCCTAATCTATTCTCTTTTGACAAGTCAAGTTTACATGATTTTGACAAGTTTTTCTTTCACCAACCTATCAGCAAGTAAATTTAAAACATGTTCAGCCATGATTAGGCTAGATGACTGAACAAGACTTATTTTCAAAAGAAAGTAGTGGCATTTAGGCTTGCACACTTTCATAATCACTTTTTTTTTTGGGTATGGGGCTATACCACTTTTCAAATCTGCCCTCTTTTTCTACCTTTCTTTGTTTTTGTGTTTTTTTCATTTTTTCCAAACAATATATAACTAAAAATATGCTCACAAGGCTTAGATTATTTTGCATATCTATCTATCTATCCTAATATAGGTTATACATCATATACATTCATTTGGTGAAATATATTTTCCAACATAGCCAATCAAGTAGATGATTCCCGAAGGGATTTTTTTTCAGCTCTTTGAGAGTGATGAAGAAATAAAAATGCCACTGCCACCTTAATTATTTTCGAACAGTAGTGTCTAAAATTTTTCTCACACTTTGCAACAAACTATTCTTGGCAGTACACACTCCTCCTTTAGATTTCTCAAGGTAAATAAAAAATGGATCTTAGAATAATACCTGATCAAGAGGATTTGAGACATAAGCTCCATTCAGAACTACTCTTTCTTCCACTTAGTTATGATTGGTACTCTTTTGGGAAAGAAACTCTACTTCTTCCCCATGATCATATGAACTGGTAGATTCATCATATGTGGCAATATTATCCTTTAGCAAACATGATGGGTTTTGACTGAGTGGGCTGAATGTGTTAAAACTGCCATGTTGATGAGTAGAAGCACTCCTTGGCAACAAATAGTCTTGAGAAAGATGTGCAGTAACTCTTATGTGATTGTAAATTTCCAAGCCTCCATCTACAATTTGAAATTCAATGGGACTTGGTGGCTGAAAATCTGAAGCTAAAGAGGAGTATGTGCCCCAAATGACATCATCAACCATTTCAGGAAAAGGTTTTTCACTTACAACTTGTTCAAGAAACTCATTTTCTTTCCCAACCTCATCATCAAAACTAAAATATTTTTGATTTCCAATCATATGAAAATTATTTCTGAAGGACTGAAGTGAAGTAGAGCAAAGAGTCAGAGACTCCTCACTTCTAAAATTTCAAGGCTTTCCTCATCAGTGTCATAGGTGACTTGTATTGGCTGATTACTTTTTTCAAGCTGATGATACTGATATTCTTCGCACAAACCAATTACTGATTGCTCTGCAAATTTAGTTTCTGTTTGGAGGACATCACCATTAGATTGATCAAACTTTAGAAAATTATCAACATAAGTAACATCACCAATCAAACATATTGGATTATCATTTTTTTGTTCTTTGAGTCGATCTACAAGTTCACTTTCTAATTTATGGTGGATGGGATTGGTAGGAGAAAGAACATAAATGTTTTTTTCACATGAAGGCTTAGAGGGTGGCTGCATGTTTAGCATTTGATTTATTTCCTCTTCAGTAAAAAGAGGAGGCATTTTTCTCTTTCTTTGGATAGAAGTACAACAGTTCTCTTTCTCTTGTGAAGGCTGATTTTGAAGCTAAATGTTTTCTTGAGCCTTACCTAGAAGAGATGGTAAATCATCACTTGTGCCTTAAGAGACATCCTGTGGGTTTTCTTCTATTTATTGTTTTATTTATTCCTCAAATTTCTCATCTAGGTTGTCATGATAGTTATATTGAGAATGAAATTCATGAAAGGATGTTAAGAGGTCTTCAGGATGCAAATTTTCTAAATCTTCATCACTATCAATAATGTACTGTATGATATCCTGAGATTGATCACAACAATTTTCAGCCAATGATAAAGATGGGGAATTTTGTTTATAATGCTCATAAAATTCCTTGTGTATATCTTTTAAGGAAAACAAGCTACCAGGTCTTAGACTCTCATAGCATTCCCTTGCCTTCCCTTCTAATGCTATCATGAACATCTTAATAAGGCAATGCCCATGCCATTCAACTTTTAACCTCCATACATGCATATGAAATTTGATGAGGTGTAATAAAGGGTCATCATACTTTTCATCTTCAAAAGTAGGTAGGTTTTTGTCCCAATCTATCTGAGGCAATTTTTGTGGGAACCCAGGGATGTGATCTCTATTGATTGGATCATATCTCCTTTATATCCTTGGATCCATGTTTGTAAATTAGAAAGGGTCACTGAATCTTTTCAACCAGTCTTAGAGTTCTCTACCAGTGGAGTCTTTAGGTATATTTAGATTTGTGGAGTCACCAGGTGGAAGGTTTCAACTCTGTTTTCCACCATCAGCATGATTTGGATTTCTTAATGCATTTCCAGGGGAGTTTATGACAACTAGTGGGGTCAACAGGGCTACTGAAGACCAGTGGAGTCGCTAGGTGGATGATGTTTACTATTTTAAGGATGTTATTGTTGTCCACCATCATAAACTAAATACCAATCTAAGGATGTTTGTGAGTTTTCTGAGATCTAAGTAATACTTAGTTTGTCACTAACTCAGAAGGTCCCACCGTGATCGCCATTATGTTGGTGTGAGCGGTGGGATAAATCCACAAGATAGTACTCTTAAGGGTTTTTTGAAAGGTTTAGGGAAGTCTAAGTTTTTTTATCACTCATAGTCCCACTGTGATCGCCATTATGTTAGTAATGGTGATGAGGTGGCAGATTCACTAGATACTTTGTTAATAAGGGCTTCTGGAGTTCTAAGGAGTACTTAGATTGTCACTAACTCAAAAGGTCCCACCGTGATTGCCATTATGTTATCTCCCTGTAATTTGCTAGATTAGTTGGGACACAAATGGACAGGGGTAACATCAAACCAAGCTTTGGAATCCAAGGACCTAGCCTTCCTGGATTTGAAGAGGGATCTCTCCAGTACGTGCAAAGATGTGAACTTATTTGTTGATAAGGGTTGTTTTGAGGCTAGATGTTAAGTTCGGGGTATTTTGATTTTTTTTGGTTGGGTATGATGCTCAAATAGATTAGATAGAAAACAAGGAATATTTTAAGCCATTGGGAAATGGAGTCTAACAAAGTCAAGGTAAGTTCATCAATGGTTTTAAGAGTATTTGCAGGGCAATTTTAACTTGGTTGGTGGATCTTTGAGGTTGTGAAGGATCATGAGATGGACATTAAGCTTGAGATCAAAAAGCTAATAAAGGGAAGAATAGAATCCTTTATATACTTTTAAACTGAGGGAGTTAGAAGATTTATTAGCATAGCAAGAGAATCAAAGGCATAAGCAAAACCTAATCCATTTGATTTCAGACTGAAAGCAGATAATCATCCAAAACAAACATTAAAATGAAATATATAAAGGCAAGAAACTTATTTAACTTTCATAGATTTCATCACCAAGAGCAGAAAATATTTAAGATGCAGAAATAACTATAACAATAGAAGGAGAGAAAACCCTAGACATCTAAAGTTACAGCTATGAAGGTTCCTTGAAACAATTTTAGCTAAGTAAAGTTAAAGAGCATGATTTAAACAAACTTCTTTGATAAACCTAGGCAAAGATTCTTTAAAGTGATAATTCCATTAACAGAGTATATAGTGGCAACAAATATGTAGGGCTAGCCATGAATCATGTTGAAACCAACTAATTGAAACCATTCAATAAATAGACAAGCATAATAAATCCTTAGAGAGAAAAAAGATGAATTCTCTAATATATCCTAGCAGAAGAAAACATGAAGGTAGTGAAGGAAACAAACAGACCTAAGGTGCCATTAGCAAAAATGTCTTAGTCTGAATTCTTTGTTCTACTACAACATAGAAAGATGGAAACATATGATAAACTAGAAAACATGAACAAAATAAAAATTCACCATCAATCAGGCTTATGGATCCTGCAAACAGTCCTCCTCCATCAACAAACAAATTAGGTCATGCATGAGCACCAAGACATCAAATTCTCATAAAAAACTCCAAGAGAATATGTATTTCTACAGAATAAGTCATAAAAATCTAACCCAATACATAAGAGCCTCATGCTCTATTTATGGAGCAAATGAGGAGGTGGAAACCATAAGAGGCTTCCAGAAACCCTAATTTAGTCATAAATGTCATAAATGTGCTTAATGACCATGCAAGGCCCAAGACACATAATATCTAAGCTAATAAATGAAAAATATCATAACATAGCTCCTCAATCAAATCTGGAGTGGTTTTCCCAAGAAAATATTAAAAAATCATTTTGCCATCAATTTGTGTGTTTTGTTGACTTTGGCACTTTTGGTCTGTGTGCGTAGTGCCCTTTCAGCATAAAATAGGGTCTGTTGCAGCTGATTTTTGGATCCCTTCCCGGCATCAGTGTTGGCCCCGTGATGGCTCGTTGGAAATCTTGATGAGTCTAATTTCCAAAAATACTTTATTTCTGCTGAATGAATGCTATTTACCTACTCAAAAACGCATTCTCCCAACACTGCTCGGTGCGTAGCGCCACCTCCAATAGAAAATAGGCTCTGTTGTAGCCAAGTTTTGGACCACTTCCCGATGTCGGATTTTGCTCCGTGATGGCTCACTGGAAATATTGATGAGTTTAATTTCAATAAATAATTGAGTTGTGCTGATTGGATTCTATTCACCTGTTCAAAAACTAATTCTCCCAACACTTATCGGTGCGCAATGCCACCTTCAACAGAAAATAGGCTCTGTTGTAGCCACGGTTTGGACCACTTTCCAATGTCGGATTCTACTCTGTGATGGCTCGTTGGATAGGTTGCAGAGTCCTATTTACAGATATGCATTTTTGGTTTTGACTGGGTTCCATTTTCCTATCCAAAAATTCGTTCTCCCAACACTGCTCTGTGCGCAGCACCTAGTTTGAAAAGGAGGCAGAGAGGTCAAAGTTTGGGTGTTTTGTAACCTTTTGAGGGGGTAAAAATGATCCAATTGATCTGAAATTTTTTGGGTAGACTTTTGGTGATGTAAAAAATCCAAAAATTTAAACTTTGAGAGCTGAAGATGCTCCAAGTTTGTGCGTAGCGCCTAGGGTGTTGCGCTCCTAGGGGTCAAAATTTGGAAAAAACCAAAAGTTGTCCAATTTGCCTCAAACTTGGTGGAGAGGTTCTTCAAGGGTTTAGATAAGCCTATAAAAAATCTTGAGTTATGTCTCCAAGTTTTTTGGTCTTTTACTCTCTTTGAATGCTTTAATTTTCAATGAATTCTTTGTTTCTGGCACTACTATCTCTTTCATTGGAGTTGACACTTCTAACTTTTGTCTTACTTTTACCTGATTTTCATTTAGGCCTTGAAACTTATCATTACCTCCTTTACTTGCTTTATTGTTTTCTTGGCTCTAAAACTGATCACTATCCTCTCCACTTGCTTCATTTTGGCTCTGTTTTTCAGAGAGGTTCTCTTCTCTATCACTTTCTGCACTGTCACTGTGGATTCCTTGGTCGTTCAGAAGTTGATTAGTGTCATGATAGTGATGACAACTGTCATGACTATCATGACTATTCCCTTGCTCATCATGGTCTTTCTCATCAGTACTATTATCTTCATTACTACTTTGGTTAATGCCTTCACCTTCAAATTCTAACTCAGCTTCATCATTGGTCTGCTTTTTACCTTCAACTCCTTCATCCTTATATTCCTTTGTTTCTTCATTTATCATCATCCTTCATGTTGTTATTATCTACACCATTACTGTGCTCATTGTTATGCACAATTCCTCTTTCCTCATGGATGTCATGTGAACCTTCTTTTTCATCATCATTCTGTTGCTGCTCCTCTTTAGAATCTGTTTTTTCCCTACTGTCCTTACCATTTTCACTATGCTCATCTTCTTGATTAGGCTTTGTAGTTGCCTCACTGTTTTATGCTTTTGCTTTATTTTCACCACTTTCTTCCATGCTATCATTATCCCTTTGATATTTATTATTAGGCTATGCCTCATGCCTGCTGATGTCATCTCCTTTTTTCTTCCTTTAACCTTGTCTTTGTCTCACTAATTCTTCTTTAGACATGATGGCTGGTTTATAGGCAAAGGTATTTTAACTTTTTTTGAGGCCCTCTAGGGCAAAGGATGACACTAAGTGATGTAAGGAATTTTTTTGCAAATGAGGGCCAAATGAAATAAGTATGGGACAAATTCAAAGTTTTAGGAGGAGGGTTATATGCACTCAGTATCCTTAGGCTAAGGACATCCTCTAACTTGTGAATTTTTCCTTGGAAGGGTTAAATATTTGATCTTTACTTAGATTAGGGTTTGGTCATTTTAAGCCTTAAATGTCCTCCTTGTTTATGAAAAGATTGCTTGAAAATTGAGGAAGAGAGTTACCAACCTTATTTATTTGACTGCATGAGGTTTTTAGGTGAAAACATGAATTTTTTACCCTTCTTAGCAATTTGAGACACGCTTTGTGTGTGTGTAGCGCTTGTGCGTAGCGCCGGTGCATAGCGCCAGTATGTCTGTGCGCAATGCCATTTTACAGAAGGCATTTGGAGGTCTTCCTGGTGTCAAAATTGGGCCCATGATAGCTTTTTGGAAATTTTTACTTGTCTAATTTCCAAATATACAATGTTGTTTCTATTTAAAGTTGATTTTCCCAGTCAAAAGTTGATGTTCCTAAGACTGGTCAAAAAGTCTTGAATGATGGTGCAGAAATGCAAAGTGCTGGTGCAGACCACTTTTGGATGACTTCCTCAATTCCAAATTGAGATCATGATATCTCATTGAAAATATATTGAAGTATAGTTTTCATTTGACTCATTAAGAAATTCATTTGGACACTCCAGCTGTGAGAAAAACTATTTTTCCCAAGGTCAATCCAGAAGTGTATAATTTCTCCTGTAACACCTGTATTTTTGACATTGATCTCAAACCATGATAATTTTGTAGAAACTGAAGGAGGTTTTTCTTCTTGGACCTATTATGGACAAAAACCGCGCTCACCTTTTCCAAATTCATCTCTTTTTGGTCAGAAACACAATTTGAAGCAAAACTAGCCCTAGGTGTGACACATGGCTTGTCTCTTGGAATGAATTCTTGGAAAATGATGGAGGCATGATGTTTATGAGCTAGTATAGACTTATTCTTGCTGAAATGATCTATCGAATGAATCATTTTCTCTCATGCCTCATTTTCATATCAAACCCTAGCTTAGTTGGAAGAGGAAATTAGGATTTGGTGTTGGGGATTTAGGACCGCCTTGCAGAGGGAAGCGAATGAAGGGGTTAAGGGTTGTCTAAATTCTTGGGGAAATTTTGGGGGATAGGGATAGATGTTAGGGAATAGGGGAAAGTGTAATTTCAAAAATTTAGTGAGGGGAAGGGGTCCAAAAGGTCAAAACACAGGCCTAGTATCAAAAAGTGTCATTGTGGCAATATACTAGGTTTTTTAGAAAAATGATGATTTTGAGGGATAGAAGTGATGGGAAGTGTTTATGGAGGTACACTAAGGATAGGAGGAGGTGTAAGAGAATCAGGATACAAGCCTTGTTGATTTTTAACCATGTAGGTCATGAAACCAAGAAAAATGCCCTTAAAAACCCTAGATGGACAATGGAGGAGTTAGGCAAAACAAAACAGAGGATTTGGGAAAAAGGTGACAAAATATAGACAAAATGAGTGACATGAGCCTCTAATGGGTTTTCTGGGATGGGTGAGCTGAGCTTGTCATAATGGGATGATGAAATAGTGAAAAATTTATCTTAAGGATAATGAAGGTAGTGAGATTTCTAGAACTCACAATGTTCATGAACTTTCTTTCTAGAAATCTAGAACCAATACTTAGTCAACTTCAGATAGTGAAAATTATGGATGACTAACATATTCCTTTGTATAAAAATGGACAATTTTCCTTCATTTATGTAGATCTTCTTAAGTATTTTCTTGGTGACTTTCCTTGTATTTCTTGTGCATGAAGGGATGAACAGTAGGCTGAACAATGAGCTCCTTAAGTGTATATGGATAGCTTCATCAAGTATATATACTTCCATCACTGATATTTCCATGAATGCCAATTAAGTGATCTCCAAGTCACTTCCTTTCATGTCACCAATCATTTTCCATGTCATCAAATGGTCCTCCATGCCAACATATAGACTTTAACCATATCATCAAGACCTTCATAAGTGTCATCATGTATAACATCATTAAATGTAGTCTTCTAGGTTACCAAGTTACATCATTGGCACTGTTGAATTTTGTTTGGTGCATGTATGTATGAAATCGCACCAACTTAAAGGGTGTGGTCTACCCACTTAAGTTATTGGTAACAGGAAGAAAAAGAAGTGGAGTCAAGCAAGTTAGTGGAACAAGCTAGAATCATAAGCATACTAGATAGAGAAACAACATGCATATATAAACTAAAACTAAACTAAAAACTAAAACAAATAAACACGAGCTCTAAAAAGAGTCAAAGGACAAGAATAATACGAATGGTGGCTCTTGTCCCCTCTTATTGAGCGCTGGTAAGAATAAGAGGGAAACTTTACCCTCTTGCCAAAGGGCCCCTAGAACATGCGTTCTAAGTCCCGATGCAAGGATGTTTTTATCCCAAGCTTGCCTCAGTGCAGTCTCCCTCTCTCTCTACTATGGTGGAATGAACTTGTTGGATGACCAACAATTGATTCCCTTCTATCTTCAGCTCTGAATTACACACTATTCGTATTACTTGGGAAATTCTCGCCAGCATAACAATGTGTTCACCCATTCTTCATCTCATGGTGGCCTTATACATGATATTTAAAATCCTACTTCCCTCTCTTAGTACATTGTGGATGGTGACCCGAGAGAGGCGTATGATTCCTTTGTGTGCTCCAAATATTCCATTGTGTGCTCACTTGATGTCTAAGGAGGCATTGGTGGCTATCCTTAGGAAGCTTCATGTGAGGAATCACTTGTCCTATGCTTTGTATGGTCCCGAAAAGTGACATTTTTCCACTCCCAGGATTGCGTGCATTTCGGGTCATAAGTCGCGCAAAGGTGCTCTTCATGAAGGATAATGCACGCAAAAGAATCTAGGACTTAATTAAATTTTATTTTTCCTCAGACCTTAGATATTTTTAAATAATTTCCAGATTTTGTAATGTCTTCCGGCCCTATAAATCCTTCTGCTTAACATTAAATAATGTTGTCTCCTGCTTGTAGGATTTTCCAGTGTTAACAGTTGCCCCCTATTGTGTGAGGTCTAAGAAGAATTGTATAGCCGAAATACATTATAGTTTATCTTCTGTATGTCGTGTGTAGAGAGAGAGAGAGAGACCTGCGTGAAGCTTGGAATTGAAAACACCCTGCACCGGTTCCAAGAATGACCATGTCTTAAGGGACCCCTGTAACCAAATATAATACAATACATATACAAATTTTCTACGAGGTGGACATGTCCCATGCTAGTGATGCTACGGCTAGTTAAACAAATCTATTTGACAGATATATGTTCTATCTATATCACTGATATGGTAGTGATCTAGTGGTTTCTGATGACGATTGTTGACGCCCTCCGGGGCATTTTTTTCTTTGACAATAGGTGGAATGTGGTACCCATATGCGTAAACTTGGTATGGCATATAGTTGCGTATTGTACACATAGGCACTGGTTTGGACCTCCCCATGTAAGCATTGCTGAAAGAGACGCCTATGGAGGCACAGGTCTTCGACGAATTTGATCAAAGTACAATGGTTGTAAGGTACGATACCATCTTGACATGAAAGATTTTGTTATAGTCAAATTTCAGAAGGATCGATAACATCTATAAAAAATGATGTCTCCCATAGTGCCACCTAAGGATGCCCCTTTTATGGAGAGGGGTTATCCAAGGTACCACTTCCTTTTTGGAAAATAGGTGTCGAAGTTGAAAAAAATGAAGCCTCAACTGAACGAGGAGTCACCGACGTAAGGGGTCAGGGACCTAGATGTGATGGGTTTAACATAGGCATGTTTGCAAAAGGTTACTGAAAACTGATGATGGGGATTTAGTGGCCTGAGGTTGGAGTATACTAAGCAACTTGGTGGTAGTCATAGTCATTTCTGATGGAGAAATCCCTGGAGTCAGTAGGACTTCCAGGGTGGGTACAAATTGGCTATGAATGTCATGGTGACTTGTGCGTGGGGGTGTAATACTCCGACCAAGGGTGTTCAGGGACTGCTGCCAGGGGAAAAAAATATGGATGAGAGGGTGGGGGGCATAGAGCACTGTTCGCGGTCTTTATACACTTACAAAAACAATAAAATAATGGGGTTTGGTTTGTACAAAAAACATAGATGGGTAACCCAAAACATGAAAGTGTTCGCTCATTAATGTTGTAAGGAAGGTGTTTTGCTGAGGGTGGGGGTCCCATTGGTTGGTCTCATGTGTGGGGTTGATGAAGCGGATGAAAAAGTATCGCAGATGGGATTATGCTAGTGGAGGTGTGGTGGGCCAAATGTGAGGCACGGTAGTGCGCTTTTGATCTGCTTGTACAACCTGATCATCCAGAAACGGGTTTTTAGCTTGTATGATCAACTTGACCTTATGCATCATGAATGGATGGGCATGTGGTGCTTCCTGGACTAAAGTGGTATGGCCATCGCATCACTTTTGCTGTGATATATGGTCTACTGTGGGTGACAAGTGCCATGGATGGGAGGCTCTATCAACCAACGAGGATGTTTATCATGTTCAGGGTGAGGTGATGATAAACACGGTCGGATATGAGAACCCTATGGTTGATTTCTGATGGAAAAATGATGTTAGGATATGCAGAGTTTACTGGAACTCTATCATGCTAGGGGTAGAATGATACCTGCTCTGGAACTTTCAGTAGATGGCGTTGTGGATGGTTTGTGAGCTTTTCCTGTAAAAACAACTACCTCAAGTGAAAGAATATTCTTTATCAAATATTATTGAAATTCATGAGCTTTTTCTTTTTTTAAAAAAATATGAGAGAGGGCATACCTGTTGGCGTTGAAAATTTAATTTTTTGTGAGTGTGATTATGTGCCATCGCCTATGTTCATTATGGAATGTTGATCACGATGCAGCTTACGGTTCGGAGAACGGATCTTCTAATCTCTCATTATGGTTCTCCCAAGTTTTTGAAAAGGGAGATATATAGGTGAATATGGCCCTAATTCAATTCATTTGTACTTGTTGATTTTTTGAGAGGTCAAAGGCTTCTGCGTAGCAGTTCTTGTTGTTGCGGTCAGCCTGAGCACCAGGGATTAGCAATATTATGCCCAGATAACCTCCATGATGTCCTGCACTTTAATTTTTTCAGTTTGATGGTGTCGAGGTCCGTATAGACTGGGTTTGTATGGATTCTGAATGTTTTTTTCCCTAGATTGCACGGGCGATTAGGGCAAAGCCACGCCCTTTGTGCGCATTTTCCGGGGATAAGCGCACTAAAAGCGCTCTGTTCTTCTTATTTAGCATGCCTTAAGCACGCCTATGGAAAATATAGGCATGCGCTGAGCATGCCTGTCTGAGGGATAGGCATGCAAAGCCGAGGCGAAAAAATATTTTGGATTTTTCCTATTTTTTATGTTTGTCTATTGCTGATGGGTACCTATTTTGATGACAGGTTGTTGTGGAGGGAGTGGGATTGGCCCAAGCTCCGAATTGCACTGGCTGCTGATGCTGGGGCACGCCGTCAGTTGGTGCAATGGGGGCTCCTTAAGTTCACAAAGAACGAACTTCTTTGGTCACAGGACCGATTGCTACACTACTTGATCCGACACTGGCGCAGGAGGTGCAACATGTTCATGTTGCATGGGATAAACCTAATTGTCTGTCTTGAGACGGATGTGTATTTTGTGACTGGATTACTGCCTTAAGGTGAGGCGCTAAGGTATCCACTCCCTTTCGGGAGAGTGGATTTGGAGAGATTTCGGAGATGTCACTGTGGTGGGGCGCCTCTTACAGAGGGGTGCATTTGCATTGCATTCGTGACAGATTTAGCAGAGCGATGTGCTCTAGCAGTGATTGTGCGACTTTTCGGGTCGTTAGCTTTGCATCGAGCATTAGACCTGCAGGTTGGAGTATTGCGCCAGTTGAGGTTCAGGCATTTCTATGATTTTCCCATTTTTTCTATGATGGGATGGTGGCACAAATCAACAAGGTCCATAGTGGATCGCAGTTGTTTGCATACACCAGCATTTTGTGCAGCATTATGTATGAGAGGGTAGTGCCACTGAGGCCAGTGGTGGCATTGCCTCCTGGGAGGCCACGGGAGCCTCATATGAGGAGGTGGGCTCCGGTGATGCCGCGAGGCAGTGGTGGCATGGTGGGGAATTATTGGAATTCCATCACAAAGGCATGGTTTGAGTTGAACCCACATATGTTCTTGCCATTCCCATATGCAGGGATGGACTTCTGGGGGGATCCAGATATGGGTCTCCCTCCTGGTTATTCTTGGGGGCCAACAGGTTCATTTTCTATGTTTTCTTCATTTATATGAGTGTATATGTGCTTATGTGTTTTTATAGTAACACTGACATAGTTTTGGTTACTCTTACAGATGTTGGCAAGGTGGGTTGCCCCATGGCTTAGTTGGTTGGCCACGATCCTCTATGGCGACCTCAGGGTGGGTAGGGAGGAGATGCTGCTGGAGGACCTGGTGGTGGTGTTGGCCCTTCAGGAGAGGGTAGCAGCTCGGCCGCTGTTGAGGCTGCGACCGAGCAGGCTAGTGCCAATGCATCGGTGGCATGTGCAGATACGGTGGATGCTCGTATCGCAGAACTAACTGCTCGGGTGTCAGTTCTAGAGGATTCCTGGGGTCGAGTGGACCGCTTGACCCAGGGGATGCTTGCTCGAGGATTTATGGATGATCTCGAGGAGGTCTAGTTTGAGACTGTGATGGCCCGCGAGAGGGACTATCGACCTGTTTTACATCGGGTGCCAGTCTCCGTGGTGACGAAAGTTCCAGTGGTGGCACCAGGAGCGGTTGTGGGTCCAGGTGCCCCTCTTGAGGGGGTACCGCCCTAAAGTATATTTGTACACAAGGAAAGCACCATGTGGATTCTTCCCCTGTTTTTGACGACTTTTTGTATCTTTGGGCTGGTCGTTGGGTCAGCGACACTATTTTGTACTCAAACATATACATTGTGATATATATATATGAGAGATATTTTTTTTGGCTCTACATGTTGTGTCACTTGGTTTTGGTTTATGGATGATGTTATGTTGATCAATATCTATATTTTTGGTTTTTATTTATGATGGTTTATTTGAGATGCATTCCATTTTAGGATATTGTTAGCTATGCGATCAACTGTTTGGTTTTGACTCCTTCGTACATGTGTGTATGTAATGTAGTAAAATTTTCTGCTTAATCTTTTTGCACGTAAATATTTTCTAAACAGATGTGTATCTCTTGTCTCAAATGTTTGGTTTAACTGTGACACTACTAATTGGGAATCGAGGTAGACATGCATATGGCGTATGCCCTGATGGAGGGCATCACACATAAGTCCGATGACGGCGTCATATTTTTCCTGATTGTTTGTTGTTGAGCCAATGCACACATTGTTTGAGTAGAGTGGTGATCGATCAGGGTGGTAGATGACTCAAGCAGCTATGGCTAAAATTTGAGACCATCCTGATGCTCCATCAGCGAATCTAAAATAGGGTTCAGGTTAGTGATCCATGGTGGCACTTTGATAATTTTTAAATAAGTCTTTTGGTAAAAAAAATTCAGTGGTTGGGGTTGTGTACGTTAACTCTAGGGAAGGGCCGTTTTGGCCCTTATGGGTAGAATTTCTTGAGGTAAAGGTCTTTAACGGGGTTGCTGAGGCATGTCCCATCTGATACCATCAGGATGTATGCCCCCTGTTGGAGGCAATGTTTGATGATGTAGGTTTCTTTCAACAAGGTTTCGAACTTTCCTGGCCCTAGGGCTTCTTTTGCGACATCATAGCGGAGGACTAGCTCTCCCTTGGTGAATGAGAAAGGGTTGATGTGGTGGTTGAATGATGCTTTTACCATTTTCTTGTGGGCCTCGTTGTGTTGCAGTGACTGTCATCAACTTTCATCGATAAGCTCTAGTTGTACTAGGCGTTGTTCTAGAGGTTGGGTATCCTCAAGGAGTTCGATGGCGACATGCAAATTTGGGATCTTGTGGAAATCAATGCAAAAGCGCAAGGTACCTTGATATTTTGCGACATGAATAAGGTGTAAATCCTAGGATGTGGGGGTGACTGCAATCCTATTTCCGATATGTGATGATACAAATTGTATATGGTGAATCATGTCATCGATGTTCGGTGGGGGAAGAATCTTTGTAATGAGATTCTGCATGAGCGCAAGGTTGGGTTCCCCACTACGATGGTCAATTTCCTGTAGGTGGAAATTGTGCCTGCCAGAGAGGTTCCTGAATGTTTCCATTAGCGGGCATGCCTCTGGTGTGTGATTTTGGCCAGTGCAGATAGTGCGTGGTATCACTGTGCCAACGGAGTAGATTGTGTGGGAATCAACATTACTCTTGGATGCTTGGAAAGGATCTGTTGTCGAATAGGTGGTCTACTGCTTCCATTTCCTTATTGTTGGCTTGGGTGTTTCTAACCCTTTGGGTGACTGTAGACTCAGCACTGTTCTTGTCGCTCTTAGCTTGGGGAGGTGACACATTTAATCGTATGGTGAAAGTGTGAACAAATCCAGAAATAGGTGCGCATGATCTTCTCTTGATTAGAGAGAAGTTTCTGAGGGAGAGAAAATACTATGCGCATATTGTTTGCAAGGGGCTTCAGTTCTCTACGCTATATGACTCGGTGGTCATTCACGTCGCATAGTCCACATTTTATCCTCGGCTTGGCTTGTGTCATGCTTGGTTGGTGTGTCATCCTAGTTCTCCTACCAAGCCCATGTGGGGGTGGGGTTTTTGACCCGGCGGTGTACCTTTTATGCCACTTACGGAGGTCATCCTCCCTCTTCTCTATGGTATGAATCTGTAGTATTCCCCAATGGGGAATGCAGCAATATAATGCAAAAAAGCAAAGAAATAATGCAGATCATCATAAACAAATCAGGAGGCAAATATGGAGACCTTTCATTTGTATTTTCAACAGCAAAATAGATGTACAAGATGTCCCATAAGATGCATAACATGAAATACAAGTCTTCAATAGAAGAAAATCCTCAAAAGAGGTGCTACAACCATATATAAAGACTGGAAATTTCCTTACAATGTTATTTTATTGGGCTGCAACAGTTGTAGATTACACATTAGATCTAGAGCAGATAAGTGCATGAAAATTTATATCTATAACAGATCCATACACTATAGAGGCTCCTCTTCAAAATCCCCTTGGGGTTTTCAGCATTACACCATGTGCAACTCGTAGATCTAAGATTTAAGTCTACAGATCTACTAAAATGTTTAGATCTGGAAAGTGGATATGATCTGATATGAACAAGAAAATTATCCCCTCCAAGAGATCTCCAAAGTGAAGGGCAGATCCCCAACACCTGAAAACAAACTCTCCAAATGGTGTACCAAAACACCCTGCAAATGCACCTACAGGAATAATGCATATCTAGAAGTAAAACTTTGATGTAGGGATCAAAATGTGGTTGGCCACATGCCAAGATCATAAAATGAAGCTCTATACATCCAATACAATCCTCCCAATGGATTAGAATCCAACTCCACTGAAAAGGATTAACGAAATAGCCTAGATCTGAAAAGATCTAACCCCCACTTGCTGCAGCTTGCAAAGACAACCAAAACCTCAACAGGATTTGCGTTGTAGTTGAAAGAAGAAGCTTTGCCTTAAGCCAGATAGCAGAAAATACAATGCAAACCCTCCCAAGAGCTACTCAATTGGAAGAGGTGGGATTCCCAACCAAGAACACCCAATCCTAAACATCATTAATTCTCAGATAAACAACAAGAGAATGATATATTTCTAAACAGAAAATATATTCAGAAATATAATCTCATTAACAACCCTCTAATGCTACCATCATCTTCCTTTTATAAGTTAAGAGCTTGAAAACCCTAAACCACTTCCAATGAGATCACTCCTTTCACACAAGGCATATCCATCTAAAACTGCAAGGTACCTCATTGATGGCCACTCCTCCAAGACAGCGTTAAAAATTTTGGTCAAGGTTGACCCAATAAAAATGTCTAGCCCCTTTTCACACCTAATGGTGCTTGATTTAGTAGCCAAGATTCAACCCTTTTATATTTGGCATTGATTTATTCACTATTTAGGAGTATTATGGACCTCCTTTACACTTTTATTCTTTAAACAAAGAAGTAAAACAAAAATGAATATTCCAATTAGCTCATGACTTATTGGGAATATTACAGTCCTCCCCTCCCAAATGTTGCTTGTCCTCAAGCAACTAACAAGGTGAGTGTCGCAACTCTTCTCCTCCTCCATTGGTGACACCAACATGTGATAAGCTTCCTCCATAAGCTGAATTTTCACCAATCCATCCCTCCATTAATTTCTCCTCCAAAGTTCTCATGAGATGTAAATAATTCATCCCATAAGGAGACAATAGCTCAAATGAAACAAACATGGTTTTCTCAATGTTCTCCCTGAAACATGTAGCATAAGATACATGGAGAATCTCCATCCCATAGGGCACACACATACCTCCTATCCTCCCTCCATACATTCCCATAAAAAGTACAAGTACATCATCAATGTATGGGATTAAAACTACATACTTACAAACAGAAATTTGTGCATATGGAGGTGGGTCATAGTCCCACATGTGGAACCAATGCAGTGCATCTCCTACCTACATCAGATCAATATGTGGTAAGTGGTTTCCCCACCACTTACTTGCTATCCAAGTCATCTCACTATGGCTAAAAGTGTGAGATATATTTGGTGCTTTAGGAATGCACCCATCATGAAATAAAATCTCCCTTTGTCCTCCAAGGGAGTGGCCATGTTCAGAAAATTTTGTGGCCCAAAGTTGGCCATGAAATTTATAAGGTACAATAATCTTATTTGGATTCATGGCCTAAATGTACATGGTGAAAGAATGAAAACAATAATCAAATGAAACATTATTTACATGAGCATATTTTTCACCAAAATTTCTCCTCAAACAAATGGAGTGGTGCATAGATTTGTCCCCTTCCTCAAAAAGAGAAAGAGATGGCTGAGTTAACTCCTCCATAGAGTTATGTTGTTGCCCCATCTCCACATGGTACATGTTTATTTGAAAATTCTTATATATTTCTCCTTCAAAGCCCTTCCAAGTGTAGCTCTTCATGATGATGTTGTAGAATCTTATGGAGTATGTGTGGTTGAAAGAAAACTCTTCATAGGCCCTTTATAGTAACTTCTCATTGAGCTTGGAGGCTCTATATAAGAAGATCCTACCATGATAATAGATGAATCCTTCATGGACTAGATAGCCCTCTTCATGCAGCTGGTCAACAAGTATCATGCAAGTTTGAAGATCCTTGGAGTAATCCACCAACAGTTGGGATTTCCAATATGGATCAACCTCCAATAGTGACAACGTTGATGATCTATCAACAGAAATGTTTTTCCTATGGCTGATCTCCTCCTTGACATCTCCCATGCCAAAGGTATATTTTGTAAGGCCATCCCTCCCATGCTTCTCCTCCTTGACATCTCCCATGCCAAAGGTATGTGATGGAAGGTTTCTATTCCCTCCTTGTTGCCCTTCTTGCATATGCAAATGCTCAAATGAAAATGGAAGTTCTTGGAGGTTAGTCTCCCATGGAAGGCTATCATCTATCCAAAACCTCCTTGGTCTTTCCAAAGTATGCATGTGTGGCCACAATCCTCTATCATGTATGGAAGATTCCTCTCCAAGTGAGATCATCTTCTGAGTCTCCATAGCCAAGGACATCCCTCCTTACCCCATGATGGTGTCATCCTCCAATCTTGCAGTATTTTCTCTCAGCACAGTATGAGATGAGAGAGTGGACAATGGTGATAGTGGGAGAATATCTCCCTCCTCCTTGAGCTCATCCAAAAATCTAAGTGTTTTATTGTGGTCTTCTAATGCTCCCTTCCTTCCTGGATCTATGAATGGAGCATCAAGATGTGAGACACATTTCACCAAATCTGAAACAAGTGGTCTTCCCGGGGGTTTACCATAAGATAATGATGTCTCATGGATCATCCTCATGTGCATAATAGATGGCATCATCATATCCCTACTTCCACTGTGCAAATTCATCTATGTTTCTTTTCTAGAAGTTTCATGATAATTGGGTATCATTATTAATGATGCAAGAGTGCTTCTGATTGGAGCAATTTTTCCAACCTCTCCTCCATGTGGTGGTGGATCATCTCCTGCTATGTCAGCATTGTGATTCCTTATTTGTTCATCTTCTTCTTCCTCCTCATCATCTGAGAAGACCTCTATGTAATGTGATTTTCCAGCATCACATCTATGTCTAGGTGCCCATGATTCTTGGCAAGTGAAACAAAACTTCCTTCTTCTTAGATCTCTTTAGACATCATCATCAAGAGGTTTCTTGTATGAGCTCTCCTTTGAAGGAGCAGCTTTTTCTTCCTTTCCCTTTGAAGGAAAAGAGGGCTTATGCTGAGAAGTTGCCTTTGCTTTTGGCAAGGCATCTTGAAGGTCTGTAGCCCTTTCAATAGCATCATGTAGGGTAGTAGGCTTGGTATATTTAACCAACCCATGAAGAGGTTCATCTAAACCATCAATGAACAT
Source organism: Pinus albicaulis (assembly GCA_034641835.2). Lineage (NCBI taxonomy): Eukaryota > Viridiplantae > Streptophyta > Pinopsida > Pinales > Pinaceae > Pinus > Pinus albicaulis. The sequence continues at coordinate 115,644,597 of CM076576.1, forward strand.
GTACACCCTTCTTGCTACAAAAAAAACAGGAACAATAACAGATAATCTTAAAAATTTAGATATGTAAGTTTATGTATTACCTAATTGCTTCACTTTTCTAGGCTCATGAATGGTGCCTTTGGATCTCTTCCATCAAATATTTCCACCAGCCTTCTAGTGAACTCTTAATAAGCTGTCACATTGGCATGACCCAATGTATACAATCCATGGAACCACTAGTCATGTGCTTCACCTTCAAGGTGCAGCGCTGCAATATTGATAGCCTCCATCTCTGGAACCTTGTTCAACTGAAAGTATATGTCAAGTTTTTCCACCCAATATTTGGCAGAACGCTTGGATGACCCATAAAAATTGGGTAAAAATAATCTACCCATAGTGTGGTGTCGATCATGATTCTGAATGAATCCACCACCTCTATAATGATGCCTTGGTCTTCTATTGTCCTTTATGTGACAAAACTCCTGAAAACTCAAGTGATCTTTGAATCTCTGATTTTGAGACTCATATTCTTCAAAATAGTCTTCAAGGGATTCATGCTCTTGAAACCCTTCATTTCCCACAGCCAAAAAGGTAGGCATCGTAGAGCGTTGGGAAACTTGTGGTTGATGTACTGGCTGATCATTATAGTGATGAGACATGCCAGAGCCTTCTCCAATATGGAATCCTTTAGGGGATTCTTTGATTCTGTCAATTCTCATCTCTTTGATCTCTCTAGCAAGATCTTGCATGGACCTAAGAAGGATCTTAGGAAAATCCTTTTATTCATCTTCGCCTCCAGATAAAGGGGCTTTACCCTTGTCTTCATTATCATTTGTGTAATCAAACTTCTTCTATCTTCTCTTTAGATACCTCTTCTCTCTGTTAGTGAGAGGCTCTTCTTCTTTAGAAGACATATTGGCTTCTTAGAAAGCACAGGTTGTTCCAAGATGATGCTCGATACCACTGTAATATTCCAAAATGGGGAATGCAACAATACAATGAAAAAAAGTAGAGAAATAGCACAGATCATCATAGAAAAAGCAGTAGGCCAATATGGAGACCTTTCATTTGTATTTTTAGCAGCAAAATAGATGTACAAGATGGCCCATAAGATGCATAACATGAAATACAAGTCTCCAATAGAAGAAACTCCTCAAAAGATGTGCTGCAACCATATATAAAGACTGGAAATTTCCTTATAATGTTATTTTATTGTGCTGCAATAGTTGTAGATTACAAATTAGATCTAGAGCATATAAGTGCATGAAAATTCAGATCTATAACAGATCCATACACTATAGAGGCTCCTCTTCAAAATACCCTTTGGGTTTTTAGCATTACACCATGTACAACTTGTAGATATGAGATATAAATCTGCAGATCTACTGAATGTTTAGATCTAGAAAGTGGATCTGATCTAATATGAACAAGAAAATGATCCCCTCCAAGAGATCTCCAAATTGAATGGAAGATCCCCAACACCTGAAAACCAACTCTCCAAATGGTGTACCAAAACACCCTACAAATGCACCTACAGGAATAACGCAGATCTGGAAGTAAAACAACATTGTAGGGATAAAAATGTGGTTGGCCACATGCCAAGATTATAAAATGAAGCTCAATACATCCAATACTCTCCTCCCAATGGATTAGAAGCCTCCTCCACTAAAAAGGATCACTGAAATAGCCTAGAGATGAAAAGATCTAGCCTCCACTTGTTGCACCTTGCAAAGACAACCAAACCCTCAACAGGATATGTGTTGTAGTTGAACGAAGAAGCTTGGCCTTCAGCCATATAGTGGAAAATACAATGAAGACTCTCCCAAGAACTACTCAATGGGAAGAGTTTGGATTCCTGACCAGTAACACCCAATGCTAAACAACATTAATTCTCATCTAAACAGCAAGAGAATGATATATGTCTAAACAGACAATATATTCAGAAATATAATCTCATCAACAACCCTCTAATGCTACCATCCTCTTCCTTTTATAATTTAAGAGCTTGCAAAACATAAACCACTTCCAATGAGATCACTCCTTTCACACAAGGCATCTCCATCTAAAATTGCGTTGTGCCTCATTTATGGTCATTCCTCCAAGACAGTGTTGTAGATTTGGTCAAGGTTGACCCAGTCAAAATGTCCAACCCCTTTTCACACCTAAGGGTGTTTGATTTAGCAGCCAAGATTCAGCCTTTTTACATTTAGAATTGATTTATTCATTATTTAAGAGTATTATGGACCTCCTTTGCACTTTTATTCTTTAAACAAAGAAGTAAAAAAAAAATGAATATTCCAATTAGCTCATGACTAATTGAGAACATTACAGAATCAGATCGATGGTAGGACGAAGTTGCGAGGCATGAGTGAAGTGTCACTCATAATGATTGCCTTGAAATATTAGGCAAAATATCCTTGATATGGAGGTTCTGTCGTGCTCAGTTTGAGGTCTGGCGGGGAACCAGTGTCATAACACTGCTAAATCAGGACAAGTGGCGACAACATGACTAAGCATTTTGCATAATGTGCATGTCGGTCTTCTCTGTAGAGATCAGTTGGGGGAACTAGGGGTTCCCTAATTGGTTGATTTTCAGCTGACAATAATAGGATGGATCTGCTCGTCACATCTTCTTGGGTTGTGGAGATGTCTGTGGACTCTGCATCCATGTCATCTTCTTGGGAGAGGCAGACTATGGTTAAACGTAAACTAGCGAGGGCTAGCCAGAATCGGGGGATATAGTGAAAATTCCCCAAAAGGTGATTGTTGGCGCATAACGGACATGTGAATTGCATTGTCCGCAATCCAATGTAGTAAACCCTTTCTATAGGATACCATCTGTGAATGAGTTCCAGGGCTGCGCACTCTTCGAGGAAGTGACCACGTTCATCGCACAGTGTGCAAAGTATAACAGGAGGGGGCATGAATGGGGGTCTTTCTTGTGCCCTTTGTTCTTCCTGTAGGTATAGAATGGTACGAGGTTCATTTCTTGATGCCTGGGTGGAGGGATCCTCTTGATAGGATCGCTCGTTGGCGTGTAAAGTGTCCCTATATCGCGGGATCTATGCGCAATGATGGGTATAGTGCCCGTAGTTGCTACAGAGAGCACATGCGTGATTGGTATGCAATGCTTTACCTTTAACTTTGGTGGTAGGTTCCTTTCTACGAGAACGCAGCGTCACGATGTCTGTCTCAGAGCCAAGGAGTGGTTTTAATTCATCCAGCTCCGGATAGATATGGGTAGGGTGACCTATTACGTCGCATATGGTGTAGACTGGTGATTCCCATTGTATGGCAGGGGTCATCATCTTCTTTCCTCTTTTCTCATTTTTCTTAGCTGTAATCACCATCTTTTCAATGGGAATTTCCTTTGTAGGGGTGGTTTCAACCGTTTCTTGGATGGGTGGGACCTCCTCGGGACTGAGGGGTTTCAATTCTATGGCAGTGACGTGGGTGGCTCCTATTCCTGCAGGGGGAATGAGGTACCAAACTGGTATTTCCAGTGATATTTTTGGTAATACCAGGGTTGCCAAAACCTACTAGGAGACGAAACTAAGTAGGGGGTAGAGGAAAGGGGTCTGGGAGGCGACATAGGCTAGAGAGGTTGTCGTGTCCGATGACTCAGTTCCATTATTGCTTATGTCCTTGTCTTGACTAGCTTCGACGCTTGATGTGGACATCATGCACACCGAAGCCCATGTGACATCAAGTGATGACTCAAGGATTATGGGAGGATCTCCTAGGAATGACCCTAGAACGGACGACGATTTGAACTAATCGTGGCCATATTCTTGGTACCGTGAGAGAGCATTCGAGGATGTATCTACATAAGGTAGAATTACATCAGTGTTTTTTAGGGTTTGCTTCTCGCTATGCACCAATTGTTCTATAGTAATGATGCGGTCCTCGTGGGGGAACATCATGATGCGAAAGACGGAGGAGGCTATGGCAGACATGGCGTACATATAACTCAGCCCAAGGAGTATATTGTAGTCCAGGTGAGTGTCCAAGACTTCGATGTCTATGTGGACTGTATTTCCGGCTAAGTAGACCGGGACGTTTTGGTAGAGGCCGATGGGGGTTGAGGGACGACCGTCGTATGCTCTAAGCATGATGAATGAGGGTTTTAGTTTGGGAGACCCTAACTTCTGCCAAAAATTTTTGGACATGATGCACGTGGATGCACCCTCGTCTATGACACATCGGTGAATTGTGATATTCTGGACCAACACTGATATCTGGAAGACGACCATGGAAGGATGCCTGGGGGTGGCTTTGTCTAAGTCAAAAGCCATTAGGCGTGTATCGGCAAGGTCGATAGCGCCTAATGTAGAAAATAGGGCTTTCTGTTGTTTTGGGCATGATTGCAATACTTCCAAAGTTGACATAGCAGCAAGAGATTGTGCTAAATCATCCACGATACTATAATTATGGGCTGCTTTGGAGTATTTTCCTAATCGCATATTGGGTCCCTTCGCCATTTTTGGCAATTGTTCAATAGGCATCTTTGAAATGGTCAAAGGTGCAGTTGGTGCACTGGTACTTTCCCCTGACGTATTGGTTTCTGGTGGGGTGTTGTAATTACGATTCCGTGTTTGGAAAAACATCTCTTTGCCAGTCATGTATATTTCATGGCTACTTTTCCCAAAGTCGTCTGTATTTTGCTGTTGAGTGTTGATCGTCCCTTGATGGGGGAAAGGTTCTTGCATCATAGTTGGTTGCTGGGAAGATCCTCCTTGTCCTTGGTTACTCTGTAGCTTCTTCAACTCAGGGAGATCGGGACAATGGTGAGTATAGTGGTTGTACTCCCCACATATCGAACAAGAATGGTTTGTTCAAAGAGGTGGCCTTTTGCTATGTCATTAGGCATTTCTTGGCTCCTGGATCTGATTCTGGTTGGAGTTGCCTCCAGCTTGGGATCGCGGTGGGTGTTGATGGTTGTTGCCCCCTTGTCCAGGGTTCCCTTTTAGCTTGTTTTTTTTTTTTTCTTCACCACATTAGGAGGGTAGTTCTCTTGGTTGTATTGGTGTGGTTGGTTTTGGGACAGTTGCACAAATTTCACTTGTGCATTGGTCTGCAAAGGCGGGTTTTGTGTTGGAGACTGAGCATAACGCGGTCGCTAGTTTGCACCTGGCTGTTAGAGGGGAGCTCTTCCGTCAATGTTTATTTCTGCGTACTAGGTCCCCTGAGCTGGAGGATAAGGTCCTTCCTAGTGATACTCTAGCGCCCTATTGGTCAAATTTTTCTGAGGCATATGATGACTTTGAAAACCAAGTTGAGGTATGTTCTAGGTATAATTGTACATGTAACTGGGGTTTTGAATGTTGATGCCTAGGTACCCTTGGGTCAATGACCCAATTAGTCCGTCTGCAGATTTTGACGCGCCTAGAAATTCTTGATAAGTTTGCATGCGCGAGGCATCAGGCAGGATGTTGTAAATGTATCATGACTTCATATAAATCAGCTCAAGCTATTGGGCTTTGCTGATGGTGTCCTCCTCGGATGTGGGTCTTTGTTGTGCCACATCCTTTGAAATCTATGCTATGAGAGTTTTCAGGAAAAAATCTAAAAGAACCTGGTCGTCAAGTTTAGCTTTACATAAACTATGACGCCACCTCCATTCGTGGAGATGGTCTGAGATATGGACGGCAGGGGTTTGTCTAAAATGTGTTAGTAATTCCATTCTAGAATCATGGTGAATGGGTAGCTGAAAATATGTTAGAAACGCGGTGGTGAGGGCACCAAATGTTCCATGTGAAGCTGAGGGTTGCTCCACATACCACTTCGCGGCTACTCTTGTCAAAGTGTGTTGAAATAGTCTCAATCGAATAGTGTCATCAATGATACTGTTCGATGAGCACCACAAGTAGAAGGTAATGACATGATTACATGGGTCTTCTGCTTGCTTTCCTTCGAACTTTGGAATTTCTGAAGAGAGATTCATGGGCATGGGAGGCCATGTAGGGTTGTGTGCGATGGAGTCATTCATCAGCTTAGTTAAATCGGGCATATTCAACAAAGCTAAGAAATGTGACTGGGAGGTTGACGTCATTGCAATGTGTGAAAACATAAAGTTCTGATTAGGAAGAGGGTTGGTCTATGACGTACCCTGTTGTGTATTCGTTTGGATTCCTGAATGGGATGCACTCCTTTGCCCCCTAGGGGTCGTGGGAGGAGTGGTGTGTAGTGTGGTGTTGGGAGACCGACTAGGGTTCCCAATTAAGGATGCCCAAATAAAGGACAAACCAATAATGGTGGAAATGTTCCGTCTTTGACGCCTAGACGACAAAAGACCTGGAACCCCACCCGGTAATGGGGGGAGGTCCAAAAGACGCCTAAATTGACGAGGTCTTGTTAGGTATGTTCTGGTGTCGAATAGGTTTTTTTTTGGAAAAATTTGACAGGATAGAGTCTATGATCAAAGAAAAATTCTGGTCACATACATAAAACAAAATGAAAATAAAATAAATTTTCCCGTTAAATTAATTCTATGTGATCAAGCAATAAAAAAATTGGTTTTTGTTTGTTTGCGCATGATACTTAAAATCCTAGAAGAACTATTCGTCCTCACACACTCAAATGTAACTGGGCCTTGAGAATATCTCTTGTGAGTGCTAGCACAACGTCCTATAAGAGCTGGTGATGCCCCCAGTCAGCCGAAGAAAATCCACCAAGGCAAGGGTAGAGGGTCTGGCGCTTGCCTGCACCGTCACCTATAGGGAAAGGATGTACTAGCTTTGGTCACTAAGTACCACCGCCCCACGTGAGCGTTCAAGTCTTGGGCTTCTTGGTAAGTCAGCTAACAGTACCGAGTATTAGCCAAGTCAGGTAGCCTTAACTGATACCTACCCGCACTGCGCCTAAGCCTAACCCCCTCTGAAACGGGTCTCTACCGCGCTCAGGTTTTCTTTTCTGTGAGCTGATAGGTGGATTTGAAGCTCCCTAAACATTCAACTTCTATGTTTCAAGATGCAGAATGATCAAGGCATCTTACTGGATGCCTACCCCCTTGATCCTAACTTAAGCCATAAATTATTTTGTGGCCACTATGGGGAAAATTGGTTAAGTTAGTTTTAGGTGTCTCTGCTTCGCTTAGTGACTGAATGTGTGTGAGCACAAAGTGCACAAGCACATAGTTTTAACGTGTGGATATTCGATGATAATTTTCAAATCCCCTATTTAAACTATGTTGTATTGTTCCTTGCTCAAAAGAAAAATATTTACAGATATGGACCGCTTTCTATTTTTCCTAGTTAATCTATGTGATCAACTATAGGGAGATGGAAAGTTGTGAATAGGGAGAATTCATATGCTTACCTAGGATCACCGGAGGGTGAAAAGGTAGCAAATATTACTTTCTATTCTATAAACAATTCTATCCTAGTCTCGAAAATCCTAGTGCAAAAATTGAACTAAACTAATAATTTTTACACTAGAAAAAAGAAACTAGCTATGCATGCATGGTCTTGGGCCACTTACTTTGGCTAGTTATCTAGGTGTGTTGGTACCAAAATTTGCAAAACATAATTTTTTTTCGGAATGCAAGTTATTTTCCCCCCTACTTAAACTATGTGTGAATTTTGCAAAAATCAACTTGAAATAAAACTAACACTGAGCCTACAAAAAGCAGCTAAGAGTGAGCTTTAGCAAGCTGCGGGGTACCACAACAAGTGTTGGCAGGTGTATTAGGGGCTTCCAAGAACTTTACAAGAAGGAAAAGATAGAAATAAGGGAGAATTTTCTCTTTCTGTCTTTTACGCGCAAAAGGTTGAAACAGGCACAATATCTGCGCGCGAGTCAGCTCTAAACGCACACCCTGGGCACGTATGTGGGAAGAAAAAGCATGAAAATTCCTGCAAAAGTAAATTTTGGAGTTGTTCTGCTTCAATCTATCACTTGGGATGACTTAGGGATGATAAGATAAATTAGGGGAAATTCAACTCCACTCCACAGCATGGACAAAGGTCTCTGCAAAAAAGGCACAACCACATAAACTTGGTAATAAACGTTAGTGGAGTCGCCAATCCTGTTGAAGTGTGTTTGGTGCACATATGTATGAAATTACACCATCTTAAGTGGTGTGGTCTACCCACCTAATTTATTGGTAACAGGCAGAAAAATAAGTGTATTCAAGTAAGTTAGTGGAACAAGCTAGAATCATAAGCATACTAGATAGAGAAATAGCATGCATATATAAAATAAAAAAAATAAACATGAGCTCTAAAAAGAGTCAAATGAAAAAAATAATACGAACGGTGGCTCTTGGCCTCTCTTATTGAGTGCTGGTATGAATAAGAGTGAAACTTTACCCTCTTGCCAAAGGGCCCCTAAAACATGGGTTCTAAGTCCCGATGCAAGGATTTTTTTATCCCAAGCTTGCCTTGGTGTAGTCTCCCTCTCTCTCTACTGTGGTGGACTGAACTTGTTGGATGGTCAACAATTGAGTCCCCTCTATCTTCAGCTCTAGATCACACACTGCTAGTATTTCTTAGGCAATTCTCGCCAGCATAACAATGTGTTCACCCATTCTTCATCTCATGGTGGCCTTATATAGGAGATTTCAAATCCTCCTTCCCTCTCTTGGTACATTGTGGATGGTGACCCAAGAGACGGGTATGATTCCTTTGTGTGCTCCAAATATTCCATTGTGTTCTCACTTAATGTCTAAGGAGGCGTTGGTGGTTGTCTTTAGGTAACTTCAAGTGAGGAATCACTTGTCTTATGCTTTATGTGGTCCCAAAAAGAGACATTTTTTCACTCCCAGGATTGTGCGCATTTTGGGTCATAAGGCACGGAAAGGCGCTCTTCACGAAGGATAATGCGAGCAAAAGCATTTAGGACTTGCTCAAATTTGATTTTTCCTTAGACCTTAGAGATTTTTAAATACGTTCCAGATTTTGTAATGTCTTCCAGCCCTGTAAATCCTTCTACTTGACACTAAATAATGTCGTCTTCTTCTTGTACGATTTTTCAGTGTTAACAAACACTTGGCACCTTAAGAATATTCGCCATCTTGACAGCATGTTGGTACTAGGATTCTTCATCAAGAGTAAGCACATCATCATTAATGAAATCCTAAATAACCAAGAGGGACTTGTAATTATGATCAAAGAATTATTTATACGAGGTCTGCATGATGTGGGTTATTAGGACTTTACAATAATATTGATCCCCATATTGACATCAATGACAACCTTAGACCAACAAAATGCAGTCAGAGACATTAAATTAAAAAACGTAAATCAGGAAGGCAGGGATGAAATTTGAAAATATGAGAGAGGTTTTTAACCAGCATGAGGCAATGAACAATAACCCCTCTCTGATTTTACACAGGTGTCAAAAGCAGGGAGAATCAAAGACATGTCTGAGGGCCATTTTTCAATATTTCGGTTTCCCTATTCAAGGTGTGATTTTTCGGCAGCATTTTTGAAGAGATGTGGATGAAATTTGAAAATATGAGAGAGGTTTTTCACTAGCACTGGGCAAAGAAGAATAACCTCTTTCTGATTTTTCATAGGTGTCATTGTTGGGGAGAAAAAAATGTCTGAATGTACCCCTATTCTTAGCAGATTCGGCCCAGATTTCAGTTCATATTTTTAGGGAGTTAATTGCTATTTTCGACTAAGATGATTGATTTTGATCTCTTGAGCCTAAGGATTGTAGTTTATATATATATATATATATATATATATATATATATATATATAGAGAGAGAGAGAGAGAGAGAGAGAGAGAGAGAGAAGGGAGTAGGATTAGAGAAGCAGTAGTGCCAGCGTCGCATTAGAATTAATGATCCAGCAAAGGCGATCTGAATGGAAGAGCCAGATGTCAGAATCATTTATTGTTGCCTCTTTGTGACCACCCCAGCCAGTTTTGGGTCCACTTTACCATCCATGAAAGGTTGTCAAAGTTAAAAGCCACAGGCGGTGATTTCCAAATGTATTTGTATTGGCCCTTTGCATGGCCACACTTGTCTAGTTCTTACTTGATTGTAATTAATGAGAAGTTACAGAAGTATATAAGGAAACCGACGTAGTTTTTAGATAAATACTGCATGCATTGGCAGTTTCAGGGGTTGAACCTTGCATTGTAAGAACTATTTTATTGGAGCGTTGTAATTTTTGGAGTTGGGCATCAATAATAAGAGATTGTTTACAGGATACTTGAGTTGTGTTAAATGGTGATGTGTTTCCTATCTGTGTTAAATTTTTCCATTGTTTTTCTTGCTATGCATCATTTATATGATTGTAAAACATAAATTTTAGATTAATATTTTCTATCGGAGCACCTTATCTTTGTCTGTATTTACAATCTGAATGTTTTCTTCATGAAGTCTGGTTAGGAAATTCTTATTTTCTTTTTAACCACTACTGCAAATTCACTACTTCTTCCACCTCACAATTTTTGCTGCTTTAAGATCCAGCACACACAGTTAGCTTGCCCTGTGATTCTTTTTAACTTCTGATGCAACAAAACCAGCCGATGTTTGACTCCATTAACCCAATGGCCACTCTCCTGCTATCTCAACCACAAATTTCAAACAAACCCCTCTGCCCTAATAACTAGCCTAAAATTCCAAGTCAAACAAAGCTATATCTAATAGAGAGATCCCTCTTTGAGCCTAGGAGGGCTAGATCCTAGGCTCAAAGCAATTTTGATGTTGCCTCCAGGATTCTGTCTTCAGCCTCATAATTACGGAGTGTTAACATAGTGGCGACCATACTGGGGAATTATTTTTATGTTCTTCAGTAACAATTATCATGATCAGATCTGGCTGATGATGGTGGAAAAACAGCCAGACAAAAGAAGGTTGAAATCATCCACCTGGTGACTCTAATCCAGATCAGTTCCATTCAAAGACTCCACTGGAGGAAGGACTTGAAACATGACCAATCAACCTGGAAAGAGCAGGTATTCAAGACCAAATTGTATTCAAGAAAATTTTTGTTTTATCTGTAATTATGTCCTATCTTACTCTAATCCTGATCAAGAGTATGCTACTAAAGTTTACATTGAGCATTTGCAAATTGATGAGCCTCAAGAAACTAAGCCTCGAATTGTAGATCATGTACATACTCATACACCTGTGCACATCCCGGATACACTTGTGGAAAACCAAGTGAGTCATGAACCTTGTGCTACATCTCTTGCTCTTGCTAAATCCCCAAATGGTTATAAGCCTTCTACTTTACCTCCTATACCTGTAAAAGTCCCAGACATTTACAAGCCTCTGGTTTTTCCTCCTATTCTCCATGAACTCCCTGCAAATTATAGCAATAATCTACCTAAGTTTGATGGAGAAAATGCGAAAATAATTTCTGAAAAACACATTAAAAATATTGAGGATTTTCCTGATTTGTTTGAGGTGGAAGAAGATGATGTATGTATTAGAATGTTTGCCTTATCATTGCAAGTTAAAGTTAAAAATTGGTTTAAGAATCTTCCAGTTGCAAGCATTAGTAATTTTCATCAATTTACACAAGTTTTCCTAGATATATGGGTGATCATGGAAAAAATTTTCCTCATCATAGAAGAGTATAACCATTTAAAAAGACAACCAGGGGAGAAAGTACATCATTTTTCAGCCAGGTTCAATAAGGTGTATCATTCAATGCTTATTGTTATAAGGCCACCCTTGGGATTAGCTCTCTTTCACTACCCAGATGCATTTGACCCAAATATGGCATTCCAATTAAGAGAAAGGAGCACTCCATCCCTTGAAGAAATGAAAAATATTGCAGTTGATGTGGAAGTGAACCTGCTGAACAAAGAGGCAAAGTTAAAAACAGTGAAGAAGGAAAAAATAGAAAAAGAGAAATTAATATATTCAGAGATAAAACTATATATCTTGACAAATACAGTCAATGAAATGATGCATAAGATTAGAAGAAAAGAGGAACTCGTTGTTCAAATACCTCATGTTTCATTAGTTCCAGAAAAGAAAAAGATCAATGTACCCAAGAAATTTACAGCTCATCCTTGGTATCGTAAAGAAGAAAATTATTATTTCATGTACTCAATCCACAACACAGCAAAATATGAAGCTCAAAATCAGATGATGGTGGAAAAATCTCCCAAGGTGATGTGTATGTTTGATGACCTTGCATATGTAGATGATTTTCCCAGACATAATCTGTAATATCCCAAAATGGGATTGCAGCAATACATGAACATAAAAATGTAAAAATCTGCAAATATGAACATGACATAAGAGGAATCAATGTACAACCATTATTTTATTATACAACAAGATCATGAGGGACAAGCCACTCAAGCAATGGGAACAAGTCTCCAATGAATAAAGCAATCATCACATGAGCTGCTGCAACTGTATAGAATGCCAGAGAGCAGTGACATCATTGTCTATAATAGTGTAGCTACTGTTGAATACATATAAAAATGGAACGTGGCTAATAGAAACAAAATAAATGCCTATCAATGAAGATGTGTGCTCTAATACAAGATTTCTAGCCAACCCGGAAAGGATTCCTAGAAATACCAAGAAACATAGATTATGACAAATAACCCAGGGGTTAATGTGCCACTACAACTGGATCTGATATGAAATGAGGCTATGGCAGATATTAAATAGTTATGTCCTCCTCCAATGGTATTTCTAACTAAAAGGTTGATCCCTCTACTCAGAAATAGACCCTCCTGATGAGTTCAATGAACCCTCCCAGCAAATGCCTCCAAAAATAACGCATTTCAGGATGGAAAATGTGTTGTGAGGGATAGCAGATGGTTGTCCTGATGCCAAAGATGTAAAAACATGCCCGGGAGTCCTTTTTGATCCTCCAATGAATATACAACCTCTCCACTGAAAAACAAGCCCATAAATGACTCTAAGAGATCCTCATTTGCTGCACCCTCCAACACAACCCAGCTCTAAACAGAAACTCTGTTGTAGCTGAAGGAGGTAGCTTGGCCAAAATTCTAAAATGAGGAAATGTATCCCAAAGAACCTCTCCTTCCTTGAGGATGAGGTAGGGATTCCCGACCAAGAACACCCTTGTGCTAAATAGCACTGCAACCCTACTAAATAGCAAGAGGAAGCAAAGTTTAAAAAAGACCAATAGAAATGATAATCAAAACATGAATCAAAATGGTTGCTATCCCCTCCATATATAGCATGAGAGCCTCTCCACATTGGGTCCCATCCATATTTTCCACCAAGCTCATGCAAGTTGTCCTCCACTAAAACTGCGTTGTTCATCAAAGAGATTCAATGTATCTAGACAGCACTGTTGACTTGGTCAAAGTTGACTGAATCAACATGATCTAGCCCCTGTTCACACCCAATGGTGCTTAATCCAACTGCTTATTCTTCCTCCTTTCACATTAGGAGTGTTTTTATTACTACTCAAGAGACTCATGGGCCTCCCCACCCATTTATTTACCGACCTAATGATAAAACAATTGTAATATTCCATTTAGTTTGGAGGCTAAATTTTTGGAATATTACAGTCCTCCCCTCCAAAATGTTGTTTGTCCTCAAGCAACTGTATAAGGAGAGAAAAATTCCTCCCCTCCTCCTCTTGTGGCCTCCTTATCAATAGTTCCCACCATTTCTCAAAACAATCTGCAATAAATCTGTCCTCCAATACTCCCTCCCAAGCATGCAAAACCAAATGGCTCACATCATGAAAAGGTGGAAGGTGTAAGTGGAAACCTTCTTGTTGTCTAATGGACTCCTCAAGATAGGAGTTATGACAAGCATAGGGGATCTCTTGACCAATGAGAGACTCCCAAACCCATGCTATCATCCAAATGAAATGATCCATTCTAGGTAGCTCATCTAAAGAATCCTCAACCCCCAGTGTATGCAATGTGTTGGGGCTGCATGGAGAGATTAGATTTTTCCATTCAAGTGGTTTCTCTCCACTTATGGTAAGTATGGGGTTGTTTCTGATCTTGGGCTGAAGTGTCATGGCCTCCAAGATTGGCCCAAGTTACCCCACAAAGTAAATCAGCCATGAAATGCCTCCTCCAAGAATGCAAATTCTTCAAATGGCTCCTCCCATGTGAAGACAAGAAGTGTGGTGTGGAAATCATGGTTTGCCCATTGTTTCTCCTTAAACATAAAACATGTAAAGTAGGGAGAATCATACTCCTAATGGGAATCTCAAACTCATATAGCACTCTCCAAACAAAGCTCCCCATGAACATAAGAGTATCAGCAAAATATGGAAGAAAAAACAAGTGAAAACAAGCTGCCATATGACAATTGGAGAGTGGAACATAGTTCCTCACATGGAACCAGCGTAGTGCATCCCTTTCCTGCATCAAAACAAGTAAGAAAAATTTCTCTCCCAGCCACTTGTTTGCTGCCACAATCATTCTATAGGATAAAAGCATGAAAGTACAATGTGGTGTCAATGGTATACACCAAGAATCATGTGGCCTCCCCCACAAACCACCGCTAGAATGGCCAACATCAATGCTAAAAATGGCCTCAAGTACATGAAAATACAATATACAAGAATGAGATATCCTCCTTGGTACAATATGCTGCTCACAAAAGGTAAAGGAATTCAAATCAGGGTGCATAAGTGTACATCCTCTACTATGTACTTTGGTCCTTGAGCTGAAATGGCTCATCTGGAAATTCTCCCTCACTCTCAATGAGTAGGGAAGTGGTTGTGCCAACCTCTCCATCACCATTCAGGTTATGCATCTCTCCATATTCTAGTGTATATCCTTCTGGATGCCCTCCCAAGTGAACTCCTCCATCAATGAATGAAATGCATCAAGGCGCATGGAAAGAAAGTCCACATGTGTTGCATGTAGGAGCTTCCTCTTGAGCTCAGAAACTCTTGTCAAGAAGACACTCCCATAAGAATAGATGACCTCACCAACCACCATGTACCTATCATCTCCATCCGCGTCATCAAGTATCATGCATGCACCAAGATCCTTGGAGTACTTTACCAAAAGTTGAGACCTCCAATATGGATCAACCCTCCTAAAAGACAGCGTTGAAGATCTAAAATGTGAAGCTCCCACATGTTGTTGTCTACTCCTTTGAGATCCCCCATGCCAAAGTCATTCTGCCAAGTGCTGCTATGCCCATCATGCAGCTGCTCATGCTCAAAAAGAAGTAGGGATCTTTAGAAGTTGGCCTCCCGTGAGAAGTTCCCATCCAAGAAGAATCTCCCAATCTTGGCGAATTCAAGCATGAGTGGCCTCCCTCTACTCCAATGTATGGAGGATTCCTTCCTCAAAGGAAGTACCCTCTATTTCTCCAAATCCATGGAGCAAATCCCTTGCACCGTGAAGGTTCCATACTCCATCACTGCAGCAACTTTTGTCGGCGCAATATATGTAGTGAGAGTGGGTAATGCAGAAGTTCCTCTCTCCTCCTTGATTTTATCCCAAACTCTCTGTGTTGTACTAGATTCCTTCAAATTATTCACCTCTCTGGAATCTAAGAGTGGTGAACTAAATGGTAAAATGTCTCCTACCAACTATAGATCTGGTGGCCTCCCAGGTGGAATGCCCCCATCTAGTGAGACATCAAAATATGAAGTGGACTGTATATATGTGTGGACTAATTTGTCCCTCTCTTCACTGTACAATATAGACTCCTTTTGTGCAAAAAATTCTCAGAATAGATAAGGGTTAATTCCTATCATCCCTTGATGCTGATCCTTCCTTTCTCCTCCTTCCATCTACCAAGATTCACGACTCAAAATAACTGATGCATGCTGCTCCTGAATTGTGGTTTTCTTCTCACATGTTGGATCATTTGGAACTCCTTGCAAAGACACAAGGGCTCCTCCAATGGAAGAAATGGATCCCTTCCCATCTCTGTGTGGTGATGGAGCTTCTCCCAATGGTACATCATTGTTAGCTCTTCTCTGCTCATCCTCTTCATCAATATGTGAGATTGCCTCATCATCAATGAGAGACCCTTGATCTTGGTCTTTCCTTGAAGGAGGTTTCTCCGTGTCTTCGCCAATAGAAGAGGGTTCTTCAAAAGGTAGGGATCTTGCTCTTGGCAAGGTACCATGCATGTTTTTATCCCCTTCATCCGAAATATGGAGTGGATTTGGCAAGATAGATCTCTCCAACTCATGCAAAGGTTTTAAGTTTTTGGGTTCCACAAGAGATGTTTTACAATGTTTAATGTCAAATATTTTCACCAATCCTTACTGAACCCAGCATAAGTGTTTTTATTTTCATGATAAAATGAAGAAGAACTATACAACCACCAATCATGGGCCATACCTTTGAGGTGCAGCGCTGCTACTCTAATGGCCTCCTTTTCTGAAACTTGGTGTAGCTGAAAATATGAATCTAGCTCCTCCACCCAAGCTTTGGCTATGCACTCTGTTGATCCATCAAAGTTAGATAGAAAGATTCTATCCCTCTTGCTTCTATCATGGTTTTTGGATATTCTAGCTTCCTTGAGTTGACAAAACCCTTGGAATTCCAAGTGGTCTTTGAATCTCCATGATTGAGACTCATACTCCTAAATATAGACACTCAAGGTCTCCTCCCTTGGTGCATATCCTTCCTCCATCCTTCTTGAAGTGAATGTGGGAAATAGACTATGCTGTGGATCTGCATGTTTGGCTAAATGGTCACACCTATCATGTGAATAGCTAGGGCTTGCTTCACTTTCAAACCCTCTCAGGAATTTCCTACACTTCTCCCCTTTCATCTCCTTGATATCTTCTTTGATATTTTTCATAGCTTGGAAAAGAAGCAGGGAGACCCTCTCCTCCTTCATTTCTCCAAATAATGGAGTCATGCATTTTTTTCTTCTCTGAATCTTCTCTTTTCTATGAGAAGCTTCTCCTCCTAATGGCATAATGTCTTGGATGCATAGACTGAGCCAAGATTATTCTCTGATACCACTGTAATATCCCAAAATGGGATTGCAGCAATACATGAACATAAAAATGTAAAACTCTGCAAATTTGAACATGACATAAGAGGGATCAATGTACAGCCATAATTTTATTAATATATCAGCATAAATATACAACAAGATCATGAGGGACAAGCCACTCAAGAAATGGGAACAAATCTCCAATGAATAAAGAAATCAACACATGAGTTGTTGCAACTATATGGAATGTTGGAGAGCAGTGACAGCATTGTCTATAACAGTGTAGCTATTGTTGAATACATATAAAAATGGAATGTGGCTGATAAAAACAAAAGAAATGCCCAGCAATGAAGATGTGGGCTCTAATACAAGATTTCTAGCCAACCCGAAAAGGATTTCTAGAAATACCAAGAAACATACAATGTGACAAATAACCTAGGGGTTAATGTGCCACTGCAACTAGATCTGATATGAAATGAGGCTATGATATATCTGAAATAGTTATGTCCTCCTCCAATGGTATTTCTAACTAGAAGTTTGATCCCTCTACTCAGAAATAGACCCTCCTGATGAGCTCAATGAACCCTCCCAGCAAATGCCTCCAAAAATAACGCAATTCAGGATGGAAACTGCTGTGTGAGAGATAGAAGATGGTTGGCCTGATTCCAAAGATGTCAAAATATGCCTTGGAGTCCTCCTTGCTAATCCTCCAATGAATAGACAACCTCTCCACTGAAAAACAAGCCCAGAAATGACTCTAAGAGATCCTCCTTTGGTGCACCCTGCAACACAACCCAGCTCTAAACAGAAACTGCGTTGTAGATGAAGGAGGTATCTTGGCCAAAATGCCGGAATGAGGAAATGTAGCCCAAAGAACCTCTCCTTCCTTGAGGATGAGGTAGGGATTCCCAACCAGGAACACCCTTATGCTAAACAGCACTGCAACCCTGCTAAACAACAAGAGGAAGCAAAGTCTAAAAAGACCAATAGCAATGATAATCAAAACATGAATCATGATGGTTGCTATCCCCTCCATATATAGCATGAGAGCCTCACCACATTGGGTCCCATCCATATTTTCCACCAAGCTCATGCAAGTTGTCCTCCACTAAAACTGCGTTGTTCATCAAAGAGATTCAATGTATCTAGACAGCATTGTTGACTTGGTCAAAGTTGACTGAATCAACATGATCCAACCCCTGTTCACACCCAACGATGCTTAATCCAGCTGTTTATTCTTCCTCCTTTCACATTAGGAGTGTTTTTATTACTAATAAAGAGACTCATGGTCCTCCCCACCCATTTATTTACCGACCTAATGATAAAACAACTATAATATTCCATTTAGTTTGGAGGCTAAATTTTTGGAATATTACATAATCATCAAAATGACGATTATGATTATGTGGTTGAGGTTGAGGTTGAGGTTGATTGTTCAAAGAAACCAACACCATTTTCTTGGGAAGAAAAAACCCAGTTATCACAATGTAAAGATGGAAATAAAACTCTGCATGTAGAACAAGATTGTAAGGAGGAAAATGCAAAAAGTTTACAAGTAAGTACAAAATGCCTATCCATGTGTTTTGCCTCGCTCTTGAGAGAACATTACAAGCAGATTGTAAATAGGAAGGATGAGGAATGTTCGAATGAATCAATTGAAAAAAGTAGGGATGCTACGGAACCTTTTTTAGATCTAGAGATTCGGTCCATGAATCATCTTGAATGTCAAGTCCCAGATGAAGACACGGAGTCTGAAACAGATGATGAATTGATCAAGTTTTATTCTCTACCTTGATCAAATAAAATGCAAGCATGTTCCGAGTTGTTTGAATACATGGAGAGCACATCTGCAATACCAGGATATGAAGTTGAATTGGCTGAGTCAAAATACCCAAAAATATGTCAAGTCTATCTTGATCCACTGATTATCTATATGAAGAAATTGTTCATCACAAAGTTAAAATACATTTCTAGCATTTCTTTTGTTTTTCAGGTCCACCTAGCTCCCTAAAAGAAGATCAAGCTGGGAATATTTATCAAATACCATTAACAGGTTTTTTTCTGAGTTTGGTGAATATCAATGAAAGAACAAAGATATTAGAGCAGTTGCTTGATTGGCTGCACTGGCATTATTGTATCATTTAGAGTAGCAGTGATTTCAATAGGTTAGGGTAGGTAGGTGTGCAAATAAGCTCAGTACTCTGAACACATTTCCAATTTTAGTTTCAGACCGCTTTTTAGTTGTCAGTTCAAGTGTGTTCCAGACTTCAATTTCAGCATAGTTTAGGTTTCAGAATTCAAATTTTAAGGGTGCAGCAGTGAGTTCAGTTGATGGTTTGTAGTGCATAATTCAGTTGTAGTTTGAGTTCAGATTGCAGTATACAGATCATATTTTTGTCTGAGGTTTAGAACAAATGAATAAAGTGTTTAGTTGCAGGATTTTTATGGCAGATCAGATTGCTATCATCTCAATCACCAAGGCATTGGTCACCAAATTCAGAGATCTGTGGTTCTTTTCTACCTCGTTGGGAGGACAACATCCCTAAAAGGAGCCGATGTTAGCACGGGATAAATTTTAAATTTACAAATTAATTAGTGAAGGTGGGACAAATATGAAATGGCTTCATCAAATTTTATTCCAAATGAAATCAAATTTATATAAAATATAGAATTAATTAATTAATTCTATGCTTTTTATATTATGCTAAACCTCACGCATATTCAGCTTATGGATGATGACCTTTGGTTAAAATTGACGGTTCAAGTTGATTTCGGATCCCTTCTATGCTTCAAAGTTTAATGAATGAGGGGGGGTCTGAAATGGGTTGTTTTCATTTACCATGTGGCAAGCGGAGGATAATTTGCACCCCCTCCCCCCATCCGATACCACAAACCCGATATACACCCCTCCAAAATCAAGCTTCAGGTTTTTTGCAAGACAAAAACAGAAATTGTAAACTTTGTCTTTGGGGTTGAAATAAATCGGTCAACATTTCAGTTTATTCATGTCCAAATGGTGAAAAACGAAGGAGCATCACCAAAGTGACCCGCAAGGTGTTCGAATCCTCGTGTGGGAAGCTCAAGGTTGTCAGAAGATCAGGTGTTGGTGTAATAAATCTAACTGGTCCATCTATAAAAATCTCACTAAAACCACTAAATAAATTCGGCATATTCTTGACAAAGCTGTTAAGAGTCCAAAACTCCAGTATTCTCCCTTCGTCACCTTGCCACTGGTTGTTCATATTGAATTTTTAGAGAAAATCACGGACTTTCAAAACTTTGTTATAGCTACATGTGGTAATGCAAAAAAGTTGATTTCAATAGAGACTTCACAGATCATTCAAGAATTTTATATAAGGCGGTAATGATTCCTACCATAAGGAGCTCTCTACAAATTTTCCTCAAAATAATGTTGAGAATTTGCGGCAACCAGAAACAAAGGTAATCATGAAGTGGATGAAGGACAAACGATTTTCTGCTTCTGCCAGTTTACTTGGGGGTGCACTGTGAATTATCCTTGGGATGACAGTACTAATTTTGTAGGAAGACAGTCAAGAGACATACAAATTTGTGGCAGTAAGGCCAACAGCGTGATTAAATCTGATTTGATTCTAGCAGGGTGTTTTTTCCCATTGACCGCAGTCAGAGACATTAACTTCAAAAATGTAAAACAGGAAAACGAGGATGAAATTTGAAAATTTGAGAGAGGCTTTTGACCAGCACGAGGCAATGAAGAATAACCTCCCTCTGATTTTACACAAGTTTCAAGAGAAGGGAGAATCGAAGACATGTCAGAGGGCCATTTTTCAAGATTTCGGTTCCCTTATTCAAGGCATGATTTTGCGGAAGTGTTTTTGGAGAGCTGGAGATGAAATTTGAAAATTTGAGTTAGGTTTTTGACCAGCATGGGGCAAATAAAAATAAAATCTCTCTGATTTTGCATAGGCATCACCGTTGGGGAGAAACAAATGTCTGAGTGTGCCCCTATTCTCAGCATATTCGACCCAGATTTTAGTTCATATTTTTAGGGATTTACTTGCTATTTTCGGCCAGGATGATTGAATTTGATCTCCTCGGCCTAAGGATTGTGTTTCTTTATTTATATCTATATCTGTAATAGAGAAAATTGAGTAGGATTAGAGAAGCAGCAGTGCCAGTGCCACATTAGAATTAATGATCCAGCAAAGGCGATCTGAATAGCAGAGCCAGATGTCATAACCATTTATCGTTGCCTCTTCGGGACCACCCCATCCAATTTTGGGTCTTCTTTACCATCCATGAAAGGTTGTTGAAGTAAAAATCCACATGCGGTGATTTCCAGATGTATTTTTCTTGTCCCTTTGCATGGCCACACTTGTCTAGTTTTTACTTGATTGCAATTAATGAGAAGTTTCTGAAGTAGATAGGGCAACCGACGTAGTTTTTAGATAAATATTGCATGCATTGGCAGTTTTAGGGGTTGGACCTTGTTGGACCCTGCATTGTAAGAACTATTGTATTGGAGCAATGTAATTTTTGGAGTTGGGCATCAATAATAAGAGATCGTTTATAGGATACTTGAGTTGTGTTAAATGGTGATGCATTTCCTATCTGTGTTAAATGTTTCCATTTTTTTCCTTGATGTGCATCATTTATCTGAATATAAAACATAAATTTTAGATTAATATTTGTTGTCGGAGCACCTTAATTATGTCTATATTTACCATCTGAATGTTTTCTTCATGAAGTCTGGTTAAAAAATTATTAATTTATTTTTAACCACTACTGCAAATTCATTGCTTCTTCCACCTCACAATTGTTGCTGCTATAAGATCCAGCACACACAGTTAGCTTGCCCTGTGATGCTTTTTATCTTTTGATGCAACAAAACCAACCCTTGATTGACTCCATTATCCCAATGGCCACTCTCCTTATATCTCAACCACAAGTTTCAAACAAACCCCTCTGCCCTAATAACTAGCTTAAAATGCAAAATCAATCAAAGATATATCTAATAGAGAGATCCCTCTCTGAGCTTGGGAGGGCTAGATCCTAGGCTCGAAGCAGTTTTGATGTTGCCTCCGAGATTTTGTCTTCAGCCTCAAAATTACGAGTGCTAACATAGTGGCTACCATACTAGGAATGGGTTTTATGTTCCTCAGTAAAAATTATCATGATCAGACCTGCCTGATGATGGTGGACAAACAACCAGACACAAGAAGGTTGAAATCATCCACCTGGTGACTCCAATCCAGATTAGTTCCATCCGAAGACTCCACTGGAGGAAGGACTTGAAACATGACCAATCAGCCTGGAAAGAGCAGGTATTCAAGCCTAAATTGTATTCAAGACAATTTTGGTTTTATCTATAATTATGTTCTATCTTACTCTAAGTCTGATCTCAAAATTTTGAGTTGATATTCAATGAAAAAAACTACCTAAAAAACACCAAACCTAGATGCCCAAAAAAAAAAAGATCTGAAGAGAACATGAATTAGCTGCAAGTCAAATACATCTCTGAAAGTTGCTTGAAAAATTCATCAAGTGCCAAGATGTAATGCAAAAGGATCTATCTATACTTTTCTTGGTCCAATGACCATCAAAGTGAATAAAAGAATTTCCACAAATTCTCTCAATCAACATCCCAATTGCTTGTCCACTGGCAAACTTTTGTTGACGACTACTTGTAAATTTTTTGATGACTTCGAAACTGCCCATTGGATGCTTTTATGTTGAACACCCATTGGCTACCTTGATGTTGACCACCCACTGGATCCTTTGTTGTTGATCTCCCACTGGCTTCTTTTTTGTTGATCGTTCACTGGCTGCTTTGATATTGAATTTCCACTAGATGCTTTGTTGTTTACCACCCACTGCCTGATTTGTTGATGTTGTCTAAACTTTCAATCTGACAACCACCTTCAATTCCATTATCGTTTCCCCCCTTTGTCATCTCAAAGGAGAGACAATCATATGCATTTTATTCCTAAACTCCCCCCCCCCCCTCTTCATGTGTAGGAGTTTTTCACTATTTTTTTAGTCTGCCGCATTGTATAAATTATCCAAAGGGATTTAACTAATATTGTAATGTACTAAAACAAAATATTGAATCCTTCTACAAATTTGTGAAAACCAAATGATGCAGGGATTCTGCTATAAAACAGATCCTTGCGCATAATAGAGTGTGTGTTTCCTTAACATGGAAACCCTCATCAAATTACTAGTTAACACCACATTCAATTCAGCTCAAAAAAATACATATGAAAGGAGAGCTAAATAGTAACCAAATAATTGTATAAAATACAACCAGAAATTTGACCTCTCAGCTCTCGCCCTTCATATGAACTCTAACACTAATTCTCTCTATCTCTCACTGTATTCCTCACTCTGTCCTCCATCCTCACACAAGCTTCACATTTATACATAATTATGAATTAATTTCAATCCATGATTTCCTCCACACAAATCTCAACCAAACTCTAAAATAGATTTATCCCTTATTTGACTCAACTAAATTCCATTTAAGGATTTCCTAATCCCTAAATTATCTATCCAACTACATTCCACTCATATTATCAATTAATTAAGAGAATATTTACAATAATCCTCACACTCAGATTTTTCTCTCTTAATTTATAAAAAATGAGCATAATAATTTATAAAATAATTAAAAAGACATCAACCCCCTAATTACACAATATTTTAATGAAAATCGAGCAGGATGCTCCTGCATCAGACTCCCCATGTAGATAAGTTTCCATAGACTCCTATCTATGAGGTCTGTCACTTTTCTGTAATATTGTGACAGCCACAAGTCTCAATAATTTTCTCCCTCCAGGATTCCAAACTCTATTTTGCCGCTGGTCTTTTGAAGTATCAACTCTATTTTGTAAATTTGCACAGAGTTTCTAAAATACTATTTTCAGAATAAAATTGATTGTAACTCTTGCTATTCTATACCACATCATCTTTATTTCAAAAATTACAGACTCGTGTAAAAATGTTGATACCCATTCTTCTAGTCTCCAAACTCTGAAAGAATCTCAAACTGGTTGTACATCAACATCACTCATTCTATCAACCTCATTCCATCAACCTCTCCAATAATTTATTTCGCCAATTCCTCAGAGTAACTCCTCTTTGTTTAATGCTTCCACCTCCAATTTTGCTGAACACTCAACTTTCTGAAGTGAATAATAATCAAGAATTTCTCCTTGATTACAACTATAGTCATTGATTGCTCCTATAGTAACAAATTTTTCGTCTGGTGTTGTACTTTCATCCATCAACAAACTGTTAGTTTTAAAAATATAAGACCTTTCGACCTTGTTTGATGCTTCAAGCACCAATCTCCCATCTTAGACTTTCTAGATTTCAGAAAATTCTCTTTTGAATTGTTGGCTACTTTCATCTTTATCTTGCTGGTTCAATACTTATGTTTCCTTTATGTCTCTAAAGACGTAACTTTCTTGCTGCTCCTGATCTTTCATCTCATCTCCAAATACTTTTTTCTCAATTTTTCTGATTTCAACATCATATTTATTAATTTCTCCTTCTGTACCTATAGCCACATTATTATTTGAAAATTTATAACATTCACTCAACTCTATAAATGTTAAAAACATTTCATCCCTATCATGAATGGAAACTGCAATCTCTTCTGTATCAGGTTCTGCAAGTTTCATCTCCCCTTCAAGTTCCTTAAGCCATCGTTCCAAGAACTTTATTTCCATGTGAAATATTTCCAGCATTTCATCACAACCTTCATTCTCAGTTTCATTCTTCTTCTGGCAATCCTCCTGAGTTATCCTGGTTTCTGTATCATCACATTGCAAAATTATGTTAGAAATTTCATTAAACAAATTCATTTTTTTACCTCCTTGGAATATCACTTCGGAATTTTCATTATGCTTCTACTCCATAACAACTTCAACTGGTTGTTTTACACCAAACAAGAATTCATTATGATTTCTTCCTGCTACAATAAATCAGTACCTTCCTCCTCTGAAAGGCATTCTCCTTCATACTTCACCTTAAGAGTTTCATTCATCTCTGTGACAGTTTCACTAGACTATCCACCATCTTCCGCACATCCTGCAAACATACATAAACAGTGAGATGTAAAAATACAAGGCTTCATAGCCTCATCTGCTTCTCTTGTCAACATATCTTCCAATTCTTCTGAACTATTCCAATAGTTCATGAGATATTTCTCATTGATCTCTTCACCCATAATTTCACCCTGTTCTGGGCCACAAATGGAAACTTCCAATTTCAACTCAGCCACTCTGATTTTTTCACATCGCAATTGCACACTCATTATCTGCTTGAGCTTCATCAACTCCTCTGTCAATTGTATGTTTACCTGTTGTTCCCTCTTTGCATGTAGCCTCTGCCACTTAACTTTCTTCCTCATGGTATAACCATGTCTTTGGTGTTTCATATTTTTCTACAACAATTCCATCAATAACTCAAGGTGAACTGCTATCTCAGCCTTCTCCCGCCCATACTCCTCATCAGCCAACTACTTACATATGCCATTTGCCTTGGCATTTTCCTTGTTCTTTCTTCGGTTGAGTTATTTATCAAAACCTCTGAAATGACTATCAACAGTCACCTTCTCTTCCTTTGTGAACTTCATCTGTTCACGTGTGGATTTCATTTGAATCCCCTTTTTAGCAAGCCTCCATACTCACCATTCAGCAATACAAGCTCTTTTCCTGCGCTTGACCTCTTTCAGTTCTTTGTCTTGGAATCATCTCTGGACAATTATCTTGCTCCTCTTTGCTGCAAAACAACAACTGCAGTAATTTTTGTGTTACAATGACCAACTCTTTGGGTGTCAAGCTCCGCCGATCATGCACCCAATTACATTCAAACCTTTGACTTGGCTTATAACTCTTTGACTCCAGAATTTACATTAATTTTTCATCTAAAAAATACACCCTCTTATACAATAACTCAATGGTTTAACTTGACTCAAGCTATCCAAATTTTCATTTGAAATTAACCTCTGATTTGACTTCAATGATTGACCCAATAATTACAATAGTGGATATTTTGACTCTAATTCAAGTTATACAACATACCAATGAACATCCACCCTTAATACATTTTCATGATGTAAAATCTTTACTCTCTCTCATACTTCATTCTTATGAAAATATCATAAGTTCCCCATTATCACTTCACATGATACTCAAGCCTTTAATTCGAAATGCAATCCATTTTCCCAAGATTTATTTTATGGTGAAAATAAATAAACCATTTAATTTTCAACATTCAAAAATACCTCTTTGAAATGAATGATCATACCTTATGCTCCCTTCAAGGCTATTTAACAAACCTTCTCTTTGAAATTTCAACTCTCCGGATTTCACTCTTCTGTGTTGTCTTTATCACTGTGAATATTTTCATGCCCTTCATACCATAACCTCTTCAACATGCTCATCCTCTTAACAGTTTTTTGGCTAGCCTTATGCAATCTTCACCTTTGTACAGAGAACAAGCTACTCATGTTTTCAACCTCTTTGATGAATAATGTACAACTC
This sequence comes from Pinus albicaulis, assembly GCA_034641835.2. NCBI lineage: Eukaryota > Viridiplantae > Streptophyta > Pinopsida > Pinales > Pinaceae > Pinus > Pinus albicaulis. The sequence goes on from CM076576.1 coordinate 115,670,943, forward strand.
GTACATTGTGCCCATCCTGAACAACACCTCCTTAGGCGCCGCCATATGATGGTAAAAACAAGGACTCTACAACATCAAGCAATTTTGGTTTGTTTTTGTTTTCAATCTTAAAACACAAATCAACAGAATTCTCCAATTTCCAACTACAAGCCTTGATCCAAAATGACACAACCAAGACTGCGAAGAACCCACACTATGCATAATAAACCATCTCATATATTATAAAAATGCATGTTTCTCTTTATATCACTATGTGCATTCTCCTTTTCCATTCATTTCAGCGGAACTTAATTTCCTTTAAACTTACTGTGTTGATAAAACCTTATACATCCGCATTTAAAATATTTCCACTTTAATTCTGATTATGGTTTGAACAACATGTTGACATATATATAAATTATTCCCTCAAAAATGCTTATCTATAATTTTGATTTTGTTTAAGAAAAAATGTCAACATATAATATGCTCACCCCAAAATTTTACTTAACATACCTTTGCCCGACATTTACCATGCTTTTGTTGTGTAACTTTTGTTGTCTTCCGTTGCTCCCTTTTATTTCATTGGAATTGAGGGATTCACTTCTAAAGCTTAAAGATCTTTCATTTTTTACTATCACTGGAAGAATCACTACTAGAATTCCTCAATTCAAAGGCTCTGTCACTCTCATTCCCATTAATCGGTCGTTACCACATTCCTTTACAGAGAAAAATGGTTTTATGCTTCGAACTTGTTTATTGAACAATTTTTAATTTTGGCTCACATGCTCTTCACTGCCACCTCAAGATATGCCCCTGCTGCACTCTCACCACTAAGCATAACACAATTAGTCCCATCCAGAATAGCATTAGCCACATCTGTAGCTTCAGCATGGGTAGGGCGAGGAGACTTAATCATGGATTCCAACATTTGAGTAGCAGTGATAATGAGCTTCCAAGCAGATTGCACTTGTATATCATCATTTTCTAAGCCAAGAATATTTTTTCAACTGGAATCTCCATAGCAAAGTATCCTCCTTGCCTTTTTTTGTAAGATTTGGCAGATCAACCACAGTCCAGGAAAATTAACATTTTTTTTCTCTCACCAAGTGATGGATCCAGAGCTTAAGGGAGTCGTTGAAGGCAACAACTTTTCAATAATTTTTGGCCTAAAATAAAAGGCTTGTCTCCAGCTGGTGTTCTAGGGTTGAACCACAGTTGTAGCTACCTAAGAGATAAATAAGCTAGTAGGTATCCCTTGCGATCCTTGACACCAAACCTTCTTCTGACTCCTTTGCATTTTCCCACACAAAAACTTCAAATCTTGATTTATGGAAACTATAATTTCAAAATTGAATCCCAATTCGCAAAACATAAAATTTGAAAAACTAATCACCGTTGCACATCACACCAGAATATAATTCACTTATCTCTGCCAATCGATCCACACACCATAACTCCACGGTGATTGTGTTTAACTACTCATGCAGTCTCAATAGGAAATTAGAACTACACATGCCAAACTGCTAACGCAGCATTGAATCCAGACCATGTTTGCCGCACACCACATCTCCACGGTGATAGCGTCTAAGGTGTGCTCGTTGATGCAGAGGAAAAAATCGAACAGCCTTCAGTCGATCTCTCTCCATCATGTACGCAGCCTCAAATCGAGACTTTTGCTTCAAAAAATTAAGTGTCAAACATTGAATATCTTTTGCACTGATTGTTTACATAAATCCTTATTGCATGCGCTGGTAGTCATCGCCTGATATTCATCGCCATTTTGATAAAACCGTCGAATTCTCATAGATGTCGAAAGGAATCCATCATTGGGTCGATCACCATTCTCTTTTTCCACTCTGTGCTTGCATTCTTCACAACAACGTATGCGATCCACTTAGAACCAATTTACTCCCACAACATGCAGACATCTTTCACTCTGATACCAAATGATGCAAGGATTCTGCTATAAAATAGATCCTTGCGCATAATAGAGTGTTTGTTTCCTTAACATGGAAACCCTCATCAAATTACTCGTTAACACCACATTCAATTCAACACAAAAAATACATATGAAGAGAGAGCCAAACAGTAACTAAATAATTGCATAAAATACAACTAGAAATTTACAAATGCAAACCCTTCCTTCGACGAATATTACAATGATTGGCCTCTTGGCTCTCGCCCTTCACATGAACTCTCACACTAATTCTCTCTATCTCTCACTATATTCCTCACTTTGTCCTCCATCCTCACACAAGCTTCACATTTATACATAATTATGAATTAATTTCAATCCATGATTTCCTCCACACAAATCTCAATCAAACTCTAAAATATATTTATCCATTATTTGACTCAACTAAATTCCATTTAAGGAATTCCTAATCCTTAAATTATCTATCCAACTCCATTCCACTCATATTCTCAATTAATTAAGAGAATATTTACAATAATCCTCACACTCATATTTTTCTCTCTTAATTTATTAAAAATGAGCATAATAATTTATAAAATAATTAAAAAGACATCACTTGCCTAATTACACAATATTTTAATGAAAATCAAGCAGGATGCTCCTACATCACCAAATTCGATCGCACAATCACATAACAAGTAAGAGAAATAAATTATCAATCACACAACACAAGATGTATCTAGGGAAAGAAACTGCTCAAAACCCCACTATCTTTATATTGCATAAATACAAGATCATGAAACAATACAGTGTTATTTCTCACTGAGAAACCTCTACACTCTATTGACTATCTCACTCTGATCATGATCGAATCTGGCTTGCGATCTAAGAAATTTTGTTCCAATATTTAACCTTTTTCTTTCCTAGGCCTAGCCTGCCTTCCTTATGCATTCTTGGGATAACTGAGCCCCTATTAATTAGGAAAATTCCAATTAATGATTTCAAAATACCTTCAATCCTTCTCTATGACCTCATGCATGACTTGTATAATTTTCTAATTATACAATTGATAATTCTCTTCCCTTTAACCTCAAACTCAACTGGGTCTTTCTTAGAAATGACATCGAACAACTATTTATAGTGAATTATCAGTTAAATGATTGATCACTACTTCTGAATTAAATCATATTTAATTCAATGGACCTCTCACACTACAAGGAAAAGACCCTCTAGCGGATGTTTTTGAGGAACCCCTTATAAAAATACCCCAGACATCTGTTTCTAGCAAAATTTCCTAGAGGAGGTTGGCGGGCAGAGGTTTTTGCGGATGTATTCCGTCTGGTGCTCTTATCACCGTAAAATGCACAAGTGCATTCAACACAAGAAAGCACCGGTGCGGTTAAAAATTTTGCACATCAGACACCGTGCACTCCATCCACACCCGCCTAGTGCGTTGTATTTTCGTAGAGCACCGATACTTCACATAACTTGTGCACCGACGCCTCATAAAAAACGTGCAAAAACTGAAACCGTCTGGGTCGCCCTTAAACACACCGGGTCGCCAACGCACTGGGCTACCCTGAAATTCCCGCGCACTGGCATAGGGTTAAATAAATAAAAAATTATGGCTAGAAAACCACACAAAACATAGGCACACTGGGAACCGTGCGCTCCTAACACATCTGCCCGGTGCATCATATTCCTGTACAGCACCGGTTCCTTACATCTCTACCGCACCAGTGCTTCCGAAAACGTGCGCGAAAATAGATACCACCCAGTGTGGAATAAATCAACCGCACTAGGGCGCCCATAAACTCGGCGCACCGATAGATGGTTAAGTAAAAAATATTATGGCCAAAAAAACGCACAAAACATTGGCACACCGAAAACTGTGCACTCCGTACACACAACACCAGTGCGTTTAATTACGGAATAACACCGGTGCATGTCAAATAGTCAACCTTGATGCCTCATAAAAAGCGCATGGAACATAAATCACCTGCGGCAGAATGATGGAAACGCACCAGGATCCCCATAAACTTCGCGCACCGGAAAAGGGTTAAATAAAAAAACATTGCGGCCAAAAAACCGCACAAATCATTGGCTCACCTGACACCGTTCCTGGTGCATCATATTATTGTAGAGCACTGGTGCATTACAGATATGCCTCCCCGGTGCTTCATAAAAGCGCACGAAAACATAAATGGCTTGGGGCGACATACAGTAAATGCACCGGTATGCCAGTGAAAACCTCGTGCACTGGAACAGGTTAAATAAAAAAATAATTACACCCAAAAAACCGCATTTTTCACTTTTTTCAGTTCTACATAGCTCTCAATAACTGGTGCAAGTTATCCTTGTTTGAGCCGCCCTGACATCCGTGCTCCCATTGCACTTATTACACACACTGCTGATGTGCATTACCACCAATCTCCAACTTGAATTTGATAAAATAGTAGACAAATTTTCTTTTGCAAATTATACAGCCAATATGCCTCCTCGATGGGTAAATGTACAAGTAATTTTATTGTTTTTCCATAATTAAACCTTTTAGCGGACTAGAATTTCAAAAAACCTTAAAATTAACCATTTAAAAAAAAAAAAAAATGTCGCACGGTGCACTTGAGCCGTTCGTCTCGCACCGGTTTGTGGTGCTACCTGTAAATTTACAGGTCGCACCGCAACCGGTGCTAACGATATCCACACCAGTTCTGGGGTGGTACCGCCAGGTGCACCATGTTATTTTAAAAAACTTTTAAAACTTGCGGTGTGGTCGTTTACCAGGCTACACCATTGACAATGTGGTATCGCGACAACACGGTGTGTTGACGGACATATCCGCCCCGGAGCGCGTAATGTGTTCAGCGCACCGCATACTGCAATTTGACATTGTCAACGGTTCGACCTGATAAACCGGTGCTAAGGGTATCCACACCAGTTCTGGGGCAGTACCAAAGGCGCACCGTGTTATGTTAAATTTCCTTATAAAGAGAGGTGCGGCTAGTTACCTGGTCGCACCATTGACCTAGTTGAATAGTGGTGATGTGGTGCATTAACCAATATAACTACCCTGGGACGGCTATTTTTGTCAGTGCACGGCTTACCGTATTTGTCCTACGTCAGCGGCACAGCGATTTACAATAACGCACTGACGACTATGTACGGTGGTAGGATGGTTGTGCGCTGACTTAGATATACACCTTGGGGCGTATAGTGTAGTCAGCGCACTTCTCTTCTGATACTGCATGTAGTGAATGGTGCGCTAAAAAAAAATTCTGGAGCATCGCCCCCGGTGCGCTAAATACCATTAGGGGTACCATATCTGGTGCGCTCTATTGAAAAACGCACCGGGACCAGTGCGTGACTGTGTTTTTGGCACACCGACTGTTGTTTTATTTATTTTTCAGAAAATATTTATATACGTATATTTCTAAATACATGTGTCATATAATAAAAAAATTGCGTTTAATATGTCAATCACTCAGAGACGTGAAAGAAAAGAAGAGGGGCAACCACAAAAACAACAGGTGGAATAGTATAACATGGTTCATCTATGGGAGGCAAGAGAGAGGGAGAGAGATGTGTACCCTCGCCCTATTACAGCAGCGACGCAAGGGCTCTTAAGGGAGGTAGGCCTTCTCAAGTTCTATGAGGAGGCTACTTCCCTAAAGTCCCATAGTTTTTTTTTGAGACATATTATCCGAAGGTGGAATGCCCAGCGACAGGCTTTCCGGGTTGGTATCAACCAATGGTACACGCCCACTAAGGAGGATGTATATTTTATTATAGGGCTATCGAGAAGAGGGGTGGATTTTCCCTCATTCAGCGAGGTTCCAGTTGGTTGTGTGGCAGGGATTCAGTTAGTTTACTCCTAGAGATACATTGGAGCACATTTAGTATCTCCTGCAGATTTTCAGGTCACTAGAGGGAAGTTACGTATTGGGGTGTTTGGTCGTGAGGAGGTCCAATGTCTCGCACTTATCATTTCGACCATTTCGCACAACACCAGTGACAGGAATGCATTAGTTTCTTACTTTTATATTATGTTGATTCTTTACTACAGCAGCCACGACTTGTCAGGTGGTCTTCCATTTTTTTGAGGCAGTTTTGTACAGCATTAGATAGATGTCGTGCTCATGCACAAGGGAGGGTCAACTTCCCTTTTGCTTCAGAGCTTTTTTGTTTATTTTTTGAGAGGTTTCCAAAGACAAGACCTAGTTTTCTTCGGCAGCCTCATAGGCCGGTTACTGAGGCACGTATGCACATGTGGGGTAGATGATGCCCAAGAGGGAGGAGAGCCTTTTTCCAGCAAGGATATTAGATGATGCACTGGAGTTGCTAGCCAGTGTTGATGAGCATCCCTTCATTATGGTCCCCTGTCCTTATGCGAGGTTGGATTGGCGAGGTTGTGCCAACATCCTCTTCACAACTGATCAGTCGCAAGATGATAGAGGTAATATTAATGTTTTATTTAAATCTATTCTAACATGTTCTTTTAACTTTTTTTTATTAAATTGTGTAATGAAATTGTCTAATTATTGTTGTGTACTTGTATATATTTTGTAGACATTGGCTCTTTTGATGGCGAGGAGATGTCGCCACCACCACCTGATCCAGGTGTGGATCCTGATGATCATGATGAGGGCATGTCAGATGTCGAGGATCATCAGGAGGCCAGTGCAGATCAGAGACCTACTCTTGCTAGTGCGCCGGTGCGCGGTCGAATTAGTGATGCTAGATACAAGATGGAGTTGGCTGACCAACTCATTGCATTAATTGTTGAGGCAGGCATCAGGCCCGCTCATTACAGAGACACAGAGGCTAATGATAGGCTATTACGGATGTGGAGAGGCATGCCACGTGACATGTAAGCCTGATGCGGCATGTCGTAGGAGTTACGATAGCTTTTACGCGACTGGCGAGGACTGTTCCACATTACGATTGAGCCACAGTACATGATGGACATTCTACGAGGTGCAGCGTACCATCATCTAGTAGGAGTCATCATGGAGATGAGGCTGGACCATCGACCACTAGTACAGATATTGATTTTGTACTACCACCAGTTGATCCATGACATTTATATTACAATTGTATATTTTTAACATTATTTTTTTATATATATATACATGGTCCATGTATTTTATGTTCATGTTACAGTTGTACTTAATTTACATGTTGGTGATCATCATGATGTGTATGTTGTTAGGTCATGTTAGATATGTTCATTTAATGTGTAGCTTGCAGATAGATGTGTATGTGATAGCATGAGTTATTTGACATGAGATGTATATTTGATGTTTGTGTTGTGATGATGTTAATATATAATGTTAATTGTGTTTTGTTAGATGATCATGATCACGATGATGCAGTTAGCGATTCTGCAGAATGTGTTTTTTAGTCAAATTTGATGTTTGTACGATGGTTTTTTGTAATTTTTTAATTTGTAAAATTGTAATTGTATATATGTAAAATTCTAAAATTGTAATTGTAATTGTAATTGTAATTGTAATTCTGATTTTAATTGTATGTAAAATATTTGTAAAATTTTAATTGTATTAATCTAAAATGAATTTATTAAAAATTTTAAATTTGTAAATTTTAAATAATTGTAAAATAATAAATCTAGAATAATATGATTTATTGTAACATAGTAAAGTTTAGAAAATAATGCAAATAAATTCATGTACTTTAGAATTATCATTATTTATTATGATCTGAGATACAAAAGTAAAAGAATTAATTTATACAGTACGCCATTGTGTTTGAGATAAACATAATTAATGCAAATTATTAAGTGAATTATTGATTTTAACATTAATACAATTCAAATTACCAATTAATTCAAAAAACATATTATATTAATATTTTGAAAAACCCATCTTAAAAAGTATAAATAGTGATGAAATAACACATGTACCACTCTCGGTTCTCATGATCACCCTCATTATCTTCTAGCTCGCATGGCATGATAACACTATTGTTCTCAAAAATATGTTTTGATCTAGGGTCATGTGTCAATACGAACCACCAATCCCTATCCAACACATCTGGTTAAAAAAACACTTGGTTGCAGTGTGATCTAGATTTATGTAGGAACGCAATAGAATACAGAAATAACCATATACATAGAAATACAGTGGAAATAAGGCTTAATTTCAATAATATGAAATCATATAAATATGATTACAAACATGATGGAAGTAAAATAGCTAGGGTGCTGGTAGCGAATCTTTGAGAAGAGATGTGGCGGCTACAGACCTCTAAACTGTGTTACAATGAGGCTCGAGGGCCTATTTATTATGGAGAAATAATGGAGAAATCTAAACATCCAAAAACCTAACCCTAGGAGATGAAGCACCAAAAATATGGGCCCCATTTGGGTAAATTGGTGTTTCAACTTCCCGAAGACGTAACTTCAACATACTATCTCCATTTGGGACTTCAAAATGGCTCCGGAAGTTCAGGACCCGAAAAACTGCTAAAAATAGTAAGTTGTAAAAAAACTGAAAGAGACAATGGTGGGGCCCCAAGTGGAATACGCGAGTCACCACCAATATCCACCTGGATCATTCCTCCCCCATTAGGAAGCAATGGTCCCCATTGCGTTGAGTTCCTCCATGTGATGAGGAAACTTCTGTTGAACTTGGTCCCGGGTGAACCACTTTCCTTGGTGCAAGAGTTGGCTAGCTTTGACAACCCGATACAGTTGGATCTTCTATCAGCGAGTGTTCTTGATTTTCATGTCCACGATATAGTCTATGGTGGCATGTTCCATGCAGTCTGGGTTTAACTCTTTTGATGTGAGTTCTTCTGCAATGTCAGAGGTGTCCAATAGAGGTGGGAAGTAGGGACGAAGGCAGTCTACATTTAATACTAGGTGAAGACCAAGGAATGGTGGAATACTAAGCTCAAAGGAATTGCTCCCTATAGCCTTGGTGATGGTGTACGACCCATATCAGAGCGGTCGAATCTTGCGATGGGGTCCAGTGAGGCACTCCTTCTGCAAATGCAGCCACACTTTTTCACGCACTTGGAAGTTGTGTGGCACCCGATGTTGATCGTGTTGTTGCTTGTACTTAGCATTGGCTCTGTCCAATATGTCATGAACTTGTTGGCGGATGTGTTGAATGCGCTCGATGAAGTTGTTTTCTTTGTCAGCTTCAGACTGGACAGGAGCCGAATCGGCTTGAGTAGCTGCAAATGGCATGGCTATGTCAATGGGACATAGTGGCTGGAATCCCAAGTCCACCTAAAAGGGGTTGTGGTTGATTGAGCTGTGGAGAGCTCGGTTATAATTGTGTTATACATAGGGAAGGATCTCATCCCATGTGCGTGGATGCTTTTAATTGTACATGCACAGAATGTGTATAATCATCCTATTGACAACCTCTATCTGGCCATTAGTTTGGGGATGGAAAGTTGTGGACTTGGTGAGCTTGGTGTCCAACATTGACCAAAGGTTGGACCAAAATGTGCTGAGGAACTTGCTCTTGCGATCTGATATGATAGACTGTGGAATCCCAAAGTGCACCCACACTCGTTCAAAGAAGAGTTTAGCAGTGGCTTCTGCTGTGATATTCTTCTTGCAGGTTGTCATAATGGCCATCTTTTAGAATCTGTCGATGACCACGAAAACATAGTCGTTTCCATGCTTAGTAGAAGGAAGGCCTGACATGTAATCCATGGAGATAGATTCCCAAGGTAGACTAGGGGTAGATAGAGGAGTATAGAGCCCTTGCTTCTTGATGGTCGGTTTGGAAATGGCATAAGCATTGCAGGATCTGACGTACTTCCCGACATCCTGTTGAAGGTTCGGCCAATAGAAATACTTCTGCAGTACTGCCACTATTTTCTCGACCCCAAAATTCCCAGCGACTCGACTATAGTGCACTTACCATATCGTCTTGGCACGCTTGCTTGAAGGAACACAAAGGTGTCCTAGGTGACATAATAGTGCATCTTGGAGGTGAAAATTTGGAACTTGCATACCCCCCAAGGGTGCCTTGTATGTGTAGCTAAATTCTGGATCGCTCTTGTAGAGAAGCGGCCAATCAGAAGTCTCATGCCCACAAGAGTTGAGAAAGGTGGTTATGGCCATGATCGGTGGTCGGCTAAGGTAGTCTGCAACATTATTGGTGCTACCCTTCTTGTACTTGATGTTCAAATTAAATTGTTGCAGATATGTGGACCACTTCTGATGGCGATCGTTTTGCAACTTCCCTTATGTCTGTATAAACTGCAGGGGTCGGTGGTCTGTGTGGATGATTGTCTCCTTCCCCAAAATGTAATTCTTCCATTATCCACAAGCATGCACAAAGGAATACATTTCTTTGTCATAAGTGGGATACTTTCGAACTGTGTCAGACAATGTCTCACTGTGATATGCTACTGGATGCCCCTGTTGAGTAAGAACTGCCCAAATAGCATAGTCAGAGGCATCTGTCTTGATCTCAAATGGTTGTTGAAAGTATGGTAATGTGAGCGCTGGTGTAGAATATAGGCGATGTTTCAATTCTACGAACGCCTTCTGTTGAGATTCCGACCAACAAAATTTTTCTTTTGCTCCTCCCTTAGTGACTTGATTTAAAGGCCAAGTGATATGAGAGAATCCCAACACAAACCTGCGGTAGAAATTAGCAAGACCCAAAAAGCTGCAAAGCTCTGTTAGGGTGGTTGGGGCTGGCCAATCCCGAATGACTTGGATCTTGGCTGGATCCACATGCACCCCCTTTCATCAATAATTTATCCCAGATATTGAACCTAGGTCATGCCAAAAGTGCACTTCTCCAAATTGGTACACAACCTGTGTTGCCACAGTGTTTGGAGAACTTCTTGGATGTGGTGGAGGTGCTCTTCCCAATTCTAGCTGAAGATTAGAATGTCATCCAAGTATACCACTACAAATGAGTTGGTGAATGGACACAAGATGTCATCCATCAACCTTATGAAGGTTGCGAGAGCATTTGTCAATTCAAAAGGCATGACGAGCCATTCGAAAAGGCCCTCGACTTTGAAGGTAGTCTTCCACACATCAAAGGGTTCGATTGGTACCTGGTGATACCCAAACTTCAAGTCGATCTTGCTGAAATATTTTTCCCCTTTGAGTTGGTCCAGAAGGTCATCAATCCGTGGGATTGGGTATCTATTTTGGACAATGATCTTGTTTAGCACCCGATAATCAATACAGAGTCTCCAAGTCCCATCCTTCTTCTGTACCAACATGATCGGGCTCCCACAGGGCAATGAACTTGGCCGGATGTGACCTTTCTGCAGCAACTCCTAAATCTGCCTCTTGATTTCATGATTCTCCAGAATAGAGCACCTATAGATCGGTCCATTGGGTAGCGGTGCACCTGGGGTCAGGTCAATGGGGTGCTTGACCTGACAGTGTAGAGGCACCTCTGTGGGTGAGGTGAAGATGTCCCCGTACTCCTCCACAACCTTGTCCACTTGTTGTTGTCGTGCAGAGGAGCCATGTCTAGAGGTCGTGGCCACAGTCTTCTTCTTGCCCTGGGGGCAGATCATCAGGAAAACAAATTTCCTGGTTTGGGAAATGAGCTTACTGCATTGTTTTGCAGTAACCAAAGAGATAGTGGGAGGTGGTGTTACCTCTGGTATCCTGTACAATTTATTTCCCAAAGTAACAATAATAGTGCGAGGCCGGGACTCATACACAGCATGTCGCTTCCACAAGTATGGTTGGCCTAATAATACATCAGAAACATCAATAGGAGCAATGTCACAATACCTCTTCCGTGAAGGGCTTGATGCTATAGGGAAGGCGGCACTGATGGCTGATGCAGATATCCCGTTCTTGGTGAAGCCACCCGATGGTGTATGGTTGTGGTTGGCAACCCCAACCGCTTCACGACATCTACTGAAATGAGGTTCTTTTGGCTCCCATTGTCGACAATGAACCATAGCGGGGAACCCTTGACCCACATCTAGAAGTGGAAGAGACGCTCTGCCTCCTCTGGATCTTCTAATTCCTCCTTTTGGATCTTCGTAGTGGCAACAGTGGTGTTGGGCTCCGCATCAATAATCTACTTCCATTTTTCATTCACTTTGTCATGTTCTGATTCAGAGTCAGAGCATGCATCTAATTCAAAAGCCCTCTTCTCAGCCACTAGCGACTGCTTGGTCCGACACTCACTTGTGTTGTGAGTGGAGCTCTTATGGAACTCATACCACTTTCCGGTGTCCTTCTTTGGCTTCGCGGTGTTGTTCTTTGCTTGTGTCTTTGGCAGGTTGTCTTGGGCTGCCATGCCTTGGATTTGTCCTTTTTTTGTGGTTTGGGGGCACCTTTCCCTTGCTTTTGACTCACAGATCCAAAGTCTCGCTTCTTCTGTTTGAATTTTTGCTCAATCTTTGCAGGATACCGGTATGTCGTACCAAGCGAGGAGATGTCGAGGAACTCCATTTCCTCCTGAATGTATCTTTGCAGACAACCGCAATACTTTAGCACCAAATTTTTCTTTGAATATTTGATACCCAACTTTGTGCACATGGTATGGAACAGATTCGTTAGCTCATGCACATCTTGATCCCTTTGTTTCCGCAGCATGGTCCATTGTATATACTTGTCCTCATAGCTCCCCATGGGATAGTATTGGTCATTAATGGCATCTCAAAAATAATTCCAAGTGGGTACAGCTGAGAACAGAGATGGTTTTGTCTCATCCTTTTTCTGACAGTAGGTTTCCCACCAGTCCTTGACATGGGGGGTAGCTTTGAGGAGTGCAAAAATAATCTTCTCCCGGTTGGAAAAGTCATGAACCAAGAATTATCCTTCTAATAGATTCAACCATCTATCTACGACATCTGCATCTATTTGACCCTCAAATATGGGAATGTCAAATTTTACTTGTACCTTAAAGGGAGTCGCACCTCCAGAGTGGCTGCTGGATGCAGATGCACCACCGATGGGCAATCGTTGAAGGATCTAGGAAAAGTTATGCATCATCGTGTTCCTTTGTTTTTCGAGGACCTCCTCGAGAAAAATATTTTGATCGGATCTCCTGCTCCCTCATCTTTCTTTTCATCCCCCATGGGCATCCGTCGAGGTTTGTGAGGTTGATCTTGCAAAGGTTCCACCAGATCGAGCCCTAACTCCTTATACCCCGAGCTCGTTGGAGACATGCAAAGAAGGATCGAGAAAAAGTAGACCTCTCAGATACCATTGATCCGGATTTATGCAGGAATGCAACAGAATACAGAAATAATCATAAACATAGAAATACAGCAGAAATAAGGCTTCATTTCATTAATATCAAATCATAGAAATATGCTTACAAACATGATGGAAATAAAATAGCTAGGGTGCTGGTAGCGAATCTCTAAGAAGATATGTGGCAGCTACAGAACTCTGAACTGTGTTACAATGAGGCTCGAGGGTCTATTTATTATGGAAAAACAATGGAGAACTCTAAACGTCCAAAAAAAAACCCTAGGAGATGAAGCGCCAAAACTATAGGCCCCGTTTGAGTAAATTCATGTTTCAACTTCCCAGGGATGTAACTTTGGCATACTACCTCCGTTTGGGGCTTCAAAACGACTCTAGAAGTTTAGGACCCGAAAAACTACTAAAAATAGTAAGTTGTGAAAAAACTGAAAGAGACAATGGTGGGGCCCCAAGTGGAATAGGCGGGTGGCCACCAATATCCACCTGGATCACAGTGTTTAGGGAAAACATAGGGCTCCTTAGCTTCATCCCACATCTTTCTAGAGTTGATACATATCAGCCTACTATCGCGATCTTCCTTTACATTATTCCGATCAAAGGTGTCCCACCACTTGCACCTAAAAATAACACATTGGAAAGAAGAAAAATCCACTTCAATGATCTCTTGTATCTTTCCGACATAACCTAACATCCCTCGTACTAGGTTTTTGATCACGGTGTCTAGATTGACTAGATTAATCGAACTCGACTTCCACTCCATAGTCTTGTGTGATGTTTCCAGCATCAGCATTGTTTGTGCAAAAATGGTGTCCATATGCCCACATAGATGGGAACAAATGCACCTATTATAAAAAAGTTTAAAAAATCATAGTGTCATGTGTCTTATAAATAATAATACAACAGTTAAAATATGAAATGTAGATGTCCTAATATAAGTTTCAAATTTACATATAAATTTAAATATTATTACCGAGTTGTTGCACCCAATCCCTACATTTAGCACATCCTCTTCAACACGCGGGTAATGACCGGTAGCACCGTATTTCTCTCTGACTTGCTCAGCAACCCAATTTTTGGGGCATATTTTTGACATATTTTCTTTTAAATGATCGGGATAAGGCACACTTCTACCATTCAACCATCTGAATTCTTTCCTGTCACTATCCTATTTCATCCTGTTTTGTTTGTACAATGCGACCCACAGTTGTGTTGCTTCAGAATTGTAAAAAATAAATTTATTGATTGCTTCAATTTCTGCATTCGCTGATGAAATCAAACCAACATTATATAGTACTTAGAGATCAAAATATACATTATATCGAAGTTCAATATGAATATTAATTACTTTTTATAAATTTGAAAAATTTTAGGTCGCTTACTCTTTATCAAGCACTTTTTTCCACTCGTTTGGAGCAACTCTCTTTCTCTTTTGTCTTCATCCATTTCATCGTCCCAAATCACCGCACTTGGTCTGTTGTCGATCTTCTTGATGTACTCACTAGCATAATATAAAGACTCATACGATATGTACCCCTCTGCCATAGACCCCTCGGGTTTTTCCCTTTGTCGAACAAAACCTTTCAATTTCTTCATGTACCTCTCTAAAAAGAACATCCAAAGACAAGAAACAACCCCAACTAATTCAACCTCATCTACCAGGTGGATCAGAAGATGAACCTGTAAGTCCATGAAACTCGTCGGCAGTTCCTTCTCAAACATACAAACAATCCAAACTATCTCTTGACGCCACCATGGAATGATAGCCACATGACTATCCTTTGACGTTATCCAATGTACAAATGCAAATAATTTAGATATGGCACGTCCTAGGTCTTGAGGGAATTCATGTTTCACACACCCACGCACGAACAAAGGATAATGACACTGCAAAGCTATAAACACGTGTAATAATATACAAAATTAGTTATGTTTTATGAATATAACAAATAATAAAATCATGCTTTTGACAATATACGTACGCTTAGAAGATTAAAATGGTCATGCGATTTCAACCCCGACAAATGGTCATCCATGGTGAAGTAGTGCCATAGAGAAGACCCGTATGAAGTTGGCACGCTCACATCCATTATAACTTCCTTTGCCAAATATATATCATATTTTTTAAAAATCCATGGGACATCACCTTCTTTTAAAAACCATGAATTAGAGGGACTAGTGCCTGCCTCTGATCCTGTACTTTCTAATCATCTTGGCCAATGTTTCTTTTTAGTTTTTGAAGTAATAAGATCTTTCCTAATAGCCAATGTTTCACTTTGTTTCGATGATATGTGCCTCCATAAAGAAGATGAATTTTTTTTAAATATATACATGGGATATAATAAGTGGGCAATCTTAAGATGCACCCAATATGGGAGGTCATAAAAGATAGACTTCGTTTTCATCCCAATGGGAAATTTCTCAACATAGGTGTCGAAGAAATCTGGATCATCGAACATAGGCTCCCCATTTGAATCGAACATTTCTATGAACTCCTTCTCCTTCTCTCTCTCATATGCTCTAAGACATTCAGCTGGTGTCATTATTGGAGGCCTTTGGGTTCTCTCTCGTTTACCATTGAAAGTGGATGCTGCTCTTCTCTAGGGTGTTCTTCTGGTAGGAATACCTTGGAGCAATCATACACTGGCTTTCGTGGGTCGTTGGACCATCTAGCTTTTAGAGAAGGTCCACAACATTTAGATCCAAAATACCCTTTCGTTACAAGACCTGCGAGATTATATTTGTATACATTAATTAATATGCATGGCACGTTAAATAATATCATGAAGATCAGAACAAATATTACAACGAATTAAATAACTAATATGTGAAATAATATTGTTACATATATAAACAAATCAATAAATTAAACATTTAATTTACTAAAGCAAACTTCTAAGCCTGGATAATCATGCGTCATGTAAGCACACATGCCATACAACGTAAAACTCCTCTCTGCTACGATGGGTCTTGATACATCGTATACATTTATCCCATGCCATAATTCCTTCAATTCATCTACTAGTGGTTGTAAATAGACATCCATATTCTTCACTTATTTTCTACCAGGGACTATGAGAGCCAACATAAGATGTTCATTCTTCACGGACAACCATGGGGGGATAGTTATTGATCACTACTACAGGCCAAACAGAATACTTGGTGTTCCGGAGGGAATATGGGTTGACGCCATCCATGGCTATGCTGAGTCGTAGACTTCATACTTCATCCTTGAATTTTTCAGGCCATGTATCCTCTATATGCTTTATGGCTATTGAAGCAGTTGGGATTCACATAACTCCCAACTCACTTCTGTGTGAGGCATGCCATCCCTACAATAGAGCTAATTATTTGCAACGAAAGAGCCTTTGAATCCTTGGGATTATAGGCATGTGCCTCAATATCTTAAAAGGAGGACCAATACGTGATTTACCCTTCTTTTTTTATTTATTATACCTGTCATGCCCACATTTTGGACACATCTCTTTGTCTGCATATTCTCCTCTATATATAATACAATCATTTGGACATGCATGATATGATATGTACTCAACACTCAACATTTTCAACAATTTCTTTGCCTCTTCGCAGCTACCGGGCAAGACATTACCACTCGGAAGAACCTTATATTTGAATAACCTGTAGTTGGTGATCATGGAAAAATATATTAATAAATTTACATTAATGTCGATATAATTATTAAAGTTCATAAAATTTACCATTTGTAATGTTCATTGCAGTGTACTGATTATATTTCAAATTTATATAAGGGGAGTACTCTATGGTAACTTACATCAAAAGTTCCGAGAAACATGCATTCGACAAGACAAAATTTTCTTTCAAGTTGTACAGTAACATCATTGTCCCAAACTGGGTAGACCTTGACTAACCGCCAGGTCCAAAGAGAGGGGTAGTGGAAGAAAATTTAAGGATTTCGAAAAAGGTGTCAGCGATATGAGCATCATCCCTAGCTAATCATAATTTTGGAATGCATCTAACAACATTGTCTCCATGGCAGTCATATCCCTTAAGTAAGCATCCATACCAACTTCTGTTAGCCCCCCTATGAAATTCTTGACAAACAAGCTGGGGGCTAGGTTGTTTTGGAGCCTTCAAGGAATGTCTTTTCCCTGAAAACCCACCCTCCTTGAAGTCTCTTTGTGCTATGCCTAACATTAATCCCCTCTGCTGGTTCCTTTCCCTAAGGCCTGCATTTACCCCTTGTACCTCTGCAAAATGTCCCATTTTCTCCCCTTTTCCTCCTTCTGTCAAAGTCCCTCTTTTCCCCTTGTTATTTTCCCTATTAAACCACCTAAATCCCCTTTAAAACCCCTACACCCTTTGTTTTCATAAATTCCCCCTCCATTTCCCCATCATTACCCTTCGGGCCTCGAAATACATTATAGTGGCTTTAAAACCCACTTTCCGACTATTTCCGACTATATGATAGGCCCAGCCCCTTCTCCGCTAGCCTCGCGCCCTTTTCTCCCCATGTAACCTAGCGCCGTGACCTAAGCGCTGTCCCCAAAGGCACTTCCCATAAACCATGAAACTTTATAATAAGACTTTATATTATAAAGTCCCCCGCTTTCATCTCCACCGTCCGTTTAAAATATGATCCGACGGTGCAGAGTTCGCCCAATCAGTGGTCCCCACTCCTGTCCCCGCGCACTGTTCAAAACCACCTGTTTATTTCGCACCGCCCTTGGGCCATGGGCGGTTTTTCTCCATCGCCCAGCGATTCCACCCATTGCTCGCCACCTGTCCTCCTGTACGTTTTCAAAACCACCAGCCCCGCCCGTTAAATTCATCCCCCGCGCGTTATCCTTCGACTACGGATGCCGAGCGAAATCCACGACAGTCGTCAGATCTGGAGCGGCCCATCCGACGGCTGAAAGCACAGACCTGAACATAATGGTCGCTTTGGAGGAAATCGAAGAATAAAAAAGCAGTGAAACCTGTAGAATATGCGGTGGGAACCTAACTAAGAATGGACCATAAACACAACGCAGTCAGCCTATTAGTCACACCCTGCAAACTAACACACCACGCGAAGAACAAGACAACCCACAACCTAGTACAGACCCCACAACGCAACATAATGGCGAACCCCTGTGGGAAATGAATTTCGATGGGTCTTGTACTAGGAAAACTACTGGAGCTAGGGTGTGGATACGTAACACAGAAAATGACCACGCTGAGAGCCATGTTGTGAATCTGCATTTCAAATGCACAAATAATATTGTTGAATACAAGGCTCTTATCCTTGGTTTAAATCTGTTGAAAAAATTAGGAGCCCATAGGATAGCTATGTGAGGAGACTCAGAGCTGGTCATAAAACAAGTAAATGGTGAGTATTCAGCAAAACACCCCAGGTTAAGAGCATACCGGAATGACACTCTAGATTTATTGAAAACATTTGTTGAATATGAATTGGTGTTTGTTCATAGGAATCAAAATGTCATTGCAAATGGATTAGCTTGTCTATCCAGTTCATATCCTAAGACTCCAGCTGACCAACAAATCATCATTCAAACCAAGTTCAGACCTGCAGTGCCAGAAAATGAAAAATATTGGCAGGTCTTTGAAGGAGACAAACAGATTGAAGATTTCCTAGTGGGCAGAAATGAGTTTGAATTTTTTGATTCGGACTCAAAATCTTATGATAGCTGCCCAAGGGAGGATCCCCCAGATGAACAAGAAACACCCTGTAACATAGAAATAAACACCTTTTCTGAAGAAACTGGAAATCCAACCGGAAAATGTAGAAATGCAGATAGCGAAGAGATAGAGGTGCTACAGGCCAAAGACAAGAACATACCCAGAGGCCTAGCACCCTTAGAGGACCTATTTGATTTTGACGATGTAGCAAAAAAGCCCACTATAGAACATGCAGACTCTGATGTGGAAGAATGCAACATAGGCACTGAAGATAAACCCAAAATGATCAAACTGGCTAAATCTATACCTGCAAACATGAAGAAGAAATAAATTGACCTATTTAAGGAGTTCATAGATGTGTTTGCGTGAAGCTATGGAGATTTAAAGGCCTATGACACCAACATCATACAACACAAGATACCCTTGAAGGAAAATCAGAAGCCTTTCAGACAGAAACTCCGTAGGATCAATCCAAAACAATTGCCTGCAGTTGAGAAAGAGATTAAAAAGATGTATGATGCAGGCATAATAGTTCCTGTGAGGTTTTCTGATTGGGTGTCAAATCTAGTGGTTGTGAGGAAGAAAACAGGGGAGATCAGATTATGCATAGACTTCAGAAACCTCAACAGAGCCTCCCTGAAATACAACTAACCCTTGCCTAGAATGGAACATATCTTACAAAAGGTAGTGGGTTCTAAGAGAATCTCCCTGCTCGATGGTTTTTCTGGATACAATCAAGTCCTAGTACTCCCAAAAGATCAACTCAAAACAGCTTTTACCACCCCACGGGGCACCTTCATGTATGTGAAAATGCCTTTTGGATTGATGAATGTTGGCGCCACCTTCCAGAGAGCGATGGATATAGCTTTCTCAGAGGAGATAGGGCACTTCAAAGTTATCTATTTAGATTACTTGACTGTCTTTTCCAAAACTGAAGAAGAACACCTAAAACATATGAGGAAAGTTTTTGAAAAATGTAGAAGGTATGGTCTGTCCTTAAATCCTAAGAAAACTGTGTTTGGGCTGCAAGAATGTAAACTTCTTGGTCACATTATATCTGAGAAAGGGATTAGGATAGACCCACAGAGAGTTGAGGGAATACTCTGAATCACACACCCAAGGAACATCAAGGAGTTACAGTCCTTCATTGGGAAGATCAATTTCCTTAGGAGATTCATCCCCAACCTTGCTGAGCACCTTAGGAGAATGACTGGCATGCTAAAGAAAGGTGCAGGAATTAAGTGGACTGTTGAAGCCAAGAAATCTTTTGAGTCAGTAAAACTTGCACTCACTCGAGCCCCTGTCCTTATCAGCCCTGATTTCTCAGAATATTTTATGATCTTTTCATTTGCCTCTGAACACAAAATAGTCATTGTCTTACTGTAGAAAAACACGGAGGGAATGGAACAACCAATTGCCTTCTTCAGCAAAGCGCTGAGAGATGCACCTTTGAAGTACAACATAATGGAGAAACAGGCTTATGCTTTAGTCAAGGCCTTAAAGGATTTTAGGGTGTACATCCTGCATTCTCACACCACAGCCTATGTGCCAAATATAGTGGTCAAAGATATCTTGTCCCAAGACCCTGATGGGAAAAGGGGCAAATGGATTGCTACCATCTTAGAATATGACCTTGAAATAAAGCCCACCAAACTTATCAAAGGTTAAGGCCTGGCCCAGTTAATGGCTGAATCAAACTTGCAGGCCCTTGACATTAACATGATAAATTCCTTAGATGAGCAGGAAGGATTTCCCCATCCGACTGTTGAGGAGCAATTTCAAAACTCTCCTTGGTATACTGATATCCTTTACGTGCTCACCAACCTCAACGCCCCTCCAGAACTGTCCAAAACTAAGGCCAGATTCATAAAACTCAAAGCTAGAAACTACTGCCTTCTGAATAAGAATCTATACTGGAAAAATCCAAATGGCCTATTGCTGAAATGTTTGTCTGAAACTGAAGCTGAAAATGTTAAATAGGAGTTTCATGCTGGAGAATGTGGAGGCCACCTGAGTTTGAAAGCCACAGCAAATAAGATACTCAGGGCTGGTTATTATTGGCCTACACTGTTTAATGATGTCCATAAGATGATAACCACCTGCCACAAATGTCAGATCTTTGAAGGCAGAAGAAAACTCCTCCCCCTTCCTCTACGACCCATCACTGTGGAAGGTCCCTTCATGCAATGGGGCCTAGAATTTATCGGAGAGATTCACCCCTCTTCTTCTGGGCAACACAAGTGGATCCTGACTGCCACAGATTACTTGACTAAATGGATAAAAGCCATACCCACTAGGAATGCCACTGATTCTGTCATCATTAGGCTCCTAGAAGACTTCATCCTATCTCGGTTTGGCGGTCCAAGGAAAATAATCACTGACAATGTTTCTGCCTTCGGATCCAAGAAAATGGTTGAGTTCTGTCACAGGTACCATATCACGCTTGGTCATTCAACTGCCTATTACCCCCAGGGTAATGGATTGGCTGAATCATCTAACAAAATCCTGGTCACAATCATTAAGAAGCTGCTGGAAGAGAACAAAAAGTCATGGCATAAAAAGTTGATACATGCTTTGTGGGCCGACAGGCTCACCACAAAGAAATCTATTGGCATGTCACCATTCCAGCTGGTTTATGGAACAGAAGTAGTTTTCCCTACTAGCCTTGGAGTTCCAGTGATCAAACTGGTCCAGGAGATCCAATCAGAGGAAGACAGCATGATAAGGAGAATAAATGAAACAATCCATCTTCAGCAAACAAGGGATCAGGCTTACAACAGAGCAGTGAAATTTCAGGACAACATAAAGAGGCAGTTTGACAAAAGAGCCAAAGCTTCAAATTTCAAAGTTGGAGACAAAGTTCTGAAATGGGATTCAAGGAGAGAGGACAAAGATAAACATGGAAAGTTTGACAGCTTGTGGCAAGGTCCATTTGTCATCCAGGCCACTGTGGGTCCTAATGCATTTTTCTTACAAGAACTTGATGGTACAGAGCTGTTTGAGGGTCCTGTCAATGGCAAGATGCTCAAACACTACTTCTGCTAATTTTCATTTCTAGTTCCATTTCCATTGTACATACCATTGCAGTTTTACTTTCAATAAAATAGAGAAAATGTTTCCAAAAATAGAGAGGGTAGAGGTTCAAACATGCTCCAAACATGGACCTCTGAAAAGTGCAAAAGATTGGCTCTAATATGATCAAAATCTGAGCCAAAGAAAAAGGGACAGCTGGTCCTAACACGCTCAAAATCTGGACCAGCAAAGGAAAAGGAGGAATAAGCTCTAACATGCCTAAAATCAAAGCTGAAAACGAAGAAGAAAGGGCGACTCTAATATGCTCAAAATCTGAGTCACAAACAAAGAAGGATATTTCAAATTGCTGATTTCTTGCCTTCACAGTTTTGTTTGCAGTTTTCTACAAGTCTTCACTCCAGCAAGTCAAACAGTCTAATCCTGGCTTGGCTGTTTTTCAATTTCCTGTCTTAGGATGTAGGAGAAGAAATCTGTTGGACAGTTTAATCCCAGTAGATGTTAGATTAGGTAGAGAAGCATATGAGGCCAACTGTTTAATCTGGTCCCATGGAGCAATAAGGGTAGACTTAGAATAGGTTTGTTTTTGTTTTGGAAATAAAATGTAAAGGGTCTGCTAGCTCAAATGCACCCTAAAGAAGAAAAATGCTAGGATTGTAGTGTGGGTAGGTAGTTTGATTGGGAGAAATATTTATGTTGATGTAACATATTCATATTGTGGCAGCTGATCAAAGAAAGGTATGTGCCAAGCAGCAGGCATCTGGCCTACTCCAAAGATTGTGTCTAGTTTCTTGACTCCTTCAAGAAGAAGCCATCCCCATGTGGAGCCACTGTTAGCCCCCCTATGAAATTCTTGACAAGTAAGCTGGGGGCTAGGTTGTTTTGGAGCCTTCAAGGAATGTCTTTTCCCTGAAAACCCACCCTCCTTGAAGTCTCTTTGTGCTATGCCTAACATTAATCCCCTCTGCTGGTTCCTTTCCCTAAGGCCTGCATTTACCCCTTGTACCCCTGCAAAATGTCCCATTTTCTCCCCTTTTCCTCCTTCTGTCAAAGTCCCTCTTTTCCCCTTGTTATTTTCCCTATTGAACCCCCTAAATCCCCTCTAAAACCCCTACACCCTTTGTTTTCCTAAATTCCCCCTCCATTTCCCCATCATTACACTTCGGGCCTCGAAATAAATTATAGTGGCTTTAAAACCCACTTTCTGACTATATGATAGGCCCAGCCCCTTCTCCGCTAGCCCCGCGCCCTTTTCTCCCCATGTAACCCAGCGTCGTGACCTAAGCGCTGTCCCCAAAGGCGCTTCCCATAAACCATGAAACTTTATAATAATACTTTATATTATAAAGTCCCCCGCTTTCATCTCCACCATCCATTTAAAATATGATCCGACGGTGCGGAGTTCACCCGATCAGTGGTCCCCACTCTTGTCCCCGCGCACTGTTCAAAACCACCTGTTTATTTCGCACCGCCCTTGGGCCATGGGCGGTTTTTCTCCATCGCCCAGCAATTCCACCCATTGCTCGCCACCTGTCCTCCTGTACGTTTTCAAAACCACCAGCTCCGCCCGTTAAAGTCATCCCCCGCGCGTTATCCTTCGACTATGGATGTCGAGCGAAATCCACGACAGCCGTTAGATATGGAGCGGCCCATCCGACGGCTATCGCTCGTCGAAGGTGCCCGATGTTTAATGAAGTTGCGCGGACGATAATCCATGTCCACTCCGCTGACCGCCATCTCCACCAGAGCAAGTTTCCATTGCTCCTCTGCATTTTTCTCCGCCATGTCATCGTCTGCACGACCATTCTCCTTCTCCACATCATCTGCCACCCCATCCATGGTTTTCTCCGCAGGTTGCGTGTTTTTGCAGGTTTATCAGTTGGTAATGGTCCGCCATGATTACACAGCGTTTAATGCAGCGGCAAAGAATTCTATGCACAGTAAATTAATGCATAAGCCAATTTTTTGCATCGGCAGAGCCTTTCTCCATTGAAGGACAGAGTTTAAGCTCTGCAAACCCCGTCCGGCACCATTAAAGCTCGATTTGCGCCATCAATGGAGCAGCAGTGACCTCGAGGCACGCAAATGCAGATATTTAGGCCTCAAGCTCAGAATTAAAACATTATTATGGGGATTAAAGAGCTCGATCCAGTTTCTCAGAGGTAAAGCATCGGTTTGAAGACCTCGAGGATAAATTAGAAGGTCCTGACCATGAGTAAAAGGTAACATCAGGGTTTATCCATCAGCAGAATGTCTTTCTTCATCAAGTACAGGGCGCCCATACAGTTTTTACTATGCACGTTGTCCCTGAAGGATTTTCCACCCTAACAACAGTTCAAAGCAATCAGAACATTTATGTAGCAGGCCACTCAATGGTTCATTCGCCTTTGTTTGTTCACCACAAGTACAGCAACACAGCCGAAATATGTCAAAGTCATATCCAGAGAAGATCACTCCTGCATAAAGTGATGAAAGAGATTAAACATTCAGCAGTCAAACAGAATGGGTCTCGGCCCTCTATTCTTTTCTGTGTTTAATATCACATTTAGTGTTCACCTACCTCCTCAGTCGATCTTCTGTTCATCCTCTGCTATAAAGCATAGAAGGAAATTATTGTAAAGGTTGTTGATTGGATATCAGTAGATTGCAAGCATTTTCCTCTTGAGACAAGTTCTCTGTGTAATATTGTGAGATAGGCTGAGATTGGATGTATTCAGACTGAATGTTCAAGATGTGGGAAACGTTGTACCTGATTGGTGTTGTTTTTAATATGATAAGCACATTTCTTTGGATACTGATCTAAAGAAGCTGGTGATGTTTTCCTTTCTCTGTATTTGTGATTGACTTGCTTTCATTTCATTACGTTTCTTCAGGCTCGCATCAGAAGTTTAGCATAAGATTTACCCTTGATAGGTACCTTATGTTGCTGCTCTCCCAACCTTTTATGTTTTCTGCTTATATGTGTATCTGAATATTGATTTCAATAGATTTAACCAGTGTAGTGGATGTCATTACCTGCTCTCTGATGTATGAATTAATGAGATCTATGTTTAGAGGTTCTTGTTAGGATTTAGTTAGATGAGTTGAGAACACCGGGAGGTCTAGAACCCTGTCTCTGCCTCACTAGGATCTTTCTATCTCATTAAGCCTTTCCAAGTTCCCTTGTGCTGCCTCCGGTTTTGTCCAAGCAGGCCCGAAGTTAAATTACCTCTGACCTGATCTATAGACAGAATTGGCTGGTTCCCCTTCACTCATTTTCAGTCCTTAATGTTCCATTCCATCAACCATATTTTAAGATCCAAATGCTCTAGATGACTAGCCCAACTGAAAGCTTGCACATTGAACACAAGTAAACCGTTTCTTGACTCCATTTCCCAATGGCCTTGGTGTTCCCTGAGTTATCTATCTTTGCCTAGTTTCCTCTTTGCTCATCCTTATCTTATATTGGACCTTTCTTTCCTGATTCCCAACAACCAAACACAAACAATCAAAAAAACAAACCCTGTGCCTATAACTAGCCTAAAACCTTAACATTTGAGCTTCAAAGACATAAAACCTTTGACTATCATAGAGAGATTCCTCTCTGGACCTAGGAGGGCTAGATCCTAAGGTCTGAAAGTGGTTCTATGTTGTCTCATCTTTTGGTCTTGTCAACCTGGCCAAAACATGGGAACCCGAACAACTTGCAACAACTTCTTCCAGTTTTAACCATTGCTGACTTGTGAAGACTTTACTTGTGAAGAACTACTATTTATGTAGTCATTCCTAATTGGTGAAACTGGACGTAGCGAGAATTGAATCGGTGGTTGATTCAACCATTCTTGGTATCGTTCCTCTCTGATTTTTTCTCTTAATTCAGTCTTCTCTCGAGTTGACATTTTCGTGGGGTGCAAAGAAATATGGTAGGTAGGTCGTTCATCATCACTAGAATCCTAATAATTAAAAAAAAAATTGAACATGATTAGTACAAAATATATGATATCAATTAGTAACCACGTTGACAATATTGCATGATTATAAATTGGTTTGACGTTGAAATAATTACATATTAATCAATATATATACCAAACAATTATAATTATAATCACCATCATTGTCCTGGGATTTTGGATAAAGATGCAATATTGTTACAATTGGCAGGGTGAAGTGGTTGTCCATTTTCATCTACCAAATGCGCCTTACAGTATGCAACTCCTGATAAGAACTTCCGAAGTTTTGGAGAAGTTTGAATATTTTTTGCATCTGAACTCGATGTTGAATCTGCATGAACCTAAAAAAAATTATACATTATAAATTTAATTAAGTTGTGCATGATTGACTGCATAGATAAAAAACATCAATTCAATTAGATAGTGAAAAAATAGAACAAATATGAAGTAAATATTACATTTCCAGATGGATAGGGAGAACTTCGCGATGGACTTTGAGAAATATTATGGAACGAGCTGGATTTTGAAGAATTTCCATTCCATATAATATATGATATTTTCTCCTTGCATCTGAGAAAAACAAAAATAAATTTTTGTGCACAAACCTAAACGTAATTTTGGTGGGTAATGTACAGATAACCACACTAGTGCATTTTTGGTATTGCGCACTGGTGTCGTCTTATAACTCAATGCCCCAGTGCGTTTCGATTAAAGGACGCACCGATAAACGAATAACCGCAAATAAAAAAAGTGCAACCCTAATTTCTTTAAGTGAAAATAAAAGCGGTAAATTGAAAAATGGGCGGCAAAATATTTTCGAAAATCTAAGTTCATAAAACATTTCTTTAAATACTAAACACTTTTCATTATTTCACTATTTTTGCAAAAAATTTCAGCCAGATATTTGCAGGATACATACCTGGAGAAAACATAGCACGAGAGCACTGTGGAGCAGGGAAATACATTCGAACAGAAGTATTCAAAAAATCAAAATTCCAAACCTCTCTTGATTCAAACCTTTGTACCATAGAATTTCAAATGATGTGAGTAAAGTTTATTGTTTTATTGTACTTTTTTTGCAGTTTTTTTTATGCCG
Organism: Pinus albicaulis; assembly: GCA_034641835.2. Classification (NCBI taxonomy): domain Eukaryota; kingdom Viridiplantae; phylum Streptophyta; class Pinopsida; order Pinales; family Pinaceae; genus Pinus; species Pinus albicaulis. The sequence continues at coordinate 115,697,735 of CM076576.1, forward strand.
TAAAAGAAAAAATCAAAGTATATTGTTTGTTTTTTACTTTTTCTATAATTTTTTTATGAAATAAAATAACAAAATCAAAGTTTATTGTTTTTTTTACTTTTTTCTATAGTTTTTTTACCTTTTCTGCAGTTTTCAGAAACAAAATTTAAAAAAAAAAAATCCATTTTTAGAAATAAAACCCTAGATTCTCTTTGTTTCTGAATTAGGACTTTTCAATTTAGATTTATAGGGTTTGTATAGTCATAAGACATCCAACCCATGGGACGACTTGCATAGTCGGATCCCAATCCATGTTGCCCTTGCATCAATCTAAAAAAAAAACATTTTTTTTTCGTCGGTGCGCCCTTCGTAACATAGCGCACTGGTGCACTCTGTTATACCAACGGACCATGAAAATACAATGATAAAAAATTTAAAAAATATATATGTTTTTATCATTGCGCCATATGTAACATACGGCACTGGTGCCCTATTTCATTATGGTGCACTGCAAACGTGTTGTTTTACCAAAAAATGATTTTAGAAAAAAAAACCCTAAATTGTTTTTCTTTCTGTCATTTATTCTCCCTCTTTCTGAGATTTCAGAATTAGGGCTTTTCAATTTATATTTATAATGTTTTAATTGCTAAATATAAGCCTAAGACATCCAACCAACGGGAGGACCTGCATAGTCGGATCCCAATCCATGTCAGCCCTTGCGTAAATTTAAAAAAAAAAAAAAATCTCAGTGCGCTTTGTGTACCTGAGTGCACCGATGCACTCTATTATCCCAGCACACTGCGTAAGTACTGATCAAAAAATTATGTCAGTGCACCATTTGTAAAATATGCAGTCGGTGCGCTATTTCATTATGGCGCACCACGAACGCTCTGTTTTGAAAAAAAAAACAAAAACTTTCAGAAAAATACAAACCTTACATTCTTTTTGTTTCTACCATTTCTTCTCCCTCTTTCTGTGATTTCAGAATAAGGGTTTTTCAATTTAGATTTATAGGGTTTGTATTACTAAATATAGACCTAATACATCCAACCGACGAAACGATTAGCATAGTTGGATCCCAATCCATGTGGACGCTTGCATGAATTAAAAAAAAATAGATTTTTTTTATCGATGCGCCTTATGTAAAATAGTGCACCGGTGCTTTGTATTGCCCAAGCACACCGCATAAGTAATGTGATAAAAAATTAATAAACAAAAAAAATTTATAGGTGCGCTATATGTAAAATATAGCACCGATTTATGCACCAAAAATTAACACTAGACGATTTTTATTATTTTATCATGGTTAACCAGTGCAATGATTGACACGTAACGCATCGGTGCTCCTTGTTGACATAGAGCACCGTACGGTCTATTATACTGTTTGTGTGGTGTGTTTGGAATACAGCCACGCACCGACATCGATGCGTACACCATGAATGGAGCACCGGTGTCTTCAGATTTATTTTTTTATTTGAAAAGTTCACAATTTATTTATAAATATATTAATGATTGATATGGTACAGGTTTGAGATTGATAAAGAAATTACTGACAAGAGATCAAGTAACAAAAATATTGATAACACATCAAGAAAAGAAAAATAGGCAAGTTCTTTGTAAATTTTTTACAAAAAATATTATTTTTGAACTATATGTAAGTTTAACTAATATGTATTGTTCATTGTGTATCATGCAAAGCTACAAAATGACAAAGCTGGATAAGATTATTTCTAATCTAGGACCATAAGAGCGTAAAATCTTGATGGAAAAATTGCAAAAGAATGAATCGAGTGAATGAAAAAATACTATCGATCCAATATGAATTTATTTTTTTAGTTTTCATTAATAATATAGTTAAAATTATTAGATAACATGTGTGAAACAAACTATTAATTCACATCTGTTTAATGTTCTACAAGGACCAACAACTCAAAAAATGAATGTTGTTTTAAGAAAAGAAAAAAAATAGAACATGCAAATGAAAATGAATTGCTCCTTAACTCATCTGGAGTGGTGTTGGAAGTTAACGACAAGGGGAAAAAATTTTACAAAAGTTTGAGGGATCTAGTGGAACGAATGTATAGATGTTATTTCCACTTACAATACAAAAATCAATCCAATGATTCCAAGAACCAAATTTTATCTAAACTACAGGAAGAGTTTCCAGAGAATTTGCCAATGAAACATGTCAAACTTTTAATAGCAAAAATGTACAACAACAAAAAAAATGAATGAAAAAAAGTAATATTCCTTTATATGTTTGTCTAGAATTATTTATAAATATCACTTTTGTTATACTTACTTTTCATATATCAATATAAAAAATAAATAGTTTATTGTCATGTTACATTTTCAGGAAGATTATGAAAATCTCAAATGATGAACAAGCTGATATTAGAAATATGCCAGTAGGAATGTCCAAAAATGTGTACAAGGAAATGGTCAAAGAAATGGAGAAAATTGCATCGCGGGAGGAGTCATCTCAACAACAACGTGCTTCAAATGTAATATGTATTCATGGAATTTTTTGATCATTAGGTACAATAAATAAACAATTTAGCATTAAATATTAATTTTCAAGTATTTTCTTGCAGAAAAAAAGAAGGAAAATGGAACCCATTCAACGCATAAAAAAGGACAAGAAGGAAGAAAATGATTGATATCTAAGTTTGTGAGTAATTGTTACTTCCTTATAACAACTTAACTAAATTTCATTTTTGTATTTTTTAAGTTTTTTTACAAAAATTATCATTGAATGTCTTCAAACAGGAGCTAACATACAAAGAAAAATCATCAGAGGAATTGATTGAAATTGGGTTAAATATGGGTTGTGAGTATATATTGGCATATCAAAACTTAATTGTGGAATTTGTAAGCGTCTATCGATCTTGTTTTACTTAGCTCCATCTATAATTAATAGAAAAAATAAATCTTCTATATTAAATATATGATTTTTTATGGGGTATAAAACTTGCAAGAAATGAAGTATGGCACTGCGCCAATAGATCAAATCTTGAAAGATGGCATGTTACGTGGTTTTGAAAGAATGTGTATAGTTTATGAGTCAATTGTTGCATTGGTATGTCATTTCTTTTCGATTTACATTGATGTATGTTATTTAATATTGCAATTTTCATTATTCTCACTAATGTATATACACTCATTACAGTTTATTTTTATGTTTGTAGATGGAAGGTGAAGAAGAAGAAAACAATCAACACCATGAACAAAACATTCCTGAAAATAACCCAAGGCATGGAAGTAGCTCTAGCAATGACAACAGTTCAAGCAAAGAATGATGATCACTATGTTTGGATATCAAAGTAAGACGTCGTATTTTTTGAAAAATGTCTGTGAAATCATACATATTCTTTAATGTAATGGACATAGTGTCCCAATTGAAAGATAAAGGGATACTAATAACTGTCCCATTTTGTATGACAAAGAATGTCTTATTCATATATGTATAATAAAAAATGTTTTAATTTATTCAATTGTATTCTCTGTTGTCGCTATTGCGTTCTCCATTATCGTTCTCAAATGCACTAATAAAAATTGAATTCATATGAATATTGTTATAAGATATATATGTGTCGACTTTTGATGAATAATGAATTTTAAAAAACCACAATAATTATGATATGATATAACAAATTAATCCAAACATCACATTCAAATGCATTAATAAAAATTTAATTAATATGAATATTGTTATAAGATGTGTCGACTTTTGATGAATAATGAATTTAAAACAATCACAATAATTGCACTGTCACAGGTCGATGTTTCTAAAAAATACAAAATGAAAACCAGTGTGCGTATTCTTATACTAGTGCACTTGTATTCTTAAGCGCACCGGTGTGTTTTTACGACCTATGGGCACTGCAAAAATACCAAAACCAGTTAAAAATATCGAGGCATTTATGCGATATGGCGCTTCAATGCATTTATGTCTATATACACACCAATGCCATTTTACGACCTATCAGCACCGCACGAATATAGATACCAATTATAAATCTCGGTGTGTTTGTGTGATACTATGAACTAGGGAATTTTTGTGTATATACACACCGGTGCATTTAGACGACATATGGGCACTGAACGAATACCGATACCAATTATAAATCTCGGTGAATTTGTCTGATACTACGCACCGGGGAATTTAAGTGTCTATACGCACCAGTGTATTTATATGACATATTTTCATTGTACGAATACCGATACCAATTATAAAGCTCGGTTCATTTGTGTGAAAGGGTGCACCAGTGTGTTTCTATAAGTCTACGCACCAGCACGTTGATACGACCTATGGGCACCACTCAAATCCCAAGACCAATTATAATGGCCTCATGTGTTGTATCACCAACACTACGCTCGGGGTTGTTTTTATACCTTAACGGACTGATGCATTCTTCTTCGACCGCCCCGGGGCACCGTCTACAGGTACGCACCGGTGCATTAAAGCCTGATTAGCGCATTGAGGAAAAAAACATCCGTAATAACCTCCAACCGCCCATTGTTTTTTTAGTTGTGTTGAAATTCCGTTAAAAGCTCCGCCAAAACCTCCATAACCATAAACGGATGGGGCTAGCATATGTTTTTTTGATAATTTTGGTAAATTTTATAAGACTAAAAACCTCCTTTATAACCTCCGCTAGAGGGTCTTTTCCTTATAGTTTCACTAGCTCATCTCTTAGTTATAACTAGTTAAATTGATTTTAACTCAATTTCTTGAGTTAACTAATTACAAATCACACATAACTGTAACTGGACCCCCTAAAATCATGGGATAACTCTACATGCCTCCGCTCTGACCTCTAAATCGAATTTCCTAAGCCAAATAATTCTTCTCGACTCAGTTAACTAATACAAGCTGTCATGAGATGAAATTACAATTTTTCTTCCAATTGCATTAAGGGAAAATTAAATCAAAAGCCACCTTGGGTTCCATTTCTCGATGTTATTTTCACTATTTCTTGTTGCGAATTTCAACACTCCCTCTCAACAATAAGGGAATTCAATCTATCCCAATCTGGTACCTTTGGAATGTTCAGCATGCAACACTTCTCTAGAGTTGTTTTCTCCTACTGCTAATTTCAACACTCCCTCTCAACAAGAAGGGAATTCAATATATCCCAATCCAATACCTTATGTTCTACATGCAACACTTCTCTAGAGGTTTTTTCTCCTGCAACTCCTGAAATTGAAAAGCCTCCAAAAAAATTAATCAGTATGTGGCACCTATCATTAGAGTTTCTAACTTCTACCGATTACTGCACTGTCTGTTGAAAACTCTGCACTGTTGCTGACCATTAGAGAACTTTGGAGGTCTAAAATGGGCCTCCTAAGAAAAATGTACAACCAAAATAAACTTTATAAGAACCAATAGGATTCAAGATGATGATGTCAACCATGGGGGATGCTTCACCATTATTGGGGTAAAAAAGTAAAAATAATAAAAAATAATAAAATAATAAAACTACTTTTTCAACATGTATTTTCAACTTATCTCCCTAATATTTTACTCAAATTTCGAGCGGGAGTACTTGTTGGATGCAAAATTTAATTCCCCATCCAAGGAGTACCTATGTTGCATACTTTCGATGGACCTTTCTACAAAAAAAATGAGAAATACATGAAAAATGTGATTGCAATCACATTTTTCATGTATTTCTCATTTTTCACATAGAAGAGTCCATTGAAGTATGAAACATGGCCACTCCATGGACGAGGAATCAAATTTTTCATCTAACGAGTTTTCCCGCTCGAAAATTGAGTAAAATCTTAGGGAGATAAGTTGAAAATACGAGTTGAAAAAATAGTTTTTTCCTTTTTCCCTCTAAAATTTGATGATGTAATCTAATATTATTTTATTATTTCCACTATTATTTTATAATTTCCTTAGGAGACCCATTTTAGACCTCAAAATTCCCCTAATGTCTGAATTTGTTCCATCTTCACTACTGCCAACTCTATTTTGCGCTCGAGTATATGACATATGTCAATCTGATTTCTATCTTTCTAACATCTGAATGCATCAATCCTACTAGTCCTTCCTGCTATTGTGTACTGTGAGCTCCCCGTAGTAAGGCATGATCCATGAGACAAGAAATCTCAATGGATCCTGCCCAAATTTCTTCTCTTGGGATTATGTCTTCAAATCACCCCACTTGTCTCCTGGAGGTATCGTTGCATGTGCTCCCTCTACCCACCTGGCACGAAAACCCCCCCTACTGGAGGTCTCTTCTTGATTTGATGCCTCTAGTCGGTCTCCTCTCTTCTTCTACAATTATGGTTGCTTCACAACTTTCTGAGACTACTTCTAAGGCTACATGTTGAGAGGTAATTTAGGCTCCCTCTCAACCACCAAGTCACCGGCCTTTTCTTTTCTCCTCAAATCTTTGGATGCATCTTCGACCTTGAGAACATACAGGTTCTTGACTCATACACCGATCTGTTTCACCCGTCCCGTGGCAATGTCTCTAAGGAATACCTTTCCTTTTCTAAATATGACATCATAACCATGGTATTCCAATAGCACTACGTAGACAAGATCCTTCTTTAGTCTTGGAACATACAAAAATATTTGTCAGTCTGAGAGGGGAGCCGAACTCTCTCTGAAAGTTAATTGCACCTATGCCAGTGCGCTATACCACCCATCATATCCAAACTCTATGTTTTGTTGGAGGTCCTTCTCATCCAATTCATTAAAGGTATCTATATTCCCCGTGATATGGAACGATTCACCGTTGTCTAGATACCACATGCATCCCATTACATTGTTGGTCATGCATGCAATGAGAGTATAATCAAGCTCTAACTATGAAGCTAGAGATTCACTTGTTGCTACAACTACAAGCTCCTTCTTGCTTGCCTTCTATGGACATTTGAGGCATATTTCCCATGCTCATGACAGTTAAAACACTTTATCTTGGAGAAGTCTCTCTTGCCCTCTTCACCTTGGGGCTTATTTCCCTTCGATTTAGTTCCTTTTCCGACCAATGCAAAATATTGTTCTTCGTCTATGCCAGAGATCTTGTCTCTAGTGCTCCACCTTATCTCTCGTATTACCAAGCCAAACCAAACCCCTCCTAGTCTGGTAGCTTCTCCCTCCCATTCACAAAGTCCTAGTAACAATGCAAGCTCTTGGGAAGGCCTAGAAGAGTTAGGATCACCAAATCATCCTGGGCTACTGTCAAACCAACACTTCCAAGTTCATCTCGACATTATGTGAACTTCGTCAAGAAATTTGGTATCGTCTCGCCCTCCTCCATCTTGATCTTTCTGATATTGTATTTCAGCGCCAAATTCCTGTGGTCACTGCTATTATGAAACAGATCTGTCAAGGACTTCCACATAGCGTATGGAGTTTTCTTCTCATGGAGATTAGAGAAAATATAATCTCGAACTACCTCTAACAATATCCTTCTCGCCCTTGCTACCTTCTTCTTCCATGCATCAAGAAGTTGAGCATCTACTGTTGCGGGATCGAGAATATCATTTTCTATGAATTCTTTCAGTTTGTTGTCCTTGAGCACTACCTCCATCCTATCCTTCCATGTTATTTAATTCAAATTTCCCTCAAGGGAATATTTGATTCTCAAGCCATTGAAAGACATCTTGATCTTTTATTGGGTCCTGGAGAACAAATCTGCAAATTCGAACCTCTTCAAAAAAAAAACTTTGTTCTTCTCTTCTATTGTGATACATGATGCTCTGATACCATGTAGAAATTATCTAAAGGGATTCAAATGATCTTGTAATGTTCTAAAACAAAATATTGAATCCTTCTACAAATTTGTGGAAACCAAATTCAATTACACAATCACATAACAAGTAAGAGAAATAAATTATCAATTACACAAATTGAGAAACCTTTGCACTATGTTGACTATCTCGCTCTGATCATGCTCGAATTTAGCTTGCAATCTAAGCAAGTTTGGTCCAATATTTAAAATTTTTCTTGCCTAGGCCTGGCCTGCCTTCCTAACACATTCTTGGACTAATTGAGCCCCTGTTAATTTGGAAAACCCCAATTAATGATTGAGCTACCTTCAAGTCTTACCGATGATGTCATGCATGACCTATACAATTTTCAAATTATACAACTGATAGTTCTCTTCCCTTTAGCCTCAAACTCAAATAAGGCTTCCTTAGAAATGACATGCAACAATTGTTTATAACGAATTATAAATTAACAGATTGATCACTACTTGTGAATTAAATCATATTTAATTCACTAGACCTCTCACTAGCTCATCTCTTAGTTACAACTAGTTAAACTGATTTTAACTCGAGTTCTTGAGTTAACTAATTACAACTCACAAATCACTGTAATTGGACCCCCTAAAATCATGGGAGAACTCTACATGCGTCCTCTCTAGCCTCTAACTCGAATTTCCTAAGCTAACTAAGTCTTCCTAACTCAGTTAACTAATATAAGTTGTCATGAGATGAAATTACAATTTTTCTTCCAATTTAATTAAGGTAAAATTAAATCAGAAGCCCCCTTGGGTGCCATTTCTGGATGTCATTTTCACTGTTTCTTGTTGCTAATTTCAGCACTCCCTCTTAACAAGAAAGTAATTCAATCTATCTCGATCTTATACCTTTGGAATGTTCTGCGTGCAACACTTCTCTAGTATTTTTTGCTCCTGCAACTCCTGAAACGGAAAATCCTCCAAAAAACTGAATCAGTATGATGCATTTGTCATCAGATTTTCTGAGTGCTACCGGTTACTGCACTGTCTATTGTAAACTCTGTGTTGTTGCTGACTCTGCATTTGTGCCATCTGCACTGCTGCCAACTCTGATATACGATCAAATATGTGAAATTTGTCACTCTGATTTATGTCTTTTTGACATCTGACTACATCAATCCTACTAATCATTCATGTTATTGTGTACTGTGAGCTCCCCGTAGCAAGGTCCGATCAATGAAACAAGCAATTGAAATGGATATTTCCCAAATTTATTCTCTTGGGATTATGTCTTCACATCGCCCCACGTGTCTCCTAGAGGAATGACTGCATGTGCTCCCTCTCTCCATCTGGCTCGAAATTCCCCCCTATTTTAGATCTCTGCTTGAGTGGATGCCTCCACTCGGTCTCCTTTCTGCTTCTCCAATTGTGGATTCTCCACAACTTTCTGAGACTTCATTTTGAGAGGTAATTTAGGCTCCCTTTCAACCACCAAGTCACTAACCTATGATTTTCTCCTCAAAGCCTTGCATGCATCTTCTGTAATATTTCCCAATTAGCTTTAAGCTAGTTGGAATATTAAATTTTGCTTTTTCTTCTTAGTTATAAGAATAAGAGGGTATGGAGACCCATAAATCTCCTTGGTAGGAATAAAATCACTCCTAATGTGAATGGAGATCATCTTAGTAGCTTTATTAAGCACCCTTTTGTGTGAAAATGGGTTGGAGCGTGTAGACGGGGTCAACCTTGACCAAATAAACAGTGCTGGTATGGAAGGAGTGGCATTAATTGAGGGAAAACACAAATTTAGAGGGAGACTCCATGCATGGAAGTAGTGGCTTTAATGAGTGGGGCCCAAGGTGAGAAATCTCACCAAGCATATAAGGAAGGAAGGAGATGGCAGCCATAGAAGGCATGTTTTTTATTATTATTTTATATATGGTTTATATGACTTGTTGCTCTCTTTAACTGTTTAGCGAAGACTACAGTGTTATTTATCACAAGGATGTTCCTGAGCGGGAATCCCATCCTCATCCTCAGGGGACTTTGTGTGCCCACGTAGGTGAGGTGATTGAGCTACATTTCCACATTCTGGCATTAGGCCAAAGCTTTAGTCTTACTATACAACACAGTTTCTTCCATATTTGTGTTTTATTGCAGGGCTGAAGTTGTGGAGGGTTTGTAGGGCTATTTTCTGAGCTTGAGTTTCAGTGGAGAGGTATCCTTTCCATTGGAGGGCCAACAAGGAATTTCCTTGAGCATTTTATCACCATTTGGCACCAGGCCAAGCTACCACCACCACCTACAGCGCAGTTTTATTCCATGACTATGTAATTTCAGAGATCAGTTGCAGGGGTAGTTTTTGTGCATGATTTGGGGAGATGGTTCTTCAGTGGAGGGATCAACCTTTCACCTGGAGAGTCTATTGGAGGAGAGACACATATTTCTATATCAGCTTCATCCATATCTCCCAGTTATTTTGCTACAATGAATCCTCAGCCCTAGGGCTTTGGTTCGCCATTTGTATTTTTTGGTGTATTGTCAAAAACCCTCTTGGGTTGGCTAGGGAAAGTGATATAGAGCCTTTTTCATTATGTATAGCATCTCTTGAGGCATATATTATTTATTTTATGTCATTGTATGATCTCATGTTGGAGCTATGCTCATCATGACTGCGTTGTAGCAACTTTTTGACATTCTGTAAATTAGCAGCACCTCACTTTTGAGGGGGTTTATTCATTGGAGGCTTGTTGGCTCATGTTGTATGATTTGTGCCCATTATATTATATTATTTTGTTGTTGATATGACTAATAATATGTCTCCATATTGGTATATTGTGTTTATACATTGATTTACACTGCTACTTTCCATTTTTGTGTTAAAATATTGTTGCTTCCCAATTTTGGGATATTACAGTGGTATCAGAGCATAATATTGGCTCATCCTATGCATCTTAAGCCAGTATTTCATCAGACGAAGGAGATCCTCTCATAGATAGAGAGAAGAGGTATCTGAAAAGAATAAACCAGAGATATGATTATACAGATGATAAATAAGACAAAAGAAAAACTTCCTTATCAGGAGAAGATGGGAAGAAGGAGTATCCCAAGCTTCTTCTTTGAACTATGCAAGATATTGCAAGAGAAATCAAGGAGATGAGGATGGATAGACACCAATAATCCCCTAAAGGGTTTCTACATAGAGAAGGCTCTGGCATTTCTCATCACTGGAGTGATCAACCAGTGAAGCAGCAGGTTTCCCAACGCTCTACAATGCCTACACTTTTAGCAGTGGGAAATGGAGGGTCTCAAGAACAAGAAACTCTTGAAGATTATTTTCTTGAGTATGTGTCTCAATATCAGAGATTCAAAGACCATTTGAGCTTTTAAGAGATCTGTCAAATCAAGGACAATAGGAGACCCCAGCATCACAATAGAGGTGGAGGATTCATACAGCACAATGATCTTCACCAGACTATGGGCAGATTTTTCTTACCCACTTTTGATGGGTCATCAAAATGCACTGCCAAAACATGGGTAGAGAAGCTAAACATCTACTTCCAGTTGAACCAAGTACCGGAGATGGAGGCCATCAAAATAGCAGCGCTGCACCTTGAGGGTGAAGTTCATGATTGGTGGTTTCATAGTCTTTCTACATTGGGTCATGCCAATATGACTGCATATTCAGAGTTCACAAGGAGGTTGGTGGAGAGGTTTGATTGAAGAGACCCAGAGGCACCTTTCATTGGGCTAGCTAAGCTCAAACAATCAGGGAATCCAGAAACTTATATTTCTAAATTTCTAAAACTTTATGTTATGGTTCCTGATTTATCTACAGCAAGGAGGGTCTATATGCTTATTGATGGGCTAGCAGAATCTCCACATGGGTTGGTTAAATCTACCAAACCCACTACCCTTCAGGATGCCATTGAGAGGACTAGAGGTCAAGCAGTCCACTCGACCCCGGAAATCCTCAGCAAATAACACCTGAGATGTCAGTTCTGCAATATGAGCATCTGTCGTATCTCGCGAGCCATTGTCGCATCGGCATGAGCTCGTTCAGCTGCAATCTCTCCAGCAGCCGAGATGTTGCCCTCCCCTGAAGGGCCAGCACCACTGCCAGGTCCCCCAGCAGCACCTCCTCCCTGATCACCCTTAGGTCATCGTAGAGGATCATGGCCAACCAACCGAGCCACGGGGCGACCCACCTCACCAAAATCTGCAAGAGTAACCAAAATGATGTCAGTGTCACTAGCAAAACACATAAGTACATGTATACTCAAATAAATGTAGAAAACATACACAACATACCTGTGGGACCCCAAGCATAACCAAAAGGGAGACCCATGTTTGGACCCCCCCAGAAGTCCATCCCTGCGTATGGGTATGGTAGAAACATCTGCAGGTTAGCTTCAAACTAGGCCTCTGTCGTGGAATTCCAGTAACGCCCCACCATGCCACCACCGCTTCGCAGCATCACCAGAGCCCATCTCCTCATATGAGGCTCCCGTGGCCCCCTAGGAGGCACCGCCACTACTGGCCTCAGTAGCACTACCCTCTTGTATATAACGCTACACAATATACTGGCGTACACAAACGAATTAGATCCATGTTGGACCTTGTTGAGTTGTGACACCATCTCGTCAAACCAGAAACGGGCAAAGTCGAAAAAATGCCCGGACCTCAACCTACGCAGTACTACAACCTGCAGGCCTGATGCCCGATGCAGAGTAACCGACCCTGCTAGTCTCACAATCACTGCCAGAGCACATCGCTCTGCCAAATCTGTAACCGATGCAATGTTGATGCACCCCTCTGTAAGAGGCGCCCCACCACAGTGGTGTCTCTGAATCTCTCCAAGTCCACTCTCCTAGCAGGGAGTGGATATCTCAGCACCTTACCCTGAGGCAGTAACCCAATCACAAAGTAAACATCCATCTCAGGATGGATGACCAAGTGTGTCCCCCGCAACACGAACATGTTGTGCCTCCTATGACAATAACAGATCACGTAACGTAGTAGTCGGTCCTGTGACTGAATAAGCTCATTCTCTGCAAACTTCAGGAGTCCCCATAGCGCTAGCTGACAGCGTGCCCCAGCATCAACAGCCAGCTCAGTACAGAGATCGGGCCAGTGCCACTCCCTCCACAATAGCCTATCATCAAAACAGGTACCCATCAGTATAGAAAAAACCCAAAATAGGCAAAAATCCAAAAATATTTTCTGCCTCGGCTTTGCGTGCCTGTCCCTTAAACAGGAATGCTTAGCGCGCGCCTGTATTTTGCATAGGCGCGCTAAAAAAGGGGAAATGAGGGCATTAACGCGCTTACCCCCCAAAAAAACGCACAAGGGGTGTGCCTTTTCCCTGATCACCCACGCAATCTAGGGCAAAAAACAACTAGAATCTGTACAAACCTAGTCTGTACGGACCCCGGCACCATCAAACTGAAAAAATTCAAGTACATGACATCATGAAGGTTACCTCGGCATGATCTCATGAATCCCTGGTGCTCAGGCTTACTGCAACGGCAAGAAGTGCTACACAAGATCTTCTGACCTCTCAAAAACTCAACAAGTACCAATGAATTGAATTAGGGCCATATCCACATATATATCGCCCTTTTCAAAAACTTTGGAAGACCATAACGAGAGATCAGAAGCTCCGTTCTTCGAGCCGTAAGTTGTGCCACAATCAACACTTCATGATGAACAGAGGCGATGACACACATTCACACTCCCGGAAAAATAAATTTTCAGCGTCGGCAGGTATGCCCTCTCTCATCTTCTTTTTTAAAGCTCATAACTTTCAATAATATTTTATAAAGAAGATGCTTTCAATTGAGGTAGTTGTTTTTGTAGGAAAATCTCGCAAACCATCCACAACGTCATCTCCTGAAAGTTCCAGAGCAAGTGTCATTCTACCCCCAGCATGATCCAATCCCAGCAAACTCTGATATCCTGACATCATTTCTCAATCAGAAATAAACCATAGGGTCCTCATATTTTAATGTGTTTATCATCACCTCACCTTACACATGATAAACATCCTCGTTGGTCGGTAGAGCCTCCCCTCCATGGCACTCGTCACTCACAGTAGACCATATATCACAAAAAAAGTGATGCCGTGGCCATACCACTTCAGTCCGTGAAGCACCTCATGCCCATCCATTCACCATGCATAAGGTCAAGTTTATCATACAAGCTAAAACCCCCTTCCCAGATGACCAGGTTTTAGAAGCAGATCAAGATAACACCACTGTGCCTCGCATTTGGCCCACCATACCTCCACCAGCATAATCCCATCTGCGATACTTTCTCATCTGCTTCATCAACCCTGCACATGATACCAACCAACGAGACCCCCACCCTCAGCAAAACACCTTCCTCACAACATCAGTCAGTGAACACTTTCATGTTTTGGGGTACCCGTATCTATGTTTTGTACAAACCAAACCCCATTATTTTATTCTTTTGGTAAGTGTACAAAGATCCTGAATGGTGCACTACGTCCTTCACCCTCTCATTTCATCTTTTCTCCCACGGCAGCAGTCCCTGAACACCCTTGGTCGGATTATTATACCCCATTCACATGCCACCTTGACATTCATAGCCAGTTTATACCCACCCTGAAAGCCCTATCGACTCCAAGGATTTCTCCATCAGAAATAACTATGACTGTCGCCAAGCTGCTTAGTATACTCCGACCTTGGGTCACTGAATCCCCATCATTAGTTTTCAGTCACCCCTCACCAACATGCCTATGTTAAACCCATCGCATCACGGTCCTCAATCCCTCATATCGGCAACCCCTCATTTTGTTGAGGCTTCCTTTTTGTCGACTTCGACACCTATTTTTCAAAAAAAACGGTATCTTGGATCACTCCTCCCCATACAAGGGTCATCCTCGGGTGGCATTGTGGGAGACATCATTATCCACAAATGTCATCGATCCTCCTGAAATTTGACTACGACAAAAGCTTTCATGTCAAGATGGTATCATACCTTACAACCATTTCACTTTGATCATATTTGTTGAAGACCCACATATCCATAAGCGTTTCTTTCAACAATGCTTACACGGGAAGGTCTCATCCAGCACCTATGTGTACAATGCGTAGCTATATGCCATACCAAGTTTACGCATATGGGTACCATATTCCACCTATTGTCAAAGAAAAATGCCCCTGAGGGCATCGACAGTCGTTGTCATCAACCACTAGATCACTACCATATCAGTGATACCGACAGAACATGTATCTGTCAAAATAAATTTGTTTAACTAGCCACAGCATCACAAGCATGGGACATTCCTACGTCGTAGAAAATTTGTATATGTATTGTAAATTGTATTTTCTTACAGGGATCCCTTAGGTCATGGTCATTCTTGGAAACGGTGTAGGGTGTTTTCAATTCCAAGATCCACGCAGGTCTCTCTCTCTCTTTGCGCACGATACAAAAAAGAAACTATAATGTATTTCGGCTATACAGTGCCTCCTATACCTCACACATTAGGCAGCAACTATTAACACTAGAAAATCGTATAATATAAGACGACATTAATTAATGTCAGGAAAAAGGATTTATAGGGCTGGAAGACATTATAGAATCTGGAAAGTATTTAAAAATCTCTAAGTTCTGAGGAAAATCAAATATGAACTAGTCATAATTGCTATTTTCACGCATAATCCTTCGTAAAGAGTGCCCTTTTGCCCGATATGCGCGCAGTCCTGGGAGTGGCGAAATGTCACTATCTGGGACCACAAAAAGCAAAGGACAAGTGACCCCTTACTTGCAGCAGCCTAAGGACAGCCACCAATGCCTCCTTAGACACTATGTGAGCACACAATGGAATATTTGAAGCACACAAAGGAATCATACCCCTTTCTTGGGTCACCATCCTCCATGTACCAAGAGAGGGAAGGGAGGATTTGAAATCTCCTATATAAGGCCACTATGAGATGAAGAATTTGTGAACACATTGTTATGTTGGCCAGAATTTCCCAAGCAATACCAGCAGTGTGTGACCCGGAGCTAAAGATAGAGGGGACTCAATTGTTGGCCACCCAACAAGTTTGCTCCAACACGGTAGAGAGAGAGGGATACTGCATTGAGGCAAGCTTGGGATAAAAACATCCTTGCATCGGGACCTAGAACCATTGTCTAGGGGCCCTTTGGCAAGAGGGTAAAGTTTCACTCTTATTACTACCAACGCTCAATAAGAGGGGCCTAGAGCCACCGTTCGTATTATTGTTGTCGTTGGACTCTTTTTAGAGCTCGTGTTTATTTGTTTTAGTTTTTAGCTTATATATGCATGTTATTTCTCTATCTAGTATGCTTATTGATTCTAGCTTGTTCCACTAACTTGCTTGACTCCACTTCTTTTTTTGTTTGTTACCAATAACTTAAGTGGATAGACCACACCCCTTAAGTTGGTTGGATTTCGTACACACGTGCACCAAACACACCCAAAAAATGATAAAGGGAGATATGACTTCCCCCTATTTTCTGGGCATAAACCCCCTTCATCCAATATTTGGGGAAATTTTGGAACCCTGATGGCCTTCCAAAAATCAATATTTTTGTTGGACCCTTTCCCACAAAAGGATCCATACTGCGGAGAGTCTTTTGAAGAGAGGAATTTCAAGACCCTCATGGTGTTCCCTCTGTAAGAAAAATCAAGATTCTACTGAGCATCACTTTCTTGAATGCCCTTTCTTTGTAGAAGTCTGAGTTTATTTTTTCTCACATATATGCTCAAGAATAATATGGACCAATTCAATACAAAATATGTTGGGAAGATGGGAAACATGTTATGAGGGTTTTTTTGCAAGAAAGAAATTGATGAAAAGTATTTGGGAAGCAACTCCAAAATTTGTTTGTTAGTCATTGAGGTTGGATAGAGTCATATTTCAGAACTAAAATGGTAATAGTGTCAAATCAACAGCAAAAGAAATAAGGCTTTTGGATGAAGCTTGACGAACTAATGAAATTACAGATGAGGATCAAAATTTGGATGAGAAGGAATCAACTTGGGTGAAAACATTCAATATCAAAACTTATCCTAAGGAAAATAAAGTTGAAAAGGATAAACGGAAAATAAGGATCTTTAACAAAGAATTCAAGGAACGACTCTTCCAACAAAATTATTTTATATTATGCTTTTACAGAGTAGCTAAAGTAAACACAAGGGTGACAGGAGCGGGGGGTGATTTTCCACCATTAGAACCAACAAGAATATAGTTTTGCTTAGGGGTTGGGAATTTCTTCTAACATTGTTGCAAAAGTGTATTCTCTCCTCCAAGGATTAATGCATATTTTTTTATTGGGGATACAAGAAGTGATTATTATTGGAGACTCTCTAATTATAATCTCTCATTCATTTTCTTAGTCCCTTACCCCCTGATCTTAAGCTCTCGCAAATCTTCAATAGGTCCATCAATAGTACCAATTTATTCCAAGGTGACAAAGGTTCCAGGTACTAAGAAGTATCAATTCCAAAGATGAAAAATTGGCCGATTTGGGAACAACTCTCCCCAAATGAGAATTAACTACCAAGGTGAGACATCAAAATCCTCTTTACCCTAATGCATAGTCAAAATGGTCCAAGTTATATTGTTTAACAAAAAATTTGAAAAGGGGGAGGGGGCACCCACCTTTTAAAATTGTAGATTTCCCTATGGCTTGCATGTGGGAGTCTCCATCTATGAAGTTAATACAAGCATCAAATGTTCAATGTGGCATCGTGCAATGGAACGGGGAGTGTGAGAGGAGAATTGTTAGTTTCCGGATGTACTGGATATCAACAATGTTTTGTGCATCAAAGATGTATGCAAGAGAAGTAAATTTAATTCTATTTGTTTTGATGCTCGATCCCAAGTGTGGAAGAGGCTTATCTATGATTTGGGATGTTTGTTTCATGATGAATTTGGAGGGAGGTGGTATCATGATAGAGGATGTTAATGAGAATACTGAGAGGATTTATTGAGGTATGAATTGCATGTTATGGTGGAGAGATGGTATAGTCTGGGTAGTTGTATCTTTGCATGATTTAGGATCTATCATGATGTTGGAGGGGCTATTGTTTTCTCTCGACCTTGGGACAAGTAAAAATTGATCCATAGGGGTCTATGTAAGGTATGGTTTTCCTCCCTTGAGTAGTTTTATTGCTTGTTTCAGTGTTTGATTTGTTTACCCCTTTGGTATTCAGACTTTTCTCAGAGGATAAAATTAGTTTAGTGTGGATTCTGGGATTATTTGTGTTGGGATTCTAATATTTTACTTCTTTATTTTTATGTTTCCCTCAAATTCCTATGGTATTTTAGGTGCATTTTATGTTCTAGTTGGTTTTCTCATCATCTATGGATGGGTGTTTTAGTGGCCAACTTTTGGGTATATTTTTTTTTGTGGTTTGATGGGTCTGTTAGATTCCAGGTCATTGTGGGAACTCACTAACTATGAAGTCAGGGAACAAAGGTCCAAAGGAATGGGTGTATTATTCTCAAATATTGTTGGAAGAAATATTTCCATTGACAGGCAATTGGAAGAACTTCTTGTTTTGTTGATTCGATATGTTCACTTATGTTTCTTATGGGCCTTCTGGTCTTCCCTGCTCAAGTGGGATAATTGTGTATTGGAATGTAGTCTAGTTGTTAGAAAACCAAGGTAAGGGTGATTAACCTTGGAGATCTAAGCTTCTAAGTCTATTAGACTTTGATTTTTCATTGGCACCATTTGTATATAAGGGTTTTTGGATTTTGCTCAACTTAAATATATTGTGGAAATTTGCTTGCATAGTTGATTAGAATGGTTCTAATATTCTGAAGGGTCACATAAAATATTTATTTCTCAATTATACTAGGTATTGGAGGTAGATCCCATAGTTATGTCATTAGGTAGCATTATTATCCTTATAATAATAATTTTGACTCTTGAAATTAGTGGATGTGAAAGGATTAATGTGGAGGAAAGTCCTCCTCCATCGAGGTATTGTGTCAAAACTTTTTCAGCTGAAGACAACTGGAAACTTGAATTGTTTTATTCATCAAGGTTGTCTTCATTCAATATTTGATGTCTTAGATTTCATGGCTCAGGTGGGAGAATTAGTTGGTTTTATTCTACTCTTCAATACATGCACCAAGAAATCAGAAGGATAATGGAAAATATGCAAAAACTTCAAATTAGACTCCAAAGAATTGAAGATCAATTAGATTACCTCATATCACATCACAACTTGAGGAGATTATGCTTAGATGGAATAAATAAAAGGGGGAAATTCCTGGTCTGTTAATTTATGCTTATGTTCTATGCCATTTCAGATTAGGGCACAACACTGAAGAAAATAGAACATACTAATAGATCGATAGAAGACAAGCCATATTAGAGCTAAGAAGTGGTGGCATTACGTCGATCAGCAGGATTCTTCTACCAACAAAGTCTTCAATAGGTCATTCAGCCAAGCGTGTCACACATAACCCCAGAACAACCCAAACAAAGAATACGCAGCTCCAACGCCATCAAGAGAGAGAGAATTCCTCCACACTGTGTATCAAATGAACTCTAAGTCTCTCCAATATATAGGAATCTTTGGGGGTGTGTGACACGTCCTTTAAGACATTTAAGTCAATATTTTATTCTAGGTCGACCTAGCACATAAGTGGAATAAATTCAAAGTATATGTTCTGCTCATCCGATCGAGATGATCTTTAGATAAAACTTACACCTCTCTGAAAGAGGAATCCAATAAAAATATTGCAATCGTCATCTGAGCAGCACAACCCGGAGTTTGGACCTAGTTGTCCAATTTTAACACTCCCTCTCAATTAGGGAGAACTCCGTCCACTAGTGCAATCCAAACATCGTGCGTCATCCCGCCGTAACTTGCTTTGCTGGCCTCTTTATTTCAGAACAGAAGTGGGTCAGTCACAAAGACATCATTCCCAGCTGAGAGATTCAGCCCAGAGGTCAAAACCTCTATCGGACTCACAAAGATTCTCCAACCAACCCGAAGTTGGTTTATCTGACCCGAAGTCAGGCGGAGGTCCGAGACCTCACAAGACTTGATCCCAGATCAAGTGGTTGGACCGTGCCATCCTAGATAGAGAGTACGGAAATTTTTGATGCGTCCATCAGTCTTTGCTACTAGTCTCTAGCCTTTCCCATCTCATTGGCCAAATGAGAGGTACTTCCCATGAGCCCTGAACTCAATGGGTAGGATGCATACGGGGCATAGATAATGAGAGGTAAACCAACTCAATAATCACAACGGTGGGGTCCAAGCACACCAACAAGGTTTGGCAAGCCTAGCCTTGTGGTTGCTCATAGCTCTGAGAAGTTGTCCCCAAAGCCCCCCAGAGCTCCCAGAGCTAATCGTCCAACAGGACCCTAAGAATAGGGTCGATCCATGATACCAAGATTCTCACAGAAGGTTAGGAACATGACCTTCCCCAAGGGCATTGTGAGAATATCCGCGACCTGCTCATCAGTTCCTATATGATCGAGCCTTACGACGCCTCGCTGTACCATATCCCGGATAAAGTGGTACCAGCCATCAACATGCTTGGATCAATCGTGGAACTTGGGATTCTATAACAAATGAATCCCCCTCTGGTTATCACAAAGGATAACGGTGGTATCTAACACGTGCTCGAACAGCTCACAGAAGAGCTTTCGCAACCAAGTGACTTCACAACAGGCCATACATGTTACAATGTATTCGGCCTCAGCGGTGCACAAGGCTACCGACTTTAGATTCCTGCCCGAAGCAGATCTACATGTGAAGTAGCATCCAGATGTGCTCTTGCGATCCACCACACTACCAGCCAAATCGGCATCAGTATATCCATGGAGTGTCATACTCCCGGCAGTGTATCTCAGCCCATGGTCTATCATGCCTCAGAGATATCTCAAGAGTTTCTTGGCACCAACCCAGTGAATGTTATGATCAACCATGTGTTGACTCAAAGTGTTCACTGCACAACATGCATCTGAACAGGTGTTCACTAAGAACATCAAGGTCCCTATGAGTTGACGATACTCAGTAGGACGGGCCCAGCAATGCTGCTACTCAACTTCTTAAAGTTGAGTTCCATGGACTTATAGTCCATCATACCATAAACTTCATAATTTATTTTCCTTGAGAAAGGAAAATCTCGCCAATTTTCCTTGAGAAAGGAAAATCTCACCAGGTCTCTGCTAGACCTTCAGGCCTAGACATTCGTCCTAGGTCCTTCATCTCTAACTCAGCAGCGAGCTCCCTCTTGCACTGATGAATGAGAGGGTCAGCGCCTGTCAGGAAGAGGTCATCCACATACAGCACCAGAATGAGAGGTTTTCCCTTGACAACCCTAAAGTAAAGGTTCGGATCAGCATTACTTCGAGTGAAGCCTAGCTTCATCAAGTAGCTATCTATCCTCTCGTACCAAGCTCTGGGTGCTTGCTTCAGCCCATAGAGGGCTTTCTTCAACCTGCAGACATGGGTGTCCCTATCTTGGACTTCGAACCCTAGAGGTTGCTCAACATACATCTCTTCATTTATCGCATCATGTAGAAATGTGGTCTTTACATCCATCTAATGAAGACTCCATCCTTGCGTAGAAGCAAGGGTTATGATCGAATGGTGGTATATCGGGCCACAGGTGCAAATATGTCATCATAATCTATGCCTTCCTTTTGAGAGAAGCCACGGGCAATGAATCTTGCCTTGAACTTTTCAGCACTTCCATCAGATCCATGCTTGATCTTGTAGAGCCATTTCGAGGTGACCACTGATTTGTCCTATGGTCTTGGAACCACATCCTAGACATCATTCTTCATAATGGACTCATACTCTTCATGAATAGCATCCTTCCAAACTTGATGCTTTACGACTTCCTCAAAGGATCCAAGGTCAAATTGTAAAATAGTACTCATGGCTGCTAGATACCCTGGTATTTATATGGCTTCTTGGTTTTCATTCGGAATTTCCCCCTCTGAAGCCATATGACCCTGAGCCATGAGAATCTTCTTTCGTTCAACAAAGGTATCCGCTCAGGAGCATATACAGATATATTCTCCCTCTTAATTCCAGCTTCTCTTTTGAGAGAAGACATTTATGTCAAATGAGGGCATCCCAGACACCAACTTGGAAAGGAGGACTTAATCTCCCACAGTCAAAGCCATCCAGCAAGCTTTACTGATCATGGTTCAAGATTCCAACGTGTCTGAATGCTGTTGAAACACATCTTACAATTACGCTTCAGTGAGACTATTAATGTCTCATGCTGACTGCTACATAGGTGTCTATCTATGTCACTGTCCAACAAGAGAATATCTCAACAAGCCTCAACTTGTTAGAAGTTGTGTTATTCTAAGGAGGTCTGTTGTAGGTTCCTCAACCAGCTCTCTTAACTGTGACCCACAGAACTAGGAATCCAAACATGATTCCTTCTCTGCACTTAAGAGCTTCATCTACTTATCTGACCTCTCATCCAACACTACTTCTTATTCACTGATCTGGCCAAGACTGCAGATCTCAGTTATGCGATTTTTCTCCTGAATTTCACAGATCTAGGAACCAATCATACAGATTTTATACCCTACTCCATGTCAGTCCATGCAGATCTAGCACAGTCATAATGGTACTCCTGCTCTCTGAACATTGTCCACTGCAATGAGTGCATAACCTGCATCGCCATCATCACTACGTCCATAGGAGATGTTTGTATTAAAGGCTTGGGTGTGTTAAGATAAAAAGGCTGCTCCAGATCCTTTCAGCGAACAGAAGAATTTTGTTCACCAGACGTCCATAGGAGACATGAAGTGTTTATAGTAGACCAGCAATGTCACTTCTTTGGGTCAACTGAGATTTAGCCCTTCAACGCCATAATTAGACCACAACAAATTAAAAATCACAACCCAAGAACTCTTCAATCATGTGCAAAAGGAGCTTTAGCGTGTCCAGGAACTGCCTTCAAAAACTTCAGCGAGTAGTTCAGACTTCAATCTCTTTTATATCGTGTAATGATGCATGAAGAATCCAACGATGGAGTAGCTATAACAAATGGTTCATGAATACAAAAATTTTCTTGTAAACGTAGCAAAAATCTTCAATGAATAATCACTGGATCTTGAGCAAAAGTTCTTCACGCTATGTTGTCAAGTATTGCTGTAGTTTTTGTTCTTCCACAAGCTACAAACAAACTCAAGGCAATGAGAGTCTTTTCGATCATTACATGAAAAGCAAGGCTACCGGAGACATCATCAGGTCTTTGCCCTAAATTGCTTCAGAGCTTCGATCTCTCATTGGAATACTTCAGATCTGCGTGGGTTTATATATAATACGGTGAACTGTTCCAGATAGTTCCTGAACTTTTTGAAACTTGCATGACAAGTTCTATTTTCTGGTTTGAGTAGAAGCCAAATGCAAAATCTTCATTGATATAAAAAAAACTTTCTTCTGTAACATTAATATGGTCATGTTACTGCTGCTGCACAAGAAGAAATTCTTTTAGATTTGACTACACAGAAGAAACTCGAAAATACTGATTAAAATATGGTGATCTATCGCTGTGAATTTCGTTGTATTTGATAAAAGAAAAGGAGGAAGGAACGTGCGTATAATCCAAGGCGCATCTCTTCAATAACAGGCTGCTAACAGCTGACGTGGAAGGCATGCCCTTCTCGGCCACGAAAAAATCCACGTCCATGATCGGGGTTCGATTCTAGGGCTCTCTCTCCCGAGAATCGCATTCTAATCTTTGCGTCAGATTGAACCAGAAGGGTTTTCCCGTCGATGAAGAAGACGGCCAGAATCCTACCAGCTCTGCTGTTGTAGCAGCGGCGGGAATCAAACCAGAAAACTCTTCGTAAAAATCAAAATACGCTTAGAAAACTTCAAACCCTTACATCGGAATAATCTATTATATTTCGGCCCTACGGCCCACTCTACAAGAATCGAACCTGCAACCAGTCACTACAATTCCTTCAATCGCACATTCCTCAGGCTCACATACGATGATGATTTCATTCAAACGTCGATGATTGCAGTGTTTCATTTTACACATGCATCCTGTCATCGCATACATTGCGGCAGCGTTTATCGACCTCGGTGGCATCAATTTCTCGAGGATTCTGCAAACATGGATCTGATGGAAGAAATAACGAGCGCTGTGGCTCTGGATTGACACCGATGCCTGCGAAGCACTGCATCTTTACACTCCAAGCTGCACACATCATCGTCTGTCTCGTCACAAACGTATTGTCCATACCTTGCATAAATTACACAGCGAGGTTCCCCAGGCTCCGCTTCTCTCTGTTCGTAGCACTTAGCCTTGACTGGGCTTCCTGGAATTTCCTCGGTGTCTTCTTCTTTGTTGAAAAAGACTTCTATGATCATGATGTCCTCCTTGATCCGCGTATCCAGAAATGAATATCAGGCTGCCGTAGCCTTGAAACCCTTTTCGTTGTTTTAAACATAATACTTGATTACTTTAAACCCTTACTGCTCCTTGCTATCACAAGAATATATCCGCTGCCTCAGGATAATAATACGATGTTTCAGGAATTGATGCTCCTATGAACAGCCACAAAGAATGATGCCCTTCATGCTGAAGGTTAGGGCACAAAACAACTTCAAAAACAGCCCACGCTGTCACTTGTTGTGGTGGTATGGCCCGCGGCCTACCACACAGCCTAGTTGTAGATTTCAACCAAGGTTTTTAGCCTATACAATAAGCCCCAACAGACTTGATATGTACTTTGTCTTCTCCTTGCTCTGAACCCATGTTAATTTCTGCTTATGTTCTATGCCATTTCAGATTAGGGCACAACACTAAAGAAGATAGAACATACTAATAGATCGATAGAAGACAAGCCATATTAGAGCTAAGAAGTGGTGGCGTTACGGCGATCAGTAGGATGCTTCTACCAGCAAAGTCTTCAATAGGTCATTCAGCCAAGTGTGTCACACATAACCCCAGAACAACCCAAACAAATAATACGCAGCTCCAACGCCATCAAGAGAGAGAGAATTCCTCCACACTGTGTATCAAATGAACTCTAAGTCTCTCCAATATATAGGAATCTTTGGGGGTGTGTGACACGTCCTTTAAGACATTTAAGTCAATATTTTATTCTAGGCCAACCTAGCACATAAGTGGAATAAATTCAAAGTATATGTTCTGCTCATCCGATCGAGATGATCTTTAGATCAAACTTACACCTCTCCGAAAGAGGAATCCAATAAAAATATTGCGATCGTCATCTGAGCAGCACAACCTGGAGTTTGGACCTAGTTGTCCAATTTTAACATGGTCACAAAAGCAATGTAGAATAGTTTCCTCCCAATGGCTAAAATCTTTGTGTTTCATGCCTAGTAAATTTTGTTTTTTGTTAGACAGATTTTGGTGAATCTACAATTGGAATAATAGGGAATGTGGCATATTCAACCTGGAAAAAAGTATGTAAATCTTATATTATATGGTTGAAGATGTATAGAAAACATAGGTTATCAATCTTCCTCTATCTATACTTTTGTATGATGTATCCTAATTGACCTTTATGCTTAGCAACTTTAATACAAATATATTCTCAACTCTTGTTAAAAAAATGATATCGAAATTTCTCATCTTAAAAATCATAGTAAAAAATCAATAACACAAACTAAGAAGCTAAAAAATCAAAATAAGGGACAACATAAAAAGTGTTACATGAACTTAATAGTAAGGAAGCAAAAATTGAGAGGAAAACAGACATTTCTGCCACTAAATTCAAGTTGTTAAATATAAAACACAAAACCATGGATAAAGGAAGTAACATACATCCATTGGACATAAAAAAATAAAATATATGTCTATAGTGGGATGTTATCTACCAACAAATCATCAAAAGTATTAAAAGACGAAAATTCAAACAAGACACAAGATTCAAGGTACCTTCCAGTCATCCTAGTTATAATAGTCATTGTATTATTCAACGAACTAACCAAAGATGAAATCAATATGAGAAATCAAATAAAAATGTTACTATATTAAAGAGAAGCTCAAGTGTGTAATCTTATAATCTACCAAATCACAAAAATAATCCCCACATATTGTTGCATAAACTCAAATTAAGGTGGTCGAACCCTTTTACAATATGACATTTTTTCTCAAGGCTTTGTAACACAATCTCATTTAAAGAATAAAAAATCTTGATAAGGCATTTCAAGCAACAACAAAAACCACAATTTTCTCCCATACATGTTTTCAAAATGAAATGTATTTAAAGGCAAAGGAAATGTAATGAACACATGCACACACACTAACAAGTTATAACCTAATGAAAAAAACAATTCACCATTGAGACAAGTCAATATGTGTAGGCATACCATCACATTACATTTTATCTATCATTTATCGCATTAATTATCAACTATTATCGTATATGGATTCAAATCATTGTTCTTCTTATGTTGGATATTTAGTTAAATATATATTATTATTAGAACTTTGGAGTGTTAATTCCTCCCTCAAAAAGAGGTTTTCCAACAATTAAATGTACTAGGGATGAGCTACACCATCCAAAGGGAGTTATGGCAGAGCTTGCAATGTTGTAAGGGCCAATGGGTTCAATCTCATCATGCTTGAAATAATCAATATTAGTCTTTACATTTTTTCTTGGCATCATTTTCATCTAAGGATTAAATTGAAATAAGCATGTCATCTCCTTAAATACCAATCAAATACCTATCATCTAGGTAGGGAATCACAATCAAATATGCTCCAATGTAGCACCCTATAAGGCTTGAATTAATAACAAGGTGTTATTATTCACTAGTTACTCCATCTATTTCATCATTGAAAAATTAAATCGAGTACAATATAGGTTATTTAACCCGTTTATAATATTATAATGTGTAATTTACTTGATCTATGAGTTGTAATTGAGTTAGAGCCAAAACCAACCTTTCTCCATGGCTCTCAAATGTAATTTTACAACATTTAAGCTAACATTTGAAACAAAATTTACTAAGAGAATTTTCAACGTTTCATTTCCGATTTAGTAAATAACCTATTTAAATTAAACAAGATTGACACCTCCTTTATTTGTTGAAATTGAGATTAAAATGTGGGAAATGTGATTTTCAAAATATTTATAGAAATGAAGCATTTCTAGAGCTCTTTTATATAATACATATTTAAATATTATTTTGATCATACATATTCAAAAAGATGGAAAATGTTAAATTATCTTTAAAAAAACATGAAAACATGGTTGAATTACTGGTTTAATAATGACCATTAAAACATTAATCATCCATTACATATATAACATACATCATATATTAAATTGTAAATCCTAAACAATGACAAAGTCCAGGACCACCCACTTATGTGTTGTAACCCTTATCTAATGATGAGGTGTGTTGGGCCTCCAAAATGTCATCCTCTTTTACCCTTATTTTCATCATTTTTACCATATTCCGTAACTCTTTACCATATTTTGTAGCTCCATAACCCTACATTAATAAAAAAATTCATAATCATGTGGGTTTATCATTATTATTTTTCAAGTCATTTATTTTAAGTATTTTAAGAGAATTTATGATTAAATTTAGAAAATTAACATGTTTTCATACATATCTAAAAGTTGTATGAGTTTTATGATATTTTAGGCCTATTTGAAGATTATAGAAGAGCCTTATTTGGCCACTCAACCACAAATTCGAATTTCAATTCCAACTCATGAAGATTTGTGGAATACTTGTACAATATTTGGATCATTGTGTAATATCCCCAAATAGGGACTGCTCAACCATGCATGCATAAAAAACACATTTTTGGAAATATATGATATATATTATGAAATCAACACTTGGATCCTTTATATCAGACAATATACAACATAAATCCAAGAATAATACTGAAACAAATCAAACTAGGTGGGTTAAACAGACCTCCCACACCTAGGATTGCTAAAAAAAGCTAAAACCCCAAACGTTGCAACACATAAATTTCTACATAAATATTCTGCGCAGTCTAATGAGGGTATCTACACATGAATAGCAGATACAAATAGATCTGATATTATATTAAACAATATGGCTCAGAAAAATGAGATCTAGTCTCCTTTATACAAAAGCTAGAGAACTCGGGAAGGGTTTCTAGGACTACACCCTGAATACAAATGGTGATCTTCAGCAATATGACTGAATAATCACTACCAACTGTAGCACAGGAGTATAGAAGGCTATAATAATATATATCTTATTCAAATATGATCAAAGGTCTTCCCCCATGGAATAATCAACCCTCCAACCACAGGAAAACTCCCCGAAAGAGCCACAAAAGACACTGTTGAAACTGCCCTCCAGAAATAACGCAATTCCAGAATGGAATAACGCTGTAGGTGATGCAAATGTGTTTTCCTACTACCAAAGATCTTATATCATTCTAATAACCACCCAAACTGATCCTCCAATGTAAGGAAACCTCCCTCCTATGCAAAACCAACTCAGAAAGTGGGTTTCTCAACCCTCCACTGCAACTCAACACAACCTCCTGTAGAAACTGCGCTAAAATTGAAGACTGAAGCAAGACTGAAGCTTGGCACCAATGCTAGATGTGTGGAATGATAGATTGGGTCTCTCCCAAGAGCTACTCAAAGGGAATAGAAGGAATTCCTGAACAAGAATACCTTAGTGCTAAACAGCATCGGCAATCTTATCTAAACAGCTAAAGATAGCAAAAGTCTAAGCAGACATCAAAATACAATTCCTAAGTTAACCCCAAATGGCTACCAACCTATTCCTTATAAACTAAGTGAGCCTTCTCAACTTGGGTCCCACTCAATAGGGTTTCCACCATCACACAAACAATCTCCCTCCAAAACTACGTTGTGCCTTCATTAGAGCCACTCCTCTAAACTGCGTTGTTTGATTTGGTCAAGGTTGACCTCTTCAACCTGCTTCAGCCCTTTTCACACCTAAGGGTCTTCAATCCAGCTCAAGTATAGCTATCTAGGTTGAACCTCATTCACATTGAGCTCTTTTATTTGATGATCCACTCCTCTTACATTTATGTTGTTGACTTGGTCAAACTTGACTTTGTCCATATGCAAAATGTCCCTGTTCACACATGAGAGTGTAAAATCCAGCTGGAATTATGATCCCCTTTCATGCTATGAGGGATTTTATCCTTATTTCTGAAATATATGGGCCTCCTTACCCATTTATTCATCTCCTAAGTGACATTAGAAAATTTTAATATTCCAATTTGTTGCATGCAAATTTTGGAATATTACAGTCCTCCCCTCCCAAATGTTGCTTGTCCTCAAGCAACTGCAAGGATAGAACTGAAGATCATCCTCTTCTCCCCCTGTAGCAACCTCATAAGATAAAATCCTCCAAGGATCAAGGTGTTGTCTCATCAATATATCTCCAAGTTGCCCCTCCCAAGTAAACAAGCTAGCTTTTGGTGAACACCCCAAATAGCCATCATTATGTGATATTAAAATATCAATGGAGGCAACAATGGGTGGTATAAAGGCCTTCTTGAGGCATGTGGTCTGATATATATTGGGATATACCATCACCATATGAATCTCCCATCCCCAAGCTATCATCCATACCAAATTAGTTACCTCCCAACATGGCAACTCCTGAAAATCCTCCTCCACCTTGAGCTCCTGCAAGGTAGGTGGGCTGAAATTCTGAACATGGTAGACAAAGTAGCCTAACCCATGCTTTCCTCCTCTCCACTTAAGATAAGTGCAGAGAATTTGTTGATCTTGGGCTGCAATAATGTTGCCCTCAAGTGGCAAGAAGAAAACTAGATCTCCAAAGATCCCTTTCCCAACGTTGTGAATTAAGCTGGCCCAAACCATCTCTTACATGATGGATAAGAAATCACCACCATATGGCATTCCATCCATCTCATGGCCCTCCTCATAAAGAAACAAAGATTTTGCTGTGGTGGCCATATCTCCTCCCATGCTCCCCTTAGAAGATGTAATGCAGAAAGTGTGGGAATCCTTCTTCCCAAAGAACACATCCACCCCATGTGTTTATCCCCCAATCATGCTCCCCATAAAGGCAAGAACAACATCAGAAAATGGGATCATGATTAGCATTAAAATGAAAGAAATACTAAAGGTTTCATGTGGTGCTGGAAGGTACCAACAGTCTCCCAAGTGGTCACAGCGCAATCTTCCCCACTGCAGCTTCATAAAATAGCATGGCAAGTTGTTTCTTAACAAATGGCTAGTTGTGTAAGTCATCACATCTACTAGCAAATAGTAAATGGTTGAATTTATCAACTGAGCATACAAGAAGTAACCAAACACTTTCCAAAAGTCATACAATATATGGTTGTCTCCATCATAATAGCTGGCCAAAAATGGTCCATGGAGCCCAAAAAAAAGCTTTCCCCTTTGTGGAGCAATGTACTGCAAAGAAATGGTAAGAGCATGCAAATATTGTGTTTGACAATCAATAAATGCAAAAACAGAATTCTTACCATGTAATGAAAGTAAGATGATGCCAGGATCCATAAATGAGTCCTCCATAGTGGTATGACATACTCCTATGAAGAGGACTGGACCATATGTTGCATGAAGATCCTCCTTCTTATGCTTGGAAATCCAAGTCAAGAACATACCACAGTAACAGATGAATCCATCCACTGCTCTATCATTCTCACCTCCTCCTTGTCCACCAAGTGCATCAAATGTGAAGTGATCCTAGGGACACTCCATCAATAAGTCCATGCTCCAAAGTGACATTGTTGTTGGCCTATGCAAATAGGCTCCTGCCAACTCATAACTCCATTCTTTAACATGCTCAATGTCAAAGACTCCTCCCATAATGTTGCCACATACAATAAGTTTCTTCCAAAGTGGAAGTACTTCCAGATCATCTAAGGCTAAGGAGTAGCCCCCTTGCAGCATGATAGTTCCATCTCCTACTCCTGCAACATCATGCAAAGTGTGAGAGAAAATATGCCCTTGCTCTCTCCAAATCCTCCAAAGCAACAAAAGTGTTTGCTGCCTCCATCATACAATTCATGTGGTGAAGACATAATGATCATATCATCATAATGCGTCCACACTCTTTGCTGCCCAATGATGCAAGTATCCTGCCAAGTTCCTTCCACCCACATCCCCTTGGAAAAAGGATATGTCCCATGATGGCCAAACTCCTTCAAGAGTAGCCAATGCAGCCAAGCCTCATGTTGCCCTGTGTCATATATTTGCAAGTAGCTTACCAGCTTCTTGCTCTCCATCCACCCCCATCCATCCCAATGTGGGTACCTCCCATCATGATCAACCTTGGTACCCTTCCAATGAAGACTATCCTTCCCCCAAATAATATTTTTCTTCTTGCATTCCATGGGATGCTGAAATGCAAATCCTTGGACATCTCCTAGAAAAGATCTCACACCAATGATCATCTTGAATCCATAAGGATCCAAGTGAGCTGAAGGCAAAGCCTCCTCACTGCTACCTCTTGACATCGTTGTAAATCTCCTCCATGGTGATTTGGTTGTCTCATGTCCCAACTCAACGATGAACATATTGTTTTGCATAAATTTGTTTGGGACAAAATTCATCCTATCCTCCAAGAATTCACACCCCAAGTCCAAGTGTGGTGTGCAGCCCAATATTGGCCCATTAGGATGATGTTTCATCCCTTCCTTGATCAAATCAAGGTTGCACAGCGCAGTGCAATTATGTTGTTCCAAATGAGCAGTATGCAATGGTAAACAATCCTCCATATGATTTGTTGAAACAATAGGAAATGAAAATTTTGGCATACCTTGACGAAATTTGGAAGTATCTTGTATGGTCGTAAGGGATTCTTCCTCCAATGAGTTGGCTCCTCCAACTGAATATGTTGAGGGCTGCTCCCCCATAGTTTTGACAGCGCTAGTACAAGTCTCCTCCATTGGTGGTGAGGGCTTCTTCTCCTTTAA
The DNA here is from genome assembly GCA_034641835.2 of Pinus albicaulis. Classification (NCBI taxonomy): domain Eukaryota; kingdom Viridiplantae; phylum Streptophyta; class Pinopsida; order Pinales; family Pinaceae; genus Pinus; species Pinus albicaulis. The sequence continues at coordinate 115,729,344 of CM076576.1, forward strand.
TTTTTCTTCACCAAATTTCTCAATCAACCTTTGAGTAAACTTAGCAAAAGTAATCACTCTTGCATGGCTCAAATAGATGAACCACCAAATATTTGCTTCACCCTCTAGGTGCAGCGCTGCAATCTCTATAGCCTCCCTTTCTACCACCGGATGTAGTAGGAAGAATGCATCTAGTTTCCTTGCCCAAACCCTTGCTGCAGATGACCCATCAAAAATAGACAATAGAAACCTATTGCCCTTGATCCTTCCTTGGGCAAAAGGTCTTATTTCTTCCTCCAAATGAATGAACTGAGGGAAAGCTAGAGTCTCCTTGAAGGTTCTAGGTTGAGATTTGTACTCAACAAGGTATTCACTTAGAATCATGTGATCCAAGTGTCCTCAATCTTCCGGAAATTTTTCCTCCCTCTCAAAAGGAAAGGATATGTTCCAATTCTTTGGAGCTCTCTACAACACTGGTCTCCTCTTCCGATCATAGGAAATGCATGGCTCTTCCTCCTCTTGAAGCTCTCTAGAAGTTTCATTGCTCCTTTTCTCTTCTTCTTGTTTAACCTCCTTAGAGAGGTTGTTCCTGGATCTGAAAAGTGATGAGAGAAAGCTCATCCTTTCCATCATTCTAGCCTTACTCTTTATTTTGTAGCACTTTTTCTTGAAGTCCACAGGCTGAGCCAAAGATCTTACTTTAATACCACTGTAATATCCCCAAATAGGGGCTGCTCAACCATGCATGCATAAATAACGTATTTTCAGAAATATATGATATAAAATATGAAATCAACACTTGGATCCTTTAAATTAGACAATATACAACCTAAATCTAAGAATAGAGCTGAAACAAATCAAACTAGGTGGATTAAACAGACCTCCCACACCTAGGATTGCTAAAAAAAAAATCTAAAACCCAAAACACTGCAACACAGAAATTTCTGCATAAAGAGTCTGCACAGTCTAATGAGGGTATGTATACATGAATAGTAGAGACAAATAGATTTGATATTATATTAAACAATATGGCTCAAAAAAATGAGATCTAGTCTCCTTTATACAAAAGCTAGAGAACCCGAGAAGGGTTTCTAGGACTACACCTTGAATACAAATGGTGATCTTCAGAAATATGATTGAATAATCACTGCCAACTGAAGCATAGGAATATAGAAGGCTGTAAGAATATAGATCTGATGCAGATCTAATCAAAGGTCTTCCTCCATGGAAGAATCAACCCTCCAATCACAGGAAAACTCCCCGAAAGAGCCACAAAAGACACTACTGAAGCTGCCCTCCAGAAATAACGCAATTCCAAAATGGAATAACGTTGTAGGTGATGTAAATGTGTTGGCCTGCTGCCAAAGATCTAATATCAGCCCAAGAACCCTCCAAATCGATCCTCCAATGGAAGGAAACCTCCCTCCTATGCAAAACCAACTCAGAAAGTGGGTTTCTCAACCCTCCGCTGCAACACCTTGCAACTCAACACAACCTCCTGCAAAAACTGCGCTGAAACTGAAGATTGAAGCTTGGAACCAATGCCAGATGTGTGGAATCATAGATCATGTCTCTCCCAAGAGCTACTCAATGGGAAGAGAAGGAATTCCTAAACAAGAATACCTTAGTGCTAAACAGCACCGGCAATCTTAGCTAAATAGCTAAAGAGAGAAAAATTCTAAGCAGACATCAAAATACAGTTCCTAAGCTAACCCCAAATGGCTGCCAACCTCTTCCTTATAAACTAAGTGAGCCTTCTCACCTTCAGTCCCACTCAATAGGGTTTCCACCATCACACAAACAATCTCCCTCCAAATCTGCGTTGTGCCTTCATTAGAGCCACTCCTCTAAACTGCGTTGTTTGATTTGGTCAAGGTTGACCTCTTCAACCTGCTTCAGCCCTTTTCACACCTAAGGGTCTTCAATTCAGCTCACATATAGCTATCTAGGTTGAACCTCATTCACATTGAGCTCTTTTATTTTTTGATCCACTCCTCCTACACTTATGTTGTTGACTTGGTCAAACTTGACTTTGTCCACATGCAAAATGTCCCTGTTCACACATGAGAGTGTAAAATCCAGCTGACATTATGATGCCCTTTCACACTATGAGGGATTTTATCCCTATTTCTGAAATATATGGGCCTCCTTACCCATTTATTCATCTCCTAAGTGACATTAGCAAAATTTAATATTCCAATTTGCTGCATGAAAATTTTGGAATATTACACATTGACTAAGCACATTCAAAGGAGAAGAATCATGGATGTTTTGATATGTGTCTCTTATCAAAACTAGGAGATAATTTTGAGAGGATTTGTCTTTCATATTTTTAGGTGATTGGTTGTAACCACAAGAGATTAATGTGGATCTAGGAGAGATTTGTGGATCTATATTTATTGATTATTTATCTTAATTTGTTGTATAAATAGGAGTGCATCCTTCAAAGGAGCCCCACAGAGAGCCTCGTCAACAGTTCCATTCCAAAATGTAATTTGTAAAGTGAGGATAGATATGAAGAGATTTGAATTATTGTAATACCTTTGAAACTTGTTTCCACTTCATTTTATGAAATACATGTTGCTATTTTGATCACCGAGCTTTGATAATCATTCGGTGTGCTTGTTGAGGAGTCGAAGGCCCCCATCAACCACATCTTGTGAACCTCTTTCTTTTGTTGTAAATATTTATGTTATTTTGTTTATGCAAGTTTAGTTTAGTTTCTTTTATGTTATTTTGATTTCATTAATTTTATTTATTTATTTAATTTCTGTATGTTTGGATTGGAATGGGTTTAGATTGATTTAATTTCTGTATGTTTGGATTGGATTGGGTTTGGATTGGATTGACACATTAGTAATCTCTCACTAGTAGTTTCAAACTAGTAATCTCAAGGACTATCGATTTCATTTGTGAAGGTAGTATTCCTTGAGACAAAAAGTCACTAAAAATAAAACATGTTTGGGAAATAACATGTGCACTTTCTTTTCATTTGCTTTCATTATTTGTTTTGTAATTTGTTTCAAGTTTCTTGCATTAGATTAATCTATTCTAAGAGATAATCACGTAGTACATATAGAACATGTATACCTTGTAGATTCAAAAACCCCAGGTTGACAAATTAAATGACTAGGATTTAATTCACAATTAAATCACCCAACATTTTGGTGCTGTTGTCAGGGAGTTATACATAGGTGCTTATTTTGAATGTTTAAACAACTCATGATAGTTGCATTCATTATTAGATGTATGATTAAAAACATACTAAATTCATTCATGATGCATATTAAATTTCAATAAATTTTCAATACTTTGTACTAAATTGTGTGCAAGACAAGAATTATCAACTAGTTGGAGTAATTCACAGACAATTAAGAATTTGAGGAATGTCCTTCCAAGAACTTTCTCAAATCCTAGCAACAGCTGGGATATCTGCTTCTCATGAAGATTATATTTTAACTACATTCAAAAACTTGTCTATATCTTCACATCTACAAGAATATCTTCAAGACTCTTTTGAGTCCTCTTTTCAATCTGTTGAATAGACTAAAGAATCATGCAACACTTTTGATGGGGAGAAACCACTAGAATCCAAGATTGAGGAATGCATAATAAAAGAGGATATTCAATGTGATCTAAACCAAGAAAGGAATCAAGAATTTCATATCTTTATTGAAATATGGTTCCAATAAGAGATCAAGTCACATCGATCTTTCATTCTTCCTTGCTTCTTGATTGTATTTTCAAAACAACTGGTCTTCCATGCTTTGATGTACTTAAATGCATGTTTTTCAAACCTAAATCTGGTTACACTGGAAATATGCATGCACTTGAACCATTTTTTCTATTTTGAGTAGAGTGGGACAAAATCAATAAATAAAACCAATTTTGATGTTGTTTGTAATTTTTTTTAAGTTAGATTTTATTTTATTTGAAATTTTATTTTTGGTGGTGCAGTAAGAGCCACCTCACTTACTAATCATTTTGTAGGAAAATCTAGAAAGGGAGGAGAACAAACATAGTTTTGAGAACTAAAATTTAAGATTTGAGATCAATTTTTTTTACCTTGTTTTTCAAATTTTAGAAAAAATAATTGACAAAATTCATTTGTATGCTCTCTTCTTGCGTCTTGTGCAACCTGGAAGATCAGAAAGGAAAATTGAATAAAGTTAGCTTTTAAATTTTGCAATAAAACTCATAGACCTAAAAATTGGATAGGAGATCTAAATTCATTATACATTCTAAAAATACTCAAAATTTAATCTCCAAATAGATAAATGTCTTTCGAATTAATCACATCAATAGAATTCGATCGATGTTTAGAACCAACTAATGTGTCATCCTCACGACAAGGTGAAAAAGCCAATCGATCTTATTGAATAAATAGTGTGGATGCATCATTGCATGGAATTAATCATTGAGAACTAGCCATTTAAAAATTAGTCGTTAATGAATTAGTTATTAGGGAATAATATTTAAAAAATTATTTATTTATTTTAATTAATTAATTATTAAAATAAATAATGATATAGATATTTTAATATAATTAATTTAAAATTTTATTATGTTAAAAATAATTTATTAATAAATATTTTTATTATTTTATAATATAATATATAGGAAAACAGATAATGTATAATACATAGGATAATGTATAAGATAATATCAAGGGGGAAATAAAGAAAAAATCAAGATAAAATAAAAAGGTTTAAAGGAAAATAATCTAAGGCCAGGGATGAAAAAGAAAAAAGAACGGTAATAAAACCCTTAAAATATATATAACAATAAAGATTAAAGATTAAATGCAAAAGAAACTTAAGGAGGGGGGGAATCACCTAGAGAGAGCTGGAGTTCAGGTCCTAGTCAATTTTCAACCATCATCCCTCTTGAGATTCTTAGCATGCCTATCAATCATAATGCCTTCCCTAAGATTCCTATGATGGAAGTGGTCAACCTTAGTGATGATTTTGGAATCCTCGATGCATACATGGTGACACAATTTTTCCGCATGTTCTACAAGAGCCAATGTGCAGGACCGATTGTGCCTAATGTCTGCAGCATGCTCTTGGATTCTCTGTCTAATGGATAGACATGTTTCCCAATATAGGGAGTGTCACAGGAACAAGGAACCATTTAAACACTTATATCTCTTGGGTAAATAGGCATTAGATAACTTTTGAAGTCTAAAATGGGCTTCCTAAGAAAAATTTACAACCAAACTAAACCTTATAAGGACGATTAGGATTGAAGATGATGACGTCAACCATAGGGGATGATTCACCACTTTTGGGGTAAAAAAGTAAAAAGATTAAAATAAAACTACGTTTTCAACTTGTATTTTTAACTTATATCCCTAAGGTTTTACTCAAATTTTGAGGAGGGAGTACTTGTTGGATGAAAAATTTAAATCCTCATCAAAGGATTACCCATGTTGCATACTTTCGATGGCCCTACTACATGAAAAATGAGATATACATGAAAAAATGTGATTGCAATCGTTTTTCATGTATTTCTCACTTTTCATGTGGCAAGGTCCATTGAAAGTAAGCAACATGGGTACACCTTGGATGTAGAATCAAATTATACATCCAACAAGTGTTCCCCCTTGAAATTTGAGTAAACCCTTAGAGAGGTAAGGTAAAAATACGAGTTGAAAAATTAATTTTTTCTTTTTTCCCTCTAAAATTTGATGATGTAATCTAATCTTATTTTATTATTTCCACAATTATTTTATAATTTCCTTAGGAGGCCCATTTTAGACCTCAGAATTCCCCTAATGGTCCTTGAAAGATCCGAGAGAAATTCTAATAGCATACAGAGGTTTAAATGAAGAAGATACATTATTCCTTCTAAGGACATGTGCAATTTTTTTCGTGGTCCCTTGGATAAACGAGAGATTAACCTTGGATACATGATCCACCTGAGTAGATTTTCCTTTTAATCCTTTATAGGCCTTTTGAAAGGCCCTAAAGCCTTGAGATCTACTATACCCATTATTTTCAAAAACATCAAGAATATGGGATTTCTCTGAATCCAAGTGGTTGTCATCATAGATTCTTAGAGCAAGGGTAGCAAGAGTGCAAAGGACACCATTTTTTTTAGCAGGAAAATGATGAGAACGAGCATGAAGATATTGTTCCGTGTAAGTTTTCTTGCGAAAAACTTAGTGAGAAATGGAACCATCATCCACTCTAGAGAGAAGGATATCTAAGAAGGGAATACAACCATCCAACTCCATTTCCATCATGAATTTGATGGATTCTGACTGAGAATTCAAGTGTCCAAGAAACAGATCTAACTTCTCGCGACCATGGGGCCAAATTACACAATTGTCATCCATGAATCTCTTCCACTTCCTAGGGTGAAATTGAGTTGAAGCCAAGGGCTTCATTTCAAAATCCTCCATAAATAAGTTAGTGACTATAGGGAAGAGAGGGGAACCCATAGAAACAACACAAGTTTTCTCATAGAACTCAGCCTGGAAACTGAAGAAAGTCGAGGTGAGGCAAAAGCCAACTAATTTAGAAGTGTCATGGTCAGAGATCCGTTTAATGACATCAATGGCTTCCTGATGGGGATTTGTTAATCCAAGTTGTCATTGATGGCAACAGGTTGAAAGACGTTGATGGAAACATGGAATATATCATTTGAAGTTTCTCCTACATGATGGTGCTATGACCCCATGATTGATAAGACAGACAATGGAAAATACATATGAAGAAGAAGGCAAGCAATGGAGAAGGCATTCTGCCCTATGCATTTTCTACACATAAAAATTAAGGACAGTCACAAAGAAAATTTGGTTTTACCTCCTTAAAGGCATCCTTCCAAATTGACACCTATGCCATCTCTTAGAGCATATTTTTGTATTTCCGATGAGCTATTACTTGACCCAAAACTCCATGTCTTTTAGGAGATATGAATTTTTCAAATTAAGGATATATTTCTGTTTTTTGAGCCAACCTATGCTCAGGGATACAAGTCGACCTCCAAACAAGGTCATAAGAAGGCTATATATATACAATTCGTACTCATTTATCAAACATAGATTTTTGGTGGTCAAGCATAGTACTCGGCTATCAAATATACACCACAGAAACTCAGTTCACAGCTCGTGAACTTTCAAACATCAAGAAGGAGCCTATATGAAGCATATTTCTGAGTCTACAGACGTTGATCTGAATGCGAATATAAGTCTGGGATCTGTGAGAGTATATGAGCCTCAGACCTATGTGTGACTATAACCTCGGACCTCTCTGAATCTAATGCGGGTCAGCCTTGGTGTGGAGCTTGGATTAGTTATAATCATCCTGTACCAGCCTCGGTCTTGTCTGCGATTACAGTGACTGTAGTGGCTCGGATTGCTTCACAGATTTATGGTTCGGACAGGAATCCAGAACAACCCTATACATCTCGGATTTGTGTCATATTTTTTGATATAGAACTCAGATTAAAGCTCAGAGTTCGGATCAGTGTTTGAAAAGCTCAGTGTTGTAACATCCGTGGAGGAGATGTGAGTGAGATCTGTTGTAAGTGCATCTTGGATAATAAAAAGAAGTTTGGATTTGTGAGGAACAGTCACCTACTCGGACTGTGTGAAGAAAAAAAACTCAGGTTGAAGAAGTCCTGTGGAATAATTGTTACAATAGTCAAGCATTTGTAGACAAGGACAGTCACATATAACAGAGGACTCTTGGAAACATTTTATTGGACAGTCAAGAACAACTTTGGATCAAATTAATTGAATAGTGAAGAATCTTGTTGAATACACTTAAGTATATACATCACACACTTTCTCTCTAAATATTTTTGAAGGATTGGTGTCCTTGGAGTAGGAGCTCCTAAACACAAGGTTGGTGCCTTGAGAAGATAAGGTCGAAGCCCTAGAGGTCGAAGCCTCATCAAAGTCCAAGTTGGGGCTTGGAAAACATGTTGGTGCTTGTTTCATTAAAAGGGTTGGTGCCCTTCTCTCATCTATTGTATACTATTATTAAAAAGGGATTGAAGTTCTCTTTAATTCTTAATATCATTATTATATATGTCTCTCTGTCTTTAATTGTGAAGAATCTAACTGGCAATGATTAACAATTGAAAAGAAATATTGATTCACCCCCTCTCAGTATTTCCAACAATTAGTATCAGAGCCAACTTCTTCATTATCAGCCTAACAGCTGGAAGAAGGATTCTTAGTCACAATGAAGAACATGGAAGCAACACGGAAACCCCCTATCTTTGATGGAACAAATTTTAGTTTCTGGAAAAAGAGGATGTCCTACTATCTATGTCTCTTGGCCCTAAAGTATGGCACTCTATTTTGGATGGATACAAAGCTCCCGCCGGTCTTCCAACTCATCTAGATGAAAGAAAAGCCTACATTGCTAATGCCAGAGCTTTAAATTCCATCACTAGTGGAATCACCGATTCCGAATTTACGAAAGTCATGAACTGTGACTCAGCCAAAGAAGTGTGGGATAAATTGGTTTCACTATATGATGGGGACTCCAAAGTTAAGAAGGCAAAGCTTCAAACCTATAGAAGACAATTCGAGAGTTTGAAAATGGATGATGAATAAGATATTGCATCATATTTCCTCAGAGTAGCTGAAGTGGTTAACTCTCTTAAAGGACTAGGGGAAAATATTGAAGAAAGCACCATAGTTCAAAAACCCCTGAGATCACTTCCTGACAGATTCGACTCCAAAGTAAGTGTCATAGAAGAAATGAAGGACCTAGATACTCTCAATATGGATGAACTTCTTGGAATTCTTATTGCCTATGAGATGAGGAAATGGATCCCAAATTTGTGATCAAGTGATCATGTCTTAAGTTATAAAAATGTTCAAAATTGGAATTGCTCAAAATTGGTTGGAACCTGAGCGACTGAATAGGCCTTGTCGATATGATCCCGGCGCCGTGAACGGCACTCAAATCCGACACTATATGTGAAAGTTATGCAGGTTTGAAGTTTTCAGTAGACTACAAAAATTCAGTTTGACCAGGTTTGACTTCAATTTTGAAAAAATTTAAAAAAAAATATTCCAAGGAATATTCCATAGAACATTCCACCTAGTCCAATCCAACATCGACAAGTGGCAATTTGTGATTTGATCAAATTTTGACTCTTCATCTTTTTGACCAATTATGGGCTGCCACGTGGCAGGCCCGGAGGGCACCACGTGGCCCCCTAGTTGGTGAAAATTTGGTTATGTAAAATTTATGGCTCTCCGCAGGATTCGACCGCGCACCTCTGCTCTGCTAGCCAGGCGGCCTGACCGGCGGGCTACGAGTGGTTCTTAACCACTATGAGTCAAAACTTCTATTTGAATTTTGAAGTTGTGTTGGGCGGCGGCAAAAGGGGGCCAGCCCCCTATTCATGTGACCCTTCTGCCATAAACCATGGCCTAAAGGCCCTAACCACCCAACTAATTACGAGAAGACCGGTCCATGTAGCCATATATTAAATATTAATGCCACGTTAAATCGTTAAAATGCGGGTTTTGTGACATAATGACGGCGGTCTTTGCGGTGGATCATGTGACCACCCATACCTCGTCATTTAATTTCAATTCATACGGTTCCTCTAACTATAGCAGCGCACCACCAAATCAGGGGAATTCCGCCATTTTTGGAGCGTTAACTCCAGTTCACAAACTTTTAGTGGGGTTTTTACATAACATTGAGCAAAATACTGTTTGGAGCATAAATTTTGATAGGGAAAACCTTTTTGGACGAAATGTTTTTTGATTTTGAGTATTTTGAGCATTCTAGAGCCAATGGTCCAGGTTGCAGAGGCAACAGAGCTCATCTTCAGGTACTTTTTCAGCAGAGAAGCTTGAAGAGCCATCAGGGCCTAGAGAGTGTTGGAGCTGTATTGGACTATGGTTAACCATTGGAGGTGAAACAAAAGCCTATCTTTACTGTTTTCTGTGTTCTGAACTCATTTTCATAGCGTATTTTGCCTGTTTAGGCTTTTTGATCACTGTATAACCAATTTTATCATCTAATAGAGCAAGGACATGCCCATTTGGGGGTCTTGTACCCGACAGATGTAGCCCAGGAGGGGTGAACTGCCTCATCAGCTGCTGTGTTATATTATGTGATTTTATCTTGCTATGTTTTACAGATTTTATATGTTAAACAGTAAAAAGAAATAACACTCCTTCACACATAAGACTCAGAAATTTACCAAAAGCACTTTGTTGTTGAGATTGCAACAAGATGATGAGCTTAGTGGAAAGAAGTCGCCTTCACTAAGTGGGCTCGCAGGCTATTTTTGGCGCTAAGTATATTTTTAGACTATGTCTATTTTTAGACATATGGATCATATTCTATGAGTTGCAGGATGCTATTTGTGGATGGTTGGTCAAGTTGGAAAAATAGATGGACTTCTATTTTTAGACATATTGGGCGGAATCTATTTTTAGATTGCCAGTCTAAAAATAGATATGTCGAATATTATTAGCTCTTTATAATATTTGGACTATAAACATTATCTTATTCTTTTGGAGCACTTCAATTAAGTGCACATATGTGGCACATGAGCTGACATAAGGAATTACGCTATTCCTGAGGGTTAAGTGGAGCTATTTCATGGATACTTCAGTTATAACTCATGTGACATAGTTTGGTGGAGTTGATTGAGGAAGTTAATGGAGTTGTGTTCAGTTTAACTAATCTAAACATAGTTGAGCTAGTTGTATCTAGTCTAATTGATTGATACACTAGTAAGAGTAGTGTGAATTAATTATTAATTAATTCACTAATTATAAACTCATTAATCAACCAAAGAATACATCAGTTAACTTCAGTGCATGGACAGTTTCAGTGGAGACCAGTGAAGAGATAGGTGAAAGAGCAGTGTGACTATCAGTGGTGACTATACTGTTGCATGATTTGCAACAACCAGTGATTGGAGAAGCCAATGAGGATTGTGCAGTACAAGCCAGGTCATTCGAAGTTATTTATGAGCCATTCTTCAGCATTGATTACGCAATAGAGGCAGGCTATCAGGTGGCAGATATTAGAGCATGTGTTTTGCTAGATCTAGCTTGATTAGTGTGTAGCAATTGGAGATTGTACTGAGAGCTTCTGAGGAGTTTTGTATAATGATTGTTACATGATCTCTATGACATAATATATACAGATAGTTGGGGTTTTCAGCTTTAAACTTTCCCATGAAATACTGTGTTCATATGTGTAATTGTTTATGGTTTTAATGTGCGCATGTAATTGTTTTTATTTCCGCAATTAATGATCAATGGTAGAAGAGATTTTGTATTGTGCATGAAGATAAAATAGTGTGTGATCAAGAGAATCTCGGTGGATAACATATCATTTATTCAAATTTCTACATTGTATCGAAGTGATATTGATCATTGGAGCAATTGCAAAACATTGAAGCGGTTGAGTTTTGAGCTGGTGGAATTCGAATTTGCAGTAGTGTTTTCTTGGTGTCGAAGTTGAGATTTCTTTCAATGGATTGCGATCGCAGTATGCCCTTGAGGGAAGCTTGAATTATATTGCATGGAAGGACAGGATGGAGGCAGTGCTGTATGACAATGGGTTGAAGGAGTTCATAGATGCAGAAATTCCAAAACCTACTTCTAGTGATGCTGTCGTACTTGACGCATGGAAAAAGAAGACAGAAAAGTGTCGAAGGATTCTGTTGGAAGGTGTGAAGGATCACATAGTGTCTAGCCTTCATGGTAAGGATTCTCCATTCTTGATGTGGAAAGCGTTGACAGACTTATTCCAAAGCAAGAGCGACCAAAGAAAGTTGGCGCTCAAGGATAGACTCAAAAACATAAAAATAGAGGCAGGCTATTAGCTGGCAGAGATTGGAGCATGTGTTTTGCTAGATCTAGCTTGATTAGTGTGTAGCAATTGGATATTTTACTGAGAGCTTGTGAGGAGCTTTGTATAATGATTTTTACATGATATATATGACATATAATATACAGATAGTTGAGGTTTTCAGCTTTAAGCTTTCCCATGAAATACTGTGTTCATATGTGTGATTGTTTATGGTTTTAATGTGCCCATGCGATTGTTTTTATTTCTGCAACTAATGATCAATGGTAGAAGAGATTCTATATTGTGCATGAAGATAAAATAGTGTGTGATCAGGCGAATCTCGGTGGATAACATATCAGTTATTCAAATTTCTACATGGTGTGGAGAAAGGCGACAGTATGCCTAAGTACCTCACGAAGTTCATCCAATGTAGGGATGAGCTGGGAAGTGTGGGGGTTACTGTTGATGACGAGGACTTAATGAGCTTGGCTCTCCTTGGGCTTCCAAAAAGTTGGCATTCCTATCAGGACTCTGTCAATGGTCGGGAGAAATTGCCACGATGGGAGCGACTTTGGTCGGATCTTGTGCAAGAGGAGATAAGGCGAAATACCAGGGACAGATCTTCATCAAAGAACTATGATGAAGAAAATTGCGCTTTGGCTGCCAAAGCACAGAAGGGGAAGAGAAAGAAGAATGCTTCTCAATCTGGTGCAAAAGGCAAGAAGCAGGACATGTCCAAGGTGAAGTTCTTTCACTGTCACCAACACGGACATTACGCCACTAATTGTCCACAGAAGAAGAAAAAAAAGCAGGTTGTTGGATCTGCAACTGGAGAGGCCTTAGCCTCGCAGTTTGAGCTGGATTTTTCACTGATCGCATGCTTGGTCTCAAGTGTGATGGGTTTAGTTGGTTTCTTGACAATGGTGCGTCTTTTCACATGACAGGAGATCGAGATTTGTTTACTGATCTAGATGAGAAAGATCTTGGAGTGCACATCGAGATGGGCGATGATGGTAGATACAGTGCGACCAGTATCGGTACCATTTCCTTTGAGAGGGAGTCTGGTAAACCCTTCGTATTGAAGGAAGTGATGCATGTTCCAGGATTAAAGAAGAATCTTATCTCTGTGGTGATGTTAGAAGACAAGGGATATGATGTTGTCTTTAGCGAGGGAAAGGCATTCCTACACAGTAAGGAAACTGGTGAGACCCGGAGGATAGGAGTTCGAGTTAAGAACCTTTATCAATTACAGGTAGATGGCTGCGCGGCAATGGCAGGCAAGACAGAAGGAGTGGTGAGCTGGGATGATGGCGAGTTGTGGCACCGGAGATTGGGCCACCTTCACCATGGAGCTTTGAAGATATTGCAGCAGATTTGCTGTCTTCCCAGCGTACACTTGCGTTAGCCGCATCGGCAAGGGATGTACTTGGTACCCTAGAAAGCCACCTTTCACGAGAAGGATAGTCGTGCCACGATGATCCTTGAGAGAATTCGCACAGACGTGTGTGGACCTTCGCAGCTTCGACAGGTGCTACGTGTGTATTATGTGATATTTGTTGATGATTTTTCTCATAAGTGCTGGATATTATTCATGCAGAAGAAGAGCGAGACATACTCAAAGTTTTGTGAGTTCAAGGCACTGGTTGAGAAAGAATCGGGGAAGCAGGTGAAGGCTCTTAGGAGCGAAAATGGTGGTGAATTCATCTCTGGCGAGTTCAAGGACTTTTGCAGCACAAAAGGAATTTGAAGAGAGCTCATAGCACCTCATAACCCACAGCAGAATGGGGTTGCTGAGCGGAAGAACAGAACGATCGTGGGTGTTGCATGGGCGATGTTGCATGATCAGGGCCTACCCATACACTTGTGGGCGGAGGCATGCAATACTGCAGTATATGTGCAGAACCGTTGTCCTCACAAGATACTTGGCATGAGTACACCCGAGGAGGCGTTTTCTGGTAAGAGGCCTGATATTTTCCATTTGAGGATTTTTGGTTCACCTGTTTACATTCATGTGATGAAGGATGCCAGGAAGAAGCTGGAGCCGACTGCAGAGGTTGGGATATTTGTGGGGTACACTGATACACCCCACAACTATCGTGTGTATTTTCCAGACAGTCGCAATACTGTTGTGCGACGGGATATCAAATTTCATGAGGAGAAAGCCATGAAGTGTTCGCTTGAGAGGGAGCCACACTTGCATGCAGATGAGGAGCTATTAGTTCCTAAGGATGAGTCTCTGGATGTGGATCAGCCACAAGAGGAGGTTCATGGAGTGGAAGAGACCACTCATGCAGCGCCAACCATCACAGGGCGAAAGCGCACTACAGAAGCTGAGCGACTAGCTCAAGATGCAGAGAGGATTGTAGGAGCACCTACATCACAGCATAGACAGAGACAGTCACTTGACCGGTATACTGGATACATGGCTCTTATGAGAAAATTTATCGTGACGGAGCCATCCTCTTTTTAGGAAGCTGTGGAGGATCCCGCATGGGTAGATGCCATGGTGGAAGAGTATGATTCGATTGTCAGAAACATTGCATGGGAGATTGTCGCAAGGCTAGAAGGGAAATCAGTGGTGGGTTCGAGATGGATCTACAAAGTGAAGCAAGCAGCTAACGGGAGTGTGGAGAAGTACAAGGCAAGATTTGTTGCCCGAGGCTTCTCACAGATTGAGGGAATCGATTATGAGGAAACCTTTGCACCTGTCGCAAGGTATTCTTCCATACGGATGATTCTTGCTCTCTTAGCGCAGATGGGGTGGCACATTCATCAGATGGATGTAAAGACTGTGTTCCTCAACGGGGTGATTGAGGAGGAGGTGTACATAGAGCAGCCCGAAGGTTTTGAAATCTTCAGCAGCGAGTCGCATGTGTGCAGGCTCAAAAGAGTGTTGTATGGGTTGAAACAAGAACCTCGTGCTTGGTACACACTGATAGACAGTTATTTCACCGGACTTGGATTCTCCAAGAGTGAGGCGGATCCGAACCTATACCAGATTGTGGTGGAGGGTAAATTGTTGATCATTGTACTTTATGTAGATGATTTGATTTTGACAGGTGATGAGCTGTTGATACACTCATGCCAGGCTGATCTTGCAAAGGAGTTTGAGATGAAGGACTTGGGCCTCTTTCATTATTTCCTGGGATTGGAAATTTGGCAGCGCAGTGATGGACTGTTTGTTTCTCAAGGCAAGTATGTCCGGGATATACTGGAGAAGTTCAACATGCATGGCTGCAAGCCTGTTGATACTCCTCTTCTTGGTGGATGGAGGAAGGAGGATGCTACTTCAGCAGAGGTAGTGGATGCCACTGTTTATCGACAGTTGGTGGGGTCGCTTATGTATCTGTTCAATACACGACCCGACATATGCTATGTTTTTAACCATCTTTCACAAGCTATGGTTCAGCCTACCAAGCTCTACTGAAAGGTAGGCAAGCATGTATTGATATATCTCAGAGACACATCAGGATATGGATTATGGTACAGACAGTCGGATGAGGTGAAGTTGTGTGGCTTCACGGATGCAGATTGGGCAGGGAGCCCAACGGACAGAAAGAGCACATCTGGAGGGATTTTCAATATCGGGTCGACAGCAGTTTCTTGGTACAGCAGGAAGTAGAGATCCGTGGGACTCAGTTCAGCAAAGGCCGAGTATATGGCAGCGAGTTTGGTTGCATGCGAGGCTATATGGATGAGGAATATCCTGGTCGGGTTGTTCGGTTCACACTTAGATCCTACTGTGATTTATTGTGATAATCAGAGTTGCATTAAACTCTCGGTTAATCCAGCATTTCATGATAGACCTAAACACATTGACATTCGGTATCACCATATCAGAGATTGTGTGTAGCGGAAGATCATGTTACTTTCATGCATTCCCACGGAGGATCAGGATGTTGATATCTTGACGAAGGCGCTCACCAGGAGCAAATTTGAATACCACAGAGGCAGGATAGGGGTGGCAGATAATCCTTATCTTGTTGAGAGGGAGTGTTGAGATTGAAACAAGATGATGAGCTTAGTGGAAAGAAGTCGCCTTCACTAAGTGGGCCCGCAGGCTATTTTTGGCGAAAAGTCTATTTTTAGACATATGGATCATATTCTATGAGTTGCAGGATGTTATTTGTGGATGGTTGGTCAAGTTGGAAAAATAGATGGACTTCTATTTTTAGACATATTGGGCGGAATCTATTTTTAGATTGTCAATCTAAAAATAGATATGTCGAATATTATTATCTCTTAATAATATTTGGACTATAAACATTATCTTATTCTCTTGGAGCACTTCAGTTAAGTGCACAGATGTGGCACAGGAGCTAACAAAAGGAATTACACTATTCCTTAGGGTTAAGTGGATCTATTGCATGGATACTTCAGTTAGAACTCATGTGACAGAGTTTGGTGGAGTTGATTGAGGAAGTTAATGGAGTTGTGTTCAGTTTAACTAATATAAACATAGTTGAGCTAGTTGTATTTAGTCTAACTGATTAATACACTAGTGAAGAGTGGTGTGAATTAATTCTTAATTAATTCAATAATTATAAACTCATTAATCAACTAAATAATACATCAGTTAACTTCAGTGCATGGACAGTTTCAGTGGAGACCAGTGTAGAGATAGGTGAAAGAGCAGGTTAACTATCAAGCTTGTAATTATATCGTTGCATGATTTGCAACAACCAGTGATTGGAGAAGCCAATGAGGATTGCGCAGTACAAGCCAGGTGGTTCGAAGTTATTTATGAGCCATTCTTCAGCATTTATTACGCAATAGAGGCAGGCTATCAGGTGGCAGAGATTGGAGGATGTGTTTTTCTAGATCTAGCTTGATTAGTGTGTAGCAATTGGAGATTGTACTGAGAGCTTCTGAGGAGCTTTGTATAATGATTTTTACATGATCTCTATGACATATAATATACAGATAGTTGGGGTTTTCAGCTTTAAGCTTTCCCATGAAATATTGTGTTCATGTGTAATTGTTTATGGTTTTAATGTGCGCATGCGATTGTTTTTATTTCCGCAATTAATGATCAATGGTAGAAGAGATTTTGTATTGTGCATGAAGATAAAATAGTGTGTGATCAGGAGAATCTTGGTGGATAACATATCAGTTATTCAAATTTCTACATTTGTTTCAATTGTAAGATATGAATGACAGTTTGCACATATAATTGTATGGAAATGAATACCTTGAACAACAAATACAAGTAATTTCATTTTCATATTATGAGTGTTAATTTCTTCAAGTTCTAAAGGCAGAGTCTGTAAAGGGCCAGGTAGCCTCTGGATTTCATCCTTTTATCAAAAGTGACATATCCAGTAAATTCCCCTACAGTCAATCTCTGGAATAGATCTAAGAAGTTTCACCTTTAAGTTAATGAAAATGGATACCTTGCACACATTTTCAAGTACTTCCATTTTCAGATCAATTTCAAAGAAGCAGCTTTCAAAGCCTCAGAATCTACAAAATAAGGAAAATGATGGAATTACAACAGCTATGAATCAAATAATGAAAATGAGTTAGCACAATTTGTATGAAAATTAAAAAGGGGATCTAAGCTAAAAGGTAAGTGTTGTGGTTCCTGTGTTTTGGCCAGATTGGCAAGACCAAAAGACAAGACAACATCAAACCACTTTGGGATCCTAGGATCTATCCCTCCTCGATCCAGAAATGGATCTCTCTATAAATACAAAGAATTATGTATCTTTAAGGTCAATTTATGGTATTAGGCTAGGTATGAAGCACAAGGGTTTTTGGTTTGTTTGTTTGGTTGGAGATCATTAACTGAGAAGGTTATGGAAGTAAATAAGGAACTAAATATAAGGATGTTTCGGCATGGGAAGATGGGTCAGAGAAGTGTCAATCCATTGGGCTATGGAGTCATGAAAGGGGATTACTTGCATAGCAACTATCCAAGGGTTTCCATAGGGAAATTCATCTATACCAAAGGATCTTTTTAGATAGATGGTGAGATGGAACATTAAGAAGTGGGGTGAAAGAAAGAAACCAAAGTGCAGCCTAAGATTAGGTAAGGACTTTGAACCTATCATGCTTTGACATACTTCAAAGGAAACTCTCAGTAAATACACAAAGGGTAGCTTAAGATCAGGTAAATACTTTTAACTTAGCCTGCTTTCAGCATACTATTAAGGAAAACAATCCAGCAGTCCTCATAACCGCTTTCAGAGAGTAGAAAACATTTAAGATTAAACATAGAGTAAGGCCTAAGGTCAAAAAAAGACTTTTAAACTTCTCTCCTTTTGACACTAACTCAAACGGATCTTGAAAGACTGACTGTTGGAAAAGGAACCTAGTGAGACAGGGCTAGCTCTAATCTCCTAGTTTCCTAATTCTTTTAGTTGAAACCAAACAAGAACATCTAAGAAGCCAACTCTAAATTCACACATCAGTAAGCATGGACAATCCAACTTCTATATTGGTTAAATTATGTTGAATCGTTCTTAGATACACAAATAGCAGAAAACATAAAGATAAAGATTTAACAGCGAGACTTAGGGTACTTCCAACAGTATGTCCTAATCTATGCTTGTTGTTCTTTATCAGAGAATAATGGACAGTATGATAAAACATGAAAGGAGACAATTGCAGTAAGAAAAACATCACCAATAATATAGACCAGGATCCTGTGAATCTTCTTGTTCAATTGATGCGCAAAACCAGTCACATACTTTGAGTCCAGTGACTCTTTACAATCCAAACTTTTCTTCCCAGCCTATTATATTACAAACTACTCAGCTACTTCCCCTCAATAACAGTTCTAACAATCAATAAAATCCCAACAACCAACAACAAATTTTCAGTGAATACTTATAGGTGAATGAGGAGGTGAAGTAACAGAAGAGATTGTTGGCCCAATTAAATGAAGAATTTAGTGCTTCTCGGCCTCTGGGAGGCTTGATGGAGAAGAAATGACATGCTCCATACTTCATTAAATGGGCCTTTGCTTGTATTTGCACTCTGGCTGTTTTGTTTGACTTTCAAAAGCTCTGGTAGGCTGGCAATTTACTTCTGAGCTGCATATATGTCAATAATATCTCTGACTGCCTTCACTGTGACCTGTGTTAATGAAAAATAGGACTGCAGGTGACAGTATGGGTCGATGGAAGGTGACTAGCCTCTCTGATTTGGCATGTAGAGGCTTCTCTGCTGATCTGTCCTTTATGCTTCACTGATATGGCTCTTATTATCTTAATTTAATTGATTTTCTCTGTTTTTCATTGTTTACTATGTTTTTGTTGTTTTGCAGGCGCGCAGAAGGTTTACACAGGCGAAGGGGTTCATTTTAATGAAGAACTCCTTGGATCCCTTTCTGTACTGAAGACTTTGAATCGTCATTCCTGGCCTTCGTGCTATTTTAAAACAGTGGGAACAAACCTTTATAATCCTGCAAAAAATGAACAAAGTTAAGAAAATCCGATGAAAATAGGCTCAGAACTAGCTTTGGGTGGTTTGAGAGCGAGGTTAAATTGGAACCATTTATTTAGATTAATCAACGGTGATCTACGGCTGAGATCTGTCCATGAAGTTGTTTAGGAGGTTAGATGGATGAAAATAGGAGGAGGCGAGGTTAGATCAGGGCCATTAGATTAGAGTAATCAATGGCTAGGATTTAAAACTGAAAAGTCATTGTGTAGGAGAATAGTGGTGAGGCGGAAAACCAATGGTGGTTTTCGCAAAATAAAAAGGGGCTAAACGGTATTGCGCAAAAAAATGCAATACGATACATCTCTTGACGTGTGTCCTTTTGAATACCACTGGTTTTGAAAAATCTTTTGGTGTTAATGTTCGGGCGGAAAACTTTTGTGAAACGCAATATCAGCCGTCAGATCATAGGGCCGAGATCCAACGGTGCAGAAAGATTGCGATGGGAGAATTTGCACGGGTGAGGGGTAAGCGGGGTCCACAGTGACGTCAGTGTTTTTTTGTCATGTAGTGGATGGGGTTATTTGGTTATCGGATCTAACTCCGATCGTTGGATCTGCAGAATTGGATGGTTAAGATTAGAAGAGGGAGCAGAGCATTTTGAAAGGCAAAGAGGGGGCAGGGAATGCATAGGCGCCCGATCACCGTTGATTCTGCAAAGATCAACGGTCGACGTTCATTTTAACATTGAAACGTCGGGAAACAAAAATAAAAGGGAAAAGGCTTCAGAAAAAGGTTTTTTAGGCTTTTAGCACCCGATTGCGGGGCTGTAGGACGTATGGAGAAAGGAGTTTAAATGGAATAAGCCCTCGGGGGCTAAGAGAATTTATAATGCAAAAGGGGTGTTTTATGCCTAAAAACAGGGATTTTTAAGCCAAATGAGGGATTCCGGTAGATGAAAAAAAGGATTTTTAAACCAAATAAAGGGAGGTATAAGGTTTAAAAGGGGTTTTGAGAGGGTTAGAAAGCCAGAAGAAGGCATTTTGAAGAATTTTATGCAGGGGATGAAGATGTAACATGGGGGATTCTGTGGGAGTGAAATGGAGAGAAAGGAGGCCCTTTGAAATCAGTTTCTTTCACCAATTAGCAGGGTTCTTTAATGGAAACAGTAGTGAATACTCTTCAAAGGATAGAAGACAAATGGAGGCTTTAAGAATGAAAGATTTACAAAGGAAATGTTTCTCTTGAAGGCTCAGAAACATATTTAGCCACATGTTTGCTATGCCAAAGTTTTATAGGTGGCTAAAAGTGGCTCCACATGGGGATGGCATCTTCTTGAAGGTGTCAAGAATCTCAGATAATAATCTTTGGAAGTAAGCCAGATGTTTGGTACTTGACCATCTTGTTCTTTTCTTTGATCAGCTGCTACAAACATGAAAGCATTATATCAGCAGCAATGCTTCCCCAAACAACTACCTACCCATCCTATTGTCCTAACATTTTTATTCAAGGTGCATTTAGACTTGCAGACCTTTCACATCATCAATTTTTTATTGAAAGCAAAAACTAATCTAATTCTACCCTTATTCCTCCATGAGACCAGATTAC
Source organism: Pinus albicaulis (assembly GCA_034641835.2). Lineage (NCBI taxonomy): Eukaryota > Viridiplantae > Streptophyta > Pinopsida > Pinales > Pinaceae > Pinus > Pinus albicaulis. Next base: position 115,750,109 of record CM076576.1, read on the forward strand.
ACAGTTGGACTCATAGCTTCTCTACCTAAACTACTATCTGTCAGGATTAAACTGTCTAACAGATTTCATTCTCTACATTCTAAAACAGTTGAAACACAACTAAACCAGGATTAGACTGTCTGATTTGCTGTGGGTCCATGGCATAAAGACAAGTTGCCCATGGACTAAATTTTGCAGAAATTAAAAACAACTAACTAAATGCTCACATGCTGAGCTTTATTGAGACTTCCTACCTATCCTACTCTAACTTGAAATATTTACATGTCTAGCTAACAAACTCTCTTTTCCAAAACATCCAGTCGATCAGATGATCCCACGACTGATCTCTGCTCATCTTTTTGAGCATGCTGGATAGGCGGGGCCACTCCCAGTCTCTTTGTTTATTAACAGCAGCTTTTAAAATGTTTCTTGTTGTCTGCAACAAGCTGCTCTTGATGACCTTTGATCCTTCTCTAAATGTCTGTAGGAAATGAACGTAAGGATCTTGAAATATTACTTAGTTGTGAGTATTTGACAAGTAGTTTTCAACTAGGATTGCTTCCTCTTCCACTGGATCAAAAGAAGATCCTTTTGAGAAAGAAAATCTTCCTCATCTTCATCATTTTTTGAACTTGAGGACTCATCATATACTACAGTGTTGTTCTCTTGTAGCTCTGAGATCTTCTGATCTGGTGGGCTGAGCTCTGTGAAAAGATCAATGCATTCTTGAGCAGGGGTATGTTCACTTGCTTCATCCTTTTCAGGAGAAGGTTCTTCAATTTCATCTGGCTCAAGAACTTCTTCATTGTCTTCCTCCTCATCCTTTGAGATGAAAGTTTGTTGATCCCCAATCACATCAAAATTGCTACTGATGATCTGAGATAAAGCAGAGTGAAGATTCAACGAATCTTCATCTGCTACTATACTTTCATAACTTTCCCCATTAGTATCATAGATAGCCTGCATTGGCTCATTACTTTCTGGAAGTTGATGAAACTGATTTTCCTCCCACAAATCTACTAATGATGGCCCTGCAAGATCAACTTCTGTTGGAGAACATCATCATCAGACAGATCAAACTTAGGAAAATCATTTAAGTAAGTAATGCTACCAATCAAACATACTGGAGTCTCAGCAAGTCTTTCTTCATTCTGATTTATAGAGGAGCTTTCTGAATCTGTACAACAAAGCTCAGTAGATGAATGGGCAAGAGTGTTTGCTCTATGAAAGATCTCAGAGGCAGGTTTTCTATTGATGATCTGATCTATTTCTTCTTCTGTAAAAGGGGAATATGTTCTTGTGTTTCTTTGAGCAGAAGTGCAGCAGCTCTCTGTTTCTTGTATTAACTGATTTGGAGGCTGGATGTCTTCTTGAGCCTCTTTTGGGGGATCTTCACTTGTGCTTGTAGGGAAACCTTGAGGGTTTTCTAATGTTTCCTGATCTCTTTCTGATTCAAACAACTCCTCATGATCATGATGATTTTCAGATAGAATACAAGGCTCAAGAGTTGTTTCTTCTATATGATCAGGATGCCACTCTTCTTGTGAAATCTGAGATGAGTTATAATCTAGAGGGGGAGTTCCTATATGTGTTGGTTCTCCTTCCTCATCAGATTCTGCGTTTTCTAAGTGGTTACTTGTCTCCTCAAAGCAGTGTTCCATATTAGCTTTTGCAATTTGGTCATGAAAATCTGTTATCAGCATAGTACAAGATATAGGTAGGTAGTCGCATTTCTAGACCACCTTCCTCTTCATCTTCTATAGATTCTTGAGCACCATACATGTCTTGCTCATTGTCTAGGTCTAGTATAGGTTAAGCTTGTTCTTTCCCTGGAAAAAACATGGGCTGCTCTAGATCATCAAAATTTAGACTAGCCTCATACCTCTCTACTATTTTTTCACCAAGTATGTTCATCAGTCTTGTCACTCTATTCAATAAAGCATTTAGCTTTGCTTCTCTGTCCATACTTGGATCCATGTTTGTAAAAATAGGTCACTGTATCTTCTCAACCAGTTCAGGGTCTTCTACCAGTGGTGTCATTTGGTCTTTTGAGAGTTATGAAGTGTGGAGTCGCCAGGTGGATGAATGTGAATGTTTGAAGCAGGCTGTTGTCCACCCTCAACAATTAAATACCAATCTAACCAGAGATTTTGGGTCTTCTGAGGTCCTAAGGGTATCTAAGATGAAATTCGCTCAGAGTCCCCAGTGGAGTCGCCATTATGTTGTGGTTCCTGTGTTTTGACCAGATTGGCAAGACCAAAATACAAGACAACATCAAACCACTTTAGGATCCTAGGATCTAGCCCTCCTGGATCCAAAGAGAGATCTCTCTATAAATGCAAAGAATGATATATCTTTAAGGTCAGTTTATGTATTAGGCTAGGTATGAAGCACAAGGGTTTTTGGTTTGTTTGTTTGGTTGGAGATCATTAACTAAGAAGGTTATGGAAGTAAAGAAGGAACTAAATAGAAGGATGTTTCAGCATGGGAAGATGGGTCAGAGAAGTGTCAATCCGTTGGGCTATGGAGTCATGAAATGGGATTACTTGCATAGAAACTATCCAAGGGTTTCCATAGGGCAAGTCATCTATACCAAAGGATCTTTTTAGATAAATGGTGAGATGGAACATTAAGAAGTGGGGTGAAAGAAAGAAACCAAAGTGCAGCCTAAGATCAGGTAAGGACTTTGAACCTATCCTGCTTTGACATACTTCAAAGGAAACTCTCAGTAAAGACACAAAGGGTAGCTTAAGATCAGGGAAATATTTTTAACTTAGCCTGCTTTCAGTATAATCTTAAGGAAAAGAATCAAGAAGTCCTCATAACCGCTTTCAGAAAGTAGAAAACATTTAATATTAAACACAGAGTAAGGCCTAAGATCAGAGAAATACTTTTAACCTTCTCTGCTTTTGACACTAACTCAAAGGGATCTTGAAAAGCTAACTGTTGGAAAAGGAACCTAGTGAGACAGGGCTAGCTCTAATCTCCCAGTTTCCTAATTCTTTCAGCTGAAACCAAACAAGAACATATAGGAAACCAACTCTAAATTCACACATCAGTAAGCATGGACATGCCAACTTCTATACTGGTTAAATTATGTTGAATCGTTATTAGATACACAAATAGCAGAAAAAATAAAGATAAATATTTAACATCGAGACTTAGGGTACTTCCAACAGTATGTCCTAATCTATGCTTGTTGTTCTTTATCAGAGAATAATGGACAGTATGATAAAACATGAAAGGAGACAATTGCAGTAAGAAAAACATCACCAATAATATAGACTCGGATCTTGTGAATCTGCTTGTTCAATTGATGTGCAAAGCCAGTCACATACTTTGAGTCCAGTGGCTCTTTACAGTCCAAACTTTTCTTCCCAGCCTACTATATTACAAAATACTCAACTACTTCCCCTCAATAACAATTCTTACAATCAATAAAATCCCAGCAACCAACAACAATTTTTTGGTGAATACTTATAGGTGAAGGAGGAGGTGAAGTAACAGAAGAGATTGTTGGCCCAATTAAATGAATAATTTAGTGCTTCTCGGCCTTTGGGAGGCTTGATGGAGAAGAAATGACATGCTCCATGCTTCATTAAATGGGCCTTTGCTTGTATTTGCACTCTGGCTGTTTTGTTTGACTTTCGGAAGCTCTAGTAGGCTGGAAATTTACTTCTAAGCTTCATATATGTCAATAATATCTCTCACTACCTTGACTGTGACCTGTGTTAATGAAAAATAGGACTACAAGTGGCAGTATGGGTCAATGGAAGGTGACTAGCCTCTCTAATTTGGCATGTAAAGGCTTCTCTGCTGATCTGTCCTTTATGCTTCACTGATCTGGCTCTGATTATCTTAATTTAATTGATGTTCTCTGTTTTTCATTTTTTACTGTGTTTTTGTTGTTTTGCAGGCACGCAGAAGGTTTACACATGTATAGGGGTTCATTTTAATGAAGAACTCCTTGGATCCCTTTCTGTACTGAAGACTTGGAATCGTCATTCCTGGCCTTCGTGCTATTTTAAAAAAGTGGGAACAAACCTTTATAATCCTGCAAAAACGAGCAAAGTTAAGAAAATCCGGTGAAAATAGGCTCAGAACTGGCTTTGGGTGGTTTGGGAGCGAGGTTAAATCGGAACAGTTGATTTAGATTAATCAATGGTGATCTACGGCTGAGATCTGTCCATGAAGTTGTTTAGGAGGTTAGATGGATGAAAATGGGAGGAGGAGAGGTTAGATCAGAGCCATTAGATTAGAGTAATCAACGGCTAGGATTTAAAACTGAAAAGGCATTGCGTAGGAGAATAGTGGTGAGGCGAAAAATCATTGGTGGTTTTCACAAAATAAAAAGGGGGTAAACGGTATTGCGCAAAAAAATGTGATACGATACATCTCTTGATGCGTGTCCTTTTGAATACTGCTGGTTTCGGAAAATCTTTTGGTGTTAATGTTCGGGTAGAAAAATTTTGCGAAACGCGATATCAGCTGTCAGATCAAAGGGCCCAAATCCGACGGTGCAGAAAGATTTCGATGGGAGAAGTTGCACGGGTGAGGGGTAAGCGGGGTCCACGGTGACGTCAATGTTTTTTTGTCGTGTAGTGGATGGGGTTATTTTGTTATCAGATCTAGCTCCGATCGTTGGATCTGCAGAATTTGACGGTTAAGATTAGAAGAGGGAGCGGAGCATTTTGAAAGGCAAAGAGGGGGCAGGGAATGCATAGGCGCCCGTTGACCGTTGATTCTGCAAATATCAACGATCGACGTTCATTTTAACATTGAAACGTCGGGAAACAAAAATAAAAGGGAAAAGGCTTCAGAAAAGGTTTTTTAGGCTTTTAGCACCCGATTGCGGGGCTGTATGACGTATGGAGAAAGGGGTTTAAATGGAATAAGCCCTCGGGGGCTAAGAGATTTTATAATGCAAAAGGGGTGTTTTAGGCCTACAAATAGGGATTTTTAAGCCAAATGAGGGATTCCAATAGATGAAAGAAAGGATTTGTAAACCAAATAAAGGGAGGTATAAGTTTTAAAAGGGGTTTTGAGAGGGTTAGAAAGCCAGAAGAAGGCATTTTGAAGAATTTTATGCAGGGGAGGAGGATGTAACATGGGGGATTCTGTGGGAGTGAAATGGAGAGAAAGGAGGCCCTTTGAAATCAGTTTCTTTCACCAATCAACAGGGTTATTTAATGGAAACAGCAGTGAAAATTCTTCAAAGGATAGAAGACACATGGAGGCTTCAAGAATGAGAGATTTACAAAGGAAATGTTTCTCTTGAAGGCTCAGAAACATATTTAGCCACCTGTTTGCTATGCCAAAGTTTTATAGGTGGCTAACAGTAAGTACCCTCTTATTTGTTTCAATTGTGGAAGAATAGGTCATTACGCTGCAAAATGTCCTCATAAACATGATAGTGATGATGAAAAGGACTTTAAAAGAATGATGTACAAGAAGAAAGGGTTTAATAAGAAGAACTTCTTCTCTAAACAAGATGAGTCTGATGAAGATGAATTCGTAGTCATAAAGAGGAAATCAACTATAAATGTGCATCAGTACAAAGAAAGCGATGATGAATCAGATGACGAAAGTAATTATGTTGGAAGCAAAGAAATGCTATTCATGGCATTTACAAATGATGAAGACTCAGAAATATAAGATTAAATAAACATGGATAGTTTGCTAATGAGTGCCATTGAAGAAAATGAGAATCTACAAAAGAATATAATTTCTCTCAAAATAGAAAGAGAGGAAGCAAAAAGAAGGGAAGACTTCTTGAACATCAAGTTAAAAGAGAAGGATGATATCTGTGAAAAAATTCAAGCTGAAATAGTGTCCCTAAGAAAGGAATTGGAGCAAATCAAAAGGAGTTGGCAAAGCTCTCTAGCTCTTGACAACATTCTTAACACTCAAAGACCTCAACATGACAAGTCTGGAATTGGTTTCCAAGGAGAATCATCAAGTACGAAGAATAATGCCAGAAGTTATGCTGATGTACTCTCTTGCCATCCAAAAGAAGAAAATTCATCTCAGGAAAAAGGTCACATCTCAAAACCAAGATCTGAAAGAGCAACTACAAGGAAGAATGTTGATTCAAGCTATGGATACTACAACAGGTATCAAACTATTTTTCTTGGGCATTGTTACAATTGTAAAAACTTTGGGAATCAAGCTAAGCATTGCAAGGCTCATAAGAATGAAGCACCAAGATTGAATAATCAACCAAACCAACAGTGTGGGCCTAAAGAGCAAGAACAAATAAAAACTTACAATTCCTTTGATCCTTTGGCTAAGTTTGATCTGTCTTGCTCATTATGTGATGATTATGATCATAATGAAAAAAATTGCCCTCTCAAAAGGGGAAAAGGTAAAAACGTAAATCTCAAAATTGATAAATGTGGCCTAGCTCTATGTGCTCATAGTGAATAAAGTCATCGGTTCGTGGATAGTGGATGCTCGAGACATATGAAAGGCAACCAAAAGAAGTTTATCTCATTGAACAATAAAAATGGAAATATATCCTTTGGAAGTGGATCTGCTAAAATCACTAGAAAAGGGACTGCTACCCTTGTCAATGGACTAGGAAAGGCTCAAAATACCCTGTTGGTAGAAGGGCTCAAACACAATCTCTTAAGGACATAATGTTGTCCTTAGTACAAAAAATTGTGAAAGAAGAGACTCGTCCTCAGGAGAGCTTGTGGCAAAAGGAGTAAGAACACCAGATAATGTTTACATTCTCAGTAGAATCCAATAAGATAAATGTTACTTAAGTCAAACAGATGAAAGTTGGTTATGGCACAAGTGATTGGGGCATACAAGTTTTGACAACCTAGTCAGCATCAGCAAAAATAATGCAGTAAGGGAAATTCCAAAAATGTGCAAACCAAATCAAGTTGTATGTGGCCCATGCCAACATGGAAAGAAAACCAGAACTAGCCACAAAACCAAGGAGTTGTCAACATCAAAACCTTTGGAAATCATTCATGTAGATTTGTGTGGGCCAACTAGAACTCTAGCTCTTCAAGGTGAAAGGTACTTTGCTCTATTTGTTGATGACTATACTAGAATGATGTGGATATATTTCATAAAATATAAATCCGAAGTATTTGAGTGTTTTAAGAATCTTAAAGCTCTCATTGAAAATGAAAAAGATTCTAAGATTAAATGGCTTAGAATGGATAGAGGAGGAGAATTCACTTCGAAAGAGTTTGATAAATTCTGCAAAGAGCATGGAATCGAAACAGAACTTTCTACTGCTAGGACACCCTAGAAAAATGGAGTAGTTGAAAGAAGGAACCGAACCATTCAAGAAATGGCTAGGACAATGCTACTAGGAGCTGATTTGCAACAAAAATTCTGGAGAGAAGCAGTTGGCATCGCAGTTTATACCTTAAATCGAACTCAACTGAGACCAAATAATGAAAAGACTCCTTATAAATTATGGAAAGGAAGACCTGCTTCAGTAAAATATTTCAGAATATTTGGAAGCAAATGTTTCATAAAAATAAATGATGACTCACCAGGTAAATTTGATTCTAGAATTGACGAAGGAATATTTCTTGGTTACTCCACTAGGAGAAAAGCTAAAAAATGTTACAACAATCATCTATGAAGAATAGTGGAAAGAATTGATGTAAATATTGATGAAGGCCTTCCAGAAAAAAGAATTGAAGATCATGAAGTTGAGTCTTTCTTTGAACAAAGTGAAGAAGAAGAACCTGAAAGGGAAGAGGAGAATGAAGAATCTCAAAGTGAACCTCAAAATGAATCTTCACAAACTCCCTCCAAGATCAAGTTTGTTCAAAGATATCATCCGAAAGAACAAGTCATCAGAAATATGGATGAAGGAATCCAAACTCGAAGAAGAATGATAAGCACCCCAAGAAAAGATGATGTGGCTCTATTATCTTTAATAGAACCTGAAAATTTTTCTCAAGCAAGCAAATATCCTTATTGGATAAAGGCCATGGAAGAAGAAATGTCTCAAATCGAAAAAAAAAATGAGACTTGGGAACTAGTACCTCGCCCAAAAGATAAAAATATAATTGGAACAAAATGGGTATTCAAAAACAAGATGAATGAAGATGGAAAAATCATCAGAAATAAATCTAGACTTGTCTGCAAAGGATACTCGCAAATCGAAGGAATTGACTTCAAAGAAATCTTTGCACTAGTATCTCAAATGGAAGCCATAAGAATGTTTTTAGCATTTACTTGCTCAAAAGGATTCAAGGTTTATCAAATGGATGTAAATTCAGCATTCCTGAATGGAGACCTCAAGGAAAAAGTTTACATGGAGCAACCAGAAGGATTTGATCTTGCTGAAGGAAAACACTTTGTATGCAAACTAAAAAAGGCCTTGTATGGATTAAAACAAGCCCCTAGAGCATGGTATGCTAAGTTGGATCACTATCTGCAACAAAAAGGTTTCAAAAAGGGAGTGGCAGGTAGCAATATCTACATGAAGATGGATAAGGAAAAACTTCTGATCACTCTTGTTTACGTTGATGATCTAATCTTTGCTATAAATGATGAAGAAATGAGCCATGAATTTTCTCTAAATATGTCCAAAAATTCGAGATGTCAATGATCGATGATTTGTCTTACTTTCTTGGGCTACAAATATCTCAAACTTCTGCAGGCATGTTTATATCTCAGGCAAAATATCTTAAAGACATGCTTAAAAGATATGGGATGGAAGATTGTGCACCTATGAACAGACCAATGACCACATATTGTAAATTAAGCAAAGACAATGATACCCCTCAAATAGATGCAACTCTTTACATGTCAATAATTGGAGCTCTCTTATACTTAACTGCTACAAGACCAGATATTATGCAAGCAGTAGGAATGGTAGCAAGATTTCAGTCAAGTCCTAAACAATCCCATCTAGCAGCTCTAAAAATAATTCTCAGATATCTGAAAGGAACGACTGATTTTGGTCTTTGGTATCCTAAAAGTTCAACTCTTATTGTGACAGCTTATTCTGATGTTGATTGGGCCGGAAGCGTGGATGATCGTAAAAGCACCAGTGGAAATGCATCCTTTGTGGGAGATTGTCTTGTATCTTGGCTCAGCGAAATTCAATCATCTATATCCCTTTCTACAGCTGAAGCCGTATATATAGTTGCTGTTGATTGTTGTACACAAATTATATGGATGAAGGAAGCCTTGAAGGATGTCAACATAGAAACTAAGCAACCAATTACTATTCTTTGTGACAATACTAGTGCCATCAGTCTTTCAAAAAATCCAGTAATGCACTCAAGAACCAAACATATTCCAATCAAATACCACTTTCTCCGTGAACAAGTTGTTGAAAACAATATCAAGTTGGAATACGTCAATAGAAATAGCAAATTGTTGATATCTTTACAAAACCCCTTCCACGAAAAACATTCGAGTATCTTCACCAAAATATGGGTGTCATTGCTCTTGCATCACATTAAATCAAGCATCATGTCAAGGGTACAGTATGTTAGGGGGAGCAGCATGATAGGGGGAGCACTTTGGCACCCCAGTGCCATTGATTTCAAAGGGGGAGAGAAGAAAAATATTGCCATACAATGAAAAAGGGGGAGATTGTTAATCCAAGTTGTCATTGATGGCAACAGGTTGAAAGACATTGATGGCAACATGGAAGATATCATTTGAAGTTTCTCCTACATGATGGTGCTATGACCCCATGATTGATAAGCCAAACAATGGAAAATACATATGAAGAAGAAGCCAAGCAATGGAGAAGGCATTTTGTCCTATGCATTTTCTACACACAAAAATTAAGGACAATCACAAAGAAAAAAAAATTACCTCCTTAAAGGAATCCTTCCAAATTGACACCTATGCCATCTCTTAGAGCATATTTTTGTCTTTCTGATGAGCTATTACTTGACCCGAAACTCCATGTCGTTTGGGAGATATGAATTTTTCAAATTAAGGATATATTTCTGCTTTTTGAGCTGACCTATGCTCAGGGATACAAGTCGACCTCCAAACAAGGTCATAAGAAGGCTATATATATACAATTCGTACTCATTTATCAAACATAGATTTTTGGTGGTCAAGCACAGTAGTCGATTATCAAATATACACCACAAAAACTCAATTCACAACTTGTGAACTTTCAAACATTAAGAAGGAGCTTATATGAAGCATATTTCTGAGTCTACAACCGCTAATCTGAATGTGAATATAAGCCTGGGATCTGTGAGAGTATACGAGCCTCAAACCTGTGTGTGACTACAGCCTCGGACCTCTCTGAATCTGCAGTGGTTCAGCCTTGGTGTGGAGCTCGGATCAGTTACAGTTATCATGTACCAGCCTTGGACTTGTTTGCAATTACAGTGACTGTAGTGGCTCGGATTGCTTCACAGATTTATGGTTCGGACAGGAACCCAAAACAACCCTATACATCTCAGATTTGTGTCATATTTTTTGATATAGAACTCAGATTAAAGCTCAGAGTTTGGATCAGTGTTTTAAAAGCTCAGTGTTGTAACATCCATGGAGGAGATGTGAGTTAGATCTATTGTAAGTGCATCTTGGATAATAAAAAGAAGTTCGGATTTGTGAGGAACAGTCACCTACTCGGACTGTGTGAAGAAAAAAAACTCGGGTTGAAGAAGTCCTGTGGAAGAATTGTTACAACAGTCAAGCATTTGTAGACAATGACAGTCACATATAACAGAGGACTCTTGGAAACATTTTATTGGACAGTCAAGAACAACTTTGGATCAAATTAACTGAATAGTGAAGAATCTTGTTGAATACACTTAGGTAAGTACATCACACACTTTCTCTCTAAATATTTCTGGAGGATTGGTGTCCTTGGAGTAGGAGCTCCTAAACACAAGGTTGGTGCCTTGAGAAGATAGGGTCGAAGCCCTAGAGGTTGGAGCCTCATCAAAGTCCATGTTGGTGCTTGGCAAACAGGTTGGTGCCTATTTCATTAAAAGGGTTGGTGCCCTTCTCTCATCTATCGTATACTATTATTAAAAAGGGATTGAAGTTCTCTTTAATTCTTAATATTATTATTATATATGTCTCTCTGTCTTTAATTGTGAAGAATCTAACTAGAAATAATTAACAATTGAAAAGAAACACTGATTCACCCCCCTCTCAGTATTTCCAACAAGATTTTGGTAACAACGTCAAATCAAACCAATAATTCCACAGGTTCCAACCTGATGTCACTCCAAATTTCAATTGGATCTATCTCAAAATATGTTAAAATAATTTCTTTTCCCAAAAAAAAAAACAATTACTAAAATTAAACTGAAGATATCTCACATACCAGGAAATGGGTTCTTATAAGTTTTTTACAGGAAGTACATACTATTCTGATGAACAAACCCTAAAAATTTCAGCCCAATCCTCTTCACGGATTTTGAGAAATTGACGACCATCACCTACCACCATTTCAATTATATCTCGATATATGTGCATTGGATCGATCTGATCTTTGGTATGAAGAAGCATTAGGACCATCGGAACCTTCAATAAAAAATTCAACCCAATATAATTTGTAGTTTCTGAGAAAATCGTTTCTGAAGTTTACAGCAATTTTGATTATATCTCAAAATATGTGGATTGGATGGTGTTGATTTTTGGTGTGCATAACCATTAGAATAGTAGAAACATGTCCACAAAATTTGAGCAAATTCCAGTGGATAGTTGTGAGAAAATAACGCATGAATTTTGTTGTAACACAGCTTCTAGCAACCTGCAACAAAAACAAATACAAAATACAAATACAAATTTCTGAGTTGTATCTTCAATTTTTTGCCAATTTGTATAGAATAAATTAGTTGTGAGATCCATTCTTTTTGGCAAGGGGATGAATTCAATTGAAAATAAAATATTTTGGTTGCATAAAATTAATTGACATGTGCAGTTAGACACTTGATTTTATCCTTAAAATCATGAAATTAATTGACATGTGCAGTTAGACACTTGATTTTCTCCTTAAAATCTTGAATTTTGTTTTACTAGGGATTTGTCAAATTGTTGCCTCGTTAGTCAAATTTGTAGAATGATTAATATTCTTTAACTTTAACTAACATTTTTTTCTATTATTTCACAAATTCGAATTGTGGTTTATTGGTAAGTCTTTAAATTTGTAAAAGAGAGTTCATGAGTTCAACTCCGATAAAAGCCAAAATTTGTTAACTATTCTACAATTTGACAATCCTTAACTAGGCAACAATTTCGCTACCATGTGGCAACATTGGATTGGTCCACGTGGCAACGTATTACTTTTCAACATTACACATTCATTGCCCTGTTGTCCAACATGTCACATTGAATAGTCATCTCGCGGAGTTTGCATGTGATGCCATCTAATCACTTCAGCATCCATGTGGCACTCCTTGGTGCTACCACGTGGCACCCATGCCCAATTTTTTTCATGTTTCATAAAAAATTCAAACAATCATAACTCTTTCATACGACATCAATTTTCGATGATTCAAATGTCGTTGGAAATATCTCGATAGTATCTATGCAATGAGAGAGTTTTCATTAGCATTTGAGAATAGAAAATTAAAAATTTACCAACAAAACACCAAAAAGTAGTCCAAGGAACTATTTTCCAAACAAGTAAAAGTGCATTTAATTTTTCTTCCTTGAATTTGTTTTAATAGTACTATTTCTACGTTTTTTGTGTATATCTCATATGAAGAGAGATTAATCAGCTCTCTCTCTCTCGATAGTTTTACATTTTATTGAAGAAAAGTGCTAAGTTTTTGCAGGTTCCAAGACGATGAAAGAAGATCAGTATATGTGTTAGCACTCCACTGGATCTCCGAAGGCTGAGAAGGAGACCAACAAAGGTAACGATAGACCGCATTGACCTAGTAGCTAGCCCTACTAGGTAGGAGAGGGCTCTCTCCGTGAGATCACAACCAAATTGACTAGATAATGAAGATTTTAGGCTAGGTATAGTAGGCTCTAGGGTTTGATTGATTGATTTTGGGTGTTGGATGGTAAATTACGTCTAAGAAAGGCTAGGTCAGAGCACTGAAAATTAGACTTGTAGAGATGTGATGGGGCAAGGTAGGCATACACTTTAGCACTTTCAGGTATCTTGGTGAGTGTGAGAGACTGCTAGGGTTTCAAGAAGAGCATGGAAATCATGAATTCTTTTATATCAAAATAAATTGAAACACAACTGTGATAATTTCTCCAAAACAGAGCATCAAAATAATGAATTCTGCTTATCTAACTTAGAAATCCATCACATTAAGAGATAGGCATGGATATGGAAGGCATAATATAGTCAAATATATGAAAACATAAGAGGCAACATTGCTAAAACACATACCACATGAATCCCACCACAATAGTTGCAAATATGTCTATTAAGTCCTGCCAAAAATCATTGAATACACTAGTGTTCCAAAGCTCAATTACACAACATCCAACCCTTGCCATGAAAAATAAAATGAAATATATATACCAAAACAAACTTCTCCCAACCTCAGGGATTGAATCCATGACTTGTGGAGCTAAAATCAAGTCTTTCTCCAACTAAAAAAAAAAGTTAGGGAAGTTATGAACCGTTTCTTCTTTTAGCAAACCAACTAGAGAAATCGTCTCCAAGCATTAATGAGAGGTAAATACACCTATTTAACTTTATTACCATCCCTTTTACATTCAATTTTAACCCTTACCCTTTTACAATTACCCTTTTACATCTCCCAAAGTGAAACTGTCAAATGAAAATTACATAGGATAATTATAAAATAAAACAGTGAATTTCCAGAAGCGCAACAAATTTCTTGTAAGGCCTTTTTGGATGCCTTCCCATCATCTAAATTTGCAAAGAAAAGTTTTTCTGAGTAGCTGGTCAAGTGTAGATGACTCCAGGATGTTTAAGCAACAACTTTGGCCTCCTTAAGCCTGCTAAAAGCTCTTTCTCCCAAGATCACTCCTAGAAGCACAACAAATGTCTGGAAATGAGGCAGAGAGGTGATTTTTTACCACTTTTTTGCAAACTCCTTGAAAAATGAGCCCTGAACCTAAAATCTGACAAAATGGGTTCTCTTAATACTTGATTAGCTTTCCAGAAACATAATTTTTTTCCATTTTGCAGGCCTGTAGCAAAAGCGCGACAAATTTCGTTGCGCTTTTGGGCAGAGACAAAAAAACTAAACTAGTCTGCACCAAAACACAAAAATTCAGAATTTGCCTGAAAATACCAAAACTTACAAAATTTCAAAATTGTTGTGTGAGGTTGTTGATAAAGTGTTTCATGCAACCAAGGAGGCATCAACAAGCAAATGGGGTTTTTCCCTCTCCTTTTGGTTGATTAGGGTTTCTTTGAGCTTATCTTACAACTGCTTAACCTTGACATTGCAAATCTTGTTTCTAGTATGGTAGTGGTCAGGCATGTGCCTCAACATCTGATTGCCCTTGTTAGCCTTGTGAAGGAGCTTCTTCAGGTGTATGTTTACTCTGTCAAACCAAACTTCTCTATTTTCAGTAACTTCCATGGCAATCCTTTCCTCAAAGGTGAGTTCTTCTACAAGAAGTGCCTTCTCTTGTTTTTCCTGCTCCAATGCTCTTTTTAGGCCCCTTGTTTTTGGTCTTTTCCTTGTGATCTGGGCCTCATCCTCATCAAACTCATCATATCTAATCATTGATTTTCCTTTGACATCTTTCCTATTAGCCTTCAACAAGTCCATTTCCAAGAGTACTTGCTTTTCCTTCAACTGTTTACTCTCTTGCTCAAGGAAGAATATAACAAATTGTGCCCTTGCCAAATTATCTTACAGCTCTCTGATTTTGGCATATTTTCCTTTGATGACCAAGTTTAGGGTTTCATGTTCATCTTGGGATTCCAAGTCCACCATCTCAATTTCATGGTGAAGGGCTTCTTTCTCTTGGACCACTTTCTCTTGTTGCTCATGATATCCCTGCTTTTTTGATGTAGAAGGAAAGGCCCCTTCCACAATTTGTGGAGAAAACACTTGCATATTTCCTCTCTGATAAGTTCTGACCTCTTTTTCTTGTTTTATCTTTTTTTTAAAGTGAATGGTGCTCCTCATAGCTTGATACTCTAGCCATGCTTCACTGCTCCTCATCCCTATCACTTGGAGGTTGTTCCTCCCTATTGCTTGGTGATCCCACATCATGCTCTGCTGAAGACAATTATTGTTGTTGTAGTGGCTCTACCAAGTTCTTTTGAACTATCCTTTCCAAAAATGACTCCCAAGTAATCTACTTCTATTGCAATTGGTGAAGAATGATGATCTTAATCAGACGGTGGTGCAAAAGACTGTATGTATGATCTTTGCCCTTTTTTCATGTATCTTTTCTACCATCTTCATCACACTTTTGAAAAGGTAATTACACAAGTTAAGAGATTTCACAGATGTAAAATGCATTAGTAGTCTTTGTTGGAAATACTGAGAGGGGGGTGAATCAGTGTTTCTTTTCAATTGTTAATTTTTTCCAGTTAGATTCTCCACAATTAAAAATAGAGAGGTGTATAATAATGATATTACTAAGGATTAATAAGAACTTCAGTCCCTTTTCAAAATAATTGAGTACAATAGATGTGTGAGGGCACCAACCCTTCAATGAATCAGGCACCAACCTGTTGCCAAGCACCAACTTGGACCTTTTAGGGTCCAACCCTATCTTTTTCAAGGCTCCAACCTTGTTTTAGAGGCTCCAACCCTATCCTTTTTTAAGGCTCCAACCTTGTTTTAGAGGCTCCAACCCCTAGGGCTCCAAGCCTTCAACTTTTTAACAATTAGAGTGTATGAAATACTTACTTCAACAATTGATAATCTTCTCCACAATACTACTTCAGATTTTTAATATACTCACTGTCCAAGATCTTCAAGTTCTTCACTTGTACAAGCCTCCAAATTCATCAGATCATCAGGTCTGAATTACAGGGGTATAAGCCACGGGTCTTCACAAACTTTTCTCTTAAGGCAAAACTGTCCGAGCTAAATAATACAAGTTTAGAATCTGTCCATAACAACCAAGGATAATCACACAAGTTCAAGCTTCTACAGGTTTGAAAGTGTAGCCTTCCACAAGTCTACAATTCATTCTAGAATAAACCTCAATGGTTCTACAGAGGAGTCACCAATTTCCAAAATGATATTCCCACAAGTCTGCAAGGATTCACAATGTTAATTTTATAAAGGTCTGCAAATGGTTTTCAAGAAGTTGTACAGGTATCTCAAAAATTTTCCACATAAATTTTCAAGACATATTTCTTCCACAAATTTGAATTAGTTCATTTGAGAAGCTTCAGATATATGCATCAGTCCTCCTCATTTTTCTCTCTCTTTTTTTTCAAATGTTTTGCAAATTCGAAGAGATAATTATGCGGGAATGGTTTTGGAATCCACAAATGTTGTTCTTCCTATCACAACTTTTGATCCGACAGATGGCATAAAAATGAAGTTCGATCAATTCCTGCAATAACATGGAACCCGCAAGAAAGTCTCAATTACAGCCGCAAGGGGGAGTCACCACAGTTCCTGGCGTATGCTTCTGAACAGGTCGAAATAGTATTTGATGCCACTGTGAGTGTTTCAGCAAATATCAATTTTGTATTTTGTAAGTGCATGAGTTGTGAACTTCTTCCTTCACGTTGTTTTCTTGTTTGTTTTTTTATTCTTATTCAAACTCCACCATCGGAATGATTTTGCATTATATATATATATACTCATTTGCAAGTTTACGTAAGGGAGCCGACGTGAGGAGCGGGCATTTTTTTTTATAAGGTCAACTTCTCTTCAACTTAACGCGACATCTTCATAATCCAATTTTGACTTCAAAAAAAAATCGTTTGATGTTCTGGAGCCAATCATTGGTGGATGTGTGCGGACAACAAGAGGTCATCTTCATTGTTAGGCTTATCAATCATAGGGTTTGCCTTCTCCTTCATCAACCTGTTTCCATCAATGACAACTTGGATTAACAATCTCCCCCTTTGTCATTAGATGGCAATATTTTTCTTCTCTCCCCCTTTGACATAAATGGCAATGGGGTGCCAAAGTGCTCCCCCTGTCATGTTGCTCCCCCTAACATACTGTACCCCTGACATGCTGCTTGATTTAATGTGATGCAAAAGCAATGATCCCCATCTTTTGGCGAAGATACTCAAATGCTTCTCATGGAAGGGGTTTTGTAAAGATATCAGCAATTTTCTCTTTTGTATTGACGTATTCTAACTTTACATTGTGTTTAGCAACTTGCTCATGGAGAAAGTGGTATTTGATTGGAATATGTTTGATCCTTGAGTGCATCACCGGATTTTTTGAAAAACTGATGGCGCTAGTATTGTCACAAAAAATAGTAATTGGTTGCTTAGTTTCTATGTTGACATCCTTCAAGGCTTCCTTCATCCATAGAATTTGTGTACAACAATAAGCAACAGCTATATATTCGGCTTCATCTGTAGAAAGGGATATAGATGATTGCTTTTTGTTGAGCCAAGATACAAGACAATCTCCCATAAAGAATGCATTTCCATTGGTGCTTTTCCGATCATCCACGCTTCCGGCCCAATCCGCATCAGAGTAAGTTGTCACAATAAGAGTTGAACTCTTAGGATACCAAAGACCAAAATCAATCGTTCCTTTCAAATATCTAAGAATTCTCTCATAGCTGCTAGATGGGATTGTTTAGGACTTGAATGAAATCTTACTACCATTCCTATTGCTTGCATAATATCTGGTCTTGTAGTAGTTAAGTATAGGAGAGCTCCAATTATTGACCTGTAAAGAGTTGCATCTATGAGAGGGGTATCATCATCTTTTGCTTAATTTACAATCTGTGGTCATTGGTGTGCTCATAGGTGCACAATATTCCATCCCATATCTTTTGAGCATGTCTTTAAGATATTTTGCTTGAGATATAAACATGCCTGCAGAGGTTTGAGATATTTTTAGCCCAAGAAAGTAAGACAACTCACCAATCATTGACATCTCGAATTTTTTGGACATATTTAGAGCAAATTCATGGCTCATTTATTCATTATTTCTAGCAAAGATAAGATCATAAACGTAAACTAGAATGATCAGAAGTTTTTCCTTGTCCATCTTCATGTAGAGATTGCTACCTGCCACTCCCTTTTTGAAACCCTCTTGTTGCAAATAGTGATCCAACTTTGCATACCATGCTCTAGGGGCTTGTTTTAATCCATACAAGGCCTTTTTTATTTTGCATACAAAGTCTTTTCTTTCAGCAAGATCAGATCCTTCTGGTTGCTCCATGTAAACTTCTTCCTTGAGATCTCCATTTAGGAATGCTGATTTTACATCCATTTGATAAACCTTGAATACTTTTGAGCAAGTAAATGCTAAAAAAAAATTATGGCTTCCGTTCGAGCTACTGGTGCAAAGGTTTCTTCGAAGTCAATTCCTTCGATTTGCGAGTATCCTTTGCAGACAAGTCTGGCTTTATTTCTGATGGTTTGTCCATCTTCATTCATCTTGTTTTTGAATACCCATTTTGTTCCAATTATATTTTTATCTTTTAGGCGAGGTACCAGTTCCCAAGTCTCATTTTTTTCGATTTGAGACATTTCTTCTTCCATGACCTTTATCCAATAAGGATCTTTTCTTGCTTGAGAAAACTTTTTAGGTTCTATTAAAGATAATAGAGCCACATCATCTTTTCTAGGGGTGCTTATCATCCTTCTTCGAGTTTGGATTCCTTCATCTATATTTCCGATGAATTGTTCATCCGGATGATATATTTGAACAAACTTGATCTTGAAGGGAGTTTGTGAAGATTCATTTTGAGGTTCACTTTGAGATTCTTCATTCTCCTCTTCTTTTTCAGGTTCTTCTTCTTCACTTTGTTCAAAGAAAGGCTCAACTTCATGATCTTCAATTCATTTTTCTGGAAGGCCTTCATCAATATTCACATCAATGCTTTCCACTATTCTTCGTAGACGATAGTTGTAACATTTGTAAGCTTTGCTCCTAGTGGAGTATCCAAGAAATATTCCTTCGTCAACTCTAGAATCAAATTTACCTAGTGAGTCATCATTTATTTTTATGAAACATTTGCTTCCAAAAACCCTGAAATATTTTACTGAAGCAGGTCTTCCTTTCCATAATTCATAAGGAGTCTTTTCATTATTTGGTCTCAGTTGAGTTCGATTTAAGGTATAAATTATGGTGCCAACTGCTTCACTCCAATTTTTTGGTTTCAAATCGGCTGGTAGTAGCATTGTCCTTGCCATTTCTTGAATGGTTCAGCTCCTTCTTTCAACTACTCCATTTTGATGGGGTGTCCTAGCAATAGAGAGTTCTCTTTCGATTCCATGCTCTTTACAGAATTCATCAAACTCTTTTGAGGTGAATTCTCCTCCTCTATCCGTTCTAAGACATTTAATCTTAGAATCTTTCTCATTCTCAATGAGAGCCTTAAGATTTTTAAAACATTCAAATGCTTCGGATTTATATTTTATGAAATATATCCACATCATTCTAGTATAGACATCAACAAATAGAGCAAAGTACCTTTCACCTTGAAGAGCTGGAGTTCTAGTTGGCCCACACAAATCTACATGAATGATTTCCAAAGGTTTTGATGTTGACAACTCCTTGGTGTTGTGGCTAGTTCTGGTTTTCTTTCCATGTTGGCATGGGCCACATACAACTTGATTTGGTTTGCACATTTTTGGAATGTCCCTTACTGCATTATTTTTGTTGATGCTGACTAGGTTGTCAAAACTTGTATGCCCCAATCACTTGTGCCATAACCAACTTTCATCTGTTTGACTTAAGTAACATTATCTTCTTGGATTCTACTGAGAATGTAAACATTATCTGGTGTTCTTACTCCTTTTGCCACAATGGAGTGTAAAAACTCTGGTAAACTTGAATAAGTATATATTATTATTTATAAAAGATGAGATGTGAGAGATGATTACAATGGGGAATCACCGAGGCTTTAAATATAGCCTCATGGTGTCCCTTGGTGAAGAGGCATGATCTTTGATCATGCCCTTTCACTTAATAAAACCTAATACAACTATATCTAACTAACAATTAATAAAATATACATAACATTGCTCCTCTCTTAAGATGCTTTGTCCTCAAAGCATACGTAATGATGGGTGTTGCTGGCGAAAAGCTTCAGACTCCCAAGATGCTTCTTCAATGGGCAAGTCCTTCCACTTGATTAAATATTCTGTAATAACACGAGATCGCAGCTTCTTATCACGGGTAGATAGGATACCTTCGGGCTCTAGAACGAGCTAGCCTTCATCATCCAAAATGGAAAGTGTTGTTTGGGGCAACTGATGGTTACCCAATGCCTTTTTTAAGCAGGACACATGGAAAACATTGTGAACACGACTGGTATCGGGAAGGCTCAACCCATAAGCGACTTGACTGATCTTTTTAATAATTTGATATGGACCATAAAACTTTGGAGCTAATTTATTTTTTCTTTTTTGTTTAAGGGACAACTACTTGTATGGTTGAATCTTGACAAACACCCAGTCTCCAACTTCAAATGATCTCTCAGTGCGATTACGGTCAGTCTGTTGCTTCATACGATTCTGTGCAATACTCAAATTTTCTTTTAGAATTTGGACGACCTTTTGATGTTCTTCTAGTTGATTTTTTACTGCTGGCAAATTTGTTTGAACTGAAGCAAAATCTTTCCACTTCGGAGGCTCATATCCATATAGAGCCTGGAACGGAGTCATTTTTGTCGATGTATGGTAAGTAGAATTATACCACCATTCGGCAAGATGCAACCATTGGACCCACTTATTTTTTTTCTCCGTAGCATAACACCGTAGGTAAGCTTCCAAACATTTATTAACAACCTCTGTTTGCCCATTCGTTTGAGGGTGATAAGCCGAGCTCATGTTGAGGTAGGTTCCAACATGGTTGAACAATTCCTTCCAAAAGTTTCCTTTAAATTTGGCATCCCTGTCACTGACAATAACTTTCGGAAAGCCGTGTAGTTTATAAATATGTTTGCAGAATATCTCTGCAATTTTCTTTGCAGAGTCTGTTTTTTTAATAGCGATAAAGTGAGCATACTTAGTGAGTCTATCTACTACAACAAAGATCTTATCCTTTCCCTCCGATACAGGTAATCCTTCAATAAAATCCATCGATATTTCTTCCCACTTCTGAGCGGAAATTGGGTAGGCGGGACCGTGGTTGGGGGGGCAGGCTGTAGGGTGGGGTGCGGGTTTGTACAGTGTGGGAGTGAACCGTAAGGTGAAGTAAGGATGTGAGGGACAGATTAGATATGAGAGGAGAATGGCTACAAATTTTCTTTTAAAACTAATACTGTCCACAAGCACTTGAAAAAAATCTGCAATTCTGGAATTCTGTAATTCCTTAGGATGATCACACAGATCCCGAAGAGCGATGGCTCCGATACCAATGGAGTGTAAAAACTCTGGTAAACTTGAATAAGTATATATTATTATTTATAAAAGATGAGATATGAGAGATTATTACAATGGGGAATCACCGAGACTTTAAATATAGCCTCATGGTGTCCCTTGGTGAAGATCATGCCCTTTCACTTAATAAAACCTAATATAACTATATATAACTAACAATTAATAAAATATACATAACACACAAATTCTCCCGAGGATGAGTCTCTAATTTCACAGTTTTTTGTACTAAAGACAACATTATGTCCTTATTCACAAATCTAGCTAACACTTAAGAGATTGTGTTTGAGCCCTTCTACCAGCAAGGTATTTTGAGCCTTTCCTAGTCCATTGACAAGGGTAGCAGTTCCTTTTCCAGTGATTTTAGCGGATCCACTTCCAAAAGATACATTTCCATTTTTCTTTTTCAACGAGATAAACTTCTTTTGGTCACCTATCATATGTCTTGAGCATCCACTATCCACAAACCAATGATTTTCTTCACTATGAGCACATAGAGCTAGGCCACATTTATTAGTTTTGAGATTTATGTTTTTAGCTTTCTCCCTTTTGAGAGGACAATTTTGTTCATTATGATCATAATTATCACATAATGAGCAAGACGGATCAAACTTAGCCAAGGGATCAAAGGAATTGTAAGTTTTTATTTGTCCTTTCTCTTTAGGACCATGTAGTTGGTTTGTTTGATTTTTCAATCTTGGTGCTTCATTCTTATGAGCTGTGAAATGTTTAGCTTGATGCCCAAAGTTTTTACAATTGTAACCATGCCCAAGAAAAATAGTTTTATACCTGTTGTAGTATCCATAGCTTGAACCAACATTCTTCCTTGGATTTGGTCTTTCTTCAATTCTTGGTTTTGAGATGGGACTTTTTTCCTGACGATATGACTTTTCTTCTTTTGGATGTCAAGAGAGTACATCAGCATAACTTCTGGCATTATTCTTTGTACTTGATGATTCTCCTTTGAAACCAATTCCAGACTTGTCGTGTTGAGGTTTTTGAGTATTAAGAATGTTGTCAAGAGCTAGAGAGCTTTGCCAACTCCTTTTGACTTGCTCTAATTCCTTTCTTAGAGATACTATTTCAGCTTCACATTTTTCACATATATCATCCTTCTCTTTTAGCATAATGTTCAAGAAGTCTTCCCTTATTTTTTCTTCCTCTCTTTCTATTTTGAGAGAAATTACCTTCTTTCGTAGATTCTCATTTTCTTCAATGGCATTCATCAGCAAACTATCCATGTTTCTTTCACCTTCCAGTTCTGAGTCATCATCATTTGTAAATGCCATGAATAACGTTTCTTTGCTTCCAACATAATTACTTTCCTCATCTGATTCATCATCTCTTTCTTTTTGATGATGCATATTTCTTGTTGATTTCTTTTTTATGACTACAAATTCATCTTCATCGGAATCATCTTTTTTGGAGAAGAAGTCCTTCTTATTAAACCCTTTCTTTTTGTACATCATCCTTTTAGATTCCTTTTCATCATCAGTATCATGTTTATGGGGACATTTTGCAACATAATGGCCTATTATTCCACAATTGAAACAAATAAGAGGGTACTTACCTTTTAGCTTAGATCCCCTTTTTAGTCTTCGTACAAATTGCGCTAATTCTTTTTCAGTATCAAATTCATCGTTGTTGCAATTCCATCATTTTCCTTCTTTTGTAGATCTTGACGCTTTGAAGGCTGCTTCTTTGAAATTTTGACTCCCTTTCCTCATCTCATAGGCAATGAGAATTCCATGGAGTTCATCCATCTTGAGAGTATCTAGATCCTTCATTTCTTCTATGGCACTTACTTTGGAGTCAAATCTGTCAGGAAGTGATCTCAGGATTTTTTGAACAATGGTGTTTTCTTCAATATATTCTCCTAGTCCTCTAAGAGAGTTAGCCACTTCAGCTACTCGGAGGAAATATGATGCAATATATTCTCCATCATCCATTTTCAGACTATCGAATTGTCTTCTACAGGTTTGAAGCTTTGCCTTCTTGACTTTGGAGTCCCCATCATATAGAGAAGCCAACTTATCCCATACTTCTTTGGCTGAGTCACAGTTCATGACTTTCGTAAATTCGGAATCGGTAATTCTGCTAGTGATGGAATTTAAAGCTTTGGCATTAGAAATGTAGGCTCTTCTTTCATCTTGATCAGTTGGAATATTGGCAAGAGCTTTGTACCCATCCAGAACAGAGTGCCATACTTCAGGACCAGGAGACATTAGATAGTAGGACATCCTCTTTTTCCAAAAAGCAAAATTTGTTCCATCAAAGATAGGTAGTTTCCCTGTTGCCTCCATGTTCTTCATTGTGCCTAAGAATCCTTCCTCCAACTGTTAGGTTGATATTGAAGAAGCTGGCTCTGATACCAATTGTTGGAAATACTGAGAGGGGGGTGAATCAGTATTTCTTTTCAATTGTTAACTTTTTCCAGTTATATTCTTCACAGTTAAAAATATAGAGGTGTATAATAATGATATTATTAATGATTAATAAAAACTTCAATCCCTTTTCAAAATAATTGAGTACAATAGATGTGTGAGGGCACCAACCCTTCAATGAATCAGGCACCAACCTGTTGCCAAGCACCAACTTGCACCTTTTAGGGTCCAACCCTATCTTTTTCAAGGCTCCAACCATGTTTTAGAGGCTCCAACCCCTAGGGCTCCAACCCTATCCTTTTTTAAGGCTCCAACCTTGTTTTAGAGGCTCCAAGCCTTCAAATTTTTAACAATTAGAGTGTATGAAAGACTTACTTCAACAATTGATAATCTTCTCCAAAATACTGCTTCAGATTTTTAATATACTCATTGTCCAAGATCTTCAAGTTCTTCACTTTTACAGGCCTCCAAATTCATCAGATCACCAGGTCTGAATTGCAGGGGTATAAGCCACGAGTCTTCACGAACTTGTCTCTTAAGGCAAAATTGTCCGAGCTGAAGAATACAAGTTTAGAATCTGTCCATAACAGCCAAGGATAATCACACAAGTTCAAGCTGCTACAGGTTTGAAAGTGTAGTCTTCCACAAGTCCACAATTAATTCTAGAATAAACCTCAATGGTTCTGTAGAGGAGTCACCAATTTCCAAAATGATATTCCCACAAGTCTGCAAGGATTCACAATGTTAATTTTATACAGGTCTGCAAATGGTTTTCAAGAAGTCGTACAGGTATCTCAAATATTTTCCACATAAATTTTTAAGACATATTTCTTCCACAGATTTGAATTAATTTATTTGAGCAGCTTCAGATATATGCATCAGTCCTCCTCATTTTTCTCTCCTTTTTTTTCAAATGTTTTTCAAATTAGAAAAGATAATTATGCGGGAATGGTTTTGGAATCCACAAATGTTGTTCTTCCTATCACAACTTATGATCCGACAGATGGCATAAAAATGAAGTTCGATATATTCCTGCAATAACATGGAACCCGCAAGAAAGTCTCAATTACAGCCGCAAGGGGGAGTCACCACAATTCCTGGCATATGCTTCTGAACAGGTCGAAATAGTATTTGATGCCACTGTGAGTGTTCCAGCGAATATCAATTTTGTATTTTGTAGGTTCATGAGTTGTGAACTTCTTCCTTCACGCTGTTTTCTTGCTTGTTTTTTTATTCTTATTCAAACTCCACCATCGGAATGATTTTGCATTATATATGTATACGCATTTGCAAGCTTACGTAAGGGAGCCGACGTGAGGAGCAGGCGTTTTTTTTATAAGGCCGACTTCTCTTCAACTTAACGCGACATCTTCATAATCCCATTTCGACTTCAAAAAAA
Source organism: Pinus albicaulis (assembly GCA_034641835.2). Classification (NCBI taxonomy): domain Eukaryota; kingdom Viridiplantae; phylum Streptophyta; class Pinopsida; order Pinales; family Pinaceae; genus Pinus; species Pinus albicaulis. The sequence goes on from CM076576.1 coordinate 115,775,280, forward strand.
ATCGTTTGATGTTCTGGAGCCAATCATCGGTGGATGTGTGCGGACAAAAAGAGGCCATCTTCATTGTTAGGCTTATCAATCATAGGGTCTGGCTTCTCCTTCATCAACCTGTTGCCATCAATTACAACTTGGATTAACAGTCTTATGTGGTACTGATAAAGTCTTGAAAAAATTCCTTCACAAACGAAAAACCTCATAATGGACTTCAACAATGGAGCATAGTTATCCAGTAAGTATCTGAAAGGAAATACATGCAATGGAGCATCTTTGTAGGTTGATTTTAAGTAGGGTTTGAAGTATTCATCATCAAGATTCATAATCTTTAACCAATATTCTTCATGATTTGGTATTCCATTGATTGTGGAGATGGCTTCTAGTGTGAAAGTCAACTCTATCCCTGGTATAACAACCTTTTCCTTTTTCAAAGCAATGGAAAATAACCATGTGAGTTGCTCATTATATCCCACCTCTTGTATTGTTTGGCAAAACTGTACGCAATTGACATCTTGAAAACATTTGAGTATAAAAGGAGATGAGGTGATTTGATGTCAGTTAGAGGGCTCAAACCACAGTATATTTCCTCCTTGATACTTCTTCCTCTCAGAGGGGGAGGTGTTAGTGTCCATGGTAGTAAGAAAACCCTAATGAAGAGGAGAAAAAACCGAGTATTTTTGCTAGTTCTATGAATGAGATGGTAATATCAGTTTGTGATTTACTAAATTTTTGAAGAAATTTAGGGGGAGAGGGAATGATGTTATAAAGTATGGGGAAGTGACTTTTCTGAATTTGTGTGAGGGGAATGGATGAAAAGGCCAAAACATAGGCCTAGGGTAAAAACAAGGTAGAAATTAGGGTTTGAGTGGAGTTTTTGGGGAAAATAGGAATTGGGTGAGGGGAAGATCTATAAATGATTCAAATGCAGTGAATGAAGGTGTAAAAAGTGAGTTTCAGGGTTTTCAAACTGAAGGAAAAAAAAATGACCATGACACAATTTCTCCAAATTGACTTTAAAACCCTCGCTGAGAGAGTGAAATTTTTATGCTTTGAAAACTGATGAAGAAAGGGATAGTTCTCCTTTCTTACTTGATTGTAACTCGTAGATGATCTTCAAAGACTTGAAAATGCCTTGCTTGCTTCAAATTTTCCTTTATAAATGCATGCTCCACCTCCTTTCTTAGATGCGCAACGAACTTAGCAAATGCGCAGCAAGAAGAGCAATGAGGTGTTCATAAGTGCAGTGAAGAGTCTGGAAGCGCAGCGAGGTGTCTGGATGCACAACGAGGAGAAATTTTTACCAATGACAACTAAAAACTCGACCTTGCTGCCAATGAGAGCTAAAGTTTTGTTGGGAGAAAGTGAAATGATGAATATAAAACCCCTTTCTTTGCCTTCTATATCATTTTCTTCAATTTTAGTGGGGTGGCCCACCAAAATTTCATTTTGATTTTGAAATTGATGTTTTGAATTTTGAACTTTTGGTGGCTTTGGAACACTGATTTTCTTCTTGGAACCTTGAACATTTGTTGGTGGAACTTGAGTAATTGCAGCTACTTGGAACTCTGAAGTACTTATTACAAATTAAGAATATGAAATTACATTTTTCTTTGAAATCAAATTTATTGATGAAATTACTTTTTGTCACTCCTTCACTTGTTGGAATTTATGCATGGAATGATGATTTGATGACCTTGGAACCCTAAATACTTAATGAAGACTTTGGACTAAATGAAACCATGATGAAAAGGAATGTAATGATGATGACAAGCTATGAATGATGGTACACTCAGTTGAGAGGTGAAATGAGCTAGCAATTAATAAAATTTTGGAAGGAGTAAAATCAAACCTAGATCTACATCCAGTGACAAAATTTTTGCATGATGACCTAATGGAATGACAAAAATTTGACTATGGGACCCTAAAAAGACATGATAAGAGTCTATTTGATCACCGTTGGTAGGATGAAAAAAATGACACTAACAATATGCATGAGTGTCTTTTAAAGACCAATTTTCTTTCATTATAACATGTTCATTCCATGTCAAATCAGATCCATTACATCATTGTTACTAAACAAGGCCTCTAAAATACCAATTTGACCATTGCTACGCATTCTAAGCCTAAAATTGACCCATAAATTTACATCTCCCTACTGCCAAACCATGATTTCAAAACTCATTTTCCCTTTGCAATATTCATACTTTCCTGCCTCATTTTGCTCACCCTTCACCCAAAAAAGAAAGTCATTCAACTCCCTTACAAAGCTGATTCACGCCATTTTCCTCTTCATTTCTATCAAATAAAACTTTCTTCGTAATGCAAATCTTTCATATATGGTCCTTCAAATTATTATTTTATATTTGCATTAGATGATGGAGGATTCATTAAGGACTCCCTTCTAACAAGTCTGGACCCATCGACTCTAAAACATCATCTGGGATCAAAACTAGAAATCCTTCAAGTACCTTGAAGCTTGCATGCCTTAATAGCAAGTTCTCTTGTCAATAAACAGTGGGAATACATCAATGTCCCCTATTTTTCGGATCTTCTAGGTGACTCTACTACAACACATCTATTCATATGTAATAAGATGTACTTAATCATCTTAACTCTCATTGACATCAATGGTGAGTCAGCTCACGTTGGTTAACATAATTCATTAATGGTCAGTAATCCAAAAATTTATTTTCTATGTTTGACATCGACACATCTATTCACATAGATAAGAATTATGCCATTGAGTGGGAATGAATGAAGACTATATGATTTCAACAGCTTGCAGCAGGACTCAACTCAGAATTCAGCAGCCGTAGCAATAAAGATTCCAATTTCATATCAGATTCATCCTCTATTCACACAACCTGTTGAAAATACTAAGAGGGAGGGTGAATCTGAGTCTGAAGAGTTTTTAAATTGAAATTGACTCAAGATTCCCCAGTGGAATCGCCAAAAGTGTTAGTTGCTGGTGGCTCAACTGGTAAATATACCAAATATTCTTTGAAACAAATCCTGGTATCCTTAGAGTATTCAACACGAAAATAACTCAGAACTTCCCCAGTGGAGTCGCCAGAAATGTTAGCTCCCCGTAATTTCAGCAGATTGGTGAGACCAGAACTGCGGAGAGAACACTTGAACCACTTTGGGATTCTAGGATCCAGCCCTCCTGAATCTGGAGAGGGATCTCTTCAATAAGTACAAAGATTGATTTATCTTTAAAGCTTTTGGGTATGATATTAGGCTAGTTATTAAGAGCAAGGATTTTTGTTTGTTTTGAATGGTTGAGCATGATTTTAGTTGAGTGGAAAGTCCTAAAGGAAAAAGTTTCAAAGGTGTGAAGTTGCAAGCAATCGGAACAAGATTTGGCTGATTAGATAGATATAACGCTGGTTTTTGGTCCATTGGGCTATGGAGTCGTAAAAGGGCTTTAATTGTGCAACAATTCAAGAGGGTCCAAGGAGCAAGTCATCTATATCACAAGATCATTGAGATTAAATCATGGAATGGAAACAATAAAGTGTTGGAGGCGTGGAAACAGATAATAATTTCAACTAGGATTTATAGTATGTCCAAACAAGAAAAGCCTTTTAAGCAACTGTTTAAAACCAACCAAAGGGCAGGGCTCACCGTAAACCTCTTTGGACAAGCTCGTATTAAAGATAACTCAAGAGACAAACAATCCATTAATCCACATAATTACTTTCAGAAAGGATGAAAACAAATAAGAGAAACAAAGTGCAACTTAAGATCAGATAAGATACTTTTAAATCTAATCTGCTTTCAGCATACACTTAGGGAAACTTTCAGAATTTACCTTTGGAGACAGAAGCTAAAAAACAGGGCACACCATCACTTTTCTAGTCTAACTTTAATAAGCAAATAACGAAAATAACATTCAAGAACGATGTTTAAAGTAAACAGTAGGACGAGGGAACGCCAACACTCCTAACTGCTTGAACTGTATTGAATCATTCTTAAATACACAATTTAGAGGAAAACATTTGAGATAAAGCTTATCAGTCAGAGAAGGGTAATGTAAACAGTAAATCCTAACTCCATGCTTGTTGTTCTTTATCAGAGAATAATGGACAAAATGACATACATGAAACGAAAAACAATAACAAAGAAAGAAGCACTTCACCAGTGATATAAACCAAGATCCCAAGAAACAGCTTGTATACTGATGTCAAACCAGTTACATCTTCAAGTCCAATGTTTCAGTTCAGCAATCATCTTCACTTCTCAGCCTAACTTATTAGATCACAAATAGAGCTTCAAGAGCCTTTGAACACTATTTACATGTAGAAGTTTCGAGCACAAGTATATTTCAATGTTTTGCAACCAACATTGTTTCATCTTCTACAGAAGTATTTATAGAAGAAATGAGGAGGTGGGATGGAATAAAAGATCTCCAAGGTTCAATTAATACAGATTAATACTTCTCGGCCTTTGAGGGGCTTGATGGAGAATTTTACAGATATTTCTTCTGTATTTATTGTTATACATTAAGAATTAAGCTTGGCGAGGAGCTTTTGTTGACTTTTAAGGCTCTGTGTCATCTTGTAATAACTCTTTTTGGCTTGGAATAACTATTTGGCTGTATTTAGGTAGATATGCTCTGTTCTGGTCAATATTCGGCCTTCTGTTGAATGCTTTGAGGCTACAGGTGGCATTAGGTAGCTAAGAGGAATCAATTAGCCTCTTTTGTAGCAATGGAGGCTTCTCGTTCTGATAGATATTTTTTATTTTTCTTTAAACACTGTTAATTTGATTTGATTCTGTGTATTAGGCTTAATCAGGCCTAAACTCTGTCTTCTGCTCTTTAATTGTGTTTAATTTAGTAGATTAGGCTTTTGATTGTCGATCTTAGCCGTAATCCACCAAAACTGTGATTTAACCTTCAATTCTTCAGTTCTGGTTTGATTTGATCTTCAATACTTATACTCTCTGTTTCAATTATGCATTGTTGTGTCTTGTTGATGTGTGGGTGCGACAGGGGCTTTATAATGTTTATCAGTGCTCATGAGGCACCAATAAAACGTGGTGTCGAACCCTGTGAATGGATACTCTTTGATAAATGAAAGCCCGGAGGATCATCATCCTCGGCTTTTATTTTCTTTTTAAAACATTTGGAAAACCTTTGAAACCTACACAAACAAAGAAATATTAGTAAATCCTGTGTATTTTTTGGTTTAAATGCTTCGGAGGTTGAATTTAGGAGCGTGGCCGTTGGATGACAGCATCCAACGGCGGAGATCGTGCATTGAGGTTCAAAGTAGGTAATTGGAAGATGGTGGGAAAAATAAAGTCAGGGTCATTGATCTACAGAGATCAACGGTCGGGAGTGATTCTGGTTCATATAATGAAAAAGGGCCACTTTTCGCGAAAATAGAAGAAATACAAAGGAAAATAGGGAAAATCCCTTTGGGCGGAGGAAATATGCATTGAGGAAAATTGGGGTTTCTTGAATGAATATGGGTCGTTGGATTAGCTTGGCCTCAGAGACCAATGTTTGTGGTTGATCTACGAAATCCCTTGGAAGGAGGCGGAGGGCGATAGTTCAAAGGCCAGAATGAATTTGAGTCATTGATCTGCAGAGATCAACGACGGGGAGCGAACGCGATAAAATGCTGTGGAAACAGGGGAAAGTGGTTTCGGGTGGAGAAACAAGCAGTATCGCGCAGCGAAAAGGCAGGTAGGCAGTTTTTCCTTTTCGAACGCGATATGCGTTATAGGGCGACATGTAGCATTTCAATACCGCCCATATCGCGCAGCTCTTGAGAAATTAACCTTTGCACTTAAATTTACGCGAAAACGTGCATCAACCGTTAGATCCGGGACCTCAGATCGGACGGTGGGGAGTGAGCGCGATATTGGATAGATGCACGGGTGGAAGCAGGTTGGGTGGTTTTAATCTGGGTCGTTGGATCAGAGATTTGGACGACTAAGATCAAATCTGGAGTTAAAGGAATATATATGCGAGGCAGAGAAAGGGTCAATATGGGTCGTTGATCTGCACAGATCAACGGCTGAGATGTGGCCGAAGAACATTGTAAAGTGAGGTGTATGAATTTAACCAAAGGTGGGAGGATCGATCTGGATCGTCTGATCTTGACACGTGGACAGCCCAGATGTAATCAGAGCTTTGCGATCGACGGGGGAAAAGGTTGAATGGCCGCCGGTGCGATTGAACGTAGACCGTCGATCTGCAGATCAGATCGACGGCGGAGAATGTATCGGAGGAGGCCAATCGGGGGGGATGAATAAGGGTCAATATTAAGTAAGCGCCAATGAGGAATCCGATGCAGATTGTTTCATTATTGATTGGTTCTGCCAAGATTACAATGAGAAAGGTTCAACCAATGAACGGTTGGGACCCTTTATAATATGAAAAAAGGCGAATTTTATTAAATACAAAGGTTTATTTGCTTCAGGGTAGATATTTATAAGAGGCTTGGCGCTCGATTACAAGGCCTGTGGATATATGAAGAGTTTAAAAAAACCAGGGTTTTATATACAAAAGGCCAATCGGAATCGGAATGATGGAGAGGCTTTTTCAATGTACCCATTTAGAAAATCTCCGATGCGAGATCCTGTTGACTGTCGATCGGCTTTTTAGATTGACGGTCCTTTTCATTAAAAAACATTTCCGTGGTGCGTTTAGTTAAAAACATAGGAAAAAGGGGTTTTTAAGTTTTACAAAAGAAAAATCAAATCGGGGATGGTTTATTCACAAATTTTAGCATCTGATTGCGGGCTCTGAGGTTATATGAAGCGGCAATGGGGTTGGGGGTTTATATAAAAAGGGCCAATCGCATCGGAGGTCTTATAAAAGCCAAAAGACTTGTGCTCTCCGATTATTTCCGATGCGATAAACCCCTGATGGGTCTAGCGCCTGGTTCTAGGGCATGGGCATATGTGGGGAAGTGGTTTGGGATTTAGCCCAAAGGGGCTTAAGCCTATAGTCAAAAAAGCTTACATTTTATCAAATTTTCAAGGTGTTTTGATGGATTTGGCAGTTTCGGTAAGGTTTAAAAATGAGTTTTAAACCTTATAAAATGGATTTTATGAAGAGAAGAAGGGAATAAAGGAAAAATGGAGGAATTTCATAGGAAAAAAAGGGAATAAAAGGAAGTTAATCTTGAAGTGAAAGGAAGGGTAAAATGAGGTAAAAATGGTGATTTTGCAGCAGTCTTTTCTGCATGAAAATAGCAGGATTTTTGAGTTCAAAAGGGAAACAGCAATGAAGATTTAATCAAAGGAAACGATGTCTTCAAAAGACTTCAAGAGATAACAATTTTGGCAATAAAACTTGTTTCTTGAAGGCTTCAAAAATGATTTATCCACCATTTGATATGACAAATTTTATAGGTGGATAACAGTGGCTCCACATGGGTTTGGTGCCTTGTTGAAGGCATCAAGAACTTCAGACTTGCATTCTCTGGGGGGGTTGATCAGTGCCTCATCAATTGGGCTGCAACCTTCTTTACTTGAATGATCTTCTATTGCTCTGAAAATATTAGCAGCCATGAAAAAAAAAATGGAACTTCATCAACACAAGCTTTCTACCTACCCAATCCTACTGATTTAACATTTTTTCTTCGTTAGAGTGCACTTGGATTGGCAAACTCTCTTACAAACATTTTATTCTTTTGAAAGAAAAAAATATAATCTAAGTCTACTTCTTATTTCTCCATGAACTCAGATTAAACAGTTGAGTTCATAAGCTTCTCTACCTAATCTACTAATCTGTTAGGATTAAACAGTCTAACAGATTTTTATTCACTAATTTCTAAAACATAAATTTAAAAGCATACAAGTAAGGATTGAACAATCCAACTTGTTGCTGATCTATGGCATAAAAAAAAAGTTGCACATAGATATTATTTTATAGAAAATTAAATCAAAATGGAAGGCTTAAGATCTGAAAGTTTAAGCATGGCCTTCTCTTTTCTTCAGCTCAGTTTTTAGACTTTTTCGAGCTATTTTTCCTTTGTAATCTGGTTCAGATTTTGATTTTATTAGAACCAATTTACCTCTGTTTTTTACTCAAGATTTAAAACAGATTTGAGTCATTCTTCTTTTGGAATCTGAGGTTCAGATTTTGAGCTTGTTTGAACCTTTATTTCCTAGCCTAATCTACCTAACTGATAAGCCAAGATTATACTGTTTGGCAAATCTGATTCACTAACCTATCAGCAGTCAATTTAAAACTAATTAGTCATGATTAAGTTGTATGACTAACTAGAAGTGTGTTTTTAGGAGTGGCATTTGAGCTTGCACACTTTCAGATATGTTTCTCTTTTTTGGTATGGGGTTGTACCTTTATTGTTTTTGCAATCTGCCCTCTTTTCTCTTTTCCTATTTTTGTATTTTTGTGTTTTTTATTTTTCTTCGGAGACAAAAATCAACAACCATATAATTACTTAAAACTGAGCTCTATTGACATTTCTATCTAACCTATTCTAAGTTGGAATATTTACATTATCATATGATACAAAAGTGCCAATGTAGCCAGTTGAGTAATGTAAAAGAGAAGAAGAAACTCTGGCTATTTGTCAGGGGTATCCATAGTATATTTTGAATATTAACTTCAAAACCAAGACTATCACAGAGGGTGGTAGCTTTTCATGTCTTTGGCTCTTGCAAAGGATCCATGCTTGATAATTTGAGCCAGTTGGGACTTCCACACACTCTTCCAAAGGATCAACAAAGAAAAGATGAAGATTCTTTTCTTTTTGGCTCTCCATGTCTGGTAGATTGTCTGCTTCCAAGACTTCAGCTTTAAGGACTATCTCTTCAGAATGTTGCTTGGAAGTATCATCATCCTTAACCTGCAAAACAACAAACGGTGAAATATCTTCTTTCTCCAAATCTATACTTGCTTCTGATATAAATTCAGGTTCCTTGAATAGCAGAGTGATATCAGTGACGGGAGAAGTTTATTCTTGAAAAGATGGTATATCCTCAATAGGATAGTCTTCTATTTGTTTTTCTCCTTCAAAGTTTTGCCAGTATCTTTTATTGTTTGGGACAGCTGGTCTGAATTTTTCTTGAATGGTGTATTGTTTGCTCTCCCAAGGTTTCAGACATGTACTAGCCACAAGGGCTAATCCACTAGCAAAATTGTTTTGATCTTTAGGAACAAGGATAAGCTGGAAATCTTTGAAACATTTTAATAAATCCATAGCATCATCCTTATAGGCTCTAAGTCTAGGATGTTTAACCACACATTCCTCTTTCACTTGCCTAATTAACAATTCTGCGTTTCCATGAACTGTTACCTTCTGGGTTCCTAATTTTTTCAATAAGTGCAGCCCTAAGAGGAGTGCCTCATACTCTACTATGTCAGTTGTGCATTGAAAGTTCAGTTTATATGAATAGACTTCAGAATGATTGTTTTATGTATCGTAAATCCATATTCCTGCACCTGCATTAGTTTTAGTACATGACCCATCAAAATTCATATTCCAAAGAGGACTATTTTCATTATTATCATTAATTTCTTTATTATCCTCTTTGTCTTGAGTGCCATTGGAATGTTCTATGGAATAGGCACCATGTTCACGACTGTCTGGTTGAGATGATGGTTTAGAGGGTAGCTGCTTGCTTAATATTTGTTCAATCTGTTCTTCTGTTAAAGGAGAAATTTTTCTTTCAGTATAAACAGAAAAAGAGCTACCCTATTTCTTATGACCAATAAAAGAACTTTCTGCATCTTTACAACAAATTTCTCTACATGAATGAGCAAGAGTGATTGTTTTGCAATAAATATCAGAGGCTGACTGTTTATTAATAGTCTGATCTATCTCTTCTTCTGTCAACGGGGAAGATATTTATATGTCCTTTTGAACAGAAGTATAGCAGTTCTCTGTCTCTTGCAAAGGTTGATTTTGAGGCTGGATGTTTCCTTGAGCCTCTTCTAGGGGATATTTACTTGTGCTTGCAGGGAAACTTTGAGGATTTTCTATTGTTTCCTGATCTTATTGTGTTTCAAAAAATGCCTCATGATTGTTATGATACTCAGTTCGCACATCAGGTTCATGAGTTATTTTTTCTTCATTATCAGGATGCCACTCTTGTTGTATAATCTGAAATGAGTTATAACACAAAGGAAAATTTTCTATATGTGTTGGTGTCTCCTCAAATTCAGGTTTTGTGTATTCCAAATGGCTACTTGTTTCCTCGAAGCATTGCTCACTATTAGTATTTGTGTTTTGGTCATGAAGATCTCTTATCAGCATAGTACAAGACATAGGAAGGCAATCAGAATTTTCTTGACAACCTTCCTTATTGCCTCCTTTGTAAGATTGCTCATCATTTTCTATAAAGTGTTGATCATAGTACATATCTTGGTCAGTGTCTTGGTCTTGAGGTGATTGGGCTTTTGTTTGATCAGGAGAAAGCATAGCTCGCTCTAGATCATCAATATTCATATTAGCCATCAACCTATCCATTCTCTTTCCAAGCATGTACATCATCTTTTCCATCATGATTAGAAATTTTTCTTGATTGTTTTCCTTATAATCTTGTTCATTGTACATGCCTTGTAGTGGTAGAGTTTGTGTTTGCTCGGGAAAAGGCATATGTTGCTATGGATTACCTACGTTTAGATTAGCCATAAACCTAACCACCCTTCTTCCAAGCATGTACATCAATTTTTCCATCATGACCATATGTTTGTCATCTGGGTCTATATCTAAATCCATGTTTGTGAATCAGAAAAGGAGGTCACTATGTCTGTTTAATCAGTTCAAGGTCTTCTACCAGTGGAGTCATTTGGTCTTTTGGGAGTTTCAGAGTGTGGAGTCGCCAGGTGGAAGTTTTTTAGCTCCTAAGGAGGTAAAATGTTTTATGGTTCCACCACCATGTTTATTATGAATACCAATCTAAAGAGATTATGGGTGCTCTGAGTCTGAAGAGTTTTTAAATTGAAATTGAATCAAGATTCCCCAGTGGAGTCGCCAAAAATGTTAGTTGCTAGTGGCTCAACTGGTAAATATACCAAATATTCTTTGAAACAAATTCCTGATATCCTTAGAGTATTCAACACGAAAATAACTCAGAACTTCCCCAATGGAGTCGCCAGAAATGTTAGCTCCTCGTAATTCCAGCAGATTGGTGAGACCAGAACTGCAGAGAGAACACTTGAACCACTTTGGGATTCTCGGATCTAGCCCTCCTGAATCCAGAGAGGGATCTCTCCAATAAGTACAAAGATTGATTTATCTTCAAAGATTTTGGGTATGATATTAGGCTAGTTATTAAGAGCAAGGATTTTTGTTTGTTTTGGATGGTTGAGCATGATTTTAGTTGAGTGGAAAGGTGTAAAGTTGCAAGCAATCGAAAAAATATTTGGCTTATTAGATAGATATAATGCTGGTTTTTAGTCCATTGGGCTATTGAGTCATAAAAGGGCTTTAATTGTGCAACATTTCAAGAGTGGTCCAAGGGGCAAGTATCCTATATCACAAGATCATTGAGATTAAATGATAGAATCGAAACAATAAAGTGTTGGAGGGGTGGAAACAGATAATAATTTCAACTAGGATTTATAGTTTCTCCAAACAATAAAATCCTTTTAGGAAACTATTTAAAACCAACCAAAGGGCAGGGCTCACCGTAAACCTCTTTGGACAAGCTCATATTAAAGATAACTCAAGAGACAAACAATCCAGTAATCCAAATAATTACTTTCAGAAAGGATGAAAACAAATAAGAGAAACAAAGTGCAACTTAAGATCAGATAAGATACTTTTAAATCTAGTCTGCTTTCAGCATACACTTAGGGAAACTTTCAGAATTTACCTTTGGAGAAAGAAGCTAGAAAACAGGGCATACCATCACTTTTCTCGTCTAACTTTAATAAGAAAATAACGAAAATAACATTCAACAATGATGTTTAAAGTAAACAATAGGACGAGGGAACGCCAGCATTCCTAACTGCTTGAACTGTATTGAATCATTCTTAAATACACAATTTAGAGGAAAACATTTGAGATAAAGCTTATCAGTCAGAGAAGGGTATTGTAAACAGTAAATCCTAACTCCATGCTTGTTGTTCTTTATCAGAGAATAATGGACAAAATGACATACATGAAAGGAAAAACAATAACAAAGAAAGAAGCACTTCACCAGTGATATAGACCAAGATCCCAAGAAACAACTTGCATATTGATGTCAAACCAGTTACATCTTCAAGTCCAATGTTTCAGTTCAACAATCATCTTCACTTCTCAGCCTAACTTATTAGATCACAAACAGAGCTTCAAGAGCCTTTGAACACTATTTATATGTAGAAGTTTCGAGCACAAGTATATTTCAAAGTTCTGCAACCAACATTGTTTCATCTTCTACATAAGTATTTATAGAAGAAATGAGGAGGTGGGATGGGATAAAAGATCTCCAAGGTTAAATTAATATAGATTAATACTTCTCGGCCTTTGAGGGGCTCGATGGAGAAGTTTACAGATATTTATTCTATATTTATTGTTATACATTAAGAATTAAGCTCGGCGAGGAGATTTTGTTGACTTTTAAGGCTCTGTGTCATCTTGTAATAACTCTTTTTGGCTTGGAATAACTGTTCGGTTGTATTGAGGCAGATATGCTCTATTTTGGTCATTATTCGGCCTTCTTTTGAATGCTTTGAGGCTACAGGTGGCATTAGGTAACTGAGAGGAATCAATTAGCCTCTGATGTAGCGGTGGAGGCTTCTCGTTCTGATAGATATTTTTTATTTTTCTTTAAACACTGTTAATTTGATTTGATTCCATGTATTAGGCTTAATCAGGCCTAAACTCTGTCTTTTGCTCTTTAATTGTGTTTAAATTAGTGGATTAGGCTTTTGATTGTCGATCTTAGCCGTAATCCACCAAAACTGTGATTTAACCTTCAATTCTTCAGTTCTGGTTTGATTTGATCTTCAATACTTATACTCTCTGTTTCAATTATGCATTGTTGTGTCTTGTTGATGTGCAGGTGCGACAGGGGCTTTATAATGTTTATCAGTGCTCATGAGGCACCAATAAAACGTGGTGTCGAACCCTGTGAATGGATACTCTTTGATAAATGAAAGCCTGGAGGATCGTCATCCTCGGCTTTTATTTTCTTTTTAAAACATTTGAAAAACCTTTGAAACCTGCACAAACAAAGAAATATTAATAAATCCTGCGTATTTTTTTGTTTAACTTCTTCGGAGGCTAAAGTTAGGAGCGTGGCCGTTGGATGACAGCATCCAACGGCGGAGATCGCGCGTTGAGGTTCAAAGGAGGCGATTGGAAGATGGTGGGAAAAAATAATTCAGTGTCGTTGATCTACAGAGATCAACGGTCGGGAGTGATCCGAGTTCATATAATGAAAAAGGGCCACTTTTCGCGAAAATAGAAGAAATACAAAGGAAAATAGGGAAAATCCCTTTGGGCGGAGGAAATATGCATTGAGGAAAATTTGGGTTTCTTGAATGAATCTGGGTCGTCGGATTAGCTTGGCCTCAGAGATCAACGGTTGTGGTTGATCTACAAAAAATCCCTTGGAAGGAGGTGGAGGGAGATAGTTCAAAGGCCGGATTGAATCTGAGTCGTTGAACTGCAGAGATCAACGACGGGGAGCGAACACGATAAAATGTTGTGGAAACAGGGGAAAGTGGTTTCGGGTGGAGAAACCAGCAGTATCGCGCAGCGAAAAGGCAGGTAGGCAGTTTTTCCTTTTCGAACACGATATGCGTTATAGGGCGACACGTAGCATTTCAATACCGCCCATATCACGTAGCTCTTGAGAAATTAACCTTCGCGCTTAAATTTACACGAAAACGTGCGTCAACCGTTAAATCTGGGACCTCAGATCCGATGGTGGGGAGTGAGTGCAATATTGGATAGATGCACGGGTGGAAGCAGGTTGGGTGGTTTTAATCTGGGCCGTTGGATCAGAGATTTGGACGACTAAGATCAAATCTGGAGTTAAAGGAATATATATGCGAGGCAGAGAAAGGGTCAATATGGGTCGTTGATCTGCACAGATCAACGGCTGAGATGTGGCCGAAGAACATTGTAAAGTGAGGTGTATGAATTTAACCAAAGGTGGGAGGATCGATCTGGATCGTCTGATCTTGACACGTGGACAGCCCAGATGTAATCAGAGCTTTGCGATCGACGGGGGAAAAGGTTGAATGGGCGCCGGTGCGATTGAACGTAGACCGTCGATCTGCAGATCAGATCGACGGCGGAGAATGTATCGGAGGAGGCCAATCGGGGGGGGATGAATAAAATATTAAGTATGCCCAATGAAATCTCTCGATGCGAGATTGCGTTGGCCATTGATTGGCTCAATATTAACGGTGGAGAAAAGGTTCAACCAATGAATGGGCGGGACCCTTTATAATATGAAAAAGGGCGAATTTTATTAAATACAAAGGTTTATTTGCTTCAAGGCGGATATTTATAAGAGGCTTGGCGCCCAATTATGGGGCCTGTGGATATATGAAGAGGTTAAGGGAACCGAGGTTTTATATACAAAGGGCCAATCGGAATCGGAATGATGGAGAGGCCTTTTCAATCTACCCATTTATAAAATCTCTGATGCGAGATCATGTTCACCGTCGATCGGCTTTTTATATTGACGGTCCTTTTCATTAAAAAACATTGCACCAGTGTGTTTAGTTAAAAACATAGGAAAAAGGGGTTTTTATGTTTTACAAAGGAAAAATCAAATCGAGGATGGTTTATTCACAAATTTTAGCCCCCAATTGTGGGCTCTGAGGTTATATGAAGCGACAATGGGGTCGGGGGTTTATATAAAAAGGGCCAATCGCATCGGAGGTCTTATAAAAGCCAAAAGACTTGCGCCCTCCGATTATTTCCGATGCGATAAGCGCCTGATGGGTCTAGCGCCTGGTTCTAGGGCGTGGGCATATGTGGGGAAGTGATTTGGGATTTAGCCCAAAGGGGCTTAAGCCTATAGTCAAAAAAGCTTATTTTTTATGAAATTTTCAAGGTTTTTGATGGATTTGGGGGTTTCGGTAAGGTTTAAAAATGAGTTTTAAACCTTATAAAATGGATTTTATGAAGGGAAGAAGGGAATAAAGTAAAAATGGAGGAATTTCATAGGAAAAGGGGGAATAAAAAGAAGTTAATTTTGAAGTGAAAGGAGGCATAAAATGAGGTAAAAATGGGGATTTTGCAGCAGTCTTTTCTTCATGAAAACAGCAAGATTTCTGAGTTCAAAAGGGAAACAGCAGTGAAGATTTAATCAAAGAAAATGATGTCTTCAAAAGACTTCAAGAGATAACAATTTTGGCAATAAAACTTGTTTCTTGAAGGCTTAAAAAATGATTTAACCACCATTTGATATGACAAATTTTATAAGTGGCTAACACAACCTATATTGCCCAAAGTTTATATCGCTTGGAATTATTCACTTCATATCGATTCAACACAGATGGCATTCAATGCAAATATCAACTCGAATTTGAATGCAATTATTACAATACAAGAAATGGTGCCTAAGGGGAATTACATCGAACTTTGAGTTACTGCTAACGCAGTTACAAAATTTGAATTAACAACATCTTTGCGTTATTACTCACGCAGCTACAGCATTCCAAGTCACACAGATATCACATCTTAACTTCACGGTGATATCATTATAAACTATAAGGTAGTCTCGGCAGCAGGGCCTGCACGTTGACGCCGGTTGCAGTCTTCAGTACCCAATTTTCCGGTACGGCATTATCTCCAGCATTATCCAATGCCTGCGTTCAACAGTCTGTCGCCTCTGCATTCAGTCCACAGCGTTGATTGCCTCCGATTCCACCTTTAGCTTCATCCTGACTTCACTATCGACGTTGGTTCCAACTGCCCATACATTCCTGCAATTAACACACTTATCTATTTCATATACATATTTGCAGAGTCAATAAACAAACGAAAACATGGAATGACAGAAATATAACTATACTGATTCGCATGGACCAAATATTTCCTTAATTGCCCCTTTGCATTTGCAGTCTTCACATTGGCGTTCTTGGTTTTTCCTCTCTACTTTCCTATTATTTATACTTGAATATGAAATTGTTCTTCTTAGAATAGATTTCTTCTCGAATTTTTCCAACAAATCAATACCTCCCTATTTTTAAGTGCTTATCCCTACTTGGCTCTATTTCCACGCAGGGAAAGAAACCAATTCCTAATTTTATTCCTAATTAATTAAAAAATACAAAACAACTAACTACTCTCATAAATAAATAAATAATAAAATATTAACACTAATGTTTATTCCTCTTGGATTAGCCACAACATGTGAACATAAAATCACATTGCTAGCTAAGTCAAAATTCTCCTGCATCAAACTCCCGGGGAAGAAAAAGAGAATTGATCTTGCAATCCTTCAGGATCTACTCCAAACTTCTATAGCTCTGCTGCAGTCATCCAACTGGCGTCTTCCACTGGTTGTCTTTTCCATTTCACTAAATATTGATAATAGGTTTGACCCCTGGTTTCCTTTGATACTCTTTTCTCCAAAATGGCTATGACTTCCTTCTTTCTTGTTTTGGGCATCTACTCTTCCCAATTTACTGTCGGGTTTTCTTCTGCTGTGGAGTCCCCTTGTGGTTCTTCTTCTGGTTCTAGGTATAGATACAAATCTGCAACATTGAAGATTGGCGATATTCCAATTCCTATTGGTAATTTAACTTCATATGCATTTGAAGAAAATTTTCTTACAATTTTACATGGTCCTATCTTTTTCATTTTTAATTTGTTATAATTTTTAACAGGAAATATTTCTTTTCTTAGATATACCATGACTAAGTCACTCACTTGGAATTCATTTTCTCGCCTTCTCATATCCACTCTCTTCTTGTATTTGCTACTACTTTCCTGCAATCTGTTTTTGACATCTTCATGTAGTTCCTGCATCTGTTCTGCAAATTCTTCAGCCTTGGCGCTTCCTACCTCTTGTTTTCCCAGATCTCTGAGTTCATACACACCTCTTGGATACATTCCAAAAACAATCTGGAATGGACTCATACCAGTACTTTGATTGGGAGTATCATTATAAACAAACTCAACTTGAACAAGGGCTAAATCCCACTGTTTAGGATTTTTATACACCAAGCTTTTCAATATGTTTCCCAGACTTCTATTTACTACCTCAGTTTATCCATCCTTTTGAGGATGATATGTTGAACTGAAAATAAGGTTGGTACCCAGTTTCTTCCACAGAGTTCTCCAAAAATGTCCCACAAACTTGGTATCCATGTTAGACACAATTCTTACAGGTAATCCATGTAATCTTACGACTTCTAAAAAAAAACAAATTAACAACATGTGTTGCATCATTTGTTTTCTTGCATGAAATAAAATGAGCCATTTTAGAAAATCTATCCACAACAACATAAACGGAGTCATTTCCCCTTTGAGTTTTTGGAAAACTCAAAACAAAGTCCATACTAACTGCATCCCATGGTCGGTTGGGTATTGGTAACAGTTGATACAACCCTGCATTCTGACTTTTCCCCTTAGCATGCTGACAAATCCTGCATTTTTCCACAAATCGTTTTACATTAGTTTTCATCTTAGGCCAGTAATAAAAAGTATTTAGCTGAGCAAAGGTCTTGTCTTGTCCAAAATGTCTAGATAGGCCTCCACTATGTTTCTCCTTGATTATGTTTTCCCTCATAGAACATTTAGGAATACACAATTTATTACATTTGAATAGTAATCCTCCTTGGATAAGATATTCCAACCACTGGCTTCTATTATGGACTGTTGGATTTCTACATCTACGTAAATTTCTTTGCACTCTACATCATCTTTATACATGTCAACCATTTCCTCGAATCCTACAACACCAACTTGTAATTCCTGCATAATTAAGTTCACCCTGCTCAAAGCATCAGCAACTTTGTTCAATTTACCACTCGTATGTTTGATTACAAAAGTGAAACTCTGCAAATATTCTACCCATTTGGCATGTTTCTGATTTAATTTTGGTTGATTGTTTATAAACTGTAATGCATGATTATCAGAATATAACACAAACTCTTTTGGCAACAAATAATGTCTCCATTTTTTTAAAGCTTGTACAACAGCATAAAACTCTTTGTCATAAGATGAATATTTCTTCTTGGCTTCGTTTAGTTTTTCGCTGAAGTATGCTATTGGTTTCTGCTCTTGACTCAAAACTGCTCCAAACGAAATTCCACTAGCATCAGTTTCAACCTAGAAACCTTCTCAAAATTTGGTAAAGCTAAAACTGGTTTTTTCATAAATTTAAAGTTTCGATATGTTGATTTTGTCCATTTGAATGGTTGATTAATTTCTCTGATTGTTTCAATAATGGGTGCACAAATCTGACTAAAGCTTCAGATAAATTTTCTTGTAAAAACTTGCAAGACCATGGAAGCTTCTTACCTCAAATATGCTTCTAGGAGTTGGCCAATTCACGATTGCTTGGATTTTCTCCAGATCCATTTCCAACCCTTCCTTAGAGACTACAAATCCCAAATAAATTAGTTCTTCCTTCATTAAACTGCACTTCTTCAAATTTATTAGCAGTTTTTCTTTCTGCAAAGATTTTAGAACTAATTTAAGGTGTTCCAGATGCTCTTCTTTACTTCGACTGAAAATGAGAATATCATCAAGATAAACAATTACAAACTTGCCTGCATATTCCTTCAAAAATTCATTCATTAACCTCATGAAGGTACTGGGTGCATTAGTAAGCCCAAAAGGCATTACTAACCATTCATACAAACCACTATTTGTTTTGAATGTGGTTTTCCACTCATCCCATTCTCGAATCCTTATCTGATGATACCCACTCTTCAAATCTATCTTAGAAAAATATGTCGACCCACTCAAACAATCCATTAAATCATCCATTCGTGGTAAAGGAAAATGATATCTGATGGTGATTTTATTTATGGCTCTAGAATCGGTGCACATGCACCATTCACCCCCTTTCTTTGGACTGAGTACTGTTGGTATAGCACATGGACTGAGGCTTTCTTTGATTAATCCTTTATCCATTAACTCCTGCACTTGTCTTCCAACTTCAGCATTTTCTTGCGGCGTTAACCTGTAGGCTGCTTTATTCGACAAACTTGCTCTAGGGACTAATCAATGTGGTGACTTATACTCTTGATTGGTGGTAACGCATTTGGCAACTCATCCACAATAATATCAACAAAATCATTCAACAAATTTCGAATTTCTTCAGGTAAATATTCTAAATTTGTAGAAGTTAAAATTACCTTAGGTCTCCCTACAATAGCAAAATGCATCTCCTCGCCTTTCTTGACTTCTTGCAACAGGGATTTACCACTCATCAACATAACGTTGTTTCCAGGCACTTCCTCGTCAGCTTCAGCTTTCAATGGCAGCAGTGTATGCTTGTTCTCGTCTTTCTCGAGAGTATAAGTGTTTCTTCTACCATCATGTATGGCTTTCTGATCAAACTGCCAAGGTATTCCTAACAATATGTGACATACATCCATCGACATTACATCACATAAAATAACATCCTTATAAGTACCAATCTGGATTTCGACCTTACATTGTTCAGTTACAATAATTTGATGGCCTTTTTTTAGCCATGATACTTTATAAGGAGTGGGGTGTACTATTTTCTCTAACTTCAATTTGTCCACCATTTCTATAGAAACAAGGTTATCGGTACTTCCACTATCAATTACCAATTTGCAACACTTACCTTTTGACTTACATACAGTTCAGAACAGATTATTTCTCTGAGCTCGTTCTCTGGCTTCCTTAGTTGTTTTAAGCAATATCCTTTTCAACAACAAGGATTCTCTGACTTCAGGTGGTTCCTCTTTGGCTACAGTCTAAGGAATTTCTTCTTTTGTTTCAGCAACATTCACATTTCACTAGGTTGTTGGTCTATTGTGAGGAAAATCTCATGACCCATGTCCCCACTCACCACATGTAAAGCACCGAATATCTCTTCCTCGGCCTCTACCTCTGGGCACAAACCTTCCGCAACCAGAGTCTCCTTTCTATGGTGATCTATTACTTGAACTCCCTGCTTCATTCTGGGAGTGTTGAAATCTGGACTTAAATGTTCTTCTTCCTCTTGCCGAACTCTTGCCTCGATTCCTCTGATTTTGTTTGCGCAACATTTTCTCCTCTGCCCTCAAAGTTGCTTGATAAGCATCCTCAATCGTCTTCAAATTTAATAAGTTGATTTCATCTTGAATTTCATATCTTAAACCATTTATATATCTAGCTAATTTTTCTATGTCATCTTCAATATGTCCCGCTCTAATACTCAGCTTATAAAATTCTTCAGTATATTCTTTGGTAGTCTTCCCTTTCTGCTTTAAGTTTTGCAATTGTCTAAAAAGATTTAATTGATAATCTTTCGGCATGAACTTACCTTTCAGTTTACTCACCATCTTATTCCATTGCTTTATTTTGGATTTCCCTTTTCTTTTTCTAGACAACTGCAATTCATCCCACCATAGGGTTGCATGACCCTTCAACCTCGTGGCTGCAAACTTCACCTTCTTCTTGTCATCGATTTCTTCATAGTCGAAGTATTTGTCTAATTAATTGATCCAATCCATTAGTACTTCCACACTAAGGTTTCCATCATATAAAGGTACTTCTACCTTTGGTCTGTTATTTCCCTTTGCTAACATCTTCATAAATTTAGTTGCCTCGCTTTCTTCCTCTATTTCTTCTTCAGTGGTCTCTTCTTCATTTACACTGGCAATTCCATCATCTGTTGCCCTCCTCTGAGTAGTTTCTATTGTGGCCATCCTTGTACGTAGGTGTCGTATTTCTTCTAGCAGAACATCGTTTGCTATAGGTCTTCCTCGACCTATTCCAGCTCCCCTTCTAGGCGGCATTCTTTGCAATTCTCAAGAACAAGTCAACAGCTCTGATACCAAAATTTGATGCAGTGAACAAATGTGCACATTAATACTCAATGTAGTAACAATTTATGTTAGATAGAAAACCAAAACCATCGAACTCCCCATATGTGATAGAGTTCACACCCTCTAAACTTGGTTCATGAACAGTTTATACATCTATTACTTTTCTTTTTTTAGTGTGTAATTCTAACTCTCAAATAAATGAAATGTAGAGGTTGCAACCTATATTGCCCAAACTTTATATCGCTTGGCATTATTCACTTCATATCGATTCAACACAGATGGCATTCAATGCAAATATCAACATGAGTTTGAACGCAATTATTACCATACAATAAATGGTGCCTAAGGGAAATTACATCGTACTTTGAGTTACTGCTAACGCGGTTACAAAATTGGAATTAATACCAGCTTTGCATTACTGCTCACGCAGCTACAACATTCCAACTCACACAAATATCACATCATAACTTCACGGCGATAGCATTATAAACTATAACGCAGTCTTGGTAGCAGGGCCTGCATGTCGACACCGGTTGCAGTCTTCAGTACCTGATTTTCTGGTACAGCATTATCTCTAGCATTCTCCAATGCCTGCGTTCAACATTCTTCTACCTCTGCATTCAGTCCACAGCGTTTATTGCTTCCTACGCATTCAGTGCACAGTCCACAGCATTGATTTCCTCTGATTCCACCTTTAGCTTCATCCTGACTTCACTATCAACATTGGTTCCAATTGCCCATACATTCCTGCAATTAACACACTTGTATATTGCATATACATATTTGCAGAGTCAATAAACAAACGAAAACATGGAATGATAGAAATATAACTATATTGATTCGCATGGGCCAAATATTTCCTTAATTTCCCCTTTGCGTTTGTAGTCTTCACACTGGCGCTCTTGGTTTTTCCTCTCTACTTCCCTATTATTTATACTTGAATATGAAACTGTTCTTCCTAGAATAGATTTCTTCTCGAAATTTTCCAACAAATCAATACCTCCCTATTTTTAATTGCTTATCCCTACTTGGCTCTATTTCCATGCAGGGAAAGAAACCAATTCCTAATTTTATTCCTAATTAATTAAAAAATACAAAACAACTAACTACTCTCATAAATAAATAAATAATAAAATATTAATACTAATGTTTATTCCTCTTGGATTAGCCACAACATGTGAACATAAAATCACATTGATGGCTAAGTCCAGATGCTCCTGCATCACACTTTCACATAGATATTTTTGTTGGTGCTTCCTTTCTTGAATCCTTATTGATGTAGATATTCATCAAGATGAGCATACCAAGCTCTAGGAGCTTGCTTGAGACCATAGAGAGCCCTCTTTAATCTGTAGACAGTCTTCCTTTTCAGAGAGCAGAAAACCTTCGAGTTTTTCAATGTAAACTTCTTCTTCCAATTCACCATTTAGATTTAAGGTTGACTTAACATCCATTTGTTAGACCTTGATTTTTCTCAAGCATGCATAAGCGAGAAACATTCTGATAGCTTCCATTCTAGCAATGATATCAAATGTTTCTTCAAAATCAATTCCTTCAACTTGTGCATATCCTTTGCAGACTAATCTTGCCTTATTCCTGGTAACTTGTCCATCCTCATTCAATTTTTTTATGAAGACCCATTTAGTTCCAATAACATTTTTAACCTTTGGTCGTGGAACCAATTCCCAAGTGTTGTTGAGTCTCAATTTGATCCAATTTTTCATTCATAGTTTCTACCCAGTGTTCATCTTGACTAGCTTCCTCAAAATTTCTAGGCTCAAAAGTTGCTAAAAAAGCAAGGTGGGCTTGTTGTGATGAATGAAGTTTTCGACTTCTTCTGGTTCCAATTCCTTCATTTATGTTGTTGATGATTTGATTTGACAGAGGATTCTTTTGACACCATTCTTTTAAATATTTTGGAGAATTTTCTTGTACATCATGTTGATCATTTCTTATTTCCTCTTGGTTCATTGTTGTTTCCTTATTTGATTGGTCTTGTTCTGGAGCTTCTTCTTCATCCTTCACAGATTCTCCCTCAGATCCCTCATATTTTCTTGAAGGGACAATCTCACTGTCATCCTTTGTAACACAGTCTTCCTCAAAAGTAACATTTATTCTTTCCACTATTTGTTTTCAGCTCAGAGTGTAGCATCTATAAGCCTTCCTTTTGCATGAATAACCAACGAAAATACCTTCATCGACACGAGAATCGAACTTGCCCAATTTTTATATTCTCTTTTGATGTATCATTTCCTTCCAAATATTTTGAAGTATTTGACGTTATTCGGTCTTGCTTTCCATAGTTTGTATGGATTCATGTCACAATTGTTCCTTAGCAAATCTTTTTTTATAATGAATACAGCTCTATCGATTTCTTGAACCCAAAATTTATCATCTAATTTTGAGTCATTTAACATTGTTATGTCCATTTCCTATACAATTCTATTTTTTCTTTCAGCAACTCCATTTTGTTGTGGTGTTCTCGATGTTGAGAATTCCCTTTTTATTCCATTTTCGTCACAATACTGTCGAAATACCTAGGAAGTGAATTGTCTGCCATTATCTGATCTCGTGCATTTGATCTTCAAATCAGTTTCATTTTCGACCAATTCCTTGTAGATTCTAAAACACTCGAGCACCTCAGTCTTTTTCTTTAAGAATATGATGGTATCATTCTGGTGTAATCATCTATCATTAGCATAAAACATAATTCTCCATCTAAACCTTTTGTTCTCATAGGACCACACAAATCAGTATGTACTAATTCCAACGGACGTGATGCAAAGTGTTCTTTTGTCTTGAACTCAACTTTTTCTGCTTTCCGTGTCGACAAGATTCACATATCTTATTGGTAGGTTTTGAAATTTTAGGCATTTCTATCACTGCTTCCTTCTTGTTGATCCTGACCAAATTGTCGAAATTTATATGTCCCATTTGTTTGTGCCATAACCAACTTTTGTCTTCTTTCGCCAAAAATCACCCTTTGGGTATCCCATCCAAAATATATATGTCATTTGGAGCTCTGCTTGTTGTAGCCATAATTTTATCGAACTTGTCTTTCCTGATTTCACATTTCTTAGAGTTAAATAGCATCATGTGTCCTTGATCGCACATATGTCCAACACTGAGCATATTTTGATTCATATTTTCAACCTACAACACATCCTTCACTAATGCATTCTTGCTTCCAAGTGTGATCGTACCTACTCCTATGACATTTGAAGACCCGTCATTTCCAAAAGACATTGTTCCATCCTTATTTTCCTTCAAGGATATGAACTTATTCCTATCTCCAATCATATGAGTTGAGAAACCACTATCAACATACCAAACGTTTCTGTTTCTTTGACCCTTGATAATGATAGCACATTTTTCAGTGTTATTTTTCCATATTTTTTCATTTTGACTTTGCAAGAATTCCTTTGAAGAACTTCCAAGTCTGCAATCTTTAGCTAGGTGTCCAAAATTTTTACATTTGCAACATTCGACATCATCTCTCAAATGATCAAAGTTGTTAATATTCTTTTGAGTTCGGAATATCCATTTCTGAAATATCTCCCGAAACAATATTTATTCCAAACATACGTGTGACATTATATAGCTCTATGTCCAAACCTTCCACATGAATAACAATGACCAAAGAAGATAGGTTGATACCTGGGATGAACTCTTATTCGATGAATTGTCTTCCATGGTTCTTCCCACAAGTCCTGATCTCTTGAGTTGGCTGGGAGGTCTACCTGCTTGTTAGATTTTGCATATCTATCTTCTTTTGTTGTCATAGAAGGACTTGGCTCCTTTTTAGATTTTTATTTGTAACCAAGGCCAGCCTTGTCAATGTTTGATCGATGATTGCTGATGATTTCTTCCAATTCCTTTGAGTTGTTGGTGTAGATTTGAAGAGTTTTTCCATTTTTTACTTGCTTTCGTAGAGAAACTATTTCAGCTTCCAATGCTTCTCTTTCCTTGTTGCTTTCCTTTAATTCTTCCCTGACCGGTTTTTCAACTCGTTTGTATTCTTCAACCTTGATTTTAAGATTTAGGACTTGTTCCCTTTCTATCTCTAATTCGTCTTCAAGAGTGTTGACATGCTTCTTCTCGAAGTTGAGCTCTTTGATAATCCTGATCACTTCATTTTGAAATTCAACCTCAGTCATCTCTTCTTCTTTGTCTCCTTCTTCGTCAGATGCTTCTTGTTTATTGTGCTTGGACATAAACAATACTCTTCCATTGATTTCTTATTCGTTATCATTGTCTTTATCAGATGAGGAGATATATTCTTTGGATAAGAAACTCTTATTAAACCATTTATTCTTTCCTTTCTTGTTGAAATTACTCAGACCTTTCTTTCCTTTCGTAACAGCCTCATTTTTGTGAGGACACTTGGCTACAAAATTCTCAACCTCACCACAATCAAAACATATCAATGGAAGTTTACCTTTGAATTTCCCTATACTTGTTTTCATTTTTCGTGTGAAGTAGACAAATTATTTATCCGAAAATTCTTCTTCAACTTCTTCCTTTTCTTCTTCCTTACAACTGCAAGTTTTGCTTTCGAAGTTTGCTTGTATTTACTGTTGGAAATACTGAGAGGGGGGTGAATCAGTATTTCTTTTCAATTGTTAATTTTACCAGTTAGATCACTTATATTTAGAACACAAAATGAACAATGATGGAATAGATACTTTTATTAATTTCTTCTTTACAATAATTAAAGTACAATAATGATATAGGGCTCCAACCCTAGATTAAGACTCCAATCTTCCAGGCTCCAACTTGTATTGTTCCAAGCATCGACTTGGTCTTTCCAAGGCTCCAACCTTGTCAATTTGAGGCACCAAACTCTAGGGCTCCAACCCTATCTCTAGTACAGGCTCTGACCTGGTTTATTGAGGACTCCAATCCTCTAGGGCTCCAACCCATTGTTTCAATTTGTCAAGATAAGTTTGATGATCTTCAAGGCTCCGATTCTCTTCTGCACTATGCCCTGACAATAACTTCGCACTCAACAATGCCTTCTCCTAGTCACTTCATCAATGACAACCTTGTCTTCTCAGAACGTGTCTCCACTACTCTTCATGTCACCCAAACACTTTATCGAAGGTTACCTCATGATGGTTGCATCATTGTCTCCAATATTAGCTAAAGGTTCTCAACAAGATGACTTCAAATGGTTGCACTAAGCCTACTCCAAAAAAAATCTTTAATATATCTACACACCAACCTTCAAGGGGTCTTCAATAGATTTCCAAGATATACCAATCAAGAAGATCCCCAAGACTTCTTCAAATTCACTTTAAGATGTATTCACCAAGAGTCTTCTTAAAGACTACTCCAAACTATGCCCCAAGGAGGTTGCTCTAGGTCTTTGTTTGAGCCTTCAATAGGTGGACTACCCAATTTCAAAAAATTGAACCTACACAAGGATCATCACAAGATTGTCCACAGCAAAGGTATGCTACAGGTCTAAGGAGAATAAGTTAAAAATTCTTGTTGGTCTGAGCCTCTTTATCGGTCTTCAAGGTGATATGGTGACTTGTCCACTTTTCACAAATCCAAAACTTGAATGATGAATTGCCCAACCATTATTCTTTTCTTGCTTTTGTCCTCTAATCCGAGTTGTGACTTACCTCTACAATTATCTAGTCCAACTATTCCATGGCTACAAGGTCTGAGGTGTTTGTAATATGGTCTGAGCTCCAAAACAAGTCTCCACATGCAGGCAGTCCGAGGTATGTAGCTTGAAAAAACAAGTTGCAATGGAGACTCTCCACAGATCCGAGATAGCATACAAATCCAAAGTGTAGTGGTCCAAGCTTTCCGAAGGGTCACGGGTCTGAGTTTACAAGGTATACGAAGCTTGAAAAGATATGTGGTTTCTTGATTTGAGGTAAGGAAGATATATCAACAGTTCTAAGGAGGTGTTAACCTAAAAAGATCTGAGTTCTGTAGCTGCACCAGAAGACATTCCACACAATGTCGAGGGTTATTTTTGAAGTAATAAGCCACAGGTACGAAATGTATTGCAGTTGTTACCATTTTAGTATGACCGAAGATATACCCACTAAAGAAGGTCTGAACTATGTAAATACTCTTCAAAATTTCAGACATATCAAAATTCTGAACTTTACAACGACTGTACCATGCTCTCTAGCACATATCCAAGCTCAGAAAGCAAACATGAGCTCCTTTAATCCATAATTTGTGCCTCCTTCTAATTTTGTTTCACTGTCACAAGGGTCCAAGTTCCTTATATGCCTTTCATGGATTTAAATAGTGATCTGATCTTAAAAAATTGCCCAAACAATGTTTTCCGATCCTCTTCGGCCTCCTTTATCCTTTTGTTCTTATTTTCTGAGATCTTGATCGAAATGGAAAAATGAGAAGATCTAACTTGCATTTATATTGGTTTTGCGTTTAAGGTGAGGAGACACGTCACTAAGGCAGACCGACATGAGAACTAGGACAAGTCGGCTCCAAAACAGGAATAATTATTGCACAACTTTAAAAATCAATATCTTCCTAACCACGGGGAGTTTTAGGGCATATGAGGGCTTGTTGGAAAGAGGATGGAGTCCTCTTTAAGATGGTGAAGGAGCCATTTTTAAATGATGTCTTCAAGATGTCAAAAATAATTTTCTTTATGACTTTTTGGAATTTTTAGTGCAGAAGGTGATTAGGACAACAAGAGGTCATTAATGGCTTCTCCATTGTCATGTATCCAACAATGTCATTATATGTCATCAAGTATGGTGAGGTCATTCATGTCATATATCCCATCCTTGGCCATGTCATGATTAAGTATTTCCTTACGTGGGATAGTGTAGCATCAATCATGTTAGCAACCATGTCATAGTGCAACATCCATTCATTTCAATCCAAAGAGCTCATCACGAGATTTATATTTCATCAATGTAAGGTCATTCATGTATAGTCCTCCATATGTCATCAGAGGATTATATATTAGATACATCATTGGAACTTAAAGGCTATATCACTATGAGCATCAATCATAGGCACATGATTGACATGGCATCTTTAGACTTCCTTATTAAGGGTAAGGACATCATCCAGGAACTAGGGCATCTTCATGGTTAGTTCAAGGACATCATCATTAGGGTATTATGATCAATGGACATTTAGGAAACATCACACATCATAAGAATTTTCCAACATGTACAATGTGATATTGACATCAATGACAACCTTGATTAACAATCTCCCCCTTTTCCATTGATGGCAATATTCTTTCCCTTCAACATTCTCTCCCCCTATCAAGCTGCTTCTCTTTATCATATTTTCTTCGTCAATAATAGTTCTTCATAGCTACGATGCTCCCCCTGTCATGGTGCTCTTCTTTCTGGCAATGTGTTCCATGATACATGTGTTTACATTTCTCCATGGATGGACCAACTCCCCCTGCCTGCATAAGCTCTTCTAACTCCTTTAGACAAGAAAGATTGTTGCCTTGTGATCAAGTGGAAGAAATCTTCACAATTTCATTATTTTCTTCAATGGAGTTACTCCCAAGAGATGATTTGTCAAGATTTTCCAAGTGTGACTCATCATGGATTTCATAACACCTTTTCATGGAAGACTTCTACATGAATAGTCATGAGTCACCATCTCCCCCTAATAGTATGCATGGTCTCCTTTTCGATAGAGGCTCATCATCAAACACTTGAAATATCACATTTTCCAGGGATATCTTCATCAAATCAACAACATGTGTTGTTGGCTGGAGTGTTGAAGAGACTTTTGGATCCAATTTGCTTCCTTTTCCACACTTGCGTAACTTTCTTCTCTAGCTTGGTTGTCATAGTTTTAGCTTGCTTAGGGACCCAAGTCAAGTTACAATCACGAGCCATATGTCCAATTTTATGGCAATTGAAGCATTCCATTATGCTCATAAATGAGGATGCATGATTTCTCATTTCAAATTTGCTTCTAGGGGATTGATGAGGACCATTAAATTTGTCATTGTGGTATGCCCTACAATCCTTTTCCATATGCCCAAAGTTTGTACAAGAATAGCAATAACCAAAAAATATACTTTGGTACTTAGGAGATGAAGAGTTCCTTGAAGTACTTCTGAAGTCTTTTTGCCTTGGAATTATTTCATGATATTCATTTCCTTTTGTATTCTTGACATCATCTGTAAATCTCCTTGGAGTAGGGTTTCTTCTAATGTCATCTTGACTCTTGCCATTATTGGAACTGGGAGTATCATTTATTCCTTGCTTCCTCACATCCTTGTTGTTTGAAGCATTATAATTCTTGTTTGAGGGTTCACCTGCATAGCCAAGACCTGATTTATCAAGGGGGGATCTTTGATGACTTAGGATGTCATCTAGGGTTTGAGAACTCTTCAAGTTCTTATTCAGCAAGTCAGTTTCATTTTTAAGAGAGACAATTTCTCCTTTCAATTTTTCACAATCTTCATCTTTCATGACTTGTTGCTTCGTCATTTCTTCCATCATCCTTATTGCTTCGTGTGCTTCATTTTTAAGGGGGATGATATTTGATTTCATTAAGAAGACTTCTTCATTCTTCTTTGCTAGACAGCTCTCCTTTTCTTCTTTTATTCTTGTAGCTTCACATGTTTTGGCCTTGAGAAGATCGATGTCTGATTTTAGTTTGAAGATTTCTTCATCCTTTTATTCTAGTTCGCATATCATGGTGTTTCTCACCTTTTCTGTTTCATCAACTTGTTCTTCTATGAATGCCAAATTTTTCATCACCTTCTCGGCTCCTTGTGCTTGTTTCACTACTTCTTCTAGTTGAGATCTAAGAGAGGAGACCTCTTCCTTGTATTGACCAATCTCTGCTTCAAGATTGTTCAAGCTCTTAAGTCTTTGTTCAAGGTAGCTTTCTTTTGTTTTAATGAAATTCCTCCTTAATTTTGGCGAGCTCCTCATCTCTTTCTTGTACTTGAAGCTTGAAAAAGTCAACTTACTTCCTTGTCTTGCCTTGGTTACCATCTTGCACTTTCTTCTTAAGTTCCTCATTTTCCTTTTTCAACCTGTTAATCTCTTCCATGGAAGCCATAAGTTTATTCAAAAGATCTTCTTCAAATTATTCTTTGTTTTCTTCATCTTCTAGTTCTTCTTTAGCCTCGTTGTCATCTCTCGTATCTTCGGCTTCCTTGATGGATTCTGGATTCTTTCTCGTTTTCCATCATCCTCTTGACTAGAGATCATTGTCAATTCTCCTTTTGAGTGAAGATCATGAAGTTTGTCCCATATGACTTTTGTTGACGAACATTTTTCAAAATTGGCCTTCACAGAATTTGGTAACCCATTCAAAATTTCCTTCATTACTCTTGTATTGTACTCCATGGATTCTTTGTCCATCATGTCATCAATAATCACTGATTTCCAAACTTCAATTCCTTGAGTCTTCAATAAATTCCTCATTCTTGCCTCCCATATATCAAAGTTTCCATTAAACAATGGAGCCTTCACAAATTCGTTGACTTCAATTTCAATGGTTGAGGAAGACACGTCTTTAGGAGGATTGGAGACTTTCTTCCTTAGGCTTCGCCATTTGTGTTCTAATGATCAGACTTCACGTTTTTAGGCTCTGAGTGAAGGAACTGGATCTGATTCCAATTGTTGGAAATACTAAGAGTGGGGTGAATTAGTATTTCTTTTCAATTGTTAATTTTACCAGTTAGATCACTTATATTTAAAACACAAAATGGACAATGATGGAATAGATACTTTTATTAATTTCTTCTTTATAATAAGTAAAGTACAATAATGATATAAGGCTCCAACCTGTATTGTGCCAAGCACCAACTTGGTCTTTCCAAGGCTCCAACCTTGTCAATTTGAGGCACCAACCTCTAGGGCTCCAACCCTATCTCTAGTACAGGCTTCGACCTAGTTTCTTGATGGCTCCAATCCTCTAGGGCTCCAACCCACTGTTTCAATTTGTCAAGATAAGTTTTATGATCTTCAAGGCTCCCATTCTCTTCTGCACTATGCCCTGAAAATATCTTCACACGCAACAATGCCTTCTCCAAATCACTTCATCAATGACAACCTTGTCTTCTCAAATGGTGTCTCCACTACTCTTCATGTCACCCAAACACTTTCTCGAAGGTTACCTCATGATGGTTGCATCATTGTCTCCAAGATCAGCTAAAGCTTCTCAACAATATGTCTTCAAATGGTTGCACTAACCCTGCTCCAAAAAGATTCTTTAATAGATCTGCACACCAACCTTCAAGGGGTCTTCAATAGATTTCCAAGATATACCAATCAAGAATATCCCCAAGACTTCTTCAAATTCAATTTAAGATGTATAAACCAAGAGTCTTCTTAAAGACTGCTCCAAACTATGCACCAAGGAGGTTGCTTTAGGTCTTTGTTTGAGCCTTTAACAGGTGGACTACCCAATTTCAAAAAACTGAACCTTCACGAGGATCATCACAAGACTGTCCACAACAAAGGTATGCTACAGGTCCGAGGAGAATAAGTTAACAATTCTTGTTGGTCTGAGCCTCTTTATCAGTCTTCAAGGTGATATGGTGACTATCCACTTGTCACAAATCCAAAACTTGAATGATGAATTTCCCAGCCATTATTATTTTCTTGCTTCTGTCCTCAAATCCGAGCTGTGACTTACCTCTGCAATTTTCTAGTCCTATTATTCCACAGCTACAAGGTTTCACATGTTTGTAATATGGTCGGAGCTCCAAAACAAGTCTCCACAAGCAGGCAGTCTGAGGTCGTAACTTGAAAAAACAAGCTGCAATGGAGACTCTCCACAGATCTGAGATAGCATACAAATCCAAAGTGCAGTGGTCCGAGCTTTCCCAAGGGTCACAAGTCCGAGTTTACAAGGTATCCGAAACTTGAACAGATCTATGGTTTCTTGATTTGAGGTAAGGAAGATATATCAACAATTCCGAGGAGGTGTTAACCTAAACAGATCCGAGTTATGTAGCTGCACTAGAAGACAATCCACACAGTGCCAAGGGTTATTGTTGAAGTAATAAGCCACAGGTACGAAGTGTATTACATTTGTTACCACTATAGTATGACCGTAGATATACCCACTGAAGAAGGTCCTAACTCTGTAAATACTCTTCAAAATTTCAGAGATATCGAAATTCTGAACTTTACAACGATTGTACCATGCTCTCTAGCACAGATCCAAGCTCAGAAAGAAAATGGAGCTCCTTTAATCCGTAATATGTGCCTCCTTCCAATTCCAGTTCACTGTCACAAGGGTCCTAGTTCCTTATATTCCTTTCATGGATTTAAACAGTGATATGATCTTAAAAAATTGCCCAAAAAATGTTTTCCTATCTTCTTCGGCCTCCTTTATCCTTTTGTTCTTATTCTCTAAGATCTTGACCGAAATGGATGACTAAAATGAGAAGATTTGTCTTGTATTTATAATGGTTTTTCATTTAAGGTGAGGAGACACGTCATTAAGGCAGGCCGACATGAGAACTAGGACAGGTCGGCTACAAAACAGGAATAATTATTGCACAACTTTTAAAATCAATAACTTCCTAACCACAGGGATTTTTGGGGCATATGAGGGCTCGTTGGAAAGAGGAAGGAATCCTCTTTAATATGGTGAAGGAGCCATTTTTAAATGATGTCTTCAAGATGTCAAAAAAAAAATTTCTTTATGACTTTTTCGAATTTTTAGTGCAGAAAGTGATTAGGACAGCAAGAGGTCAGTAATGGCTTCTCCATTTTCATGTATCCAACAATGTCATTATATGTCATCAAGTATGGTGAGGTCATTCATGTCATATCTCCCATCATTTTCCATGTCATCATTATGTATGTTCTTATGTGTGATAGTGTAGCATCAATCATGTTACCAACCATGTCATAGTGCAGCATCCATTCATTTCAATCCAAAGAGCTCATCACGAGATTTATATTTCATCCATGTAAGGTCATTCATGTATAGTCCTCCATATTTCATCAAGGGCTTGTATATTAGATACATCATTGGCGCTTAAAGGCTAGATCACTATGAGCATCAATTATAGTCACATAATTGACATGGCATCTTTAGACTTCCTTATTAAGGGTAAGGACATCATCCGGGATCTAGGGCATATTCATGGTTAGTTCAAGGACATCATCATTAGGGTATTATGATCAATGGAAATTTAGGCAACATCACACATCATAATAATTTTCCATCATGAACAATGCGATATTGACATCAATGACAACCTTGATTAACACTTACTAGTCGTCTTGGATGTGGTGAATGTTGTTTCTAGGTGAGATGTGTTGAAAAGTGTAACTAGGTTGGTCTTCATGTTAACCATGCAAATATGTATTTATGAAAAGAAGAAGGCAAAGTAAATAAAATGTATTTATGAAAAGAAGAAATACATCTCCAACACATGGAATTCATCATGACCTAGTCGGCCTCATTCACCATGAAACTAGTCGGTCTAAACTATATGGTCGGCTTGCTTAAAAAGAGATATGCTATATATATATATATATATATATATATATATATATATATATATATTGTTTCATCATGATTAAACAACCAAGTTTCTGCGGATCTCTCGGACGTAAAAGTGTGTACTGTCTAGAGAAAATTGCGGATTCCTCTGTAGTTTAAAAGAGGTAATATAGTGCGGGTTTAAGGAGGTCTACAAGTGTGGGTTTAAGAGAAGACTACAATGTGTAATTAGGTGAAGAAAAAAAGAGACAGTGGATGACTCATTAGCATCAGATATCTCTGAGATGATACAGTCGTATATCTACAAGGAATACAAGTGCGAATATTTAAAGAAGACGGTGCAAATGTTAATAGAATAAGCAGACAGGTCTAAAGTAGAAATGTGAATATTTACAGTGCTGACACTATATAAATATCTGCGGTCATTACAATAGAGACGGAGCATGACTGTACAGTGCGGACACCATATGAAGAAGTGCGATCATACTGTATGTGTATAATTGAATGTCTCTAATGTAAGACAGTGTTTGGAAAAGTAAAAGAAGGGTTGCGATCATGTTGCAATAACAAATGCAGATGCGAATTGATAAGAAGGGCTCCAGAATAGAAAATGAATTCTATAATGTAAAGGAAGGAAGGTAAATCTGTGATTTACCTTCCCCCAATAAAAGTATTACTCTTGCCTAAAGTTTGTGTTCTATACATTTTGATAATTGACTTGATGAAAGATTAACTAAGAGGAGACATAAGCAACATAAGCAAGCTCACAAGTAATTATCAAGAAGAGAATTTGTATTAACCGTTAGCCCTCCAAATTCTCAGCATGGTTTCAAAGCTATGGCAAAAGAAGATTACCTTATTGACAAAAAGATTTTGGAATTAGAGAAAAGTTACAGTTTGAGATCAAATTCAGAAAGAAAAAGTTTGGTGCTCTTACAAAGAAGAATTTGGGTCTTATTGCAGAGATACAAGCTCGGTGGTATTGATACAAGTTCGATGCAATTTCAGTGATAAAATTTCTCAACAGACAGCAGCCTCATTAGTACACAACAAGTTCGGACAGGTTCTGTGATGAATTGTGAAGATGAGGTCTGCGGATTCGGTGCAAAGTAAGGAGACAGATAAGCAAAGAGAGAAGGCTCTCACACATATATGTTTTGGGTATAAAACATCTCGGATAACTTCTGTAAAGTTCAGGATGTGATTAGAAGCTAAACAGTGCGATAAGACAAGTTACTTCAGCATCGTGCATCATAGTAATTGGGTCAAGGAAATCTAAGGGTTATTTGTCTATACTTCAGTTAGGCCGCGGACTTCTTTAATGAGATACAGGTCTACCATATAGTGCAGAAAAGGGTGATTGAAAGGTTGCAAGGTGTGTTAAAGATCTCGGTCTTGAGCTAACAGATTTTAGATAACTTAGAGAAGAACTAAAGATATACATCGAAGCAAGAAATATCTTTGTATTGGAGTCAAGGATAAGAAGACTGTAAGAGGCTGAGGCTAGAAGTGCAGCAAAAAAAAAAGCAGTTTACTATGAACCAAGCTTTCCTAGGACTGGTGTAGAAGAGTGCAGAAAAGGAGGTTTTATCACTATTACAACATAGATCTAATCCTTACCCTTGAAGAAGATCATTCATATATAAAGCACTAACACATTTTTTCTCCACCACTGACGAAATCAAGTCGAAGAATTTATCTTCACTTATCAAGTAAGTATTTTTCATTCTATAATCAAATTTGGTTAAATGACTTTATTTTTGCAGGGAGATCTATAAGCTGGTTGGGTTACCAAGAATCCTTGCATGAGGAGAATAGTCACAGTCCTATAAGAAAGTAAAGTCATGAAAATCCTGTGAAGGATTGGAGACATCAAGAGAATGTAAGATAAGTTGAAAGAACTATTCTATGCAATAAATAAGGTTATGTCACTTAGACCAGATTTACACAAAATTGAGGTATGAAAGAATGAAGGGATATCTTCATAAGATCTCAGCGGTGAGATCTGGAAAAGAAGATAATATGGACAACGTAACAAATAGACAACAAAATTACCTCATTGAACTAGTGGTCTCTATACTAGATGGAAAAAGACAAATCAAGGGTAAACTTTTGAAGGATAAAAGACTCAAACATTTGCAGAAGGAAAAAGGGAAGTTGAGGAAATTACAAGAAATATGGTTCTGAAGGGACAATCTCAATAGGAGAAAGAAAAGGAGATTCAAATAAAATCACGCAAACTTATGAATAAGGAATTGATTTATGTTGGTTATAGGACAGTGTTGGAACACCTAATCCTACATGGGTAGGTGTGGAATGCGAAAAGTCACAATGGAGTCCAAGTGACCTTGGAATATGAAACCAAGAGTCACGCTATTGCATTATAAATGCACATCATGTATAATGGAAAAATAAGAAAGCCTCACGCTTTTCCTTCATTGTGTGTTGAGTCTCTTGTGTGTGTGTTTATTCTTCTCATACACCATGTGTGTGTTTAACATGGTATCAAAGTTGATACGTCCATAACTAGCTCAACCTTGAGTGAGCCATTTGTGTTTATGGCCTGTGCACATTTGCAAAAATTCTTGGCGTTTTTGCAGCACTCAAAGATTTCTGCAGCATTCAAGAATTTATTTTGAGAACAGCAGCGTTCAGAAATTGGCAGCATTGGTTTTGAAGAGAAGCAGCATTGTGCATCTGAAGGTTTTCTCACTGCTCATTTTTCCTGCAATTTCTGCCTTTTAAATTCTGCATTTTGAAGAGCTGCTGGAATATTATTCAAAGTGGTTTTTTTGAAGAAAATTTCTAAGTTTTTTAAGTAAAAATTTCTGAGTTTTTTCATTGAAAATTTTTTGCAATTCTGGGTTCTTCTGCTGCTGGGCTATTGAAAAAAATTCTGGAAACCCTCCAATTCTGCTATACATTTGGAAAAATTATACATTTCTCCCGCTTTTCTCTCTCTGTTGTTTTATAATAAAATTAAAAAAAATAAAAATAAAATAAAAAATAAAATAAAAAAAAATTTCAAGCTCTCGGCCTGCCCCAACCTGCAACTCACAACCTTGCACAGTTTTCTCTCCACAGTACTCTCCCTACCCTGCGCTAATTCCCCACAGCCATCGTCCTAACGCTCAACAGCGGCCCCTCTATGGCCCACTCTACTCTCAGCCGACCCTCCTCCCTCGTATCGACTCCCCTCATCACACACAGCGCCCTTATCACTCTCTTCCAAATCCACTGCACCCCCCTCTCACAACTCACCCACTCCATTCGACCACTCATTTACCTCACCACCCTCTCGGCCCTGCCCCGACCTCACGCAACACTCCGCTCACTCAAGGCCGCCCTCCCCACGGCCTTTCGGCCCTACCCCCTACCGCCTGCAAACTCTCGACTTCACCTACAAGCTCCCTCTCAGCTCTACGAGCTCTCATCCCAAACCCAACCCTCTCCCTTACGCCACTCGCTCCCTCCCCTTACCTCATTGCAATACGCTCTCTCACCTCACACCCACCCGCTCCTCTACACTGCTATCCCACGCTACAACGGAGTCTACCCCATCTGATATCCCATCTCCATCTCACTCCCACCCCCCTCTCACTGCCTACCCAACCTTACGCTCCTCCTCTCCCAACGCCACGACCTACACACTCGCCCATTACACTCGGCTCCCACCCCCGTCGCTTCACAGCCCTTCACAATTCGATTTTTTAATTTTAATTTCTATAATATCCCCTCCCCCCCATTAATAAAACCCCCTCCATATAATACCTTTTTTATTTTTAATATCCGCCCCTCCCATATAATACCTCTCTCCTCCTTTTAAATTAATTCTCTTTTAATTAATCTATTTATAAAAATAAAATAAAAAAACAGCGGAGAGAGAGAGGAAGAAGAGAATATGAACAGCAGAAATGAAGGAAATGGCATATGAAGAAAATGGACAGTACACATAGAGAAAATTGCAGTTTTACATTTTATGATGTGGCATATATAAGAGGGTGATTTTCTGAAGAATTTTACATGAGAAGACAAGTTTGCCATCACTTTTATAACAGTTATTTGAAGAAGAGAAATCAGCTGCCCCAAGGACCTCTTGCACAGTTGTTTTTGCTGCACATTTTTGCAGAAATATTGTATTGAACTGACATTATATTGCTCATTCATAGCTGCAATCAGTATTTGAGTTGTTGAAAAAATTGTCGATTGTCCTCCATCATTTGAGGAGCAGATTTTTTGCTTTGAGAATTCCATAGTTGGAAGTTCTCTTGAGTCATTTGTATTTATTGAAATTAAGTTGAATCTCATTGTAAACAGGTGCATTTTCGGTTGAAGCCGACACCCTTACATTTATGTTGAGCCTAATTTGTTGAAAATGGCTAAAATCAATGAGGCATTAGAGTTGTTGAATAACCTCATTCATTCCAATGTTGATGACATGATAAAAATGAGCAAGGATGTTCTTTGTAATATTCAAAGTTGTTTGCTACATGCACAAGAAAAGATTGAGTTTTTGCAGTTAGAATCTCAGCTTCAGCAAGATGAACTTCAGAAAAAGAGTCATCATTCTGAACCTGTTTCTATTCAGAAGATTGAGAAAGACTCTCATCAGCAGCAAGAAGATAAAGTTGCAGTTGATCCTCATTCAGTTCCTTGTACTAGAGCAGATGTACATGCAGATGCAGCAGTTCAACCTGCACTTATCAAACCCATCATCAGACCTTGGGAAGAGCTTGTCCACAACAAGCACAGAACTGGTCTTGGATATGACAAGGATGTGTCATTTCATATTCCAGACTACACCAAGCCCATCATATTTCAGAGTGCCGAATTCCTACATGACAGTTCACCTGCAGCTGTTCCAGATCTTGCTCCACAACAACAACAACAGATTGTAAAATGCCAACACTGTGATCGAGTTGGCCATATGAAAGATCATTGTTTTGATCTTCATCCATGCGAGCACTGTGGTCGACACACTCATTCTTCAGACAGATGCTTCAGACACAAGCCTCCTGCAAGAACAAAGATTCATCTTGGATGGATCGCTTCTTGGCAATGGGCATCAACAGCCAAGAAGATGTTTAAACACATGTTAGAACTTGTTCACGAATATTGAGCAAACTTGCAGTTGAGTTTTCGCCATCATCTCACCTTGTCCCTGACAGGGGGGAAAATGGTGGTCATGTACAAGCTTTGACATCAGATCAAGCGAGCCTCAGCCACATCTCTCATTCCATGTTCAGAGTTGTATCCAGAGACACAGCAGTACAAGCGAGCCTGAGCCACAATTCGTCATTCCAGATTTAGAGATGTAGCCAGAGACACGGATGCCCATGAGCATGCCTTCGGTTGGTGAACAACCTTAAACCATCATCTTTGGTTGGTGGATAACCTAAAACCATCACAGGTAGTAGACCTCCCTTCTTTTAGGTCGAAGGTCTCCTTTCATATATGAGGAACACTTCCTCTAGCAGAAGCCTTCAGCTTCTTGCCAGCTTTGGTTGAGTTCCAGGAAATGCTTCAAGCATTCCAGAGTTTTTGGTAATCCTAAAACCATCACAGGTAGTAGACCTCCCTTCTTTTAGGTTGAAGGTCTCCCTTTTTATGAGGGACAATTCCTCTAGCAGAAGCCTTCAGCTTCTTGCCAGTTTTGGAAGAGTTCTGGGAACTGCAACAAGTTTTGCGTTCCAGTGTTTGTGGTCATCCTAAAACCACCTCTTTTTTCCAACATTTCAGAGAGTTGATTCAGCCAAGTGCTGCCATGTATACTTTGCAGATTTGTATTGCAACTCTTTTCTTGGACTCACACATACCCCTTCGGATTAAGGGGGGATGTTGGAACACCTAATCCTACATGGGTAGGTGTGGAATGCGAAAAGTCACAATGGAGTCCAAGTGACCTTGGAATATGAAACCAAGAGTCACACCATTGTATTATAAATGTACATCATGTATAATGGAAAAATAAGAAAGCCTCACGTTTTTCCTTCATTGTGTGTTGAGTCTCTTGTGTGTGTGTTTATTATTCTCATACACCATATGTGTGTTTAACATGGTGTTTAACAGACAGGAAGCAATGTAGCATCTTGATCTAAGCATGGCAGAAGCTCCTGGTGAATCAGCTCCGAGAAAACCTCCTTGAAAAACTTTAAGAAAGTAGTCATCAAGAGCAAGGGTCATCATAGAAACATACTTCTGGGATGTGATGACGTATTGATGAAACAAGCCAAGGGAAAAAGGTATGAGGTATGTATATATTTATATGTTGACATTGGATGTTGTGATGTCATGTTATATGGTTGCAGGTAATGAACTTATGTACTTAGAAGTATCAACTATAAAAGAGTATCTCTCAGTGCACAGACATATGAAATCAACATAATATGTCCTCATGGTATATGGGGTGGTTGTTGAAAGTTCCTGGAAATGGAAAATGTGCAAAAAGGAATAGATCATGAAATGCAACCATGTATTGAGGTAGGTATCATTCAGAGGCCAAGTAGATGTGACTAAAAGATCTCCTGGGAAGATATGTAGACTCTGGCGAAAGTCTAGAAACCCTTAGAAAAAACATATCATTAGGAGATGTGTCAATCTGTATGAAGGATACTGATGCCTACAGGAAGATGTCAAGGTGAAATATCATCACTGAGGTAACCTTCGTTCTAAAATTTAATATGAATATGTTTATTTGGATGAATCTGTGTAGGGTTGCTAATCATGAGAAAGGATGTATGATCCTTGGAAATGATTCAAATGAAATCAGCATGGCATAACAATGGACTAGATAAAGGAAGTATGATGAATCACTCTAATAGTTGGCATGACTCAGGATGGAAGTGTTGGATGATTTGTGCCCTATGAAGCCAAAATAAAAATAAAAATAAAATTGGAGATTCCTCTATATCGAAATCCATGACATCGAGAATAGGAATTCTTCATGAGCAGTTGGGTGTCTCACCATCGCTGTTGGAGGTCCCTGGTTAAGAGGGAGTCTGATGGTAAGTTTCTTATTTGGAAGAAACTTGGTAATTCCTAAGGATGAGCTTAAGTACATTCTTTGTATAAGAATGAGTACATTCCCTTGAGGAATAAGGTCCTCCCTGGTTGAGAGGGAGAGATAGACACATCATTTTGGTCTTGGGAAGACAGAATGGAGGATTGGGTAATCATCTGCCATTCGATACCTTTGAGAATGTGATAGGGAATTCAAGATAAGAGTAGTCGGGGACCAATATTCTTTGAGGGCTAGCTACCCAAGCAAAGAATAGTCCAGGAAGGTCATACTTTGGGAACACCTGGGTGGAGTATGTACCTTAGAGAGACAATGACGAAGGTGTCTATAAGTCATGTGTCTCGCCAACATTAAATCCCATTTCTCGATGAAGAGATGGGGTTGTTAGTCAAGGCCTTGCACTAGGACAATTTTGGTTGATATGATGCTATACAAATGCAATTACCAATCCGATTTTTCTTATGAAATTCTTCAGTTTGAAAGTGACCATGTATCTGTATGAATACCTCCCTAGTTAAGAGGGAGTGTTGAAAAGTGTAACTAGGTCGGTCTTCATGTTAGCTATGAAAATATGTATTTATGAAAAGAATAAGGCAAAGTAAATAAAATGTATTTATGAAAAGAATAAATACCTCTCCAACAAATGGAATTCATCATGATCTAGTCGGCCTCATTCACCATGAAACTAGTCGGTCTAAACTATATGGTCGGCTTGCTTAAAAAGATATATGCTATATATATACATGTAATGTGCCAT
This sequence comes from Pinus albicaulis, assembly GCA_034641835.2. NCBI lineage: Eukaryota > Viridiplantae > Streptophyta > Pinopsida > Pinales > Pinaceae > Pinus > Pinus albicaulis. The sequence goes on from CM076576.1 coordinate 115,816,407, forward strand.
CATGATTGAACAACCAAGTTTCTGCGGATCACTCGGAGGTAAAAGTGCGGAATTTCTGGGGCAGATTGTGGATTCCTCTGCAGTTTAAAAGAGGTAATACAGTGCGAGTTTAAGAGAAGACTACAATGTGTAATTAGGTGAAGAAAAAGAAGAGACAATGGATAACTCATAAGCATCAAATATCTCTGAGATGATACAGTCATATATCTACAAGGAAGACAAGTGCGGATATTTAAAGAAGACGGTGCAAATTTTAATAGAATAAGCAGATAGGTCCAAAGTAGAAATGCGGATATTTACAGTGCGAACACCATATAAAGATCTGCGGTCATTATAGCAGAGACGGAGTATGAATGTACAGTGCAGACACCAAATGAAGAAGTGCGATCATATTGTATGTGTATAATCGAATGTCTCTAATGTAAGACAACGTTTGGAAAAGTAAAAGAAGGCTTGCGATTATGTTGCAATAACAAATGCAGATGCGAATTGATAAGAAGGGCTCCAGAATAGAAAATGAATTCTGTAGTGTAAAGGAAGGAAGGTGAATCTGTGATTTACCTTCCCACAATAAAAGTATTACCCTTGCCTAAAGTTTGTGTTATGCACATTTTGATAATTGAATTGATGAAAGATTAACTAAGAGGAGACATAAGCAACATAGGCAAGGTCACAAGTAATTATCAAGAAGAGACTTTGTATTAACCGTTACCCCTCCAAATTCTCAACAAGATGTGTTGTCCTCTTCTTCAATCCTCATTTCATATGTCGTAAGGACTCCATGCAATTCATCTTTGTTCAGATTAGTTAGATTCGAACTATATTCCAAGACAGGTACATTTGGGTTGAATCTTGTCGGCAAGGTTCTAAGGATTTTTCGGAAATCGATTTTCGTGTCGACGGGTTATCCCAAACCTTCTAATGCATTTGTTGTTTCATCAAAACGCTTAAACTATGCAACGATATTTTATCTTCCTTCATTTTGAGTTGCTCAAATTTTTCCCTGTAAATTTGAAGCTTTTTTTATTTCACATTTGAGTCACCTGCATATATATTCTCAAGCTTGCCCCATACTTCTTTAGAAGTTTTGCAACTCGGTACCTTAAGATAGACAGATTTGATAAGCCCATTTTTAATTAGATCTTTAGTCTTTGCGTCATATACCATATTTTTCTTACCTTGTTCATCATGGGTCGTTGTAAAGCCTTTTTCAATGATTTCCCATACTTCGTATCCTTGCGCTGACAAATGAACCTGCATTCTTCCACTCCAATGTGTGTAGTTATTTCCATTGAACAAAGGAACTCTATTCTTAGTATACTCCATGAACTCCTTCCAGTTGTTATACTTCTATTGAAGGAACCAAGCTCTAATTCCAATTATTGAAAATAATGAGGGTGAGTGAATAAGTATTTCTTAGCAATTAGCACTTCTAAAGCTTTTCAGACCATTAGTTAATCGTCAATTATTATTAATGTTTATCCAGTAACAACAGTAAACAATAGAACACGATAGGCACACAAATTTTAGGTGGAAAACCCCCTTGGGTTGAAAAACCATCGAACTCTTTTCTAATAAATTATTTACTCTTCAGCCCCAACTAAAATGAAAGTTACAAATTCCTAGAATTCTAGAAAAGCATTCTTCTCCAGCTTCCACTGGAAGGACGCCCCAACAGCCTGGTTTCTTCAGCAGTCAACTGAATGGATGCCTCAACATCCTAGACCGACCTACCACCCTAAAGTGTTCACAAGCTCTAACCTATAGGTGACTTCATGCACTAACATAGCACCTCCCTGCCACCCTATAATGATCAGAAATAAGACAAGAGTGTGGACTCCCATACAAGGTGTTATCACTAGTTTGGAACCAATTGGGTTGTTCAATGGTCAATCTAATGCAACTATTTCAAACCACTTTCGACTGCAAGTTAGCCCTTCCAGTCAGAGAGGGCTCTCTAAAATAAAACAAATGAATATTCAAGATGAAACTTATATTGCAGATGGCTAACTCTTTTCATATTTTAAGTTATTTTGCAGGTGGAATATGAATGAAAGGCTACCATTGGGCATGGAGTCAGTTATGGACTTCAATCACAAGCAAATGTATTTCATGGAAGTTTAGGCAATTAAGCTTAAAGATAACTTTTTACAGCATACACACAACACATGAACGAAATTGGAGCATAATACTATGATTTCCAAGTAATCATGAGAATATGAAGAAGATGATAATATGAGAAATGGAAAAACACAAACACAGAAGATTAAAAGAAATCTTGGTCTGATAATAACAAACAAACAAACAAAAAATTATGCAACTGTATATTAGCTTGGTGAAACAAGATTACATAATAGTCCCCTCATCTACATTCATCAACCAACCCTCTCAAATTCAATAACATCTCATTTATAGATTGAGATCTTTGTTAAAAAGGTTTCCCACCTGGGCTAGACTTCAATACTGACCTAGAGACCTATTTCAACTAGGATTACATCACTTTGAGAAATAATAGGGATATTTCTGTTTTAGTAGAGTTGGTAATCAAAAAGGACTCTATGACTATTATTACTTAAACAAAATTTCTAACAACCCATTTTGTCATCCTTATCGAATCAGACTGCCATGTTGAGGTGGACAACTAATACATTGGATTTAAGTTCTTTATACAACTGAATTGAAGATGATTTGTCCATTTCTGTGAGTTGCCATCATAATGAGTTGTTTTAGCCATGTCTGCCATTTGGATTGGATTGTTGAGTTTCCTTGTAAATAAAATGGCCAAATGATATCCCTAATCACTTTTGATGACTCAGACACCTTTCTTTCTACGTTGACTGCCCAAAAAAGTTCAAAAATTGCATAACGCTGGAAAAAATAGGGCATTAGGAACTTTCGTAGTGTACTTTCGTAGCAACTTCAAAAACCCATCTTCTGCACATTTTTTGACTTGGCTGACTACTAGAGGATCTTCCTTGGCTTTGATGAGGTAAATACATGCTCCAGGTCACCTTTGTTCTGAGACTTTTCAAGAATATTTCTTAAAAGAAACCTACAGCACTTTCGTAGCGAAAACTCACCTTCAAGCTTGGAGTATGCTACGAAAGTAACTAGTTCATTGTCTTTTGCTCTCTTCTTCTTTTTTCTTCCTCAAAAACATTTCTGAAACATGTATATTCCTGGCTATGATAGCATAAGGAAAAATGTAATTCAAAAATGTGTGGCTTACCATGTCTCATGGATTAACATCATCATCTTGTACAATCATCTTAAGACCCGTTTTCTTCAAATCTTCTTGCACCATTTCCATCTTTGATTCCACGATTTTGACTTAACCTTATGTTACGTGGATTAATCCCTCTTGCGAATAAGAGAGATCTCCCTAGTACTCAGCGAGTAGCTAGAAACAAACATCCATTTGCAAACATTTTCTTTAGATTAATTGCATTTCAAAATTATTATAAGAAAGTAGAGAGGACATGCCCCTACCTTGAAATCCAAATGTTCGATGTAGTCTTTTGTCTCGTCGATCCAAAGTGGCTTCTCAAATAAGTAGAACCTGCAATCAAATACAAGAAAAAAGAATCAAAGCATCTGCAACATATAATAATCAATAAAAGCTAACCAAACTTAGTGATCAAAGAGTCTAAGTATTGATGTTATTTCAATAAGCATAAGAACAACTCAATGAGAAAAACAGATCCATATGTATTATCTTGAATAAAAAGAGTAATCTTACAACCTGATGCCTTGATGTCGTACAGATTCCTCCCGGGGTCCTGAACAATCATTTCTCCTTCAATTTGATAAGCCTTCATCTTTAAATACCAGCATGGAGTTATGGACATAAGGGTGTGATCATTCTCATTCCAACAACAACTCACTAGTGTAGAAAGAATGCACTCCTAGGAATTCTCTTCAGTAATTACATTTACAATCCACCCTTCAACCTGAAACTTGAGCTCAATTTATAGAGAAATGGAGGTAATTTCAGTTCCATGAAGAGGGGAATGGATTCCATTCATGAACGGATTTGAGCTCCACGGACCAAGGGATAAGCTCAATGAGTGGACAGATAAAGCTCGAACTAATCACAACTCTAGAAGCTTCCAGTTGGGAGAATATTCAACTAGCTAAGCTTCTAGAATTTAATTTTTCTTTTATTTTGTTTTTCGTGGGGGTGCGCAGGTAATAGTAGCAAAAAGTGCGGGGGTTGCCGCAATTTATTGACCAAACAGCAACGCATGCACAGGGAAAAGCTAGAAACACTGTGGAGGTAGACTTTTAAGGGTTTTACAAATCTTTTCTCCCATTCGAAGACTTGATTCAGGAACACTACGGTTTTTGACTTCTAAGCGAACATGATCTAGGTGGTGATAGACCCATATGGACAATAAAATGCCATGGTGACAAAATAACGTGTAACAGATTTCCCCCTAAAGTGCGAAGTCTGAGGTTATTCTGAAGAGTGAAGTGTTTTATCATTCTGAAGATTGGATTGGAGACATCGGTCGAAAACCTGTAAAAATATTCAATGCAAACATATATATATATATATATATCATCAACGAGGTAGGCATTCCCATACTCAGATCAAAACTAACTAAATGTTCTGGTACAGATATGGTTTCAATATTACATCAAAAGTAGACACAGTATGGGCGCAGCCATCTATCATGAGTAGTATACTATATCATGAATAATAAAACTCCTCGCAGCCTAGATGGTGGAAACTAGATCCAGGGTCTTGATTTCCGCTTCTCAAACTAATATGAATCTATCCATGCGATTGATTGTGTCGAAGTCGAACATGGTAGAAACCACTTGATTACTGGTCAGTGATGTAAACCGTTAACAAAAGTGAGAGAAACCACCAATAATGACAATGCCTCTCAAAGTACTCCGGTAAAATCTATGAAGTGTGAATGAATGATTTGCAGTCGAACACTCATAGAATCGTTCGATCGAAAGTCAATGATGCAACCTGTCGTCAAAGGCGAGAAACTTGTCATTAGCGCATGCAGATCCCAAAGTACTGATAGGATTCTAGATCAAATTTCTAGATGATGAGCTGACGTTGATAGAAAATGACCCATCGTAGGAAAGCCCATGACACGAAACCATTAGATCAAGTTTTGAAGAAATATTTTCAAGCACTGACTGAGGGATAGTCAACATGAATGGAGACAAAATGTTTGCCATGAATGGTTCATTTGAACTCTCTCTTGAACACATAATGACACTGCAGATATTTTGACAGCATTTGACCTAAAGCTAATACCCAGAAACCAGCTGAAGACTTTCAATGTGGTTCGATTCACTGTTAGACCAGGATTTCCCAACCCAGGTACAAGTGTGACAAAGTGTCATGTTCAAGAGTGGCATGCTGCTTTTTAAATAGGGATGACAATTGAATTCTTTTTCTCTCTTTTTCCCCCACCATTATTGGCAAGTACCTCTTTATTTTTTACAAGCTTGAGGAGGATAACATTTGCTTTTTTTTGTAAGCTCATCCTTCAGATGAGTCCATCTTAGTATTAAAATCGAACCCTCAGAAGGAGTGGTTTGGTCTTGTTTGTAATCGACAGGTCCTTTACTATTAAATTTTAACGAGTCTAATATATGATAAAGTCGGCGTATTTTAGTTTTAGGGAGTTAGAAGAAAAACATAAGTAAACTCCATGGTTGTTCTTTTTCATAAATTTAATCTCTCAAGCCCGAAAAATGATAAAATAATGCAAAAGAGAACTCTATTTACCATGATTAGTCAACGTATACCATTTTTATAATTAGTCCATTTCAGTCCAGAAAAGGGGTAAACTTAGACTGAAGAGACAAATATTCATTTATTTTAACGAGTTCGAATAGTCAAGTACTTGGCGATCTTTTCATATTTCGAGAGTCTGAAAAGGGCTTAAAAGAAAACTCTAGGGTTTCGTTTTTTCATAATTTTAAAGAGCCCGAAAAAGTGATAAAAGTATACTCGATGTCAAAATAATTCTTTTCACCAAAAAATCTTGTATCTTGCACAAAAACTCAAAAGGTTACACACATTTCCAAAAAGTAAAAATATTTAAAAATAACCTCTTAAAGTGAAAAATAAATAAAATAATAATATTTTATTTATTTAAAAACTATAAAAAGGGGTTAAAACAAATCATTTTCACCTTTTGTGTTCAGAGCAGTGCATTGAGAGCTTTTGGCTAAAAACTTCTGGCGCAGATATCGGGAGAACTGATCGTCCATTTCTCGAATCGTCAAAACGAGGTAATCCACATCATCCTTATCTTCATTTCTATCCGTTTCATTTTTCATTTTGAGCCCTTACTTCAATTTTTAGGAGAATTTTATGTTTTAAAATGCGCTCTTGGGGGTCCTTGGTCCATCCATGTGATAACCATGGACCCCGATAATTTTTAAAAGAAAAAATTATCGGGCGAAGGCGCCATGAACTTTTAAAAAAACTCAAATTTCTCTTTAAAAATGGTTCAAATTGTCTTCCAAATGGTTTTAACTGTTAAATGTGTTGATTTGTAGGTTGTTTCACCATGTTGGAGTGGCGAGAATGCAAACACAAGCTCATAGATAATGAAGCTATGGATGACAATACAACCATGACTGCATTGAAGAATTGTGGTTTATACAAATTATGGGTTATTCAAGGAATGAAGGCACAAGTGAAGCTAATGGTTTGGCTTGTAAATACATAGGATGTTCAAGACCAATTCTTCATAATCGGTGACCACCAACTCGAAATTGAGCTAAAGGACATTTATTTCCTTACTGGATTATCCCAGAGAGGAAGAAGCATATCCTTATTTGGGAGCAGACAGGGAGGTCTTCCCACTGCCAGTTACAAAGAACAATATTGTATCAATGAGGAAGATTTGAAGGATGGTCGCATAGATATTAAAACTATCTTGCGATTGGATCTCAAAGTGATAGTATTTACAGTGACCAGATTGTGCAAGGGTGCAGCTCTTCATGTGGCTACTAAGTGTTATATAGCATTTTGTCATTGTCCCTGCAATCCCCATCTCACCCATTGGAGGGTCATTTACATGATCAATAAGCAGTGTCATGCCTTGCAAATACCATCATTGCATCCCTTGCCATGAGGACAACATTCCTTATGTTGACATTTCCATGAGAAGGACTATAAAAACCCTTGCTTTTTCCTGGCACGAGTAGCCAATTACACTCCCGCGCCGAGCTGGAAAATTAACACTGAGCCCACACCAGTTTGCGCTGTCCCAGTTAAGCGGCCGTGCCAAGCTGTTTATGGAATGTTTTTTAGAAATAGAAACGGAGGTTCCATTCCAACCACCTCGAGGATGAGTCATTGGGAATGGTTGAACTGAAACAACCACAGACTCCCTCCTTTAGTTAGTGGTTTCCACCTCCCTTGGAACTCTCCTAAAGGATAGGACTCCCTCCCACCTTTGTAGGGATCCCAACCTCCTCCTCTCCTCTATAAATATAGCCATCTTCCATTGATGTGCTAGTTGAACAAATAGCTGAAAAAATTAGCATAGAAAGAAGAAGCAATCATAGCTTCAGGAGAATAGTGAAAAGTGTGATTGTTTGTGTGTGTTGAGAACATAGTGAGATCTTGGACCTTTGTTCATGAGGGTGTTGCAAACGTGCTTGGATACAGAGCTGCCGAAGGAGAGCCTCAACATCAAAGCTTGTTTGTAAACTCCCCTTTTCTTTATAATAATAAAATGCATTTGATGTTTATCTTCCACTCTTGTTTACATTTATAATGAGATTTATAGCATTCCTTGATCAGTTAGATAGGTTGTCATTGTTTTATGTTTGTCGTGGTTTTATGCTTGTCGTGGTGTCTTGACTATTTGTACAAGTAATAGAACGTTGGTAGCAGCGTGTATCGAGCTTGATAAGAGTGACGGATCAAGAGGCTTCGATGGAAGATGACAACATAGTATCAGGACAAGGTAGGTCATCTTCCTTGCTTTGAATTTCATTTACAATCTAGGAAGGTAGATATTAGTATGTTCCCGTAGTTGCTAGACCCACCCTAGGTCTAGAGGGATCACCTCTGTCCGCAGAGGGGATTTACCTGGACAACACTAAGTCACAGATGCAAATAGCAGTCAAGTGTCTTGGAGGAACCATGTTGCTTGGTGCGAAGGATTATTGGCCAACATGAAAGGCCAATTAACTATAGAAAATAATGCGAAGTTGAAAAACTTCGGATATGGCGCTATTCTCATTTCTTTTGCTTTAGAGAGAATTCTACTTCTCGCTTCTCAGCTGATTCCAGTAGATAGTGGGGCTCCTCAGGAACCTTATATGGTGTGATGGGTGGCACTAATGTCTCGCCATGGTGGCAAGGGTGGCTCAGTAGTTCGGTTTACTTCGGTATACTTCATGTGGCTTAGGAACCAAGTCTTCACCATTGAAGACTTTCCTTATGCAGGAATGGATTACAAGGGTGATCCTAAAACATCTTTGCCTCCAGGGGCACAGTGGGATGCATTAGGTTAGTGGATTATTTTGATGTTTTTAATATCATTTTTATCGTCTAATACTGACAAAAATATTTAAATGTAGATGTCGTTCCACAACGACCAGCAACACTTCGCCGCTTTGATAGGCTTGAAGAACAACCTACAACACCTCCACAGGACCAGGCAGCAAAGATCCTAGCAGACATGGAGCACAACCTTGAGGGGTTGACCGTAGAAATTCCTGAGACAGGAACAAATGATATCCATCTCAGGCTTCAGAGACATGTGATAGGTGTTACAGGTCCATTCAGGAGATTTATGTGGAAGGTGGCACGTGCTATAGTCTATTACCATGATCATCATCACAGATAATGGATGATCATTATAGATCGACATTTTTTTTTTTTTTTTATCAGTATCTATTAGATCATAAGGTGTTTGAACCTATTATCATAGACGATGTAATATTTTTTGAACACAAACTTATCTATCCTAATGATATTACTACTTTCGTTCTTTGAGTATCTTGTTCAACATGGATTGAATGTTGTTTTGGTTTACACTGTTAGTTTTGAAAATGTCTATTTAGAACATGATTAGCTGATGCATCAGCCAATGTGTTTAAATTCTTGAAATATGTTGATATTCTATATAATCAAATCATCATTCCAAGAGATGAACCTTCAAAAATAATCTTAATAACACTAGATTTATTACTGCATATACTCTGTTTAAATGTAATACAATGAGTTTTGAATCCAACCTATGATCAAATGTCAAATACCAAATGAAATGGAATCAGATAATAACTCGATGATTGTGCTATATTCTGCAATATTGTTCGTTGTTTGACCAAGGCATATCCCATGAATAGAAACTAACTCGTCGGGAGTCAAATGTCATGGTGACAAAATAATGTGTAACACCTTACAGTTTCCTTCTTTCTGCTTGTAGCCACCTATTTCTCCTAGAAATATGTTTCATCATTCTATGCAGGGGCAATTTTCTATTCAACATTTTCCTTGACTTATCTTCCATCTCATTGAAGAAATCTAGTTGTTTGCTCACTTCCCTTTTGAAAATGTCCATCTCCAGCCTTTCTTGTTTGGAATCTGCGAACTCCAATTTGGCTTCCAAGCCCTCTTCTCTAGCTTCCCTTAGTTTCTCTGTTAAGAGCTCTAATTCATTCTTTTCCTGGACCTGCTCTTTCCTTTTTCTTATGTTGCTTAACTTTGCCTCTGTTGGAGACCATTCTTCTATTTCCTCCCCTAATGGAAGCTTCTTCTTCTCCAGTTTCTTAGGCATCTCCTTTGAAGTTTTTCCCTTAGACAATTGTGACCTAGTGAATGGCTTCCTAGGTTTGAAGATGAACCCTAAAACTTCTTTTGAAAAATCTAATTTCTTGGCCTTAAGACCCTTATTTTTGGTCTCTTCTTTCTTAGTTTCCATATGCTTTACAATAGGGGATTCTTCAATCTCAATTGCCTCTAGAATGTTTGCCAACTTACCTCTTCCCTCAGTCTAACTTCTAATAAGCCTCCTGTGGGTCCTTATGTGTGTTTTTACCTAACTGCTGGTAGAGGTTTGTTTTGGTGCCATAGTCTCCTGCACTTGCTCAATATCCAGCTCCATAGGTTCTCCTACAAGATGCATTTCAATATCTTGACCAACTGAAGGTTCAACTCCAGACTCCTTGCTCTTCCTTGGTGTATTTGGCTTGGGTTTTGGTGTCTTCTTTGGAGTGAGGACATCAACTTCATATCCACTCAAAAACAGTAATGTAGACCAATTCCTTCTTAATTTATTCAATTCTTCCACTACCAACAATTTTATCAAAGCATGATGGAAAACAGAGGTATCACTAGTTTCAAGTTTTTCCTGCACCTTATCTGCCATTTTGCGAAAAAATCCTAAACAAATAATAAGGTAATTCCAGTGATTGTTTCCCTGTAAAGTGTAGCAATAGTTTGAAATGATATTAGTAGATCATATGGAATCTACCTTCACATGTAAAATACTTCTGAATCACCATAAAAAATTTGAATAATTTTCCTTTCGAGGCAAGTTCTGGGGATGCCTGAACTCATATCCATACCTCTGTGCTCCTCATTCAAAAACTCATCACAATTCTGCAACTTAAACTTCATCACTTTAAACCATGCCTCTCCTAATCTTGGGATTTCAGTAGTCTCTCCAATTGTGTCTGGAGACACAACAAAGTTCAACATACCTACTTTCAACCCTGTACCAATGAAATTCACTGCAAAATAATTCGAAACCTGAGCATGGTATCCTTGTAGCTTTTGGCAGAATCGAAGGTACCCTACATCAGCAAATGCCTATGAGAAGTTGGGGTCTTCCTCGCGCAGATTCATGTCCATAAGCTCATATCGAACAACGGTTCCGCCTTTATTTGATTTCTTCTGTGATGCCATATCTTCAAAAATTTATTGTTCAACTCCTTCCTTGACACATGCAGAAACCTTTGAGACAACACACCAATTCTTTGACGCAAGTGAAACTAAGCTTGTGATAACTGCTTGATCGAAAACTAGACCTCTAGACCGCGAGCAAAACAATTGAAACAACTTACCAGAATGAGGGTAAAGTTTTTAAATTGCAAATTAGAATTGAATGAACAAGTGGGATGAATGGGTGGACAAAAGACATGATGAAAGGGAAATGAATCGTGATACCTCTATGTAATTGTTATGAGTGTCTCACAATGGTGTGGTATCTCGGCCTCCAACTGGATCATTGTCATTTGAAACAAACCATTGGCACTTGATTATAGGCAGTCTATATGACACGCGGGATGACATGGAAAAGTTAACAAGATAGCAAAGAATGAGTCAAAGAGTCAAAGGGCGGTTTTGAAGTCTACTCGGGGGGGTTTGATCTAAATGGGATGACGACACATAGGCGGTGATTGTTTTAGTGAAACGACTTTACCCGGAGACCCCCCCCCCCCCCCCCTGGCAGATATCTTTCAAAAACACTAGGGGGTGCTGGTGAGATGTGGGTCATTGATCTGAACGTGTCTGATCTTAGCCATTTAAACCCGCGGACATTTTATTTGATGCACACTATATTACATAATGCCACTTTATGAGTAATTAGATAATTAACTATATAACCTATGATTAATAATCATAAACATACTTTATTCTTAAAAAAAAAAAATTAAGCGGCATTCTGAAAATGCTCTGAAAATTAACTAATTTGACCTTTATGACAACCTTTTTCCCACCATTAGCAAATAAGATAAGTTTCATAATGTATGCATTGTTCAGGAGGTTGAATTCGCTACGCATTTTGGTTAAAGTTCCAAGTGAACAAAAACAACCATATTTTCTCATGCATGAGATTTGTTTTTAGATTTTTCCTTGACATAACCCCTATCACATGAAAAATGACCTTCAGACCCCTCACATATGTGCATTTGTTTTTGAATATTTGAATTCCAAAGACCTTATTCAAACCTAATTGACTCAACCTAATTAACTTAAGACCAACCTATACTAACCTAATGCTTATCATGGATAAAAGTGGCTCCAATGGGAATGTTGCACCCATGTGGTGCAGCAAAGAACCAACAGACCAGGTGCCTTAGCCATTGGGCTGATACAAACCTCTTGTCATATTCTTTAGCCTTCATTCGTCCCTTGACATAATCTTGAAGCAAAACATCGTACAAACCAAAACTTACAACTACAGTGTTAAAACTAAATGTTGGAAGAGATTCTTGACCAACAAGCTTATTTATGTACCAACGACCCTGCTCTAACATATGAAAACCAAAATTTCAATTCAAGCAATATGAAATTTCCAGTATATCCAGTGAAAGAGCTGATCCAACACCTAGGCTTCTTGATTGTGCTTGAACAACATCAGAAGTGAATCATCTATTGGAAACTTGGAATGAAAATTGAATCACTGCTCCATAAGAAAGACAAAATTTGTCTTGACTGATCACTACAACAGAGTTACCATTGGATATTGGAAACCATGAAAAATCACATTTTCTTGATGAGTAAAACCATGAGAGTTGAATTCATTCATAATTGATGGCTTCTTTTGTCCTATGTATTCAATTCCAAGAACATCATCAAATAAAAAGGCAACAATAGATTTGTCTTCCCTTTCGTGTAAATCAAAAAAACCATCCATAAATCCTCGAACATATTCAAACATGAAATCCATATTGTGTGTATCAAAACTAAACTTTTGCTTATCAAACAAATCAAATATAATCTTTGGTAGTTTTGCTTGAGGACTTTCATCTTGATTCTCAACACTAACAATCCTATACAAACAACTTTATGCATATCCCCCATGTTATTTTTATGATCTCCAAATAGAATAGGTAAAACCTGTATATTCAGCTCTTTATGTAGCTCAGGTTTACCCAAAACTGAACTTTCATCACATGTTACCTCATTGTTCAGAATTTTGATGCATGTATTTTCAACAACTTGATCTTGAGGAGCTTCTTCTTTACATAAAATCTCAGAAAAGGAATGGGTTGAAAAACAATTTGAATATTTGACTCATACCTTTGACTGCATATAGATTGAAAACGTTGCAAATCCTCATAAATTTCATGTAACGTGTCTTGACTGTCAAATTGTTGATCCATTTCATCTTCAACTAAAGAAGAGACATTTGTTTGTTCGAAATTTTCTTAATCATCATGACAACTAGCTTGTGAAGAAAATTCATAAAGTGTCTCTAATATCTCCTCATCATCCATACATTCTACATCATCATCAATAATTTTAATATATTGAATGAAACCTTTCCAAAGATTACAATAGTCTTGAAAAAATGGTGATGAAGGATGAGACTTTCCATAACGTTCAAAATATATTCTATGGAAATCTTTAAGAGAACACAAGCTTCCTGGTTTCAACCCTTCATACCATACTCTAGCTTTGTCTTCTAGGGTAGCCATAAACATCTTCATGAGACAATTCTTAGGAAACTCAACCCTCAATCTACATACATGTATATGGAATTTAACCAAATGCAGACAAGCATCATCTTTCTTTTCATCTTTGAAAATGGGAAGATGGGTTGACCAATCAACACAAGGCATAGGATTTGGAAAACCATAGATATGAGATTGATCCATAGAGCATACCTGGGATTTATTCTTGCAGTAGAACTCATCTTGGAACTTCTTCAAGCTATTGATCTTCAAGCAGTGGAGTCACCATGAAGCTTTGATCTTTTGTATCCTTTGAGATTGGATTCACTAGGGTAATATCGCAGCCTTCAAAATAAAACTCTGATTTATTGTTACCCTCAGGAATCAGCGTGAAGAGACTCAAATAAAATCCGGGAAATGGAGCTTTCCGGCGCTCGACAGACGCACCGAAATGTTATCACTAGGTTGGAACCAATTGGGTGTTGAGAATTTAGAGGGATGGAGATTAATTCAAATTCTCTTCTTGATAATTACTTTTTTTTTCTAGAGAAAAATTCGTAAGTTTTCTTTAATTATAAGAAAAATCACATGTTACATTTCGATGCATATCATCTATGCAAATATCAAAAGTGTTTTACATATTCTCCATAGAGTCAGTACTATCAGATACTAAACTAGTGACAGTTTTTCATCTATTCTACTAATAAATATTTACCTAATAATAAAGTTTGTCTAATGATAAAATATAAAGTAAATAACAGTAGAGTCAACTATTTATATATGCCGCAACCAAAAATGGTGCAAAAAGCGGCAGTCAATTATTGATTGCATCATGTGCCTCAAAATCCTCAATGAAGGGGCAATGATAGAACTGGTAGGTCGTATCCCCCTCATGAGTCATAATATGCCAACAACCCCACTCTAGCTGTGTGGCCTCCTTGGAAAGCTTGTCGGCCCCCTGATTTCGCTGCCTGTAAATGTGGGTAACAGAGATAAAATCAAATAGAGATTTTAATAATAAGACTTCATCCACAAGAGCTCTAAGCAAGTGAGTGTGACATTGTGCCTTCAGGGTAAACCAATTTATAATAATATGTAAGTCCCCAAAAATATGAATTTTGTTGCAATCTTGTTCCCGGGCGAAAATGAGAAGAAGTCTGAGGCAATTGAGTTTAGCATAGTTATTAGTACCCAGGCCCAGACCCATCTTGATGTGGAAATAATGATTATCCTACAGGTGCAGTAGAGCCCCACACCCCCCGCCCTCCCCCCCCCGCATCCATTAGCATTGGATGCACCGTTGAAGTATGCCCATGGGAAAGAGTGGTCAATATTTTCGGGGATGATGACACAGTCATGAGTAACATGGCTCTCCTCAGGTATAAGATGGAAGGTGGAAACAATGTGCCTTCAGGTGAGTACCCAATCAACAGGTATGTTTAAGAAGATGAAATGATTTCTAGAGAGCCAGATACCCCATGCAATGAGGAGCAGTATAATTGTGGCTTCTGGCCGTCAGGAGGCGTTCCACTAGTTGAGACAAGTCGAACAGACCGAAGCACCCTCCCAGTTTTGTGTTCAACCAAGAACGCTAGTAGTAGAGCGCCAGAGCTGAGAGATTTCGAGACATGCCAGGATGTAATGTTCCCAATTTTTATGGAACATTAATTTTTGCATAGAAGATAAATAAAATGGGTAGGAGACCCATTCATTCGATGAATAGGTAATAAAAATCCTCTTGGTATGAAGGAGGATCACTTTTGGAGCTTTATTTCACACCTCCATGTGTGAAAGGGGGCTTATGCAAGAGGGCTAGGCCAGGTTTGACCAAGTCAAACTGCGCAGTAGCATGAGATGGAGAGCACATTGTGAGCCAGCGCAGTGGGATAAGGAGGGAAGCTTCTAGAGGAAGGAAACCCTAATGAGTGGGGTCCATTGAGATGGAGCTCACATTGTTTAAAAGGAGAGTAAGGTAGCCATTGGAGATGATGTTGAGTATTATTCATCTTTGGTCCGGTGGACTTACAGCAACTTCTTGCTGGTTGGCAAGAATTGCCGGAGGAATTCCTGTTTAGGATTCCTTCCCCTTCTTGAGAGGCCTCTTGAAGGTTGTTCTTCATTCTCCACATTTCATGGCTCAAGGCCAAAGCTACTATCTCCGATAACAGTGTTATTCTTGTTCAAGAGTGTTGCTTCATTGAAGAGAGTTGCAGTGGAGGACATCTACACCACTTCTGGAGCTGGTTTTCAGAGGAAGGGAGTCCCTATCCCTTTGAGGATTTAGTGAGGGAGATTTCAGAACATTATTGCAGACTTTGGCACTAAGGCCATCTCATTCCTTGCCCCCACAGCACAGTTCACCCAGTGACTGCATTATTTTCTTGAGAGCATTTGTAGTGGGGCTCTTGCATATTGTTGGAGGGAGAGATTTTTGATGAAGGGATTATCCTTTCATTCAAAAGATCCATTGGAGGAGGCATATTCAGATTGGGCATCATCTACAGCCATCTCCATCCAGTTCTATTTTTGAGTTGCAGCTGCTACCCAGCAACTCCGACATTTTGCAGATTTTGGGTTCTATGATCAATCCTTCTAGGATTGATAGGAGGTAGCCTTTGGGAGTTGATGGCTTCACTCCTAATGTTAGTTTGTACCATAACATTATATATCTATGCATTTGGCATTTGTAGCATGCAGTTTCTATTTAAAACTGCGCTGTCATAGCTAGGGTTTATATGTACATCATAGTTTCCTTCATTATATATGTACTTTTCTCTTGAGGCTTGGCATTGTACATCTTGAGTATCATTTCCCCCAAGATTTTGTATACATGTGTTGCTGCTATTATTATAATGAGATAGCTATGGATTGCTCTCACATTTTATGAGTATGTGTCACTGCTATTTGTCAATTGGTGTATTTATTTATTACTGTAGCTCTATCTTGAGGCATTCTCAATAGAGTAGCTTGTTCCTAATAGGAAATCTCACATAGCTATAGACAGAGTCTGTGAAGGGCTAGGTAGCCTCTGAATCTCACCCTTCTTTAGAAGGTGACATATCTGGTAAATGCCCCCGCAGTCCATCTCTGGCACAGACTTGTGATATTTCTGAAAAAGGAATATTACACAGGAACAAATGATTGACTATTTCAGCCTGTGAGGCATAAACAACATTTGGATGGTCCATGAAATGCCCTTTTGCAAAGGTTTTCTTCTGTGGGAGTGAAATTTGTAAGGATGCACCACATAAGAAATATAGCTTTTGAGGGGGCCTTCAATTTATATAAATGTTGCCACCACCAGACCTTGTCCTGGGGTTCCAATTGGTAGCAGAGGGTGGTGTATCCGATCTTAGGAGTGTAATAACCTGACAGAGATATCACCCAAAGAATCTCGTCCTCCTTTTCAGTAATCCTGATGTTGGTAGATTGAAGGGCCCTAATAAATCTACCCCAATATGGCCACCATTGCGCTGGGAGGTTTAGTTCATGCGCCGATAACCATGCCTGTCTAGCCCAAGTAGAATTCTCTAGGGAAAAAATCTGAGATAAGTACATCCGGCCAATACGAGCCAAGTGGTTCTTGATATCCACTGGAAGCAGGTATTCCTGACCGCAACCGAACCATGCATCAACGCCAATTTTAACTCGTGCCCCTGAACCAATGCGTCAGGCCAGACCCTGCTTGATCAGGTGGATCGATTTGGTGATGGCCTTCTAGATGATGGAAGAGCCCTGAGTTCTCTGTTGACTGCTCCTAATCCAGTTCAAAGTAGAGTTGGGAGAAATATACTTATAATAGGTAACTTGTTGCCATAAATTGTGCCCCACCAGAATATGCCAGCCCATCTTGGCCACTGATGCGGCAATAAATTTATTGAGATATTTTAAGCCCAATCCCCCCCAGCTCTTAGGTTTTTCAATTGTCTCCCAAGCAATTCAAACATATTCTCATTCATCTTTCATGCCCCGCTAAAGAAATCTCTGACAGATTTGTTGGAGTCGAGCAGTCACACCTTTTGGGATCCATGCGAGAGCCATCCAATATACCAAGATGGCTTCCAGGATGGATTTGATGAGAACTAATCTGTCGGCCCGAGATAACCACCTGTGCTGCCATATGTTGATCCTACGCTCAACCTTCGCAATCAGGCAGTGCCAATCTTCTATACGGTAATCATTTGTTTTAAGATGAAAACCATGATATTTTAATCCATCCTCCTGTTGTTTGTGCTCAATTTGAAATAGACCCTGTCCGTGACGGATTTCATGGTTGGAACATCTAATCAGCATAATGGTGGATTTGTTCTGATTCGGTACCAAACCTGTTGCTTTGCTGAAGGTGTTGAGCAACTTATAAAAATTTGAAGAATCATGACAAGATCCATCCAAAAAAATAAGAACATCATCTACAAATAATAAATGCGTCAAGCGAATAAAATCATTAATCCCAATTCCATGAATGGATCCTTCTTGCTTAGCATGAGCCAAGAGGGTAGAGAGGCCCTCCATAATTAAGAGGAAAATTAGGGGAGAGAGGTGGCAGCCTTGTCGAAGACCCCTCCCCGCATGAAAAAAATCAGTGGCAGCACCATTGATAAGGATGCTGAAAGAAGTGTTGGTAATGCAACCCATTATCCAGTTTGTGTAATCATGAGGAAAGCCAATATGAAGGAGGATGAGGTGGAGATAGTTCTAATTGACACAGTCAAAAGCTTTTGCCAAATCTATCTTGAGGATGGTGTCCTTTAGGTGCTTGAGTTTGATGGAGTGAAGTGCTTCTTGAGCACTGTCGATAGCTTCATGGATCTAACAATGATGGAGAAAGGCAAATTGTTCTTTGGAAATATGATGGGAGAGGATGGGCTTAATTCGATTGGAAATAATTTTGTAAATGCAATTACAGAGAAAGATGGGTCGATAGTCATGGAATGATCGGGGCTTGTCACATTTGGGAATGAGAGTGATGAAGGTAGAGTTGATACCATCAAAAATCTGCCCCAGGGCACGGCTATCCTCAATGACCTGAAGAAGATCCCTGCCAATGAGTTCAAAAAAGGAGAGGTAGAATTTGATGGGCCAAACATCAGGTCCCGGACCCTTATCTTTCTTAAACCATTTTAGCACCCCTTCAATTTCGCCCAATGAGACCGGGGCATTTAGGTCCACCAAGACATCTTCATCCACATAACCATGCACCTTATGGGAAATCTGAAGGATTTTTGATAGGTTGACATAAACCGGTGCCCTGTATTGATTAGTGAAGTGTTGAATGCCCATGTTTGAGAGTTTTTCATGTGTATGAGCCACCCTCCCCTGCTGATCAGAGAGTTCCCAAATGGTGTTGATTCTTTTCCTTCCCTTTGCATATTGTTGAAAAAATTTAGTGTTATCCTACCCCGCTTGTAACCAAATAGCTCTACTCTTGGGCCGCCATTGCTCTTCTCGATTTCTCTAAATTTTTTCCTTTGATAGTTCCAGAGCAATAACTTTGTCTTTAGTCTCCACCGATAGGAAGCCTAGGGCATCAAGTCTATGCATCCAACCTAATTCTAACTCAATGTTGAGAAGTTCCTCGTCCTCTTCTCTATGATTTTCCTTTTCCCAAGCCATGGTGTGAGCTTTGATGCAGGACAGGTTGTCAAATACAACCCTAGCTGGTGCCAAAATCCGGTGATTGATCACAATATCTCCACTCTTTGTTGAAAATCGGTAGAAATGCAGGTTCCACCAGCCAGCCCGAATTAAATTTGAAAGGGGTCTTGGGCTTTGGATTGCCAGATTGTGTTTCAATGTAAATAGGTGAATCATCCGATGAGCCACCAGTTCCCATGTTAATCCAAGTTGTCATTGATGGCAATAGGATGAATGAATGAACATACTTGTTGAAGGACTAGATGATAGATGATGGAAGACTACATAAAGACATATAAATATGGCATGATGAAGAATCAAACCATAAAGAATCCCAAGACATTCTGTCCTACCTCCATTTCTGCATAAATAAATGACCAGTCACATTAAGAATTATTTTTCTCTATATTGGAGGTATAATTTCTCTATGAAACATTTACCATCATCTAGAGCATAATTTTGCCTTTCCAACGAGCCCTTGCATGCCTCAAAATTCCCGTTGGTTAGGGAGAAATTGAATTTTTAAGTCAAGAAGTATATATTAATTTTTTGAGCCAACCTATGCACTATCCCTAATGTTGGCCTCCCTTATAAAGGTCACGTCCCACATCCAATACGTATTAATAAAGGACTTAAATCTCATTTTCCCTTAAGAAACTTCGGTGAATATACACAGAGAGGTGCAAAACAGGTTCACAACTCATGAACCTTCAGGAAGGAGAACATTAAAACAAAAATTAAATACATATCTTGCTCGGATTGTTGTACTGGTTTTTTCTGCAGACTTCATTTCAGAATATATATACAATAAGGCAGGGTGATAAAGGTGGTGAAACTTCAATGAACCTGTGGCAACCATATTTCAGATCAAAACATATTGACTCAGGACCTGTTTAGAGCCTAAACTCTTACATCTTGTCTCGATGTTGTTGCTTCAGACTGTGATCACAGTGGTTCCGTTTTGGTAGTGGCTTGGTATTCCTATTGCAGTGCAGTGATCTGTCTTAAAGTGGTTCGGATATCTTAGCTTTGAAGCAATCTCCTGTTCATTAGCTCGATACCCTTACACAGCAGCCCAGATTTTTTCTTGGAAGGTGATCTAACTCCTCATACTTGTTGTAGACTATAAACACTCTCAAACTATCATCCTTGTGGAGAAGACTCGAACTGTTGGCTTTGGCTCAGTGCTGTAAATCTGAATTATTGTTGTTTGGATTTTGAAGGGCTACTATATCTAAAGTGTGAAGCACTACCACAAACTCATGTCAATTGAGGATTTTTCCTGAGATTGAGGAACTCACCAGTGGAGGATGGCCTAAACTCAAATTCACATTCTCAGGTCTAGATTTTGATTAAAACATTGTTACAGTGAAGACATAAATACAGTGAAGGTTGGTGGTGGAGACCAATACTAGACAACCAAGCACATTTTGGGAGCTAATTAAACATATGAAGAATTGAATGGTGAAGAATTATTGTTGGAGACATTCAAAGTACTGATCATTTATTTTTATCAATACTAAAGGATTGGTGTCCTTGGAGTAAGAGCTCCTAAACACAAGGTTGGTGCCTTGAGAATATAGGGTCAAAGCCCTAGAGGTCAGAGCCTCATCAAAGTCCAAGTTGGTGCTTGGAAACAGGTTGGTGCCTGATTCATTGAAGGGTTGGTGCCCTCACACATCTATTGTACTCAATTATTTGAAAAAGGATTGAAGTTATTATTAATCCTTAATAATATTATTATTATACACCTCTCTTTTTTTAATTGTGAAGAATCTAACTGGCAAAAATTAACAATTGAAAATAAATACTGATTCACCCCCCTCTCAATATTTCCAACAATTGGTATCAGAGCCAGCTTCTTCATTATCAGCCTAACAGCTGGAAGAAGGATTCTTAGGCACAATGAAGAACATGGAAGCAACAGGGAAACTACCTATCTTTGATGGAACAAATTTTAGTTTTTGGAAAAAGAGGATGTCCTACTATATAATGTCTCTTGGTCCTGAAGTATGGCACTCTGTTTTGGATGGGTACAAAGCTCCCGCCAATCTTCCAACTGATCAAGATGAAAGAAGAGCCTACATTGCTAATGCCAAAGCTTTAAATTCCATCACTAGTGGAATTACCGATTCTGAATTTACGAAAGTCATGAACTGTGACTCAGCCAAAGAACTATGGGATAAGTTGGTTTCTCTATATGATGGGGACTCCAAGGTTAAGAAGGAAAAGCTTCAAACCTATAGAAGACAATTCGAGAGTTTGCAAATGGATGATGAAGAAGATATTGCATCACACTTCCTCCGAGTAGCTGAAGTTGTTAACTCTCTTAAAGGACTAGGAGAAAATATTGAAGAAAGCACCATTGTTCAAAAAATCCTGAGATCACTTCCTGACAGATTTGACTCCAAAGTAAGTGCCATAGAAGAAATGAAGGACCTAGATACTCTCAAGATGGATGAACTTCATAGAATTCTCGTTTCTTATGAGTTGAGGAAAGGGAATCCAAATTTCAAAGAAGCGGCCTTCAAAGCCTCAAGATCTACAAAAGAAGGAAAAGGATGTAATTGCAACAGTGATGAATCTGATACTGAAAACGAATTAGCTCAATTTGTACGAAGACTAAAAAGGGGATCTAAGCTAAAAGGTAAGTACCCTCTTATTTGTTTCAATTGTGGAAGAATAGGTCATTACGCTGCAAAATGTCCTCATAAACATGATAGTGATGATGAAAAATACTCTAAAAGGATGATGTACAAAAAGAAAGGGTTTAATAAGAAGAACTTCTTCTCCAAACAAGATGAGTCCGATGAATATGAATTTGTAGTCATCAAAAAGAAATCAACTAGAGATATGCGTCATCACAAATAAAGTGATGATGAATCAGATGAGGAAAGTAATTATGTTGGAAGCAAAGAAACGTTATTCATGGCATTTACAAATGATGATGACTCAGAACTAGAAGATGAAAGAAACATGGATATTTTGGTGATGAGTGCCATTGAAGAAAATGAGAATCTACAAAAGAAGATAATTTCTCTCAAAATAGAAAGAGAGGAAGCAAAAAGAAGGGAATACTTCTTGAATATTAAGCTAAAAGAGAACGATGATATCTGTGAAAAATGTGAAGCTGAAATAGTATCTCTAAGAAAGTAATTAGAGCAAGTCAAAAGGAGTTCGCAAAGCTCTCTAGCTCTTGAAAACATTCTTAATACTCAAAAACCTCAACATGACAAATCTGGAATTGGTTTCAAAGGAGAATCATCAAGTACAAAGAGTAATGCCAAAAGCTATGATGATGTACTCTCTTGCCATCCAAAAGAAGAAAATTCATCTCGTCAAGAACAAAGTCCCATCTCAAAACCAAGAATTGAAGAAAGAGAAACTCCAAGGAAAAATGTTGTTCAAGCTATGGATACTACAACAGATATCAAACTTTTTTTCTTGGGCATTGTTACAATTGTAAAAACTTTGGGCATCAAGCTAAGCATTGCAAGGCTCATAAGAATGAAGCACCAAGATTGAATGATCAAACGAACCAACTATGTGGTCCTAAAGAGAAAGGACAAATCAAAACTTACAATTCCTTTGATCCTTTGGCTAAGTTTGATCCGTCTTGCTCATTATGTGATAATTATGATCATAATGAACAAAATTTCCCTCTCAAAAGGGAGAAAGCTAAAAATGTAAATCTCAAAACTGATAAATGTGGCCTAGCTCTATGTGCTCATAGTGAAGAAAATCATTGGTTCGTGGATAGTGGATGCTCAAGAAATATGACAGGTGACCAAAAGAAGTTTATCTCATTGAACAATAAAAATGGAAATGTATCCTTTGGAAGTGGATCCGCTAAAATCACTGGAAAAGGAAATGCTACCTTTGTCAATGGACAAGGAACGGCTCAAAATACCTTGCTGGTAGAAGGGCTCAAACACAATCTCATAAGTATTAGCAAGATTTGTGACCATAGGCATAATGTTGTCTTTAGTAAAAAAATTGTGAAATAAGAGACTCATCCTCGGGAGAACTTGTGGCGAAAGGAGTAAGAACACCATATGATGTTTACATTCTCAGTAGAATCCAAGAAGATAAATGTTACTTAAGTCAAACAGATGAAAGTTGATTATAACCTGGTCAACATTAGCAAAATTAATGCAGTAAGGGATATTCCAAAAATGTGAAAACCAAATGAAGTTGTATGTGGCCCATGCCAACATGGAAAGAAAACCAAAACTAGCCACAAAACTAAGGAGTTCTCAACAACAAAACCTTTGGAAATCATTCATGCAGATTTGTGTGGGCCAACTAGAACTCCAGCTCTTCAAGGTGAAAGGTACTTTGCTCTATTTCTTGATGACTATACTAGAATGATGTGGATATATTTCATAAAATATAAATCCGAAGCATTTGAATTTTTTAAGAATCGTGAGGCCCTCATTGAGAATGAGAAAGATTCTAATATTAAATGTCTTAGAACGGATAGAGGCAGAGAATTCACCTCAAAAGAGTTTGATGAATTCTGTAAAGAGCATGGAATCGAAAGAGAACTCTCTACTTCTAGGACACCCCAGCAAAATGGAGTAGTTGAAAGAAGGAACCGAACCATTCAAAAAATGGCAAGGACAATGCTACTAGCAACTTATTTGCAACAAAAATTTTGGAGAGGAGAAGTTGGCACCGCAGTTTATACCTTAAATCAAACTCAACTAAGACCAAATGATGAAAAGACTCCTTATGAATTATGGAAAGGAAGCCCTGCTTCAGTAAAATATTTCATGGTTTTTGGAAGCAAATGTTTCATAAAAATAAATGATGACTCACCAGGTAGATTTGATTCTAGAGTTGATGAAGGAATATTTCTTGGATATTCCACTAGGAGCAAAGCTTACAAATGTTACAACAATCGTCTACAAAGAATAGTAGAAAGCATTGATATGAAGATTGATGAAGGCCTTCCAGAAAAGAGAATTGAAGATCATGAAGTTGAGCGTTTCTTTGAACAAAGTGAAGAAGAAGAATCTGAAAAAGAATAGGAGAATGGAGAGCCTCAAAGTGAACCTTCACAAACTCCCTCTAAGATCAAGTTTATTCAAAGACATCATCCGGAAGAACAAGTCATCAGAAATATAGATGAAGGAATTCAAACTCGAGGAAGGATGATAAACACCCCAAGAAAAGATGTTGTTGCTCTATTATCTTTAATAGAACCTGAAATTTTTTATCAAGCAAGCAAAGATCCTTATTAGATAAAGGCCATGGAAGAAGAAATGTCTCAAATCGAAAAGAATGAGACCTGGGAGCTAGTACCTCACCCAAAAGATAAAAATTTAATTGGAACAAAATGGGTATTCAAAAACAATATGAATGAGGATGGAAAAATCATCAGAAATAAAGCCAGACTTGTCTGCAAGGGATACTCACAAATTGAAGGAATTGACTTCGAAGAAACCTTTGCACTAGTAGCTCGATTGGAAGCCATAAGAATGTTTTTGGTATTTACTTGCTCAAAAGGATTCAAGGTTTATCAAATGGATGTAAAATCAGCATTCTTGAATGGATATCTCAAGGAATAAGTTTACATGGAGCAACCAGAAGGATTTGATCTTGCCGAAGGTAAGGACTTTGTATGCAAGCTTAAAAAGGCCTTGTATGGATTAAAACAAGCCCCTAGAACATGGTATGCAAAGTTGGATCACTATCTGCTACAAGAAGGTTTCAAAAAGGGAGAAGCTAGTAGCAATCTCTACATGAAGATGGACAAAGAAAAACTTTTGATCACTCTTGTATAGGTTGATGATCTAATCTTTGCTAGCAATGATGATGAGATGAGCCATGAATTTGCTCCAAATATGTCCAAAAGATTCGAAATGTCAATGATTGGTAAGTTGTCTTACTTTCTTGGGCTACAAATATCTCAAACCTCTGCAGGCATGTTTATATCTCAAGAAAAATATCTTAAAGACATGCTCAAAAGATATGGGATGGAATATTGTGCACCAATGAGCACACCAATGACCACAGATTGTAAATTAAGTAAAGATGATGATACCCCTCTCATAGATGCAACTCTTTACAGGTCAATAATTGGAGCTCCCCTATACTTAACTGCTACAAGACCAGACATTATGCAAGCAGTAGGAATGGTAGCAAGATTTCAGTCAAGTCCTAAACAATCCCATCTAACAGCTATCAAGAGAATTCTTAGATATCTGAAAGGAACGACTGATTTCGGTCTTTGGTATCCTAAGAGTTCAACTCTTATTGTGACAGCTTACTCTGATGTTGATTGGGCCGGAAGCGTGGATGATCGAAAAAGTACCAGTGGAAATTCATTCTTTCTGGGAGATTGTCTTGTATCTTGGCTCAGGAAAAAGAAATCATCTATATCTCTTTCTACAGCTAAAGCCGAATATATACTTGCTGCTGATTGTTGTACACAAATTATATGGATGAAGGACGCCTTGAAGGATGTCAACATAACTAAGCAACCAATTACTATTTTTTGTGACAACACTAGTGCCAACAGTCTTTCAAAAAATCCAGTAATGCAGTCAAAGACCAAACATATTCGAATCAAATATCATTTTCTCCAAGAACAAGATGCTGAACAAAATATCAAGTTGGAATATGTCAATACAAAAGAACAAATTTCATATATCTTTACAAAACCCCTTCCACGAGAAGCATGTGAGTAACTTCGCAAAAAGATGAGGGTCATTGCTCTTGCATCACATTAAATCAAGCAGCATCTCAAAAGGGGGAGCAACATGACAGGGGGAGCACATTGGCACCCCATTGCCATGGATGTCTAAGGGGGGGAGAAGAAAAATATTGCCATCCAATGACAAAGGGGGAGATTGTTAATCCAAGTTGTCATTGATGGCAATAGGATGAATGAATGAACATACTTGTTGAAGGTCTAGATGATAGATGATAGAAGACTACATGAAGACATATATAAATATGGCATGATGAAGAATCAAACCATAAAGAATCCCAAGAAATTCTGTCCTACCTCCATTTCTGCATAAATAAATGACTAATCACATTAAGAATTATTTTTCTCTATCTTGGAGGTAGAATTTCTCTATGAAACATTTACCATCATCTAGACCAGAATTTTTCCTTTCCAACGAGCCCTCACATGCCTCAAATTTCCTGGTGGTTAGGGAGAAATTGAATTTTCAAGTCAAGAAGTATATATTAATTTTTTGAGCCGACCTATGCATTATCCCTAATGTCGGCCTCCCTTATAAAGGTCACATCCCACATCCAATACCTATTAATAAAGGCCTTAAATCTCATTTTCTCTTAAGAAACTTCGGTGAATATACACAGAGAGGTGCAGAATAGGTTCACAACTCATGAACCTTCAGGAAGGAGAACATCAAAACAAAAATTAAATACATACCCTGCTTGGATTGTTGTACTGTTTTTTTCTGCGGACTTCATTTCAGAATATATATACAATAAGGCAGGGTGATAAAGGTGGTGAAACTTCAGTGAACCTATGGCAACCATATTTCAAATCAGAACATATTGACTCGGGACCTGTTTAGAGCCTAAATTCTTACATCTTGTCTCGGTGTTGTTGCTTCAGACTGTGATCACAGTGGTTCTGTTTTGGTAGTGGCGTGGTATTCCTGTTGAAATGCAGTGATTTGTCTTAAAGTGGTTCGAATATCTTAGCTTTGAAGCAATCTCCTCTTCAGTAGTTCGGTACCCTTACACAGCAGCCCAGATTTTTTCTTGGAAGGTGATCTAACTCCTCAGACTTGTTGTAGAATATAAACACACTCAGGCTATCATCCTTGTGGAGAAGACTCGAACTATTGGCTTTGGCTCAGTGCTGTAATTCTGAATTATTGTTGTTTGGATTCTGAAGGGCTACTATATCTGAAGTGTGAAGGACTGCCACAAACTCATGTCAATTGAAGATTTTTCCTGATATTGAGGAACTCACCAGTGGAGGATGGCCTAAACTCAAATTCACATTCTCAAATCTAGATTGTGATTAAAACATTGTTACAGTGAACACATAAATACAGTGAAGGCTGGTGGTGGAGACCAATACTAGACAGCCAAGCATATTTTTGGAGCTAATTGAGCATATGAAGAATTGAATGGTGAAGAATTATTGTTGGAGACATTCAAAGTACTGATCATTTATTTTTATCAATACTAAAGGATTGGTGTCCTTGGAGTAGGAGCTCCTAAACACAAGGTTGGTACCTTGAGAATATAGGGTCAAAGCCCTAGAGGTCAGAGCCTCATCAAAGTCCAAGTTGGTGCTTGGCAATAGGTTGGTGCCTGATTCATTGAAGGGTTGGTGCCCTCACACATCTATTGTACTCAATTATTTGAAAAATAACTGAAGTTCTTATTAATCCTTAATAATATTTTTATTATACACCTCTCTGTTTTTAATTGTGAAGAATCTAACTGGCAAAAATTAATAATTGAAAAGAAATATTGATTCACCCCCCTCTCAGTATTTCCAACATCCCACCCATTGTCCGGCTTTATCAAAATGCTGGAGTAATGGCCCCTTTATTAGGAAGCGATCCAACCTCCTAGCAAGGGCCGCAACCCCCATTATTCTGTTGTGCCATGTGGGCATATTGTAAATTTATGTAGATGTTCTATGCTTGATGCAACTTTACTTATCACTACAGCAATCACATAAACAATAAAGTAAAATGCAAATAGAACATACCAGTGATCCTTTAGAAGACAAACCAGAAACAGGAGAATGTGTTGGTGCGTTACGGCGGTCAGCAAAATGCTTCAACCAGCAAAGTCTTCTTGGTTGGCCAACCCAGAATGTGTCACAACAGTCCTCAAATCAGTCACCCAGTCAACTCAAAGTCAACACCAGAAAAGTCAACGCAGGGCAGCAACAATAAAGTCAACGCAGCTCCAACTTCAATAAACCTTTTGACCTCGATTTTTGTGCCAATGAGTACGGCCTTCAAAAATCGAACCCTCCACCAAATTTCAGCCAATTCGAACCATGCGTTGACCAAGGTCAACGCTGGTCAAACTTGCCCAGAAACCCTAACTACAGAAAATTTGCTGCAGTAAATTTCGTCATTTTTCTCACGTGGGAGATGAAACTGCTTCTCAGATGCTCGTATATAATCAGAGGAGAAGATGTGTGATGTTGAGTGAGTGAAATGCTCTCCAACGTTGACTGTATTTATATCCATCATTGAGGTGTGTGACACATCTGCTTGGGGTGTAAAACCTTAAGGCCGACATGCACTTAAATTTATTATAAATAATAAATTCAAAATAAATGTTCTGCTCATCAGATTAAAATCAATTTTATATCGATTTTACACCTCTCTGAAAGAGGAATCCAATACAAATATTGGAATCTTCATCTAAGCATCACAAGATCGAGTTTGGACCTAGTTGTCCAAATTTAACACTCCCTCTCAACTAGGGAGAACTCCATCCACCAGTGCAATCAAACATCGTGCGTCATCCCGTCATAACTTGCTTTGTTGGCCTCTTTATTTCAGAACAGAAGTGGGTCAGTCACAAAGACATCATCCCCCGACTGACAAATTCAGCCCAGAGGTCTGAAACCTCTATCGGACTCACAAAGAGTCTCCAACCAACCCGAAGTTGGTTCATCTGACCCGAGGTCAGGCGAAGGTCCGAGACCTCACTAGACTTGATCCCAAATCAAGTGGTTGGACCATGCCATCCTAGATAGAGAGTACGGCAATCTCTGATGCGTCCATCAATATTTGCTACTGGTCTCTAACTTTTCCCACCTCATTGGCCAAATGAGAGGTACTTCCCATGAGCCTTGAACTCAATGGGTAGGATGCATACGGGGCACAGATAATGAGAGGTGAACCAACTCAATAATCACAACGGTGGGGTCCAAGCACACCAACAAGGTTTGGCAAGCCTAGCCTTGTGGTTGCTCATAGCTCCGAGAAGCTGTCCCCAAACCCCCCCAGACCTCCTCGAGCTCATTTTCCAACAAGACCCACATCATAGGGTCATTCCATGATACCAAGTCTCTCACGGAAGGTTAGGAACTTGACGTTCCCCAGGGGCTTAGTGATAATATCCGCGACCTGCTCATCAGTTCCTATATGATCGAGCCTTACGGCGCCTCACTGTACCATATCCTAGATGAAATGATACCTGATATCAATATGCTTGGATCGGTCGTGGAACACAGGGTTCTCGGTCAAGCGAATCCCACTCTGGTTATCACAGAGTATCACGGTGGTATCTAGCACATGTCTAAACAGCTCACTAAAGAGCTTTCGCAACCAAACTGCTTCACAACATGCCATACTTGCTGCAATGTATTCGGCCTCTACAGTGCTCAAAGCCACCGACTTCTGCTTCCTGCTCATCCATGAAATCGAAGCAGAACCAAGATTGAAGCAGCATCCCGACGTGCTCTTACGATCCACCACATTGCCAGCCCAATCGGCATCAGTATATCCAAGGAGTGTCATGCTCTCGGCAATGTATCTCAACCCATGGTTTATCGTGCCCCGAAGGTATCTCAGAAGATTCCTGGCACCAACCCAGTGAAAGTGATAAGGTTCAACCATCTGTTGACTCAAAGTGTTCACTGCAAAACATATATCTAGACGAGTGTTCACTAAGAACCTCAGGGCCCCTACGAGTTGACGATACTCAGTAGGATTTGCCAATACGGGCCCAGCAGCGCTGCCACTCAACTTCTTGAAGTTGAGTTCCATTGGTGTTGACACGGACTTGTAGTCCACCATACCAAATCTTTCCAGAAGTTTCACAATGTATTTTCCTTGATAAAGGAAAATCTCTCCAGGTCTCTGCCAGACCTCCAAGCCTAGGAAGTAGTGCATCAATCCTAGGTCCTTCATCTCAAACTCAGCAGCGAGCTCCCTCTTGCATTGATGAATGAGAGGGTCAGCACCTGTCAGAAAGAGGTCGTCCACATATAGCACCAGAATGAGAGGCTTCCCCTGGACAACCTTGAAGTAAAGGTTCGGATCAGCATTACTTCGAGTGAAGCCCCGATTCATCAAGTAGCTATCTATCCTCTCGTACCAAGCTCGGAGTGCTTGCTTCAACCCATAGAGGGCTTTCTTCAACCTGCAGACATGAGTGTCCCAATCCTGGACTTCAACCCCCAGAGGTTGTTCTACTTACACCTCTTATTTTATTGCACCATGCAGAAAAGCGATCTTGACATCCATCTGACGAAGACTCCATCCTTGCGTAGTAGCAAGGGCTATGATTGATCGAATGGTGGTATATCGTGCCACAAGTGAAAATATACCATCATAGTCTATTCCTTCCTTTTGAGAGAAGCCACGAGCAACAAATATTGCCTTGAACTTTTCAGCACATCCATCAGATCCATGCTTGATCTTGTAGAGCCATTTCGCGGTGACAACTGATTTGTCCTCCGGTCTTGGAACCACATCCCTGACATCATTCTTCATTATGGACTCATACTCTTCATGCATAGCATCCTTCCAAACTTGATGCTTTACGGCTTCCCTTAAAGATCCAGGCTCGAATTTTTCAGTAGTACTCATGGCTGCTAGATACCCTTGGTATCTACTTAGCTTCTTGCTTTCACGGAATGTCCCCCTTAGGGCCATATGTCCCTCAGCATCCTCGAGAGTGTCCTTGAGCCATGATGGTCTCTTTCCCAGTGAAGGAGGTGGATCAATTGGGTCCATCGGTCCTTCAATATCAGGCATCGTCTCATCCTTCGGTTCCTCTTGATTTCCAGGCCTTGCTTCATGATCTTCCTCAGATCTCAAAAGATTGACTACTTTCCTCAGGGAAGCATCTTCATCAAAGGTGACATTGTGGCATATCTCCACTTCCCTTTGACCAGGCACATAGAATATATAGGCCTTCGAAGTTTCGTTGTAGCCCAAAAACATTGTGGTCTCCCTCTTCATGCTAGCTCCTCTGCAAAAGTTCTTGAACTCGTTCGACTCATATTCAGTGCCATTATCGGTCTGTCGAATAGCATCTCATGTCATTGCTCCCAGTGAACTTCCTCCAACCTAGTAGAGTGTATCAATTCTAGACCCAAACGTGATAGCTTCCTTAAAGCTCTTCTTCCACATGCGCACCTTTCCATCAGTGAATGCCACATTGAAACCTTTGTCTTCCATGGCTGATATAGACACAAGGTTCTTCTTCAATTTTGGTACATAGAGTACATCCTACAAATGTAGGACTTGTCCTTGAGGCAAGTGGAGGGTCACAGTCCCTCTCCCTTTCACGGGATATGTGGCATTATCTCCAAGGATAATTTCCAGATTAGTATCATTCTCAACCATGTTAGAGAGTGCTTCCTTGAACCCAATGATGTGTCTTGAGGCACCACTATCTATCAGCCAGACATCCATAGTGTCGGGAGGGGATGCAGCGGAGAGGGCAGATACAAGAATGTATTCATTTCTTTTATGAACAACATTTGACTCCTCATACCTGGAGTTTCTAGACCTTTTGAAAGGTTGATTGTTTTCGCCAGAGGGAGCCTTCCTCTTTCCTTTGGAACTGTTGTTTCTTTGATTTCCATTCATCTGGTTGTTGTTGTTGTCATCACTATCGGGAGAATCCTTCTTGAAAGGACATTCTCTAGCATGATGACCTGGCCTATGACAAGTGAAACACTTGCCCTTCTTTCCTTGGGCCCTTTCTCTTCCTTTGTTCTTTGGACCACCAGAGTTCTTCTTTCTAGAATAAGCAGCATAGGCAGCATTTCTGTCATTTTCGGATTCCTTCATTCTTGTTTCTTCTTGCATGCATCTTGATAGTAACTCGTCAAAGTTAGGAATTGTATTATTATTGAGAATGGTAGTGTTGAATACTTGCCATTCATATGGGAGCCCTCCAAGTGCAGTGAGTACCATCTCACGATCAGCTATTGTCTCCCCCAAAGCCAGCAAATTGTTCCTGATCTCGGTCAGTTTCAGAAAGTATGTTTGGACAGATTCATCCCTGACTTTCTTCAGATTCTTCAATTGATTCATGAAGAATAGCACCTGGTTTGCATTGTTTACTTTGAACATTTGTATCAGCTTATCATACATCTCTTTGGATGTGCCTAGCTCAGATAT
The DNA here is from genome assembly GCA_034641835.2 of Pinus albicaulis. Taxonomy (NCBI): domain Eukaryota; kingdom Viridiplantae; phylum Streptophyta; class Pinopsida; order Pinales; family Pinaceae; genus Pinus; species Pinus albicaulis. Next base: position 115,848,554 of record CM076576.1, read on the forward strand.
GTAGGCAACCAGACTTTATGTATGGATTCCCTGATCATTAGCTTTTCTTTGATCTCCCCCTTCTTATACTTGGTTTTAGCAGCAGCAGTAGAAGTGGATGGAGGTTCTTGTATCTTACCCAATATATAGTCCATGAGATCATGGTCTTCTAATTTGAGATCTAATATCATCTTCCAAACATGGAAGTATCCCTTCCAATCAGCTAGTCATCCTCTTTGAAGCCATAACTTGTGGAACCCATTTTCTTCTTTGGTGATTGCTACAAATAGGGCTTGTCTTCACCTCACCTCTGATACCATGAAAATTTATGTAGATGTTCTATGCTTGATGCACCTTTACTTATCACTACAGCAATCACATAAACAATCAAGTAAAATGCAGATAGAACATACCAATGATCCTTTAGAAGAAAAACCAGAAACAGGAGAATGTGTTGGTGCGTTACGACGGTCAGCAGGATGCTTCAACCAGCAAAGTCTTCTTGGTTGGCCAACCCAGAATGTGTCACAATAGTCCTCAAATCAGTCACCTAGTCCACTCAAAGTCAACCCCAAAAAAGTCAACGTAGTCCAGAAAAAAGTCAACACAGGGCAGCAACAATAAAGTCAACACAGCTCCAACTTCAGTCAACCTTTTGACCTCGATTTTTGTGCCAATGAGAACGGCCTTCAAAAATTGAACCCTCCACCAAATTTCAACCAATTCGGACCATGCGTTGACCAAAGTCAACGTTGGTCAAACTTGCCCAGAAACCCTAACTATAGAAAATTTGCTGCAGTAAATTTCATCCTTTTTGTTGTAGTAAATTTCGTCCTTTTTCTCACGTGGGAGATGACACTGCTTCTCAGATGCTCGTATATAATCAGAGGAGATGATGTGTGATGTTGAGTGACTGAAATTCTCTCCAACGTTGACTGTATTTATATCCATCATTGAGGTGTGTGACACATCTGCTGGGGGTGTAAAACCTTAAGGCCAACCTGCACTTAAATTTATTATAAATAATAAATTCAAAATAAATGTTCTGCTCATCAGATTAATATCAATTTTATATCGATTTTACACCTCTCTGAAAGAGGAATCCAATACAAATATTGGAATCTTCATCTGAGCATCACAAGATGGAGTTTGGACCTAGTTGTCCAAATTTAACGCATATTCCCGGGCATGGCAATATCCAGCAGATCTGCCCTATCTATGATCCCCTCAAAATAATCAAATAGTGGATCTGGGGAGGCACAGGGACCACAGGGTTCAGCAAGGCCAATGGAAAAATTAAGATCCCCTCCCAGGATGATGTTATCCCGCTGCATGATAGAGCATTATAGCCAATCATTCCAAAAAACCTCTCGGTGTTGACATGGTCCATAAACATTTATCAAAGTGATAGCAAGGTTTGATTCGTAGGAGATGATATCAGCGCCGAGAATACCCAATCTCCCCCATCGGCCCAGAGCGAGGATAGTTTTTTTATTGGTGCCAATGGCACAACCGCCCGATCTACCACGAGTGTCTGTAGTTTGAAAGGACTAGGCCGGCAAGAGAGAGGACAAGTAATTTAGAACAAAGTCCCCATCACCCAATGTTTCTTGGAGAAATAGTACATCAATGCGAGAAGATACCAGGAGCCTCTTAAGAGCCAATTTTTTTCCAAGATTGGCCAAACCTCGATAATTCAGGGAGAGACAGATCATGGTAAAACCCCAGCGCATGTGTTCTTTGCTCTAAGAACCCAATCGATAGAGGAATGGGTACCGGCTGCCACTTCCAGGACAGCCTTGCGGATAGCTTTGTTAATCGAGGATGGATGACCACGAGGAGCTCGCGATAGTGACCCCCCTTGGACCTCACACAGTCCATAGGAAGAGGGAGTAAGGGCATGGGAGGAGGTCAATCTGAGGAAATAACGGTGCCCTTAGGATAAACTGTCGGAAGTATTGGAACGGTCGTTGAATAAGACCTCCGTCGAGGTGAGGGGGGGTGGGTTACAAAATGGTGGGAGGAGCAGATGCCACAAGGCATCTGAGTGGGGCAAGATTGCAATTAAAATTATAAATGTGCATATCAATAGACGATGAGAGTGTAGAATTAAAAGATACAAAACAATGGGAATGGGGAGGATATAGAGAGGTACCCGGAGGCGGCGCAGCTGAGGACGAGGAGGCTTGGGTGGTGTGGCCGAGATTTGGGGGTCGTGTGACTGTGCAGGAAGGTAAATCCACCGCAGGGCCCGAGCTTTATGGAACTATTGTCCCCAAAGGCAGAATAGGTGAATCCCTGGATTCGGTCTGCATGGCCACATGATGCAATATTTTAGGAGGGGCTGATGCCACGTTGATGAGGGGGCAATCCTTGTACAAATTCCCAACAGCATGGCATTGACGACACCGATAAGGTATGCCCTCGTAATCTAAAATTTGCTGCCAGAACATCCTGTCGAATTCAATGTCATATCCTTCAATGAGGCTATTGTGGGTGTCCATGTGAACAAGAATTCTAGCCACCGAAATGTTCCTAGTCTCCAAATAGGATTGATCATGATCTAAATAAATTCCTAGGTCGGCCCCAATATATCTCAGGGTAGCTTCATTCCAAAATTACAGAGGGAGGCCCGGAAGTCGGACCAAATCGGGCCAACCCCTTCATTTTCCTTGTCGAGATCAAATATAGGAGACCAACGCTTTAGTAGCATTGAATTCATCTCAATATGCCAATATTTAGTTAGAACCCAATCGACCAAATTTGGCTGCGAAAAGATCAGTGCAAACCATCTGCGGTTCATGGTAAGGACCCTAGGTAACAGAGGCATAGAGTTGCCCCAAATCTCCGCAGTCCAGATTTTGAGCCGAGCCTGTGTGTAACAGCGACCGCGGACTCTTCCCACAAGTACCGTTCTAGAAGTGTTCACAATATTATCCATCCCAACCTCCTGCCCGAGTTTAATAGCCCTTCGCGGTTGGCTCTTTGCACAGTTGTGCTTCTTTTTGCTGGTCTTGAAAGCCTTGAGTCAAGCCACCCCGCCAGCTCCTCAACCTCATCGGATTCGGAGGATTTTGGGTCATCCTCAGGAGTGGTTGCGAGTGGTATGGCCGCAAAACAGCCAGATGCGCCCACCGGAGTGTCAATACCCAAAGTGCAAGGCAGCAACGCTGGTGCAAAATGTCCAGCAATCTCCAGATGTTCGAGGCCAATGTTATCCAGTTGCCCCAAATACTCAAAACCCCCCTCCGGTAACTTTATCATTGGTGCAGTTGTGTCTGGCGTTTCTTGAGCCTGGTGTTCCCAGCGCCTGAGGACAGATGGCAAGGGTATGGTCTATGTCGGAGAGGATATCGGATGAAGTAAGGGCTCAGTAAACGCTGACAATCCACTCAAATGTGATTCCAGCAAAGCTTGTACATCCAAGTCACCAACCTCCATGACGTCCACATCGCAGGCAGATAGAGTCGGGTTAGGTGGTCCTCCAGTGGCACATCAGTCCTGAGGTCTGGTGAAGATCTGGACGCCCTCCAAAGGGTTCGATGAATAGTCCACTAACTATTCGTCTGACATCATCGGGATAAATCAAACCAAACCCCGATAATAATGCACCATGACAGTGAAAATCCAACCTGGGATAATGGGGAAGCACCCAGTCAGAACCATCAGCCTTAGCGGTCAAGGGGAAAACAGATGCAGAGAGAGAGTAAGGCTGTCAGTGGGACTGTTGCAGACTTTGAACTACCAACGATGCGTAGTCCAATGCAAATGAGAGTATAACCCAGAATCCCTAGTTGTCAGGGTTAATAGCAAATCGCAGTCCGTGAGCAAGAAAACAACGGTTGTGCGGCCCGGTGTAGAATTGATCCGGATTTATGCAGGAACGCAAAAGAAGACAGAAATAACCATAAACATAGAGATGCAGCAGAAATAATGCTTCATTTCATTAATATCAAATAACATAAATATGCTTACAAACATAATGGAAATAAACTAGCTAGGGTGCTAGTAGCGAATCTCTTAGAAGAGATGTGGCGGCTACAGACCTATGAACTGTGTTACAATGAGGCTCGAGGGCCTATTTATTATTGAGAAACAATGGAGAACTCTAAACGTCCACAAACCTAACCCTAGGAGATGAAGCGCCAAAACCATGGCCCCGTTTGGGTAAATTGGTGTTTCAACTTCCCAGGGACGTAACTTCGGCAAACGATCTCCGTTTGACGTGTATGATACATCATTAGAAAGATCTATCTCAAGTCAACAACTATTGCAGCGAATATTGATTCTGGAACATAATCATATTAGCCGAACAAACGATGCCCAAAAAACGTCGTTTAGGGCCTCAAAACGGCTTCAGAAGTTCAGGACCCAAAAAACTGCTAGAAATAGTAAGTTGTGTTGCAACTTAAAAACTGAAAGAATTGATGGTGGGGGTTCAAATGGAATAGGTGGGTGGCCACCAATGTCCACTTGCATCATTAAGGCCCCAAAACGGCTCTGAGAGTGCAGGACCCGAAAACCTACTAAAAATAGTAAGTTGTGTTGAAAGTGAAAAACTGCAAGAATTGATGGTGCGGGTCCAAATGGAATAGGTGGGTGGCCACCGATATCCACCTGGATCATTCCTCCCTCCTTAAGAAGCAATGGTCCCCATTGCGTTGAGATCCTCCATGAGATGAGGGACATTCTGTTGTCGAAGATGTCATGGACCTGCGGGCGGACATGCTAGATGCAATTAGTAAATTTGGTTTCTTTATCATCCTCAAACAGTACATGTGTGGATTCTTTCTGTGTAGTCGCATGATGTATGGCAACATGAGGCAGCGATGCGTCGGGGGTTAGATCAATGGAGTGCTTGCCCTGACAGTGTAGAGGAACCTCTGTGAGTGAGGAGAAATTTTCCTCGTATTCCTCCATGACTTTGTCCATCTGCTGCAACCGTGCAGGGGAACCCTGTTTCGAGGTTGTGGCCACAATATTCTTCTTTCCCTGTGAGCGAGTTGTAAGGAAAGTAAATTTCCTAGTTTGGGAAACAATCTTACTACGTTGTTTTGTAGTAGTCAAAGAGATGACAGGAGGCAGTACTACCTCCGATATCCTGTACAAGTTATTTCCCGAAGTAATAACAATAGCACGAGGCCTAGACTCATACACAGCATGTCGCCTCCACAAGTATGGTTGGCCCAATAATACATTAGCTACATCAAGAGGAGCAACATCACACAATACCTCATCCGTGAATGGCTTGATACTGTACAGAAGGTGGCACTGTTGGTGGATGCAGATATCTCTCCCTAGGTGGAGCCACCCAATGGTATACGATTGCGGGTGTGCTATGGTCGGTAGGCCGAGCCGCTTCACGACCTCTGCTAAAATGAGGTTCTTTTGGCTTTCGCTATCGACAAGAAATTGCAGCGGAGAACCCTTCACCCACATCTATGAATGGAAGAGGTGCTCCCCCTTCTCTGGATCCTCTGGATCTTGGTGGTGGAAACGATGGCACTGGGATCCGCATCAATGATCTACTTCCCTTTGTCATTTCCTTTGTCTAGTTCTGACTCAGGATCAGAAAATGCATATGATTCGGGTGCCTTTAGTTCGGCCACCAATGACTGTTTGGCCCAACACTCATTTGTGCTGTGAGTGGAGCTGTTATGAAATTCACACCACTTCCCTATGTCCTTTGGATTTGTGGTGTTTTTCTAAGTCACACTACTTTGGTCTTGCCCCTTGTTCTTCGATTCGGGGGCACCTTTCGGATTCGCAGATCCAAAGTCTCACTTCTTCTGCTTAAATTTCTGCTCGATCTTGGCGGCATAGCGATATGCCGTGCCAAGCGATGTAATGTCAAGGAACTCCATTTCCTTATGAATGTGTTTGTGCATACAGCCGCAGTACTTGAGCACCAAATGTCTCTCTGAATTTTTAATACCCAACTTTGTGTGCAAGGTATGGAACAGATTCGTCAGTTCATGCACATCTTGATCCCTTTGTTGTCGTAGCGTGGCCCATTGGATCTATTTGTCCTCATAGCTCCCCACGGGGTAATATTGTTCCTTAATGCCGTCTCGGAACAAATTCCAAGTGGGTGTGGCCGAGAATAGAGAGGGTTCCCCTTCGTCCTCTTGCTCACAGTAGGTTTCCCACCAATCTTTGACATGGGGGGCAGCTTTGAGGAGTGCAAAAATAATATTTTCTCGGTCAGAGAAATCATGGACCGAGAAATACCCTTCCAGTAAATTCAACCATCTATCTACAATGTCTGCATCTATTTGGCCTTCAAATACAGGAATGTCAAAGTTTACATGTACCTTGAAGGGAGTGGCACCTCCAGAGTGGTTGTTGGATGCAGATGCGTCGTAGGTGGGCAGTGGTTGAAGAATCTGAGCAAAGTTATCCATCATCGCATTCATTTGTTTCTCGAGGGCCTCCTCGAGCAATGTTTTGATAGGATCTCCTGCTCCCTTGTCTTTCTTTTCTTCCGCCATGGGAGGTCGTCGGGACTTGCGAGGCTGATCTTGCAAGGGTTCAACTAGATCGAGCCCTAACTCCTTATACCCTGACCGCATTGGGGACATGCAAATAAAAACAAAGAAAGAGCCGACCGCTCTGATACCACTGATCCGGATTTATGCAGAAACGCAACAAAATACAAAAATAACCATAAACATAGAGATGCATCGGAAATAATGCTTCATTTCATTAATATCAAATGACATAAATATGCTTACAAACATAATGGAAATAAACTAGCTAGGGTGTTGGTAGCGAATCTCTGAGAAGAAATATGGTGGTTACAGACCTCTGAACTGTGTTACAATGAGGCTTGAGGGCCTATTTATTATTGAGAAATAATGGAGACTTTTAAACGTCCAAAAAACCTAACACTAGGAGATTAAGCGCCAAAACTATGGGCCCCGTTTGGGTAAATTGGTGTTTCAACTTCCCGGGGACGTAACTTCGGCATACGATATCTATTTGACACATATGATACATCGTTAGAAAGATCTATTAGAGGACTACAAATGTTGCCACGAATATCAATTCCAAAATGGAATCATATATATCGGAAAAATGATGACCAAAAAACATCGTTTAGGGCCTCAAAACGGCTCCGGAAGTTCAAGACCCGAAAAAATGCTAAAAATAGTAAGTTGTGCTGCAACTTAAAAACTGAAAGAACTGATGGTGGGGGTTCAAATGGAATAGGTGGGTGGCCACCAATGTCCCCCTGGATCATTAAGGCCCCAAAACGGCTTCAAGAGTGCAGGACCCAAAAACCTACTAAAATTAGTAAGTTGTGCTGAAAGTGAAAAGCAGCAAGAATTGATGGTGCGGGTCCAAATGGAATAGGTGGGTGGCCACCGATATCCACCTGGATCAAGAATCTCCCCGACCCCATGAAAAACGTGATACCCACACTTGAGTGATACAGCAAGAGACTGTAGAGGTCCCGAGTTGATAGGCGGCAGGACCGCCATGGTGAGATGAGAGACGGCAATAAAACAAAACTAAAACCCACGGGACAAGCAACCTGGTTGCTAAATAAAATATATGGGAGGCCCCATCAATGACCCACCCGCATATGGGTGGGTGCCATGTTCATGGCCCGCAAACCACCACCACCGCACCCTAATGAGCCATTGAAAAACTGCGAAAACTCCATTATTAGGGTTGCAGAGCTCTGTACCCTCTTCTTGATAATTACTTGTGAGCTTACTTGAGCTACTTATGTCTTCTGTTCGTTACCTTATTTAGTCTTTCATCAAGTCAATTATCAAAAATAAACACGACACAAAATTAGGCTCCTAGAGCCAGGGCAAAATCCCTACCTCTTGAAGAGGAAAACCCACAAAGAATTCTTCTTATAGATCTTCAAATGACAAGTACCATGACCAAGACTCGGACCCTTGACCTACATATGCTTCCAAGACCTTGACATAGCTTCTTCGAACTTGATTCTTCTCTTCTTCGATAATCTTCATTGTTCTACAATAGAGAACTCGATCTCCAAGATTCACTTCTTATTTCTCAGTCAAATATTGGAACTAAATTATCTTCACCTTGAATTCACTTGCAACTATATTATAGTTAGGAAGGTAAATCACAAATTTACCTTCCTTTTCCTTTAAGACTATTTTCTTCCTTTTCTCACTATCTTCACTTCATGAACTTGAACTGAATGCCAATATCACACTTTACCAACAGCTTTTCTTTAGAATAGTTTACACGCTATATTTGATCAAATCCGCACTTGAATTTCTTTCATACACTTGGACAAACCGCATTTTAGGATGTTATTATTCATGCATTTAGACAGGTTCGTATTTCCTGAACATTTTGTAGCTTCAGGATCATCGGAACTAAAGCACCTTGTGATACGCACAGTAGCATCGTTATATATAGCAAACAGCCCTGAAACTCTTCCAACTTTGCATTGAAAAACCTTCCAATAAAACCTCACTGAAGTTCCCTTTCAGAATCTGCAAACTGTTTTTCTCCAAGAGATAATCTACACTTTTTTAGAGCTGTCCGAAAATCTCGTACTCTGTTTTTTTTTGCGTAGTCCAACTGGGTATATATATTTGTCGGCACCTGTAATTGAGTTGACCTGTCATTGGTAATTGGAGCTGACTTCTTCACTATGACTTAGGCTGACTTGAGAGAGGTGTATTCTAGCGTTGATGTAGGTTGTAGAGCTTGTCTTCCAGCGTTGTTTGAGACTTATTAGGTGCCCTTCTTCCACAAGGTCTTGCAGCATATATTCCTAGATTAGATCCTTCATGAATATGACAATTATATTTTATACCTAGAATACAAAGACCTAATAGACATCAAGAAGAAGTTTATCTACATAATAAAATCTTGCTCATGAAACCCATGAAGCAAGTACAACAAAATACATTTTATTATCTTCGTCTTCTTCTTTACATGAGTACATAATTACATAGTCAACATCAAGACTGACCTAGTTACACTTTTCAACATTGGGTTGTTCAATCGTCAACCTAATCCAATTATTTCAAACCACTTTGGACTGAAAGTTATCCCTTCCAATCAAAGAGAGCTCTCTCAAAGAAAACAAATGACTATTCAAGATGAAACTTATATTGCATGTGGCTAACTCTTTTTTATTTTAAGTGATTTTGCAGGTGGAAGATGTATGAAAGGCTACCATTGGGCATGGAGTCAACTATAGGACTTCAATCACAAGCAAATGTATTTCATGGAATCTAAGGCAATTAAGCTTAAAGATAAATTTTTACAACATACACATAACACATGAAGGAAATTGGATAATAATACTATGAATTCCAAGTAATCATGAGAATATGAAGTTGATGATAATATGAGAAATGGAAAAACACAAACACATAATCTTAAAAGAAATCTCGGTCTGAAAAACAATTTCTGCAACTGTATACTAGCTTGGTGAAACAAGATTACATAATAGTCCTCTCATCTACATTCATCAACCAACCCTCTCAAATTCAATAAAGGACTCTATGATTATTAATTACTTAAACAAAATGTCTAACAACCCATGTTTGTCATCCTTATCGAATCAAACTACCATTTTTAGGTGGCCAATTGTTTGGATTTAAGGTCTTTATACAACTGAATTAAAGATGAGTTGTCCATTTATGTGAGGTGGCATCATGATGAGTTGTTCTAGCCATGTCTGCCATTTTGAGTGGATTGTTGAGTTTCCCCCTAAAAAATATGGCCCAATGATATCTCTGAATTCATTTGATGACTCAACCACCTTTCTTTATGTGTTTAGTGGCCAAAAGAGTTCAAAAATTGCATAACCCTGGAAAAAACAGGGCATTAGGAACTTCCGTAGTGTACTTTCGTAGCAACTTCAAAAACCCATCTTCTGCAATTTTTTTTACTTTGCTAACTTTTGAAGGATCTTCCTTGGGTTTGAAGAGGTAAATACATGCTCTAGGTCACCTCTTTTTTGAGACTTTTCAAGAATTTTTTCTTCAAAGAAACCTACAGCACTTTCGTAGCAAAAACTCACCTTCAAGCTTGGAGTATGCTACGAAAGTACCAGGTTCATTGTATATTTCTCTTTTCTTATTTTTTCTTCCTCAAAAACACTTCTACAACCTGTATATTCTTGGTTATGATAGCATAAGACAAAATGTAATTCAAAAATGTGTGGCTTACCATGTCTCATGGATTAACATCATCATCTTGTACAATCATCTTAAAACCCTTTTTCTTCAACTCTTATTGCACCATTTCCATTGTGATTCCAAGCTTTTTACTTGACCTTGCAGCTTCCTTCTTTCTTCTTGTAGCCACCTATTTCTCCTAGAAAGATGTTTCATCATTCTAGACTTATCTGCCATCTCATTGAATAAATCTAGTTGTTTGCTCACTTCCCTTTTGAAATTGTCCATCTCCAGCCTTTCTTGTTTGAAATCTTCCAACTCCAATTTGGCTTCCAAGAACTCTTCTCTAGCTTCCCTTAGCTGCTACATTAAGAGCTCCAATTCATTATTTTCCTGGACCTGCTCTTTACCTTTTCTTATCTTGCTTAACTCTCCCTCTGCTGCAGACAATTCTATTATTTCCTCCCTTGATGGCAGCTTCTTCTTCTCTGGTTTCTTAGGCATCACCTATGACATTTTTCCCTTAGACAACTGTGACCTAGAGAATGGCTTCCTAGGTTTGAAGATGAAACCTAAATATTCTTTTGAAAAGTCTAATTTCTTGGCCTTAAGGCCCTTCTTTTTGGTTTATGCTCCCTTAGTTTCCACAAGTTTTACAATAGGAGATTCTTCAATCTCAATTTCCTGCAGGATGTCTGCCAACTTACCTCTTCCCTCAGTCTGACTTCTAGTAAGCCTCATGTGGGTCCTTGTGTATGTTTTTACCTAACTGTTGGTAGAGGTTGTTTTGGTGCCACAGTCTCCTGCACTTGCTCAATCTCTAGCTCCATAGGTTCTGCTATATGTTTCATTTCAATCTCATGACCAATTGAAGGTTCAGCTCTGGACTCCTTACTTTTCCTTGGTGTATTTGGCTTGGACCTTGGTGTCTTCTTTGGAGTAAGGAGATCGACTTCATATCCACTCAAAACCAGGAATGTAGACCAATCACTTCTTAGTTTGTTCAATTCTTCCACTACCAACAATTTGATCAAAGCATGATGGAAAACAGAGGTGTCACTGGTTTCAGGTTTTGTTGGCACCTTATCTGCCATTTTGCCCAAACTCTTAAACAGATAATAAGGTAAGTCCAGTGGTTGTTTACTTGTGAAGTGTAGCAGTAGTTTTCAATGATATTGATAGATCATATGGAATCTACCTTCATGGGTAAAATACTTCAGAATCACCAATAAAATTTTTGAATAATTCTCCATAACGCAGGTTCTAGGGATGCATGAACTCATATCCATACCTCTGTGCTCCTTTTTCAAAAACTCATCACAGTTCTCCAACTTAAACCTCATCACTTTAAACCATGCCTCACCTGATCTTGGGATTTCAATAGCCTGTGCAATTGTGTAGGAGACAGAACAAAGTTTACCATACCTACTTTCGACCCTGTACCAATGAAATTAACAGCGAAATACTTCGACACTTGTGCATGGTATCCTTGTAGCTTTTGCCAAAAACAAAGGCAACCTACATCAGCAAATACCTGTGAGAATTGGGGGTCTTCCTCGAGCAGCCTCAAGTCCATAGGCTCACATCGAACAACGGTTGCGCCTTTATTTAATTTATTCTATGATGCCATATCTGAATAAACTTGTTGTTCATATCCTTCCTTGACACCTGCAGAAACCATTGAGACAGCACACCAATTCTTTGACACATGTGAAACTAAGCTTACAACAACTACTTGATCGAAACTAGAGCTCTAGATTGTTGGGAAAACAATTGAAACTTACCAGAATGAGGGTAAAATTTTTAAATTGCAAATCAAAATTGGATGAACAGGTGGGATGAATGGGTGGACAAAAGACATGATGAAAGGGAAATGAATCATGATACCTCTGTGCAATGGTTATGAGTGTCTCACAATGGTGTGAGATCTCGGCCTCCAACTAGATCATTGAAATTTGAACCAAACCATTCACACTTGATTACATAATTAGGAAGTCTATATGACATGCGGGGTGACATGGAAAAGTTGACAGGATAGCAGAGAATGAGTCAAATAGTCAAAGGGCGGTTTTGAAGCCTACCCAGAGGCGGGGGCAGATGGTAAGTGCAATTGAAGTGGGGGTGCGGTCTGAATGGGATGATGATACGTAGGTGTTGATGGTTTTGGTGAAACGACTTTACCCGGACCCCCCGGCGGATATATTTCGAAAACACTGGGGGTGCGGGTTTAGATGCGGATCGTTGATCTGAACGCGCTCGATCTTAGCGCTTTAAACCTGCAAACATTTTATTTGATGCACACTATATTACATAATGCCACTTTATGAGTGATTATATAATTAACTATATAACCTATGATTAAAAATCATTGTGGTAGTGTGTTCGACGCATGGGCATATGAAATACACTTTTCTTGGTAGGCAAGTTGCTTACCCACATAAGAGTCACAAGCCAAAATGGTTTGTTAAACGTTAGTGGAACAAGTTCAACATGTAATAAGATAGATTAGAGAGGAAACATAACATACTACATAAAAAATAAAACAAAAACAAAACAACATGCATAAAATACACGCTAGATATATCAAACACACTAACAACTCAAAAATGGAGAGCTTCTTCATTTATTAGGTGTTGGTGGTGATAGAAGATAAAATGCTAAATCACTTGCAGTGGATCCTTTGAGCTATGGAGCTCAAATATCCAAGACAAGGAGGTCTCTTTCCCTCAAGTTTTTCTGCAAGCCTCTCTTCCCTCTCAAAGGATGGTAGATCGACGAACATGTGGTGAACTCCTCTCTCTTTGACTGAGATGTTGGGTAGACAGCGACTGAGTCCTTCCAATCCTTCTGTTGTTGGACAAAAAAAGCTAGTTTTCTATGGAGAAATTTGGCTAGCATAATAATGTGTCTCCTATTCTTCTTCCAAAGGCTGGATTTTATAGGCCATTTCCAAATTCTCCCTCCTCTTGGCCCAAGATGGATGGTGACATGAGTGGAGTTATGATTCCTTTATGTGCTTCACTAAAGCCTCAAGGTGGCTCAAAGACGACTATACTTGGTTAGGTTGAGTGAGAATATTTTTAACCAACTATGCCAAGTGGTCCTGAATGGTGACATTTTGTCCTCCCCAGGACCGCACGACTATCGAAGGGATAGTTGCGATGTGCGCGGCTATAGAAGAAAAAGTCGCATTGTGTGCAAAAAACCTTTGTTTCATGTGCGTTGTCCATAAATTTTTCCTTTGACCTTAGTAAGAATTAATTTTTTTGGCTCTTCCTAATGTATTTCTTCTCTGGAAACCTTTATATGTACCTTATGCTTGACATTTTAATGTCTTTTGCCCATACGATTTTCCAATGTTAACAATTTCCCCCTAATGTATGAGGTCTAGGAAGAACTGTATAGCCTAAATACATTATGGTTTATTTTCATGTGTGATCCTTTTGAGAGAGAGAGGGAGTAACTTGCTTTGGAACTGAGTTGGGAGACTCCTTGTCTTAAGTAAAAAAGACACCATGCTCTATTGGAAACCTGCAATAGATAGAATGAATAAAATATTTCTACGAGGCGGGCATGTCCCATGCTTGTGATGTTTTGACTAGTTAATCTTATCTGACAGATAATGGTTCTGTTTATGGCAATTTTGGTAGTGGCATGTTTTTGGTTGATGATGACGGTTGTTGATGCCCTCGGGGGCGTTTTTCTTTGAAAGAAGGTTGAATGCGGTTTCCACATGCATAATCGTGGTATGGCACGTTTGTTTGGAACAAGTGCTCATTGTGTGCATGGGTATTTGATTGTTGGGGACCTTCCCATGTAAGCATTGTTGAAAGAGATGATTTTTGAGTCACAGGTCTTCGACGAATTCTGACAGAGTGCAACAGTTATGAAGTATGATACCCTCTTGGACATGAAAGCTTATGTTGAAGTCGAATGTCAAGAGGATGGAAGACATCAATGGGAATGATGATTCCCATAGTCCCATCCGATGATACCCCTATTGAGATGAGGATTCATCCAAGGTACCACCTCCTTCTTGGAAAATGGTTGTTGTAATCCACAACAAGGAAGCATCAACCGATCGAAATGAAAACTGATGCACAGGACCAGGGTTTCTGATGTATCAGGGTGTGGTGTGATGGGTTGACTAGGCATGATGATGAGAAATGGTTATAATTCATGATGGTATTTAAGTGGCCTAAGGTCAGAGTTGTAAATGTGAGTGGCGACAGTCATAACAATTTCTGGTGAGGAAATCCCTAGAGTCGATCAGACATTCAGGGTGGGTGTGTGGTTGTTGTGAGTGTCATGGTTGTGTGTGGTAAACAGTGTGCATCTCCGACCAAGGGTGATTAGGGACTGCTACCAGGTGAGAAATGTAAATGGATGGGTGGGAGTGCTCCCCTAAGAAAATCTTTGTACACTTGCCAAAAGAATATAAAATGGCTTTGGATGTACAAGTACGGAGACGGGTGCCCCTATAAACGTGAATAATCCTTCACTATGGTGTGAGGAGTGTGTTTCGCTGAGGGTGGGGGCCCCATTGGTTGGTATCGATGCGGGGGTCATGAAGCGGATGAAAAAATGTCGAAGATGGGCTATGTTGATGGGGTTGTGATAGGCCAAATATGAGACACAGTGGCACGTTTTTATGATATGCTTGTGAGAATGGTAGCCTAGGAAAGGGGTTTTGACATGACATGGGTAAAACTTGACTTGATGTATGATGGATGAATGAACATGAAGTGCTTCCTAGGCTTGGGGTTTTGATATCCATGGCTTCAGACCTTTGGTGTATGGTCTACATGAGTGATGGACGCCATAGAGGGTGAGGTTCTACCTACCTGCAAGGGTGTTTATCATGTACAGGGTGGGGTGATGATAAACATGGTCGAGTGATTTACAGCTAAGGTCTATTTCTTGGAAGAGATGATGTCAGGATATGCAAAGCTTCTTTGGGGAGCCATCACGCTGTGGGTAGAATGATACCTACTCCTGTACCTTTGTTGGCTAGGACATATGGTGATTTGGCATGTTTGTAATACCTACAACCAATACGCCAAGTAAAAATAATATATTTCATACAAACATATTTGAAATAATTTTAATGTAAAGCAATAAGAGAGGGCATACTTGTGCCTAAACAATACTTTTTCTGAGGCATGGATTTCTGGGGCCTAGTTTGAACATGATGAAGTGTTGATCACTGTGTTTCTCGCGGTTTTGTGATTGGGTACTCTGAGCTCCAGTTATGATCTATTGAATGATGATAAAAGGGCAAGATATGGGCCAATATGGGTCATTTCAACTCATTTGTTTCTTTTGAGGATCTGAGGTCAGAGTTGAGTTCTTTCTCCAGAGCTTCTCTTTTCGTTGCAATCAGCTTGAGTACCCGGGATTCGTGCTGTCAGTGTCAGGTAGGACCTTGAATGTCCCGCTTTTCATTTTTGTCATTTTCTTTAATGGGGGTCTGCACAAATATGGATTTGTACAGACTTTATACCCATTTTTAGGTAAGGCCATGCAGGCGATTAATGATGACCCGCGCGGTCCTTGCGCAAAAGGTATTTTTGCACGAGACCCTCGCGGTTGGGAAAAATTATACGCAATGGACCACGTGTTTGTATCTGATATAGGTGCGCGGTCATCTTGCCTAAGTTTTTCACAGGCGTGGGGAAGTCATTTGTTTGAAAAAAAATTGATCTTTTTTTGGTAAAAAATGATTTTTGGTGTTTTATCTGTTGGCAGGATGTTGTGGCGGGAGATGGACTAGCCTGATCTATGTGTGTTTGTGGCCCAAGACCCCAATGCTCGAGGGATCCTGGCTCAGTATGGTTTATTAAAGTTCTTAGAGAAAAATCTATTGAGTTCCCAAGATGGGTTACCTGGTCCGATGTTGGAACATGAGATGACGCGTTATGGTCCTACGTCGTCATCGAGCTGGAGACCGACGTCTATTTTGTGACTGGTTTGTTGCCTCAGGGGGAGGTCCTTCCCTATCCACTCCCTCTTGGGGGAGTGAAAATCCATCGATAGGTCGAGGATGAGGTGCATTGTGGTCTAGATGTGATCCCCCGGGGATGCATCTGTTTGAGCTCTGTGATGGAACTGGCTAAGAGGGTTGCCTTGGCGATGATAGTTAGCCTATCTGGGTCGGCAACACCCCATCAAGTGTTGGGTCCACATCTTGTGGTATTGAGTCAGCTTCAAGTCAATCACTTTTTTTACTAGGCTCGTTATGTTTACTAGGCCATGGTCACTCAACTGGGCAAGGCCGAGAGGGGGGCTATTAAGGCCTTTTCTTATGCGAGCACCCTTTGTAGCATCATGTACGAGAGGGTTGTGATGCTTTGTCCTTTTTTGGATGTGCCCTTGGGTCCTCAGAGGGATCCTCGGATGCGTCGATGGGCACCTGTGATGCCTCGTGGTGGTGGAAGAGAGGCAAGTCGCTACTCAAACGTGAAGGTTGAGGCATGGTTTGAGTCGAACCCGCAGATGTTCCTTGACTTCCCGTATTCAGGGATGGACTTTTGGGGGGATTCGGACATGGGTCTTCCTGTTGGCTATGAATGGGATCTGACAAGTATGACTTTTGATGTTTTATGCAATTTGAGGATTTTTATTGTGTATAGATCTATATGTCTTTGATGGTGACACTGATACTATTTTTTGGTTTCTCTTGCAGATGTGGGTTCGATAGGGCATCCTACCGCTCGCTTGGTGGGTCACCAGCCTAGGAGGAGGGTCACGCTTAGGGCTGGTCAGGCCAAGGTTGGGGGACAAGGTCGTCCAGGTGGTCCCTCAGGAGAGGGTAACAACGTTGCAGTCGCCGGTGGGGACTCTACTCTTCTTGTCTGTGCTGAGTCAGTCGAGGCACGGATGGCAGCGATCAAGGAGTTGTTGGTTGTTGCCGACATTAGAGTGTTGGAAACAGAGGCTCAAGCTGAGGCTGTTGATGCTCGTGTTGTAAGTCTAGTCGATTCGTGGAGTTGGTTGGAGAGGTTGACCCAAGGCATGCCGACCAAGGGTTTTTTCGATGACCAGGATGACGTCTAGCTGGAGATGGTGATGGCTCGAGAGAGGGCGCATCTCTTGACTTTACGCAAGGTGGCACTTGCCGTTGTGGTTGTTGCACCTATACTGGCACCGGGTGCTTCCGTGGGTCCAGAGGATCCACCAAGCAGGGCTCAGCCCTAAAGATTTTTGTATAGTTTAGGGAAACCATCCATTGTGAGGATGCTTCCTTGTTTTGATGACATGTATCTTTTTTATTGACATGATGGTCAATGACCTGTTTTGTATACTGGGACTCATATATTTTTTGATGTATAGATGCGAGATGTATATTTTTGCGGCTCTTATGATGTGTCTATGTTTATTATTTGGTTTATGTTTACATGTGTTTATGATGGATGTTATGTACCTATGATGGATACTTATGCTTTATGCATTTGCTTTTTATGGATGATGATTTATACTAGATGCATTCCAGTCTAGGATCTAGTTAACTATGCGGTCAAATGTCTGATTTTGATTTCTTGGTATATGTGTAAATGTAATGTGATCAAAGTGACAACTTAGTCGTCGTGCATGAAAGTATTTCCTAAATAGGTGTGAATCTCGTACTTGAAAATATTGGTTTAACTGTGATACCACTAATTGGGAATCAAGAAAGACATGTAGATGGTGAATGCCCTGGTTGGAGGCATTCCTTAACAGCCCGATCACTACATCATATTATGCTTGATTATTGGTAGTTGATCCGATAAATACTCCGTTGGTGAGGAATGGTGGCCAGTCATGAGAGTATATGACCCAGGTGGTTGCTGCTACATTTTGTGACCATCGAGAGTGTTATCACCAAAATAGGATCTAATAGGTTGTTGATCAGGCTACCTCAGCGTAACTATTTCAAACCAGATTTCTAGTTGAGCCTTAGCCTCCTCAACCTGAGAGGGCTCTCTCAATAGGATTAAGATTTTTTATTACTAATTAGATGGCTAACTTTAGGAATAAAGGGATAAAATGTATAACTGGTTGAATTACTGATTAACAAACATCTATTGGGCTATGGAGTCAGAGTAGTCTTCAACAAAACATCAACATCAGCTCAACATGGAAGTCAGGGCACTTAGAGTTTTAGGTTTATAAACAAAACAGTAACACAGTGAATAAAACACAGTCTACAAACATGTGAAGGAAGTTACAGCATTTTCCAATGAATTCTAAGTAACACATGTTCATACCACTGTAAATAGATAGATGAGGAAAGCCATAGAGAGATCAAACACCAAAAAAAAACTCTTTGTGAATCCTGAGTAGTAAAGCCAATCTATATTAAGCTGAAAATACACAGTCTGCTACAATAACACAGTTTGCTTGCTAATGAAAAATGCAAACCTTGAGGAATTCAACCTCATGCTACATATAGAGTCTTTACAACCTTGGATTCTATGATCCATCATCAGAGGAATTCAAATTCTATCTTAAATTGACACCTATTTGCTCCTAAAACTGACTATTAATTACATCTGACAGTTAACAGTCTCTTCTAGAAGTCCTAATACAAATAGGAGTGAAACTCCTAAAACATGTTTCAACAACCTTATCTAAGACTTAAATACTTCCTTTGACAGCTGCAACTTCATGAGGTCGAATTTGGTGATGCCTCCAGCCTTGTTGTAAACCTGCTGACTCATGTCTTAACTGACCTAAAAACCAGGGAACATGTTTCCTACATTTTAGCCTTTATCTTCTTTGATGATCTTCAAATCCTTTTTGCTGGAAATGTGGACCTTTTAAGATAAAAGACATGTGTTATCATCTCCATGGAACCATGCCTTTCCACTTGTACAAAAATTAAGCCTTTGAAAAAGTATAAAGAAAGATGATGTGTCTGCGCTACGAAAATAGAAGTTGTTTTCGTAGTGAAGAATCTATATCTTTGTAAACATCTCTTAACCATCCAATTTCTTCTGCCTTGACACTTGAATTCTCATCTGTGAACCCTTTCCATCCTCTACCAGCAACAACACTCAAAAACCAAATGTTTTTACCTCTTGAAACCCTTATAGAATACTCAAAACTGTTGTGTATGTCCTTTTTTACACAGTGTTTTCACAATCTTCAGATTTTAACATTATTTACATCTTTTAATGATTTCCTTGATGTCAATAGACCTTAATAATAAATATAAGTCATCTTTGAAATGTCCTCAAAAAGTGATGTCCTTGTTTATGACAAAACTGACTTATAATTTGTCACTTACTGCCCTGTTTTTATCTGAAAAATAGGTGTTGAGACAGAGCTTTTATCTTCTCACCCATAATGTATTCTGCAAAACTGAAGGAGGCTTTTGGAGATCATGATGTCTTGAATAAAAACCTATCTTGGTTTTTTGAAATACCTCTCCTACTGCCCAGAAACTGTCTTTGAACAACCTGTATAAAACTGGAAAATCCTAATTTTTGAAAATATGGTTTCAAAGAAAGCCTTGTATCTCCCAACTGGTAACACTTGTGAGAAAAGTGAAATAGGTTATTGTCGTTGGGGATTTTATGAAGAGAAACCTCCTTCAGAATTCCAAAATACTTTTGCATGTGGCCAGAAATTGATCTTGAAAAAAACTACTAAAACCAGAAAACAAAGTTTTTCTCTCAATGACTTTCAACAGTTTCGTAGCGCAAGTTAAACCATCAATTTCTCCCACCTCATAATGAATTTGAATAAACTGAAAGAGGTTTTTGTAGTTCAGTATGTTAGGAAGAAAACCCTCTTTCAATTTTCAAAAATGAGTTTTCAGTTGCTCAGGAACCCCTCTGGAAGTTGACTACCTAAAGCAGAAAAACAGGGTTTTTTGCTGAAAAAGGATGTTTCAGCCATTTCGTAGCGCGCTACGAAAATAGCAGCGTTTTCATAGCGCAAAATAGGGTTTTTACACTGTCTGCGCTACGAAAACGTGGTTTCATGGCTAATTCCAAAAAAAATTCAAAATGGTTAAAAACTTGACTTTCTAAACATGGTATGAGACACTCAAGGTATGAAATAAGGTTGTTGGACTTTATTTTGTAAATGAAAATGAGACTCTAACCCTATCACTTAACCCCTAAAAACTTAAAATGACTCAAGACCTACTTGAAACCATGACCAAAAGCAGAGTTGACACAATGATGCTTTGAAAATTTAGGGTGTGATAACAGGGGCTCCACTTGGGATAGTGTGCCCCTGTGGTACACTAAGAACCGGTAGCTCCAGCGCTGCTATCCATTCTTTAGAATAAAATCTTAAATTTTGCCAAACTTCTCCTCAAGCTTTAATGGCCTTCACCTCGGGCTCAAGCTTGATGATCACTGCATAAGAAACAAATATGTACCTACTAAAAAGATGCTCAGTCAACTTTGAGCTTATTCACACACTCCTACCTACCCTATTAGCTGCAATCTCCATTTGTAGCTCAAGGAACATGAAACGTCCAATCAAGCCAGTCATTGATCTGATCTGACACTTGAATCTCTTCACTGTGCTTGAAGCAAAAATAAACATGATACTGAAATAACCAAGGCAACATGAAATGTAACTGATCTTCAAGATGAAAATATAACTGGAAATCTGAACAGTAAATCTTTTCCATGTAGTCAGCTATAGGGTCCCAGAAAACATGATCAGCTTGATGATCCTCATAACATCCTGTAACCTCTAACAATTGATTTTTAGCCACACAAAATTTATTTGATAAGCTATCCAACTGCCTTTCTGAATGATTCCCACAGACAATGTAATTTTCCTCATTATTATGATCATTCTTTGAAGTAGGCTGCTACAAAGTATGACATAAATAATCAATATTTTTCTCTGCCTGAGGGTTATAAAAATTGTCTTCCAGTATTTCTCCTTTGTGTTTGCAATGATTTTCATACTCTTTATGATCCAAAGACTGGCAAGTTTGTTGTATCTTTATATCAATCTCGGAGGATGTAACATGGTTTTCATAAGTATACTCCTGCTGATTTCCATGATGCATTCTATGGGATGTTATCCTTTCTTCTAGGTGTTGAAATGTATTGTTATGAAGAGCCTCTAAAATTTCTTCATCCATAACTTCATCATCATCATAACAATCCTCCAAATACTGAATAAGACTCACAGAATTTTTATAGCAATCTTTGACCAGCAATAAGGAGGGATGACACTCTTTATACATCTCATAAATTCATCATGAAAATTAGCAAGAGAATATAATGAACCATTTGTTAAACCCTTATACCAAGACCATGCTTTTCCTTCTAGAGTGGTCATAAACATCTTCATAAGACAGTCTTCAGGGAACTGAACCTTAAGACTATGTACATGTAGATGAAACCTAACCAAATGAAGAGCAGCATTGTCTTTCTTTTCATCTTCGAATATTGGAAGATCATCTAACCATTCAACCTTTGGCATAGGATTTGGAAAACCAGGGATATGAGACCAATTCATAGGGGCATACCTGGCATACATTCTTGCAATGGAACTCATCTTGAAACTTCATCAAGCTATTGATCTTCTAGCAGTGGAGTCACCTTCTAATTTCATTATTTGTTGTGTGGAGTCGCCAAGGTAGTTTTGCAGCCTCGAACAGCTTCCTGAGCTCCTGCTACCTTCACAAGTTCAACTTATTGATTACGGGAATGAATAATCTTCAGGCTCCCAGCAAACGCACCAAAATGTTATCACCAAAATAGGATCTGATAGGCTGTTGAACAGGCTACCTCAGTGTAACTATTTCAAACTATACTTTTAGTTGAGGCTTAGCCTCCTTAACCTGAGAGGGCTCTCTCAATAGGATTAAGATTTTTGATTACTGATTAGATGGCTAACTCTAGGAATAAAAGGATAAAATGTATAACTGGTTGACTTACTAATTAACAAACATCTATTGGGCTATGGAGTCATAGTAGTCTTCAACAAAACATCAACATCAGCTCAACATGGAAGTCAGGGCACTTAGAGTTTTAGGTTTATAAACAAAACAGTAACACAGTGAATAAAACATAGTCTACAAACATGTGAAGGAAGTTACAGCAATTTCCAATTAATTCTAAGTAACACATGTTCATACCACTGTAAATAGGTAGATGAGGAAAGCCATAGAGAGATCAAACACCAAAAAAAAAACTCTTTGTGAATCCTGAGTAGTAAAGCCAATCTGTATTAAGCTGAAAATACACAGTCTGCTACAATAACACAGTTTGCTTGCTAATGAAAAATGCAAACCTTGAGGAATTCGACCTCATGCTACATATAGAGTCTTTACAACCTTGGATTTTATGATCCATCAACAGAGGAATTCAAATTCTATCTTAAATTGACACCTATTTGCTCCTAAAACTGACTATTAATTACCTCTGACAGTTAACTGTCTCTTCTAGAAGTCCTAACACAAATAGGAGTGAAACTCCTAAAACATGTTTCAACAACCTTATCTAAGACTTAAATACTTCCTTTGACAGCAGCAACTTCATGAGGTCGAATTTGGTGATGCCTCCAGCCTTGTTGTAAACCTGTTGACTCATGTCTTAACTGACCTAAAAACCAGGGAACATGTTTCCTGCATTTTAGCCTTTATCTTCCCTGATGATCTTCAAATCCTTTTTGCTGGAAATGTGGACCTTTTAAGATAAAATACATGTGTTATCATTTCCATGGAACCATGCCTTTCCACTTGTACAAAAATTAAGCCTTTGAAAAAGTATAAAGAGAGATGATGTGTCTGCGCTACGAAAATTGTTGTTTTCGTAGCGCAGAATCTATATCTTTGTAAACATCACTTAACCATCCAATTTCCTCTGCCTTGACACTTGAATTCTCATCTGTGAACCCTTTCCATCCTCTACCAGCAACAACACTCAAAAACCAGATGTTTTTACCTCTTGAAACCCTTATAGAATACTCAAAACTGCACCTACAGCAGTTTCATAGCGCGCTACGAAACTGATGTGTATGTTCTTTTACATAGTCTTTTCACAATCTTCAGATTTTAACAGTATTTACATCTTTTAATGATTTCCTTGATGTCAATAGACCTTAATTATCAATATAAGTCATCTTTGAAATGTCCTCAAAAAGTGATGTCCTTGTTTATGACAAAACTGATTTATAATTTGTCACTTATTGCCCTGTTTTTACCTGAAAAATAGGTTTTGAGACAGAGCTTTTATCTTCTCACCCATACTGTATTCTGCAAAACTAAAGAAGGCTTTTGGAGATCATGATGTCTTGAACAAAAACCTATCTTGGTTTTTTGAAATACCTCTCCTACTGCCCAAAAACTGTCTTTGAATAACCTGTATAAAACTAGAAAACCCTGATTTCTGAAAATATGTCTTCAAAGAAATCCTTGTATCTCCCAACTGGTAACACTTGTGAAAAAAGTGAGATAGGTTATTGTAGCTGGGGATCTTATGAAGAGAAACCTCCTTCAGAATTCCAAAATACTTTTGCATGTGGCTAGAAATTGATCTTGAAAGAGACTGCTAAAACCAGAAAACAGAGTTTTTCTCTTAATGACTTTCAGCAGTTTCGTAGCACAAGTTAAACCATCAATTTCTCCCACCTCATAATGAATTTGAAGAAACGGAGAGAGGTTTTTGTAGTTCAGTATGCTAGGAAGAAAAACCTCTTTCCGTTTTCAAAAATGAGTTTTCAGTTGCTCAGGAACCCCTCTGGAAGTTGACTACCTAAAGCAGAAAAACAGGGTTTTTAGCTGGAAAAGGTTGTTTCAACCGTTTCGTAGCGCGCTATGAAAATAGTAGCGTTTTCGTAGCGCAAAACAGGTTTTTTACACTGTCTGCGCTACGAAAACGTGGTTTCATGGCTAATTCCAAAAAAAAATTAAAATGGTTAAAAATTTGACTTTCTAAACATGGTATGAGACACTCAAGGTATGAAATAATGTTGTTAGACTTTGTTTTGAAAATGAAAATGAGACTCTAACCCTATCACTTAACCCCTAAAAATTCAAAATGACTCAAGACCTACTTGAAACCATGACCAAAAGCAAAGTTGACACAATGATGCTTTGAAAATTTAGGGTGTGATAACAGAGAGGCTCCATCAGCGAATCCAAAATAGTGGATGGGGGGATGATCCATCTATGACACAAGAGCATTTTTTAGAACAAGTCCATGATGATTGTGATCATTTCAAAATTTTATGTTACATTCATCTTATCTCTAAGGCTAAGACTTCCTGCCCTATGGGTGGAGCCCATTGACGGGATTAGCTAGGAATGTACCATCTGGCTCAAACAAAATGTATGCTGCTTTGAGGAAGTAGTGTTTTATGATGTAAGGACCCTTCCATAATGTTTCGAACTTCCCAGGTCCTAAGGCTTCTTTTGCAACGTCGTAGCGAAGGACTAGCTCCCCCTCTGAAAATGAGCGAGGGGTGATGTTGCCTCTCGAATGATGCTTTTACCCTTTTCTTGCGCGCTTCATTATGTTGGAGATACTCTCATCGATTTTCTTCAACGAGCTCTAATTGTACCAACTGTTGTTCTAAAGGTTGGGTATCATTGAGGAGTTCGATAGCTGCGTGTAAGCTGGGGATTTCACGTTCGATGGGAATCATGACCTCCACTCTGTATACCAATTGGAAAGGATTGAATCCTGTTGAAGATTTAATCGTTGTGTGATATGCCCATAAGGCTGAAAAGACCATATGGTGCCAGTTAGTTTTATGGTTGTTGACCATACGTTGTAACATCGTTTTGAGTACTTTGTTAACAGCTTCTTCCTGACCATTGGACTGGGGGTAGTATGGTGACGCAAATTCGTGCGTAAATCCTAGATGATGGGAAAGCTCCTAGAATATTTCATTCTCGAAATTCTTTTCATTGTTGGAGACTAACTCCTTAGGTACACCGAATCGTGCGATGACATGGTTGAAGAGAAACTTAGTTGTGATTTCTGCCATGTTTTTGTAAGTAGGCATGGCTTCTGCCCACTTTGTGAAATAGTCGACTGCTACAATAATATATTTGTGGTTTCCAGACGACGTAAGGTTGCAAGTCATAAAGTCAATTCCCCATTTACAAAAGGGACCTGCTATAACGACTAGGTGAAGAGGAGCAGGAGGTGCTCTTGCCTTGTGGGCGAAGTGTTGGCATTGCTCACACCTTTTGACTGCTTGAATGCTATCATGGAATAAGGTGGGCCAAAAATAACCAGCCTGCAAGACTTTTCAGGCAGTGGCCATCCCTGAAAGGTGGTCACCGCAAGCCCCACTATGGTAGTCATTTAGGACTTGCTTAGCTTGGTCGTGCGTGAGGCATCGACGCAAAATAGATTCGACACCTCTTTGATAAAGGACATCCCCCAGGAGAAGGTACCTGGGGGCCTGATGGCATATGCACCTTCAGTCGTCACGGGTGAGTTGTGGTTTGAATTTTTGGGTTCGCAAGAATAGAAGGATGTCGTTGTACCAAGGGTCCTCGGTAGTCACTAAGAACAGATGTTCATCCAGGAGTGAGTCGTTAACTAGGGATCCTTGGGTCAGAGTTGGAAGGTCAGTGATGAGCTCAGCTAGGATTAATGTTTTTTTGTTGTTGGGGGTGTTGAACTGCAGGTTGAATTCCTACAGTATGACTACCCATCGAGTGTAAATATGATTCATAATACGGCGGGTTAGCAGATATCAGATGGGGTTGGTAGTTGCTATGACTGTTGTAGTCCTTCGGATGATGTAATGTCGAAGTTTTTGTACTGCCTGTACTAGGGATAAGGAAGTTTTTTCTTCCAGTTCGTATTTTAAACCAGGGCCAGATAGGTTCTTTCTAACGTAATAGATTATGTGCTCTTTATTATATGGTCCATCTTGGACTAACACCCCAGTTATGGTTGTGTCTGATGCAGATAAACATAAGGTGTAGTATTTGTTGTAATTGGGTGGGTTGATCAAGGGGGTTGAATATAATGTGTCTTTCAGTGCCTCAAACAACTCTTGAGCCTGATCATCCCATTTGAATGGAATGTCTTGACAGATTAGGCATAGGAAACCTTGCGCGCAAGTGGCATAGTCAAGGACAAAGTGTCGTAAGAAGTTGGCTTTCCCCTACAGGATTTGAAGTTGCTTGAGAGTTTTAGGTGGTGGTACTTCTTTTATTGCCTAGACCTTGAGGGGGTCAAATCTAATCCCTTGTTGGGATACGATGAACCCTAATAGTCTGCCTGCATTAACGCAGAAGACACACTTGAGGGGGTTCAAGTGTAGGTTGTAGTGTCGGCACCGTTGGAATACCAAACATAAGTCCTCCATATGGTCACCTTGTTTCTTGGATCGCACTGTGAGGTCATCCAAGTAAGCTAAGATGAGGTGAGCTAGATCGTGGAATATATAATTCATGGCCCGCTAGAAGGTGCCTCCAGCGTTCTTAAGACCAAAAGGCATAACTTGATATGTGAACGTGCCCCAGGGGGTAGTGAATGGCGTCTTGTACCGATCCGTATGCCGGATTTGAATTTTATTGTACCCTGAGAATCCGTCCATAAAGGACAAGTCCTAGTGATCGGCACAAGCATCAATGACTTGGTCGATAAATGACGGTAGGGTAGTCATCCTTGGGACAAGCTTTATTTAAATCTTGAAAATCGGTGCAAACTCGGATGGTGCCCTGCTTTTCCATGACGGGTACAGGGTTGGAAACCCAAAATGTGTAAGCGATTGGGTAAATGAATCTGACTTTGTGATGCTTGTCAATCTTTGGATGGGTGTAATTGACATTGCTTTTGGCGTACTGGTGATACATCAGGAGAGGTGTCAATGTGGTGTTCTATGATGGTGGGGCTTAGCCCTGGCATTTTAAAATAATCCCATGCAAATATATGCATGTAATCTTGTAATAATTTTGTATAAGCGACTACCTCGTCTAGGGAGCATGTTTCCCCTAGCGAGATTTATTTAATTTTGCCTGGTTTTCTTGAGATATTCACCTTAATGGTTGGCGAAATATTCGACATACTCCCTTATTCAAACGCATAAGGGCTCTGGGATAGGGTTTTTGAACCAACCTACCTTCCCAAATGGAAGGAAGTATTTGGATTCAATGGCGTATATATCCTGGGTTTTTGGGTTGCTACGCACAAACGTTATTTCTAGAAGAAAAAACAAGCGGTGATGCATTGAATCCCATGGACAATCTGGTTCCGTCATGGCCTCTATAATTCTTCATCATAATGAAACAAGATGTCTAAGGGAGAACTGGTTTGTGGGAGGTTGTGAGGAATTGGTTCGAGCCTAACAGTGTTGGTTGACAGACATGAATATGATTCGGTGGTTGATGTCGTGGAACCAGACGAGGTTGACAGGGTGCAGATGAGTTGGGTTTGCACCGTCGAAGGTACTACTACCATTGTGGTAGTTACAGCAGTCGCGACACCAAAAAAAGATGAGCAGACAACACGAGTAATGGTTCCCATGCATGATGAGATGAATCGTATATGGTGTCGTGTGTAGTCAGCGTTATATGGTGGAAGAATCTCCATTATGGTTGTTTGTTTGAGAGAAAATTTGTGCTCTTTTGGCGGTGTACTAAGGATACGCGCACCTTCCTTTACTTAGAAGTTGTGTTGAATGCAGAGGTGCCGAAATATTTTCATCATGGGGCACATCTCTGTTTCATGGTAATGGCTCATGCAAATGGTGCATGGAGTAAAGGTACCTAACGAGTAGACGGTGTGACAACCAACACTACTCTCCACACCTGATGTGGATGCTCGGGTATGGTTGTGCATTGGTGCATTTTTGCGCCACTGCAACCTACAAGTCTTCAGTCTTGGGTAGTGTGGCTCGTTTGGGGAGTCCTGACTCAATGCTACTCTTGTCGGTCGCAACCTTGGTAGGTATTCACAATTCATAGTGTGGTGAAATTGCGAGCATATCCTGCAATAGCAACGTGTGATATTCTCTTGATTAGAGAGATGGATATGCGGTATGGTTGTGACCATGCGAAGACTGTCGGTGAGTTTCTTCAGTTCCTGACATTGATTGACCATGTGGTCCTTTCTATCGCATAGAACACTACTTGTTCTTAGCTGGTTTTGTACCCAACAAAGACGATTGGTCGCCTTAGCTTTCCTATGGTTTTGGTGACGATGGGGGAAAGGCCTCATTGCACCTGGCTGCCTAGGTTCGAAACTAGTTACATCCGGATATTTGGTAACCAATGAACGTATGACGTCAAACATAGGTTAAAATTGGCGGATGTAAGTACAATGTCGAGCATGACGGTTGTCTTGGCAAATAAGACAAGACTATTTCTCTTTGGTTTTCCACTTCCTTTGGACTACCTAAGTAATTGGGTACCATTTACGAAATGATCGTAAATCTGGGCATTAAGCGATCAAATGATTGGGTGCGTCGCACAATGTGCAGGTTGGGATTAGTCGTGGAGGGTGGTCGGGGGCAATAATCTGCCCCCTTGTTGGACGTTTTTCTTTCGATATGAAGAGGATGGACAAGGTTGCTCATTCTCTTGGGTTGTCGAACTTGCCACTGAGTCTGAATCTGATATGTCTTTTGCAACGCGACAAGTTATGGCCTGGCATAAACAATTTAACGTTGAACGAAAGCAGGGGATGCAGGGACAACAACAAATCGGGTGGTTATCTGAACAGACACGGCACGAATATTGGACTTCTCGTAGGTCGTTGTAGTACACCAGGTTAATCGGGTACCATATTTGAAATAACTCTAGAGCTGCACAATCAGCGATGAAGTGATCTCATTTATCGCAGAGTGCACAAAGTTGCATTGGAGCTTGAGGATGATTACGAGGAAGAGGTGGTCGTTCAGGTGATCGTCTCTCCTCTGACAAATACAATATGGTCCTTGTTGCTTTCGTCCTTTGAGATGTAGTGCTATTTGTGGATTCCGTGTCTGAGTCGACTAATTCGGGGTTTTCAGCGACGAAGCATCGTATGAAATCCAGAATCAATAGATATGGGGACAACAACGCACATGATGGTTGCCTTGAAAAAATATGACACATATGTCGTCTATGCCGAACTAAGTTGCTTTGGGCAACTTGCGGGATTTGATACCAATGGTTAAACGCCCTTAACTCGAGGCACTGTGTGATTAATTGATCAGGCTCGTCACATAGCGTGTGAACTAGGACATGCGGTATGGCCTCTGTTTCCCATATCTTGGCCGTTGGGGTGACTGTATACGAGCAAGATTTAGGCTCCTCTCGTACGTACAGTTGTCCATTTTCATGGGTGGTGCTGAGGGGTCTTCCTAGTAAGATTCTTCTAGGGCTTGCAAGGCATCCCTATATCGCGGCATCTCTGGGAAGTTTTGGGTATAATGCCCATAATGGTCACATATGGCGCACACATGATTGGTGTGTAATGATTTCCTTTGGTTGTTCGAGGCTTGTTCCTTTTTATGGGAATTCAAGGTCGCGACATTTCTTTCGGTGCATAGAAGGGGTTTCAATTCTTCTAACTATGTGTAAATATTAGTAGGATGACCTACAATATCACACAATGCGCAAGGTTGCAATGCCCTAGGCAACTTGGGGGTTTCGACTTTTTTCCCTTTTTTGTTATTCTTTTGGGTTTTGTCAGCTAGCGTTACTACAGGTGTTTCTTTAACTGTTATGACCTCTTGAGGGGCAATACGATTTATTCCTGTAGAGGTGATGCCTGGACTTCCCAGCATGGCTGAGGGGACTAAATACCACATGGGTATTACAAAAGCCACATTCGGCAATGTCATAGTTGCCATGACTTGTTTTGATATAAAGCCAGGTGGGGGATACAAAAATGGAGTTTGCAAAATGGCGTAAGGTAGGAATGTCGTGCCAGTGGCTTCAGCATCCGTATCGTTGGTTTCTACGTCTAGGATAGTTTTGATGTTTGATGAGAGCATCATGCACACCGATGCCCCCATGCTTTCCAAGACTCCCTCTGGTATATTAGGGGGATCTCCTAGGAATGACCCTAGGATGGATGATGGTTTGAATTGGCCTGGGCCGAATTCTGTATTCCTTGTGAGTGGTTTTGTGGTTGTCTCTACGTATGGTAGCACGACATCGAGAGCGGTCATGGGTTTCTTGTCATAGTATGTGAGTTGGTCGATGGTGATGTTCTGATCATCGTGGGGAAACATCATTACCCTAAAGACAGAGGATGTGACTGCAATCATGGTGTACATATAACTTCACCCGAGGAGTATATCGTAGTCTAGTTATGCATCTAAGACTTCAATGTCTATAAGGATTGTCTTTCCAACCAGGTTTACTAGGAAATTTCGATATAGACCGAAGAGAGCTGACAGGCGACCATCATAGGCTCTAAGCATGATGTCAGATGGTTTTAATTCAGGTGATCCTAAATTTTTCCAAACTGATTTGGACATGATACATGTGGATGCTCCTTCATCGACGATGCATCCATGTATGGTGATGTTCTGAATAGAAACTGGTATTTGGAAAGCGACTAGAGAAGGAAGTCTCGGGCTTGCCTTGTCTAAGTAGAAAACCATTAGCCGTGAATCGGAAGGATCGATTGCGCCTAATGCGGAAAGTAAGGCTTTCTGTTGTCTTAGGCATGATTGCAGAGCTTCCAAATCTGACATAGAAGCTGGTGATTGAGTTAAATCATACACTATGCTATAGCTATGAGCGGCTTTAGAGTGATGTCATGCACGCCTAGTTGGTCCCTTGACCGTTTTTGCAAGGGGCTCTATAGGTACTTTGGAGATAGTTAACAGTGCGGTAGGTGCACTCGTACTTGTACCTGATGGGTTGGTGCCCGGAGGTGTATCGTACTTCCTATTACTTGTTTGGAAGAAAAATCCTTCGCTAGCCATGTAGATCTTGTGACTGCCTCCTCCGATATCGGTTTGGGGTGATTGTTGTTACTGGGTGTTAACCACTCCTTAGTGGGGGAAAGGTTCCTGCATTATAGCAGGTTGTTGAGTAGGTCCCCCTTGTCCTCGGTTACCTTGAAATTTTTTCAATTCAGGGAGTTCGGGACAGTGGTGACTGTAATGGCCATATTCACCACATATGGAACAAGAATGATTTGTCCTTAGACTGGATCTCTTGTTTTTCCCTTGGGAGTTACTATTTGGATCTTGTTTTTTATTTCAGTTGGGGTTGCCCCCAGACTGAGATCGCATGGGGCATTGTTGATTACTACCCCCCTGTCCAAAGCCTCCCTTTTTCTTATTCCTATGATTCTATTTTACAACGTTTGGATGATTATTGTTGTTCTCCTGGTCGTAAGATTGTCGTTGTTGAGCCTCAGATGGTTGCGCTAGGTTCAACGGTGTGTTGTTTTGCGTTGGTTGTGGATTTTGTGTGGGGAAAAGGGGATATAGATGTTGATATTTTGTGTATTTGGGGTAGCATCAGTTGTGCTCTAGGTCCCAAATTTTGAGTAAGGACTAGAGTTCACCTAATCTACAAGGCCCAGAAATGGATTTGGGAAATTTCATCTTGTTTAGGAGATATTAAATTAATTAATTATTTTAATGTATTTCCTAAGTTAAAACTTAGGAAAATAAAATAATTAAAGTGAATTTAATTAAACATGTGATGAAATTGTCTTAAGTCACACAGATCAAGCTTTCTTTTAATCTTAACCATTGATTCAAGATTTGATCATGGCCATTGATTTGTCAACAAGAAAAGTGTAAAGGGAAGGCTTGGGGTCATTTGTAAAGGCACACAGAGGCAAAGCACTGAAGCTAAGCTAAGATTCTAGGGCAAGGTTTGCTAAGAATACTTAGAAGTGTTTCAACTGCAGAGAGGGGAATTTAGACCAAGGGGATGATCTGATCCCAGGGTCTAGAATACACAAGGGGCAGAGAAGAGATCAGCTCAAGGACAGCGCAAAGGAAGGCAACAGCAGCAACAACAGCAAGGATAGCGTAATTTTCAGGAAACCCTTCAAGGGTTACAGAGACCCTTAGGGGCAGCGTAGTGACTGCGTCACCCATTCTTGGGTAACGCAGTCCCTTCCGGAGCAGCACTGAGGGTTTGGAGGCCATCCAAGGCTGACGCAGAGACCTTCAGGGGCTTAAGAGGTTGACGCAAAGCCTTTCAGGGGCAGCGTTGGGGTTTCTAGCCCTAGATTTGGTTGAGTTATGTAAATCTCGTTTGAGGGTGTGGATCAGTCATTATTTTGGCCCTAGATCAGCCAATGAGTTGTAGATCTAGAGTTTTCTTTGTCAGGTTTTCCAAATCTGGAACCCATAGTTGTGTATTCAGAAATATTCTTAATAATAGAACCCTCCAACAGCCAGAGACCAGTTTTTCCACATTGGGTTTTCCCGGGGACTATTTGTCCAGAAATAACCGTCACTTTGTCAATGTGTGCATGTGTTTATTCTAGATCTGAATTGGTAGAGATATGTTATGTGTTTTGCTTCGATTTTAACTTGAATTTATTCAGTTAATAACTTGTATAAGTAGGAGGAGCATAATCAGGTTAACAGCAATAATTTCTACATAAGTGTTAAGATTCAGAAATTTCTACATAGATCAGCTTCAAAAATTGGGAATAGATCAGCTTCTCAGAGAGTTTATTTCCAAAGGAAACTCGCAGTTTGATCAGAGGATCAAAGAAGAAGCTGAATCATAGTTAATTTGGTAGATTTCCAAGGAGGGAAATCAAGTGTCAGAGGGAGCAGAGGGTGCCTAGTTCGTAAAGGACCCTAGATCCAGATCTCTAGTATAGAGAGGAGGAGCTCCGACACATTCTGAGCAGATGGCTCCTCATGGACTGCTTGATCAGGATAGGCTAGAGGGCCTCTCAAACTTTTCGGTGTGGAAAGCAAGGATCCTGATTGTCCTTGATGCATACAATCTAAGAGACCAAGTAGAGCAGACTCTGGCCACACTAACAGATGCGGATCTCCTACAGAAGCATAGGGAAGTTGTTGGGCATGCCAAGCGGCTGATAATGGACAGTATGAAGGACCATATTGTACCACACATAGTTGAGAAGAAGACAGCTAATGAGATGTGGAAGGCCTTGACTTTCCTGTATGAGGGAAAATCAGTCCAAAGGAAAATGTTGTTGGAGACCCAAATGAGGTCATTCATGATGACTAAGGGAGAAGACATGGAACACTTCATCTTCAGACTACAGGGAATCAGGGATCAACTGACTGCAACGGGTACAACTGTAGATGATGGAGTGATAGTGAAGACTACCCTCAATGCAGTCACGGATGAGTGGGAAACCTTTGTCCAAAGTATCTTGGGCAAAGCGGACCTCCCAGATTGGGACAGCTTGTGGTCAATCCTGCGGCAAGAAGAACTACGCAAATTCACCAAGAGGCAGCACAACCCTGTGTTTAACAAAGTAAAGAAGGAAGAGGAGGAAGATGCAGCCTTGGCATCAAAGAAGCAGTCAAAGAAGAAGAAGGATCTTTCAAAGATCAAGTGCTTCCAGTGTGGCGAAATGGGACATTTTGCCAGCCATTGTCCAAAGAAGAAAAGGGACAAGGAAGCATCATCTTCCAAGGCAGCTGTGGTAGATGATGGGTCAGGAGATGATGCAACCATGAGTGCTCATGAACCACTGAGGTGGGGCGACATGGACATGTAGAGGAGCTACATGGAGGAATCCCGTAGCTCATCTCTTGGATCACAAGCGAGCTACGGCAGCCTTAAGACAGTAGCGGGACAAGTGGAGTAGTGGGTGCATAGATCACAGATGAGGCAGAAGCAAAGGCAGAACTGAAGGCTGGGAGGAGCAGTGGGTGCATAGATCACAGATGAGGCAGAAGCAGAGGCAGATTTGAATGCTGGGAGGAGCAGTGCAGAGCAAAGCAGCAGCAGCGTAGAAGCAGTAGCAGCGCAGAGGCTGATGTGACTTCAGCAGCACAAAGCATTGCTGCTTACGCAGTGCAGAGCTGCAGCAACGCAGAGAGCTTCAGAGGGACAGCGCAGTGCAGAGCTGCAGCAACGCAGAGAGCTTCAGAGGGACAGCGCAGTGCAGCAGCAGCGTGATAGATTTCAACACAAGGAACTGATGTGACTTTAGTAGTGCAGAGGGACTCTGATTACGCAAGCAGAGCTGTAGTTGTGCATCGTCCTTTAGATGCCAACACAGATCTGTAGCCTATGGAGCTTCAGTGATGAGGATGTGGCCCATCTGACTTGCCTATCAAAGATTGGGCAGGTGATTCAGTTGTTTCTCTCAACAACTGAAGTTGCAATGCAGCAGATCAGCAGTGGCAGTGCTATGAGCAGCATAGATGCAACATATTGAGAGGGAGATGCAGTACAGTGGTTGCAATGGTAGTGGAAGAGTCATGGGCAGCAGTACAGAATGGCAGCAGTAGTGCAGAGTTGAGTGGCAGCAGGCCAAGCATCAGCGGCATAGAACCAGTGCCCAAAATCATGTAATGCATAAGTGTGATGTATTGCTAGAGCACACCCTTGATGCTAAGAGGGAGTGTTGATATTTTGTGTATTTGGGGTGGCATCAGTTGTGCTCTAGGTCCCAAATTTTGAGGAAAGACTAGAGTTCACCTTATCTACAAGACCCATAAATGGATTTAGGAAATTTCATTTGGTTTAAGAAATATTAAATTAATTAATTATTTTAATGTATTTCCTAAGTTAAAACATAGGAAAATAAAATAATTAAAGTGAATTTAATAAAACATGTGATGAAATTGTCTTAAGTCACACAAATCAAGCTTTCTTTTGATCTTAGCCATTGATTCAAGATTTGATCATGGTCATTGATTTTTCAACGAGAAAATTATAAAGGAAAGGCTTCGAGTCATTTGTAAAGACACACAGGGGTCATTTGTAAATAAACATAGAGGCAGAGCACTGAAGCGAAGCTGATATTCTAGGGCAGGGTTTGCCAAGAATACTCATAAGTGTTTCAGCTACAGAGAGGGGAATTTAGACCAAGGGGACGATCTGATCCCAGGGTCTAGAATACACAAGAGGTAGAGAAGAGATCAGCTCAAGGACAGCGCAGAGGAAGGCAACCGCAGCAAGGACAGCGTAATTTTCAGGAAACCCTTCAGGAGTTATGCAGAGACCCTTAGGGGTAGTGTACTGACTGCGTCACCCATTCTGGGGTAACGCAGTCCCTTCCAGAGTAGCACTGAGGGTTTGGAGGCCATCCAAGGCTGACGTAGAGGCCTTCAGGGGCTTAAGAGGTTGACGCAAAGCCTTTCAAGGGCAGTGCTGGTGTTTCTAGGCCTAGATTTGGCTGAGTTCTGTAAATCTCGTTTGAGGGTGTGGATCAGTCATTATTTTGGCCCAAGATCATCCAGTCAGTTATAGATCTAGAGTTGTCTCTGTCGGATTTTCCAGATCTGGAACCCAAAGTTGTGTATTCAAAAATATTCTTAATAATAGAACCCTCTAGAAACCAGAGACCGGTTTTCCCACATTGGTTTTTTCCGAGGACTATTTATCCAGAAATAACTGTCACTTTGTCAATGTTTTCATGTGCTTATTCTAGATCTGAATTGGTAGAGATCTGTTATGTGTTTTGCTTCAATTTTAACTTGAATTTATTCAGTTAATAACTTGTATAAGTAGGAGGAGCATAACCGGGTTAACAGTAATAATTTATGCATAAGTGTTAAGATTCAAAAATTTCTACAATAGGTTCCCCTGTCCCTGATTAGGGTAAGATTGTTAAGGAGGCTCTCTTGTACCAACGTTCCTAGATGAGTATTAGTTCCCCTGTGAGGGAGGGTATGAGCCTCCCTACTATTGATGGTATGGTATTACCTTATTCATCATATTCTGCACAGGTGTGGACTGACTTTGATGGTAGCCAGGTTGTGATACGTTCTGAATAGAATCCTAGGAGTATCATGGGTACTGATTACTGTTGCTTAAGTGACCTTGGTGTAGAAATTACACCAATGGATTCAATTTGATCATGAAATGTACTAGAACAAGATATTGAATCCTTCTACAATATTTGTGGAATATAAATCACAATCGCTCAATCACATGCAAGTAAGAGAAAGAAGTAAATCAATCGCACAACACAATATTTTCCTAGGAAAAGCAACTGTTCAAAACCCCTCTATCTTTATTGTATAATCAATTAAGGAATCATGAAACAATACAATGCATGTGTGCTCACAAGAACCTCATACACTCTACCAATTGTCTCACACTAATCTAGGCAAAATTGAACCAATACATAGTGAATTTCCTACCCACCTTCAGCCTGCCTTGCTCATGCAATCCCTAGGCAAAATAATTCCTATTCAATAGGATTTTCAACCTTCCTTGATTGCGCAATCCATCATAGGCTTCCTGTGGCTTTATAATTGCGCTCGGGAAATTGGCTTATAATACAACGGATAGTTTACTTGCCTTTAACCTTTGTCTCAACTAGGTCGTCATTAAAATTGACATGCATGCAGCTATTAATAGTGAATCATCAGTTACTTGTTAGATAACTACTTGTGAATTAAATCTATTTTAATTCACTTGATCTTCCACTAGCTCATTAATTAGTTAAAACTAGTTACACTGATTTTAACTCAATTAATTTGAGCTAAATGATTGGACTTACACCACACTAGTGCTACAACTGCAACTGGACCTTGTAAATAATAGAATCGTTCTAAATGCCTAAGGATTTGACCCTCAACTCGAAATTCTTGAGCTAACTAAGTCTATCACACTTAGTTAACTATTACAAGTTGTTATGAGATACGATTACAAATTTATTTTCCAATTTATTTAAAAAATGGACGCCCACATTAGCACTAATGTGTCACTGAATTCCTCACTCATGTGTGACCTGGAATCCCACACTAGTATGTGGTGCATTTTTTTATTGAATTTCAACACTCCCTCTCAACAAGAAAGGGATTATCTGTTACCCCGATCTTGCCTCTCTGGTATTCGAATTTGCTCTTCGCAAGCGCCTTTGTCAAGATATCTACATCCTGATCCTCCATGGGAATGTACTACAACAACATAATGCGCCTTTGAACACAATCGCTGAAATGGTGGTACTGGGTGTCAATATGCTTGGACCTGTCATGGAATATCGGATTAACCGAGACTTTTATGCATTCTCGACTGTAATTTAAGAGGTCCAATAATGTATGGATATTGGCTCTTCTGAGGGAGTTATAGGTTTTGGGGGTAACTCTAATTGGTCAATGAAAATATGTTGGTTATCACTATGTATCACCATCGGATCCATCTAATGGCCAAACAAACCAACAAGTTTCTTCCTCATCCATATGGCCATACATGCAACCTGACTAGTTGCCATGTACTCTGCCTTGGCTGAACTGAGTGCTACTGATCTCTGCTTTCTGCTATACCAAGAAATTGTTGTTAATCCTATGTTGAAGATGCCCCCTGATGTGCTCTTCCTGTCTGATGGACTACTTGCCCAATCTACATCAGTGAAGCCTTGAAGCTTCACTCCCTCTGTTCGTATGTACCGTAATCCATACTCTGTAGTGCCCCTGAGATATCTCAACACATGCTTCCCCGCCTTCCAAAAGAGCTTGGTAGGCTTAACCATAGCTTCACTAAGCTGGTTAACTACGTAGCATATGCCTGGTTGTGTGTACACCAAATACATAAGTGAACCCACAAGCTGCCTGTAAACAGTAGCATCCACTACCTGACCTGAAGTAGCATCCTCCTTCCTCCAATTTCCTGCAAGAGGAGTCTCCATGGGTTTGCTTCCCTCCATGTGGAACTTCCTCGGAATCTCCTTGGCATACTTTCCCTGAGCTACAAATAGCTCCCCATCTCTTTGCCATATTTCCAAGCCAAGGAAATAATGCAAGAGCCCCATGTCCTCCATCTCAAACTCTCTTACAAGATCCTCTTTGCAAGAAGTTATGAGCTGCTCATCACCTGTCAGTATAAGATCATCAACATAAAGTAAAATAATGAAAAGCTTACCATCAACCACAATATGATATAGGTTCGCATCCGCTTTACTCTTTGTGAAGCCCAACCCAGTGAAATAGCTATCAATCCTGGTGTATCAAGCACGAGGTGCTTACTTCAGCCCATACATTGCTCTCTTGAGTCTGCACACATGTGACTCCCTGTCAAAGGTCTCAAAACCCTTTGGCTACTCAATGTACACTTTTTCCTCAATAACTCCATTGAGAAAGGTTGTCTTTACATCCATCTGATGTATCTACCACCCCATCTGCGCTAAAGTGCAAGGATGGATTTAATCGATGAGTACCTTACAACCGGTGCAAAATTCTCCTCATAGTCAATCCCCTCTACCTATGAGAATCCTCTGGCCACAAATCTTGCCTTGTATTTCTCCACACTCCCATCTGCTGCTTGCTTCACCTTGTAGATCCACCTGGATCCAACCACTGACTTCCCCACTGGTTTTGGGACCACTTCCAATGCACTGTTTCTGATAATGGAGTCATACTCCTCAACCATGGCATCAACCCATGTTGGCTATTGCATTGCTGCCTCAAAAGAGGATGGTTCTGCCATAATACACTCGCTCATAAGAGCCATGTATCCAATATACCTGTCTGGGGACCTACTCTGTCTGCGTTGTGATGTAGATGCACCTACATGCTCTGTCGCATCTAGCATCAATCTGGCAGCCTCTCTGGTGAGCTTCCTACCATTTCTGGTGGATGGCTCTGCATGAGTGGTTTCTGCCACTCCATAATCCTCTTCTTGTGGCTACTCCACATCCTAAGGTTCATCCTTTAGAACTAAGAGTTCCTCGTCTGCATGCAAGTCAAGCTCCCTCTCAAGGGACAATCGCATGGCTTTCTCCTCATCAAATTTAACATCTCTCCTGACAATTGTCATCCTGTTAGCCGGCAAATACACCCAATAGTTGTGGGGTATTATATCCCACAAATATCCCAACCTCTATTGTTGGTTCTAGCTTCTTCCTGACATCTTTGGTCTCATGGAAATAGACAGATGAGCCAAAAATTTTAAAATATGAAACATCTGGTTTCTTAACTAAAAAAAGCCTCCTCTGGTGTACTCATGCCAAGTATTCGATGAGGACTACGGTTCTGCACAAATACCGTTGTGTTGCATGCATCTTGCCCACAGATGCAACAGTAGGCCCTGATCATGTTTCATAGCTCGTGTTGCTCCTACAATTGTTCTGTTCTTTCTTTCTGCAAGCCCATTCTGTTGTGGGTTATGAGGTATAATCAATTCTCTCTTAATTCCTTCTTTGGCACAAAAGCTCTTGAATTCATTAGAGATATACTCACCACCATTGTCGCTCCTTAGAGCATTCACCTTCTTTCCTGTATATTTCTCTACTATTGATTTTAACTCACAAAACTTGGAGAACGTCTGATCTTTCTTCTGCAGGAAGAAGATCCAACACTTTCTAGAAAAATCATCAACAAAAATCACATAATACATGTGTTTTGTTGTGGAAGGTGTAGAAAATAGTCCACACACGTTTGAGTGAACTCTCTCAAGGATTGTCATTGCTCAGTTCTCCTTCTCATGAAAAGCGGCTTTAGTATACTTCCCCACGGTACATCCCTTGCATGTGTCTATCTGCGCAAGAGTATCTTTTGGAAGACATGTAGAAATCTGCTACATGATCCTCAAAGCATTGTGGTGTAAATGGCCCAATCTCCTGTGCCATAACTCACATGTATCCCGGCTCACTACCTTCCATGCTTTATTGCTCAATGATGTGCAGTCATCTACATCAAGTTTGTGGAGGTTCTTCACACGAACCCCAATCTTCTTTACCTGTCATGTGACTTTGTGATGAAGGAACACCTTTCCTTCATTGAAAACCACATCATAACCAAGATCCTCCAACATAGCAACTGAAACTAAATTCTTTCCCAAGCATGGTACATGCATGACATATTTTAATATAAAAGGTTTACCTGACTGTCTCTAGAAAGTAACTATACCAATCTCAGTAGCGCTATACCTCCCATCATCACCTATCTCGATGTGCATCTGAAGATCCTTCTCCTCCAAGATCTTAAGAGTTCATTGTTTCTCGTCATGTAGAAAGATGCTCCACTATCCAAGTACCACATAGATCCCATCACAGTTGACACCATGCATGCGATGAGAGAGAAGTCCAACTCAAATTGTGAGGCCAAAGTTTCACCCGCTGCAGCTCCTGGAGCCTTATTGTTGTTCTTCTTCTTTTGTGGACAATTTGTGGCATAGTGTCCATGATCATGACAGTGAAAACATTTCACCTTTGACATGTCACGCTTCTTGCCTTATTTGCCAGTCTCGGATTTGGAATAGGGCTTCTTCCCCTTCCCCTTCTTTGCCTTACCAGCCAAGGCACAATTTTCCTCATCATCAATCTTGGATGAGGATCCATCCCTGGTATTCCGCCGAAACTCTTCTTGTACCAAATGTAACCATAGTCGCTACCAATCTGGTAACTTCTCCCTCCCATTCACATAGTCCTGGTAACTATGCCAGCTCTTGGGAAGGCCTAGAAGTGCTAGGCTCACCAAGCCATCATCAGCTACAGTAATCCCAACACTTCCAAGCTCATTTCGACATTAAGTGAACTTGGTAAAGTATTTCTGGATTGTGTCGCCCTTCTCCATTTTGATTTTCCTGAGCTTGTCCTTGAGTGCCAATTTTTTGTGGTCACTACTACATTGAAATATATCTATCAAGGCCTTCCTCATAGCATATGGAGTTGTCTTTCCATGGAGACTCAAGACAATATGATCTTGAACTCCCTCTAACAAGATCCTCCTCGCCTTTGCTACCTTCTTCTGCCATGCATCAAGAAGTCAAACATCTCCTGTTGCGGGCTTGGGAATATCATTATCTATGAATTCCTTCAACCCATTATCTTCCAACACTGCCTCCATCTTGTCCTTCCATGCATTATAATTCGAACTACCCTCGAGTGCATATTCGACTCTCAAGCCATTGAAAGATATCTTGATCTTCTTCTAGCTCCAAAAAAAGTATCTGCAAATTTGAATATTGTTCAACACAAACTCAATTTCTTCTCCACTATTGTGATTCTTGGCACTCTGATACCATGTAGAAAGTACACCAATG
This sequence comes from Pinus albicaulis, assembly GCA_034641835.2. Classification (NCBI taxonomy): domain Eukaryota; kingdom Viridiplantae; phylum Streptophyta; class Pinopsida; order Pinales; family Pinaceae; genus Pinus; species Pinus albicaulis. The sequence goes on from CM076576.1 coordinate 115,889,702, forward strand.
GATTCAATCCGATCATACAATGTACTAAAACAAGATATTGAATCCTTCTACAATATTTTCCGAATATAAATCATGATTTCTCAATCACATGCAAGTAAGAGAAATAAGTAAATCAATCGCACAACACAAGATTTTCCTGGGGAAAGCCACTGCTCAAAACCCCTCCATCTTTGTTGTATAATCAACCAAGGAATCATGAAACAATACAATGCATGTGTGCTCATAAGAACCTCATACACTATCAATTGTCTCAAACTGATCTAGGCAAAATTGGACCAATATATAGCCAATTTCCTGCCCACCTTCAGCCAACCTTTCTCACACAATCCCTAAGCAAAATAATTCCTATTAAATAGGAATTCCAACCTTCCTTGACTAAGCAAACCATCATGGGCTTTCTGTGGCTTTATAATTGCGCTCAGGCAATTCGCTAATACTACAACTGATAGTTTACTTGCCTTTAACCTTTGTCTCAACTGGGTCGTCATCAGAATTGGCATGCATGCAGCTATTAATAGTGAATCATTAGTTACTTGGTAGATCACTACTTGTGAATTAAATCTATTTTAATTCACTTAATCTTCCACTAGCTCATCAATCAGTTAGAATTAGTTAAATTGATTTTAACTCAATTAATTCAAGTAAACCGATTGCACTCACACCACACTAGTGTTACAACTACAATTACACTCTGTAAATAATAGAATCACTAAACTCAAAATTCTTAAGCTAAGTCTATCACACTTAGTTAACTATTATAAGTTGTTATGAGATAACATTACAATTTATTTTCCAATTTATTTAAAAATTGAACGCCCACATTAGCACTAATGTCACTGAATTCCTCATTCGTGTGACCTGGAATCCCACACTAGTATGTGGCGCATTTTCTTGTTCAATTTCAACACTTGGGTCAAGGACCCGATCAAATTGTCTGCAGTATTCGACATGCCTGGTAACTCTCTATAAGTTCGCAGGCGCGGGGCATTTGTCAAGACATTGTAAATATATCATGACTGGATGTAAATGAGTTCAAGTTGTTGGGCCTTGCTAAGGGCATCCTCCTCGGAGGTGGGTTTCCACATTGCCACGTCTTTTGGAATCTCAGCTATGAGACTTTTCAAAAATAAGTCCAACAACACTCTATCATCGAGTTTGGCTTTACACAAACTACGGCGTCGTCACCATTCGTGGAGATGGTATGATATATGGACAACTGGTGTTTGCCTAAAATGTGTTAGCAGTTCCATTCCTGAATCATGATGAATAGGGAGTTGAAAATAGGTGAGGAACACGGTAGCGAAGGCGCTAAAAGTTTGATGAGAAGCAAAAGGTTGTTCAACATACCATTTCATCGCAGGCCCTGTTAGGGTGTGTTGAAAAAGTCTTAGTCTAATGGTATCATGATATGATTTACTGGACAAACACCACAGGTGGAAAGTCTTGGGTCTTCTGCTTGCTTCCCTTCGAATTTCGGTATATCCGAAGGGAGCTTCGTGGAGATGGGAGGCCAGTTAAGGCCATGAGCAATGGGGTCATTAGTTAGCTTTGTTAGATCTGGAAGATTAACTGATGCTAAGAAGGGTAATTATTGCCATTGTACACTGTAGAAAAACAAGTATCTGAATGTGATGGTTTAGGGGAGGTGCATGGGGAATATTACCCTGTGGCGTGCCCTTACGGATTTTTTGTTGATTCCCCGAAGGGGTAGCGCGCCTCTGCCCTCTAGGGGTTGTAGGAGGGGTTAAGTGTGGTGACCCTGCTGGGGTTTCCACTAGTGTGGTGTTGGGTGACCCTTGGGGGTTTCCAATCACAGATGCCCTGATAAAGGATGAACCGATAATTGTGGCATCCTGTTGTCTTCGACGCCTAAATGGTGGGAGACCTGGCACTCCTCCCTCTAATGGGGGGAGGTCCAAGAAATGCCTAGATCGACAGGGTCCCATTGGGTCCATTATGTTGTCGACTAGCTTAATCTTGAAGATATTTTTGGTTTGTTGGAGGAAGGACGTATTTTTTCCTTTAATTTAACGTTATGCGATCAATCAAGCAAAAAATGTGGTTTTGTTTGTTTTGTGTATGATACAAAAAAGCCTATATAGACCTACTCGTCCTTACACTCTCAACGTAATTGGGTCTTGCGAAGATCTTTTCTGATGGGTACTGGGCTAACATCCCAAAAGAACTGGCGACGCCTTCCAGTGGCCAAAGAATCATCCAAGGTAATGGTATGAAGATCAAGTGTTGCCTACACCATCACTTATAGGGAAGAATGCCTTAGTTTTGGCCACCAAAGTATCGTCGTCCCACATGAGCATTCGAGTCTTGAGCTTCTTGGAAATCAACTACCAGTACCGAGCACCAGATGGGTCAAGTAGCCCCAAAAAGTACCACATGCACTGGGCCTAAGCTTAAACCCCTCTAAAACAGGTCTTTGGTAACGTTCAAGTATTCGTTCTGTGGGTGGATAAACATATTTGAAGCTCCCTAAAAAGTCAACATCTATGTTTCAAAATGTATTATGACCACAATGGCTTATTGGATGCCTACCCCCGATGGTCCCAACTTGAACTATAACTTCTTTTGTGGCCCTTGTGGGGAGAATTTAGTGAGCTCGGTTAATAATTATTTTTAGAGAGTCTCAACTTTTCTTAGGGTGTGCTTTGGTGAAATAACTGTAAGAAGAGGATAAAGGTCCCAACACATTGGGTGTCTTTTGGTCCAATGCTTACCAATTCTTCGTGTATGCTTTGGAGTGTACAATCACAAGTGTTATGAGATATGGATATGCGTTGATCCTTTACAATCATTTTCTAATTACCCTATGTGAGATTGTTTATTGCAAAAAAATAAAATTGATGTGCGGATTATGTTCCGCTTACACCTTTCCTAATTAGATTATGTTTGCACTATAGGGAGATGGAAAAATGTCTTAGGAAAGTGTTCATGTGCATACCCAGGCTCGCCGTGAGGTGCAAGGGTAGCAGAGATTACTTGCCTTCTTCTTGACAATTTGGTCCTAGTCCCAATTCCTAATGCAAAATTGAACTAATCTAATGCAGAATTTGAAAAAACTTGAATTAGATAAAGATATGTGGATATATGGGCCACTTACTTTTATGCTAATTATACTATGTGTTTTGTATATTTTATCAGCAAATCTTTTGTTCGGACAACATATGTGGATTCAAGGCCGCTTACTTTTTCCTACTTAAACCATGTATGATTTACAAAAATAAAAAACTAAAATTAAAACTACTTAGTTGCTAAGCTAAATTCTAGCATGTAAGAGTCTTAGTCATGAAATACAAGAACACAGTGATGGAAAAAAAATTATGGGTCGCCAAGCACTTTACAACTGAAAAAATGGCAAAAATCAAGAAAAAATTAGCTTGTTGGCCTACCGCGCAGGTTATCTTCCCACAAGCGCAGAGCACGCATCTGCAGAGCAGAATACGCGTGGTCGAGCAGAATGCAAAAAATTCCTCCTCTTTTGGGCAAAACTTTTCACTGAGTGTGACTGGAGATGCTGAGAGGATGTAGGGGTGATTTGCAGCAAACTGAGTAGGAATAAGGACCTGCATCAACAACCATTAACTCAAAAGAAACAATCCAGTGGAGTCGTCATACCTGTGGTAGTCTATTCGACGCATGGGCGTACGAAATACACTTTGCTTAGTAGGCAGACTGCTTACCTACATAAGAGCCACAGGCCAAAATGGTTTGTTAAACGTTAGTGGAACAAGTTCAACATGTAATAAGCTAGATTAGAGGGGAAACATAGCATACTACATAAACAATAAAACAAAAACAAAACAACATGCACAAGATACACGCTCGAAAGAGAAAACACACTAATAACTCAAAAATGGAGAGCTTCTCCCTTTATTAGGTGTAGGTGGTGATAGAAGATAGAATGCTAAATCTCCTGCAGTGGATCCTTTGAGCTATGGAGCTCAAATATCCAAGACAAGGAGGTCTCTTTCCCTCAAGTTTTTCTGCAAGCCTCAGGCTTCCCTCTCAAAGGATGGTAGATCCACGAACATGTGGTGAACTCATCCCTCTTGGACTGAGATGTTGGGATGGCCTTGATTGAATGTAACCCTCAACAAGTCTCTAAATATGGCATTAAAGGTTGACTGCCAAACTCTGGTCCAAGGCTTAGCTTTTCTCACAAATTAACCGTTGCAATCTCGTGAAACTTGGTGAACCTCTAAAGGAGCAAAAGTTTGTCAAGGTGGAAGTGTAAAACCATCCCTCAAAGAAATTTGTATGATGCCCTAGCAAGGACGTCTAGGTGAGAAACCGAAATTTTTGGAAGGAAAAAAAGAAAAGAGGAAAGAGGAGTTGACCACCAAATTTGCTCGGATCAATGTCTGGTTCTTGGACCATGGATTCTATGTGATTTCAAAATCTGGCCAAAATCGTCTTCAAGGAGGCTAGAAAATGATGCCCTAGCAAGCACTCTCTAACATTTACCCAGCGAAGATTTATGGACTTTCATGCAAAGAAAACGAGTTCTACTCCATTACGAACATTCATCTACTTTCTATCAAAGAGTAACATGCACAATTTTGCAATCTAACATTCTTTCACAATGATATTCAACAATTAGGGCATGAAAAAACAATAGCTAGTTGCATAATTTCCACACATTAGACATTATTATGCAAATATCTTTGAAAAAATACTTACAAGACAACAAGAGATATATCCAAATCCAAAATCCAAAAAAATGGCTCCAAGAGAACGAAAAGTTCAGCTCTAAAGATATCGAAATGCATCAAGAGATCTCCAATAGACAAACCAAGAAAAAGTGTGAAATTCTCTTAGAAGAGAACTAATCCCAAGTCAAGTCATGATAATTTACAAATGAGGCCACACTTGCATTTATATGAGCCTCTAATAATTCGAATTGGTCAAATTAGCTTAATGAGCCCCTAAAATGGCTAGTGCAAAATAATAAATATATTGGTGACAAGCCCACCAAATAGCTCCAAAGACAAATGATAAGCCTCTCAAGAGGGCTGAAATGATAGAACAATAGTGCAAATGGTTAGTTGGAAGGCCTAAATAAGTCCTCCATGTTCCAAATCGAAGAGGAGGGCTCCCATGAAGATGACCAAGGGGTTGGCCCCTTAGTTTCCAAGCAAAACATTTGTGGTGCGCCCAAGTAGATATGGGGGCAAAGTGAATGGTCTCATGGGTCTCCAACAAGATCAATATGTCGATACTCCATCCATGAGGGCTAGAATGATGATACAAGCCCTCCCATGTCTCCCTAGATGAGACAAAACCCCATCTAGGCCCTAGATCATATGCCAAGTCTTCGGTGCAAGTATGTAGTTGGCTAGGCAATGTGGTCCAAGTGCATCATCATCTTTGCATGAGTGGGGCACAAACAAGCTAAATGTGGTGCTGAAGGATCCCATGGTGTGGCAATCAATGCTCTGTTGTGGAGGAGGCCCATGACTCTCAACGCTCACCCTACAAATGAGCCTCTAACAATTCGAATTGGTCAAATTAGCCTAATGAGCCCCTAAAATGACTCTAGTGTGCAAAATAATAAATCTATTGGTGACAAGCCCACCAAATAGCTCTAAAGGCAAATGATAAGCGTCTCAAGAGGGTTGAAATGATAAAACTATAGTGCAAATGGGTCGCTGGAAGGCCTAAAAAAATCCTCCATGTTCTGAATCGAACAGGAGGGCTCTCATGAAGATGACCAAGGAGTTGGCCCCTTGGTTTCCAAGCAAAACATTTGTGGTGCTCCCAAATAGATATGGGGGCACAATGAATGGTATCATGGGTCTCCAACTAGATCAATATGTCGATACTCCATCCATGAGGGCTAGAATGATGATACAAGCCCTCCCATGTCTCCCTAGGTGAGACAAAACCCCATCTGGGCCCTGGATCATATGCCAAGTCTTCGATGCAAGTATGTAGCTGGTTGGGCAATGTGGTCCAAGTGCATCATCATCTCTGCATGAGTGGGACACGAACAAGCTAAATGTGGTGTTGAAGGATCTCATGGTGTGGCAATGAATGATCTGTTGTGGAGGAGGCCCATGCTCTCAAAGCTCACCCTACAAGTGTCATAATGACCCTCTAGTGGGCTTGGATCCCATATAGGGAGGCCAAACCCAAGGTGAAGACCCACCTGCAATCTTGTATAAGATCCAATGTGTCTCTGCACCTTCCATTATAACTTCATTAATGCAATTGAGTAAATGAGCTTACAAATTAGGGAATCAAGTGGACACTAGTGGCATGCCCTTCCATAATTGGCTTTAGAATGTACAGGTTTCCCCAAGCCCAAGAGGGTGGTTAATAAAGGAACCTATTAGGTGGTTTCAACCTCTAAGGGAATGAGAGGTCGATGGTACATCCGTCGAATGGCAAGTCTCATGTGAAATAATGGTGGAACGAAGTGGGGTAGCAGGGGAAGGCTCCAAGCCACATGCCATGGTATAGGGGGTAGCTATAATGAGGGAAGCCCACCCATGGGTGGATAGATGTAGGAGGGAGCAATCGCGGTACGAGTTACATCATCCTTTGTCTTTCCACCCTACTTCATATGTATTTTTCCTTTTATTGATTATTCTTTTTATAATTGCTCAGGGCTCTAGGGAATGAGAGCATGATGTGAATGATATAGCAATGAATACCCCTTAAAGTTGGGTAGTTCATCGCCCACCAAGGATTGGGACAATCATGGGTTCCTTAATGATGCAGAGGGCTCATATAGGGGCCCTAGGAACCAGAGTGATAAGGGGTAGCGCTCATGTTTGGCTTTTACCCACATGCTAAATTTTTATGTCCCAACCATCTTTGGTATTTTATGGTACATTTCCTATTGTAAGTGGCCAAATTATGCTTTACTTTCTTTTTAGCTTCATCAACCTCGAGGGCATCGTTCCAGACCCGACCCAAAGTGTGGACAAGGGGAGGGGTAGGCTAACTCCTTGTGGACCCAATGGACAAATGTGGACCCGAATGGGAAATATGTGAAAAGGGGTTATAATGAGCGGAGGGGAGTAATGTATGTAGTGTCGGGAAGCAGGACCACATAACCAAAATCAAAAATTCCCATGTGTGCAACTCCTGAAGCTAGTAGCCACTAAAGGAGATCCCACGAGACTAGGATACAAGACTGTTAAATTTTGATTAACATGTTCTTGCTAAGGACAGATACTTCAATCTTTCATATGGCCCAGTCATCAATCCATTTTTATTAGAAGCACGTCGATTAGTGTCACATTGATATTAACTGAGGTAAGAACATAAATAAATAACATAGAGGACAAGCCAAGACAAGAGAACACATGAATATGGCACAAGCCAGCGAAAAACCCCAAGAAGGCGAAAACGTTTGATCAATTCTTCTTATTATTATTATCTAATGTTCAGCAGAGAATGAGAGAGAGAGGACACATAAATTCAAATTGACTTGCCAATATGTTGAGAAATACCATTATCTAGATGTCAAGCAGATAACGCAATAAAGTTTGCGCTTATGTATAATGCAGCCACTTATCGGACTTCAAAAGCAACTCAATCCTGGATATATATGCGGCCATCTTTACTGAAGACGAGAATGGAAAAATCATTGTCCAAATAGGACCTCCATCCAAACTGATCCAAAACTTGGACCCAACACCTAGAAACAAATCATGCACATACCTTCATGCTTCACTGTTTTGGGTTTGCTCCTTCTATTATTGGTATCGGCCTGGTTAGGGCTAATCACCAGACATCTTCAGCCCTAATCTTCTGCTCAAGTATCCTTCTAACAGCTATGACTAAATTCTTGCGAGGCTCCTCTATACTTCGTTGACTAGTAGGGCTACTTCCAACTCACTGTGCAGACTAACATCCCTTCTCCAAACAATGATCTAGGGTTTGACCCTCCTTCAAGCTTCAATATAGGTTTGCGGCCTTATTACCAAAGATCTTCCCACACAAAAATGCTTCAAAACCAAACCCAAAGCATGCCCAAACAGCCCACAAATCACGCTTTATTACTCGGGCCTGCTGTAAGGACTACTCAGCATCCAAACAATCTTGAAAAGGCTTTAGTACCCATCCTCTCCTCCTTCTCTCGGATGCTCCTAATCTGTGGTCGAGTTGCTCTTAGGATATATCCAAATGAGGGTGGAAGCACCCCTATTTATACAATTCAATAGAGGGTCAAGAGACGTGTATATTCGATCTATTGAGTCAACATAGAGATAAGGTCAACCTTAATAATTTTCATGTGAGAGAATAAATTCAAAAACCCACTTTTACTTATCCAAATTTGACGATCTTTAAATTAATTTTGGTCCTCTCAAAGAGAGGAATCTAATTCCAGGATTATCTTCTTTAAAGGAGCAGTTCAAAGTGGAATTTGGCCCCAGTTGCCAATTTTAACACTCCCTCTCAACTAGGGAGAATTCCACCTGACGAACCATCAACCATTATGTCATCCTATCACCATGAATCATCTCTGAATTTCATCTCATCTCTACTCTGCTAAACACTTATATGAATAATAAAGAAGAATCGATCGAGAGTGAGTCACTACCACTCTCCACTGACAAAAGTCAGTCCACATAACCAAAGGGAGAACTCTAATCGAACTTGATCCCAAGTGATCAAGTTGAAGAAACATCATTCATCCTAGACATAGGGAGTACGACAATACACGATGCGTCCATCGGTAGTGTTATGGTCCCAAACCACGATGCGTCCATCAGAAGTGTTATGGTCCCAAACTGTCAAATGAAAGGTACTTCCCATGTGTCTCGGACTACATGGGTAGGATGATGCAAGAACATCAGCAAGGAAAGAATATATCACATCTTGCTCACAACCACTCATAGGGAAAGGTGAAACCACATCCTACAAACACATTTCATAATCACACGCATGGAAAGGATGAACCACATCCTACGCGCATGCAAATCACCGAGAGTAGGGAAAGGATGAACCACTGCCTACATGCATGCCAACCAATCAATCGCAGGAAGGATCCTACTCATGGGAAATGGATGAACCACGTCCCACCGACATGTCAATTGTCAATCGTAGCAAATGAGCATGCTACATGTGGAGAAAGGATGAACAACGTCCCACTAACATGTCCAGAAGAAGATGCCTGAATGCATCTCTTACTGGGGTATCCGTAGGAGAAGGTGAACCACTCATCCTATGTATATGTCATCAACAATAGAGGAAGGTGAACCACTCATCCTGTGTATATGTCATCAACAATAGGGGAAGGTGAACCACTCACCCTACACACATGTCTCATCAATCTTAGGGGAAGGTGAACCACTCACCCTACACACGTCATCTGTCACAGGGGAAGATGAACCACTCATCCTGTACACCGCACACCGATAGGGGAAGGTGAGCCACTCACCCTATGGTCGCTCATAGCACAATAAGTACGCCAAGTCTTCTAGAGCTCAATGTTCCATCTTAACCAAAAATCCCTTCATATAGGGGATAGAGCCAGGCTGCTTTCTGAAAATCGAGACTAGATCTAGGTGATGATATTGCTGACCAAACCGACAATGGAAGCCTCAACTCCACCCAGCAGCATATAGATGAATATATAGCTTTCTATAGACCTATTGAATTACAGCAAAGATCTTAGCAGCGCTTTGCAATTCTCTGCTTTTTGTATATCATGATGAAGAAAAAATGTAATTGTTCTTACTCCCTCTTACTCAAGGAGACCACAAGCGTAAGCTTATCTTTCCAGAGTGAAAAGTGTCCATCTAGCAGCTTGCTCATCGTAAGATCCATCCACTTAGTTGATAATTTATTAATGTAATCAAACATGCCATAATCTTGGTAGAGTTCTTCCATAAACAGGAATTTCCTTTGTTGTATCATATAAAGTGGTATATGTTGTTAATACGGGATTCTTTGAATCCTACTCTGTAATGTGAGCATAAATGGTTGTTGTGGAGATTACTAAAATGACTATGTTGGTTGCTTAATTCATTCAGCCTTAATGGAGTTCCTAGAGCCACAAACTTTAGTCTAGCAATGATTGATAGTGCACTAGATAATAGAGTCACAGGGATATCTCAGCAACCAACAGTCCATCATATGAGGTTTATCAATAGACATAAATAGCAGTTTTTAAGTGCAGGGAACAATGCAACATGGTAAGGTCTTCCACCTTGACTTTAAAAGTCAACTTCTTCTTATACTGATAAACATGAGGATCATCATCATCAATCATTGTATATTTATACTCTAATCAACATCTCTCTTCCATACATAAACATCAATATCTGCAACCTATCCTTCTGAGGTGAGAGAGATCATCGGAGTCATCATACCCAACTGACATAGCTTTATATTTATCAAAAATTATTGGGTAGGGAAAGTAATCGGGGATTTTCTCACTCCCTCTGAAGCCTTGCTTAAGTTGTTCATCTAGCCTAGAATCATCAAATTGTTGATTTCTAGTAGCATCAGATGTGCTCTAAGTCTCAAATTTTGCAAGGAGGCTTAGACACGTATTCCAAAATACCCAAAAAGCATTTTGGGAAATTCCACCCGGATGGGGTTTTATTAAAATAATTAATTATTTTTAATCGGAGCCTAAGTCTCAACTTAGGGAATTAAAATAATTAAAGTATATAAACAGAACTAGGTGTGAAACTTCTAGAAAAGACGGAGATCGAGTCAATATGATTTAAGTTGTTGATTATGTTTTAATCTGGGTCGTTCGTTATCCAACGAGAAGACTATAAGTACTTCGATGGGCATTTGGAAAATACATTGAGTCTGTCTAGAGATCGAATGTCTCAAGTGAGCAGCGCAGAGCAACCTGAGGATTTGATCGAGTTGATTGGATTGCAGTGAGGGGCAATGATAGTTCCAGTTGGAAGATATTTTCCTGAGTCAGGAATACTTAGCAGAGAAGGCAGAGAAGAGGACACAGAAGAGGCAGCGTAGAGGCTATGTTGGGCAGCGCAGTGCCACGCAGAGGTAGTTTTGTAGCCTTGAGGAGATCCGAGATTTTGTTGTGGATCGATCAAATCTAGTGTCGGGGTGTGAGACCGGAGGGGTCAAAGATTAGCATCCAGCCAGCAGAACGACCAGCAGAAGGAGGTGACACAATCCCCAGCAAGAGTGACGCAGATTTGCGCAGAGGCAGCGTGGGGTTGTCTAGTTCAGTGTTGGGTCAGTTCCAAATCTCCAATGTCAATGTGAGGTAATCCTCACTACTTCTCTATCAGTCAATTCTCTATGGATAGCCAGATTTGGGCATCCAATTGTATTCAGAAACTTCTGCTTAATAATATCAAACCCTCAGCTATTGCACTAGTTTTCCCACATTGGGTTTTTCCGAGGACTTATTCCAAAAATAACGGTGTCATTTGTGCTTAGTTTTCTTCTTTCTCAGATCTTGTTCCCGTGTTTATTTTTCAGCGGTTTATTTATGTAGTGAAGGTTGCAGTGTATTTGCTTCAGTATTTACTTGTAGAAGACAATAAATAACTTGTATAATTTATCAAATAGGAGAAGTGATATCAGTTTGTTGCAATAGGGACTCTAGGTTTAGGAATTTTCACATGGTATCAGAGCTTGTACAGCAGCACAGGTGAAGCAAGAGAGCAGTGTGGAAGAGTTTAGTGTTAAAGAGGAGGGAGAACGAAGAGCTGTGTAGGCAGCAAATCGAATCCCCAAGGGATTGCACAGTCCAAGCCAAGTGGGCAAGATTTGCAAGGGAATCTCGAAGTCGAGAGAGAGGTACAATTTCCAGTTTGCAATTTGCCAGCGACAGAGGGACTAGCACAGACCAAATTCTGGTGGGACGCAGTTTTCTTATAACAATAGTTGTTGGTGCAGAAGGCATCAGAAGAAGGAAGAAGAAGTGTCCCGAGGGAATTCTGACCTCAGGGAATTTCTTGTCCAAGAAATTCTGATTTCTCGTGCGGAAGCAGCGTGATTGAGATTTATTTGGCTTACTCCAATAGGGAGTGTGTAGAGCCCGCTGCATAGAGGGCTAGAGGCAGTTGTTCGACATTTGGTTGGTTGAGATGGCAGCCACTAGGTTTCGTGATCAAGATCGATTGGAGGGTGCCTCCAACTATGTCATCAAAAAGGCAAGAATCTCCTTCCTTCTGGATGAGCATGAGCTCAAGACCGTCATTGACAATGTGGTAGATGTCCCTGCAGATCTGGATCCACTGAAGGCCTACAAGAAACATATGGCTAAAGCCAAGAGATTGATCCTCAACGAAGTGATGGATCACATTGTCTCACACATTTATGGCAAAGGGACTGCCAAGGAGATGTGGGATGCATTGGTTACGTTGTACCAGGGGTCTTCCGAGCAGCAAAAGATGTTCTTGGAGGAAAAGATGTGATCTACGAGGATGAAGAAGGGATAACGCATAGACTTGTTCCTATTGAAGCTTCAGAATGTTCGAGATCAGCTAGCAATTGTAGGGTCAACACCTCAGGCCATGGAGATGGTCAGATTGGCTCTGAATTTCGTTTCGAAGAATGGCAAGTCTTTGTCCAGAGTATCCTGGGCAGCGGGATTGGGAAGGAATGTGGGCAGCTCTTCAGCAAGAAGAGATGAGGAGATACTTAGTCAAGTGCAAGCTTGTTGGCAGCAGCAGCAGTGGGACGAAGCCCAAGGAAGAGAATGAGAAGTAAGCCATTGCATCTAAGGGGAAGCAAGAGCAGCAGAGGCAAAAAAAGAATGTCTCAAAGATCAATTGTTTCCAATGTGGTGAAATGGGTCACTACGCTACGTAGTGTCCTCTCAAGAAGAAGGACGAGGATGAGAAACATGATCCACGGGCTGCAACCGCGAGGATTGAGGAGGAAGAGTTTGTTATGATTGTCCATATATCTCCAGGGGAGAATTGGGGTGATCTAGAACTGTAGATCGGAAGAACTGCAGTTGGGCAGGATCCTTGAGGAGGCCACATTTTGGATCAATACCTTGCTACAAGAGCCCATATCAGAAGTACGGGATGGACCAGTCTCAATTGGTGCAGAGGAGTGTTGGAGTGACAACGCAGTGGCTAGAGAGCGCCAAAATCTGAGCAGCGTAGAGCAGGGTTGGTAGTAGTGTAGCAAGGCACATCGCAAAGTCAGCAACAGCACAGCGCAACTTTAGAGGGTCAGCGCAAAGACTAGCAGTAGTCAGATCTTCAGTATCAGATGCATCATGTTGAACACTTAGTTCAGTGTTTGGATGTTTTTCTCTTGCATCAAGTACCAAAGTTACAATGCAGTAGCAGTTGGCAGCAGTACGCAGGTTCAGTGTTAAAATTGGACAACTAGGTCCAAACTCCATGTTGTGATGCTCAGATGAAGATACCAATATTTTTACTGGGCTCCTCTTTCAGAGAGGTGTAAGATCGATCTAAAATTGATCTTAATTCAATCAGCAGAACATTTATTTTGAATTTATTTTTAATAATTTCCAATATGTGCACGTCGGCCTTAAGGTTTTACACCCCCAGCAGATGTGTCACACACCTCAATGGTTGATATAAATAGAGTCAACGTTGGAGGGCTTCTTCACTCATCTCATCCTCACACATCATCTCCTCTTCTGATTTAGTACGAGCTCCTTCGAAGCAGTTTCGGTTCACACGTGGGAAGAAGGACGAATTTACTGCAGCTAGGGTTTGGACGAATTTACTTCAGCTAGGGTTTCCACGCAAGTTTGACCAACGTTGACTTTGGTCAACGCATGGTCCAAAGAGGCTAAAAATTGGTGGACTTTTCGATTTCAGAAGGTCATACACATTGGCACAAGAATCGAGGTCAAAAGGTTGACCGAAGACCAAGTGGCGTTGACTTTCTTGCTGTTGTCCTACGTTGACTTTTCTGGGGTTGACTTTGAGTTGACCGTGTGGATGTTTTGAAGGTTGTTGTGACACATGCTGGGTTGGTTGACCAAAGAGACTTTGCTGATTGAAGCATCCTGTTGACCGCCATAATGCACCACCACATTTTTCTGTTTTTGGTTTGTCTTCTGTAGACCCTCTGGTATGTTCTATCAGCATTTTACTTGATTGTTTATGTGATTGCTGTAGTGAAAAGTAAAGTTGCATCAAGCATAGAACATCTACATAAATTTACATGGTATCAGAGATGAGGTGAAGACAAGCCCTATTTGTAGCAATCACCAAAGAGGATAATGGGTTCCACAAACTATGGCTTCAAGGAGGATGACAAATTGACTGGAAAGGATGACTTCCATGCTTGGAAGATTATATTGGATCTCAAATTGGAAAACCAAGATGTCATGGACTATGTGCAGGGTAAAATCCAAGAACCTCCATCCACTGCTACTGTTGCTGCCAAAACAAAGTACAAGAAGGGCGAGATCAAAGCAAAGTTGATGATCAAGGAATCCATTCATAAAAACCTGGTGGCCCACATCTCTGAGTTGGGCACATCCAAAGAGATGTATGATAAATTGATCCTCATGTTCAAGGCCAACAATGTGAATCAAGTACTATTCTTCAAGAATCAATTGAAGAATCTGAAGAAAGGCAGGGATGAGTCTATCCAATCATACTTTCTAAAGCTGATTGAAATCAGGAACAATCTGCTAGCTATTGGGGAGACAACAGATGATCAAGAGATGGTACTCACCGCACTTGGAGGGCTCTCATCTGAATGGCATGTGTTCAACACTACCATTCTAAATAATAATGTGATACCTGACTTTGACGAAGTACTGTCAAGATGCGTTCAAGAAAAATCAAGAATGAAGGAGTATGGAAATGAAGGAAATGCTGCATACGCTGCTCATTCTAGAAGGAAGAACTATGGTGGCCCAAAGAACAAGGGAAAAGCAGGGGCCCAAAGAAAGAAGGGCAAGTGTTTCACTTGTCATAGGCCTGGTCACTATGCTAGAGAATGTCCTTTCAAGAAGGATTCTCCCGATGGTGATGATAACAACAACAACCGGAGGAATGGCAATCAAAGGAACACCAAGTCCAAGGGAAAGAGGAACGCTCCCTCTGGTGGAAATGATCAACCTTTCAAAAGTTCAAGAAACTCCAGGTATGAGGAATCAAATGTTGTTGATAAAAGAAATGATAACATTCTTGTATCTTCCCTCTTTGTTGCCTCCCCACCCGACACTATGGATGTCTGGTTGATAGATAGTGGTGCCTCAAGGCACATCACTGGGTTCAAGGAAACACTCTCTGATATGGTTGAGAAGGATACTAATCTGAAAATTATCCTTGGAGATAATGCCACATATCCTGTGAAAGGGACAGGAACTGTGACCCTCCACTTGTCTCAAGGTCAAGTCCTCCAATTGCAGGATGTACTCTATGTACCAAATTTGAAGAGGAACCTCGTGTCTATATCGGCCATGGAAGACAAAGGTTTCAATGTGGCATTCACTGATGGAAAGGTGCTCATGTGGAAGAAGAGCTTCAAGGAAGCTATCTCGATTGGGTTTAGAGTTGATACACTCTACCAGGTTGGAGGATGTATGTTGGGAGCAATGACATGTGATACTATACGAAAAACTGAACTATGGCACTGAAGGTTTGGACACCTCACTACAAAGCCCTTCCCGAAGCAAGGAAGGTGGTGACAAGGATGCCTAAGTTTTCAAATAATCATGAAGGTGTATGTAAGGGTTGTGCCGAAGGAAAGCATACAAGGGGACCTTTCCCCTCAAGTGTCACAATTTTGATCTATCTGGTATGCTGCCCGTGACATCCTTGTGAGGATGTTCATATTATATCACGTTCATAGATGACTTCTCTCACAAAACTTGGATATACTTCTTAAAGAAGAAGGATGAGGCTTTCATGTGGTTCCGTACCTTCAAAGCCTTGGTGGAAAATATGACAAGGAAGAAGATCAAGATTTTGAGAACTGATAATGGCACTAAATATGAGACAAACGAGTTCAGGGACTTTTGCAGAGAAGTTGGCATTAAGAGGGAAACCACAATTGTCTATACTCCCGAGCAAAATGGTGTTGTTGAACGAAAGAACGGGACCATTGTGGAAGCTGCCTGTGCCATGCTATGTGACCAAGGTCTGCCGAAGTTTCTGTGGGGAGAAGCAGCGAACATTGTTGTGTACATACAAAACCGATGCCTGCATTCCGCTCTAGAATCCAAAACACCCAAAGAGGTTTTCTCTGGTAAGAAACCTGACATCTCACGTTTTAGAGTTTTTGGATGTCCTGTTTACTTTCATGTGCCGAAAGAAAAGAGGAGCAAGTTGGATGCTTCTAGGAAGAAAGGAATGTTTGTGGGCTATAGTGAAACTTCGAAGGCCTATAGAGTCTATGTGCCTGATCAAAGGGAAGTGGAGATATGCCACAATGTCACCTTTGACGAAGATACTTCCTTGAGGAAAGTAGTCAATCTTCCGAGATCTGAGGAAGATCATGAAGGCTTGGAAATCAAGAGGAACCGAAAGATGAAACGATGCCTGATGTTGAAAGACCAATGCACCCGATTGATCCACTTCATTCACTGGGAAAGAGACCATCATTGGCTCCGGGACACTCTCGAGGATGCTGAGGGACATGCGGCACCAAGGGGGACATTCTGTGAAAGCAAGAAGCCAAGTAGATACCAAGGGTATCTAGCAGCCACGAGTACTATTGTACAATCCGAGCCTGGATCTTTTGAGGAAGTCGTAAAGCATCATGTCTGGAAGGATGCTATGCACGAAGAGTATGAGTCCATAATGAAGAATGATGTCTGGGATGTGGTTCCAAGACCGAAGGACAAAACAGTTGTCACTTCGAAATGGCTCTACAAGATCAAGCATGGATCTGATGGAAGTGTTGAAAATTTCAAGGCAAGATTTGTTGCCTGTGGCTTTTCTCAAAAAGAAGGCATAGATTATGATGACATATTTGCACCTATGGCCCGATATACCACCATCCGATCTATTATAGCCCTTGTTGCTACGCAAGGATGGAGTCTTCATCAGATGGATGTGAAGACTGCATTTCTACATGGTGCGATAAAGGAAGAGGTATATGTGGAACAACCTCTGGGGTTCGAAGTCCAGGATCGGGACACCCATATCTGCAGGTTGAAGAAAGCCCTCTATGGGCTGAAGCAAGCACCCAGAGCTTGGTACGAGAGGATAGATAGCTACTTGATGAAGTTGGGCTTCACTCAAAGTAATGCTGATCTGAACCTTTACTTCAAGGTTGTCAAGGTAAAGCCTCCCATTCTGGTATTGTATGTGGATGACCTCTTCCTGACAGGTGTTGACCCTCTCATTCATCAGTGCAAGAGGGAGCTCGCTGCTGAGTTCGATATGAAGGACCTAGGACTGATGCACTACTTCCTAGGCCTGGAGGTCTGGCAGAGACCTGGTGAGATTTTCCTTTCTCAAGGAAAATACATTGTGAAGCTTCTGGAAAGATTTGGTATGGTGGACTGCAAGTCCGTGTCAACACCAATGGAGCTCAACTTCAAGAAGTTGAGTGGCAGCGCTGCAGGGCCCGTATTGTCTAATCCTACTGAGTATCGTCAACTCGTAGGGGCCCTAATGTTCTTAGTGAACACCCGTCCAGATATATGTTTTGCAGTGAACACTTTGAGTCAACAGATGGTTGAGACTCATCACTTTCACCGGGTTGGTGCCAGGAATCTTCTGAGATATCTTCGGGGCACAATAAACCATGGGCTGAGATACACTGCCGGGAGCGTGACACTCCTTGGATATACTGATGTCGATTGGGCTGGCAGTGTGGTGGATTATAAGAGCAAATCGAGATGCTGCTTCAATCTTGGTTCTTCTTCGATCTCATGGATGAGCAGGAAGCAGAAGTCGGTGGCTTTGAGCACCGCAGAGGCCTAATACATTGCAATGAGTATGGCCTGTTGTGAAGCAATTTGGTTGCGAAAGCTCTTTAGTAAGCTGTTTGGACATGTGCTAGATACCACCGTGATACTCTGTGATAACCAGAGTGGGATTCGCTTGTCCGAGAATCCAGTGTTCCACGATCGATCCAAGCATATTGATATCAGATACCACTTTATCCAGGATATGGTACAGCGAGGCTCTGTAAGGCTCGATCATATAGGAACTGATGAGCAGGTCATGGATATTCTCACAAAGCCCCTAGGGAAGGTCAAGTTCCTAACCTTCCGTGAGAGTCTTGTTATCGTGGAACGACCCTATGATGTGGGTCTTGTTGGACGATGAGCTCTGGGAGCTCTGGGGGGCTTTGGGGATAGTTTTTCGGAGCTATAAGCAACCACAGGTCTAGGCTTGCCGAACCTTGTTGGTGTGCTTGGGCCCCACTGTGATTATTGAGTTGGTTCACCTTTCATTATATGTGCCCTGTATGCATCATACCCATTGAGTTCAGGGCTCATGGGAAATGCCTCTTATTTGGCCAATGAGGTGGGAAAAGCTCGAGACTAGTAGCAAAGACTAATGGACGCATCAGAGATTGTCATACTCTCTATCTAGGATGGCACGGTCCAACCACTTGATCTGGGATCAAGTATAGTAAGGTTTCAGACCTCCAACTGACTTCGGGTCAGGAAAACCAACTTCAGGTTGGTATGAGACTCTTTGTGAGTCCGATATAGGTTTCGGACCTCTGGGCTGAATCTGTTAGCCAGGGAATGATGTCTTTGTGACTGACCCACTTTTGTTCTGAAATAAAGAGGCCAGCAAAGCAAGTTACGGCGGGGTGACGCACGATGTTTGATTGCACAAGTGGATGAAGTTCTCCCTAATTGAGAGGGAGTGTTAAAATTGGACAACTAGGTCCAAACTCCATGTTGTGATGCTCAGACGAAGATACCAATATTTTTATTGGGTTCCTCTTTCGGAGAGGTGTAAGATCGATCTAAAATTGATCTTAATCCGATGAGCAGAACATTTATTTTGAATTTATTTTTAATACTTTCAAATATGTGCAGGTCGGCCTTAAGGTTTTACACCCCCAGCAGATGTGTCACACACCTTAGTGATTGATATAAATAGAGTCAACGTTGGAGGACTTCTTCACTTATCTCATCCTCACACATCATCTCCTCTTTTGATTTAGTACGAGCTCCTTGGAAGCAGTTTCGGTTCACACGTGGGAAGAAGGATGAATTTACTGCAACTAGGGTTTGGACAAATTTACTGCAGCTAGGGTTTCCACGCAAGTTTGACCAGCGTTGACTTTGGTCAACGCATGGTCTAAAGCGGCTGAAAATTGGTGGACTTCGATTTTGGAAGGTTGTACACATTGGCACAAGAACCGAGGTCAAAAGGTTGACCGAAGACCGAGTTGCGTTGACTTTCTTGTTGTTGTCCTATGTTGACTTTTCTGGACAGCATTGACTTTTCTGGGGTTGACTTTGAGTTGACTGTGTGGATGTTTTGAAGGCTGTTATGACACATGTTGGGTTGGCTGACCAAGGAGACTTTGCTGGTTGAAGCATCCTGTTGACCGCCGTAACGCACCACCACATTTTTATGTTTCTGGTTTGTCTTTTGTAGATCCTCTGGTATATTCTATTTGCATTTTACTTGATTGTTTATGTGATTGTTGTAGTGAAAATTAAAGTTGCATCAAGCATAGAACATCTACATAAATTTACAGTCAGCAGCAGCATAGATGCAGCAGCGCAGTAGTTGGTGGACAGCAGTTTCAGACATTAGCAACGCAGAGGGAGATGTTACAGAGTCAAGGTGATGCTTTAGCAAGATGCATTACTAAAGCACATTCCTCACTAAGAGGGAGTGTTGATTTCCGGTAGCATCGGATGTGCTCTAAGCCTCAAACTTTATAGACAGGCTTAGACACATGTATTCCAAAATACCCGGAAAGCGTTTTGGAAAATTCCACCCGGATGGGGTTTTATTAAAATAATTAATTATTTTTAATGGGAGCCTAAGTCTAAACTTAGAGAATTAAAATAATTAAAGTATATTAATAGAACTAGGTGTGAAACTTCTAGAAAAAGATGGAGATAGAGTCAATATGATCTAAGCCGTTGATTATGTTTTAATTTGGGCCGTTGGTTATCCAACGAGAAGATTATAAGGACTTCGATGGGCATTTGGAAAATACACCGATGAGTCTAGAGATCGAATTTCTCAAGTGAGCAGCGGGAGGTTTTGATCGAGTTGATTTGATTGCAGTGAGGGGCAGTGATAGTTCTAGTTGGAAGATCTTTTCTTGAGCCGGGAATACTTAGCAGAGAAGGCAGAGAAGAGGACACAGAAGGGGCAGCGTAGGGGCTATGTTGGGCAGCGCAATCCCACGCAGAGGCAACGTTGTAGCCTTGAGGAGATCCGATATTTTGTTGTGGATCAGCGAGATCCAGTATCGGAGTGTCGGGGTGTGAGACCAGAGGGGTCAAAGATCATCATCCAGCAGCAGAACGGCCAGCAGAAGGAGGTGACGCAGTCCCCAGTGAGAGTGACACAGATCTGCGCAGAGGCAGCATGGAGCTGTCTAGTTCAGTGTTGGGTCCGTTCCGGATCTCCAGTGTCGGTGTGAAGTAATCCTCACTAGTTCTATGTCAGTCAGATTCTATGTGGATAGCCAGATTTGGGCATCCAATTGTATTCAGAAACTTCTGCTTAATAATATCAAACCCTCAATTGATGCACCAGTTTTCCCACATTGGGTTTTTCCGGGGACTTGGTCCAAAAATAACGGTGTCGTGTGTTTAGTTTTCTTCTTGCTCAGATATTTTTCCCGCGTTTATTTTTCCGCAGTTTATTTATGTAATGAAGGTTGCAGTGTATTTGTTTCAGAATTTACTTCCAGAAGACAGTAAATAACTTGTATAATTTATCAAGTAGGAGAAGTAATATCAGTTTGCTGCAATAGGCATTCCGGGTTTAGGAATTTTCACACAAATTACTTAATTCATGATTTCTTATTCAAGCATCCATATTTTTCTTCAAGGTACCTCTGATTTCTTGTACATGAGGGATGATACAGGAAACCGTTCAGACTCCCAAAGGTGCCAAAATGACTACGGTTCCATCAGGGGGCTAGGCTTCTTCATACTGTACCTTTTTAACAGTCTTTGATCTTGATTAGAACCTCAGACTTCAATCTGAAGAAAACTCAGATTGGAGTTGTACACTTTACTGAGAAAGATCCTTTCCAGAGGTACTCATTATATTATCCTTCAACAGTCATAATTTCTTCTATCTCAGTTACAATTGGTAACGAAATTGATGAAGATGAGACAATCATAGAGCCCTCTCAGATATGTTCCTCTACTCCAGAAGATTTACACTTCTTCATTGGTTTTCAGGCACCTTATGGGTATGCATTTGATTTTTCCAATACAGGCTAGTTCCCGAGAGGAGTATGGCTACAAAGGTCACACTGCTCTTTAACTTCTTAAGGCAGTGTTTCTGTAGCATACAGCACCAACAATCTGTGAGGACTTGTGGTTATAGGTCATGAAGAATAGCATTCTAACAGAAGAGGTCATACTAGACTTAGTTTTGTCTTGAGTATGACCAAAACCACGATGCCCTGTAGGAGAATTAAAATAAAATGCTCAAAAGATTTATGCTGGACTTAAATAACCTCCAGGTTACAGGCTTTGATCAGACTATAGATTTGTTGCAGATATATACACAGATACAAGGATATTCTCCTTTCGCTGTGATTATCCCTCATTCTCAATGCCTATCCTGATTGCTGGAGATGAATATTCTGTAAAGATTTGCTGTAGACTAGAACAAAATTAGAACAAAATATGTGCAATTCAAAACAAGGAGCAATACAACTTTCCCATAATTCTCATATCAACTTAAGATCCAAGTACAAATTAATATTGTTGAGTGATCAATCACATAATCTCTGCTTGATAATGGCTTCTTGTACTAGGATTTAAATGGCCCACTGTTCAGGGCTTTGTCTACAAGAATCAAAACATACCTTGGATGCTTCCAGGAGACACCACAAGAAGTGCGTGTAGTGGTTGGAGTAAAGTAGCAAAATCTTCTTCAACAAAAGACACCTGGGGTCTGCAACATTATCATGTGCCCTAACAGGTTGAAACTTTCCAGAGAAGTTACCTCAGGTCTGCAACAATTTATGGAGCTGAAATTCTCCAATGTCCTCAGATTTTGGTGCCTATTTTTATCAATAAGGAGCCTTGATCATTAACAGTACAGCTGCCAAACAAGTGCCACTAGTGGATGCCTTGAGAGGGGTCGATTCAAGCTGCTTGGTGAGGAATTCTTGCACAGAGTTTAGGCTTAAGTTACCTTACAGACCAGCTCTTGAAATATTGGCACAAGCTTCACCACAAGATCAATACTTTGGAAGATAACATTACCACAAATGTTTGATTTACACTTCAGATCAGACTGCCCTATCTCAGATCCACCACAGGTCGGTGACTTGAATGCCAATGAGACCTTTAACAAATGAAACCCCAAATAGAACTCCTTTGGCAAAAACACGCAGGGTTATACCAGGCTGCAAGCATATATTATTAGGCCACTATTAGAGTCTTAGGTCTGTATGAATAGTGGATCCGAAACTGCTTCAGAGCTAGCCCTAACAAAGGGCTGAAAGTCATAAGAAGTGTTAAAACCTTAGGCATAGAACACAGCTTCAGATTTGTGAATTCCTCAAGATTCTGTGAGAGAAGACTTGGCCGAATAAGTCCTTCAACAGACCGCCTTAGAATCAGTTTCAAAGAAGGGAAAATTTCCCCGAATTAGACCTTGATTGTCTTGCAAAATTCCTGGACAGACTTCAGACCTGCTTCAAATTTTGTCCATTAATTACTGCCTCAAATTTGTTGTAAGAAGGTCGAATAGCAACAGAAATCTTCAACGAAACCCCTTGAAAGAAATAAACATAACCATGAAGCCATAACACAGATATGAGATGGTAAGATTTTGTGCCATGCATAGTTAATGGTCCATGCCATGCAAAATTAATAAACTCTGCTCTGTGAGGATAGGCCCTAGTGCCAAGCCATGCAGATTTGCTCTCTGAGCTAACCAATTGAAGATGCCATAGATCATAAGCAAAATTTGACTTTGAACTGTGCCATACGAGCCTTAGAAAATCCGTCATCAAAATTATATGACTGATCTTGACGAGAAAGGAGCCCACGTAGAATTAGTGATCGATCCTACTCCTGCTTGGGCTTGACCTCACCTAGCTCTGATACCATGTTAAATTTTGATTAACATGTTCTTGCTATGGACAGTTACTTCAATCTTTCATATGGCCCAGTCATCAATCCATTTCTATTAGAAACACATCGATTATCATCACATTGATATTAACTTGAGGCAAAAACATAAATAAATAATACATAGGGCAAGCCAAGACAAGAGGACACATGAATATGGCACAAGCCAGCATAAAACAACATGGGGAAAACCCTTGATCAATTCTTCTTCTTATTATTATCAAATGTTCAGCAGAGAATGAGAGAGAGACTACACATAAAGTCAAACTGACTTGCCAATATGTTGAGCAATACCATTATCCAGATGTCAAGGAGATAACGCAGCCACTTACGGGACTTCAAAAGCAGCTCAATCCTGGATATATATGCGGCCTTCTTTACTGAAGACGAGGATCTTAAAATCATTGTTCAAATACAACCTCCATCCAATCTGATCCAAAACTTGGACCCCCTAGAAACAAATCATGCACATACCTTCATGCTTCACTGTTTTGGGTTTGCTCCTTCTACTATTGGTCTTGGCCTGGCTAGGGCTAATCACCAGACATCTTCAGCCCTAATCTTCTGCTCAAGTATCCTTCTAACAGCTGTGGCTCCTTTCTTGTGAGGCTCCTCTATACTTCGCTGGCTAGTAGGGCTACTTCCAGCTCACTGTGCAGACTCACAGCCCTTCTCCAAACAATGATCTATGGTTTGACACTCCTTCAAGCATCAGTACAGGTCTGCGGCCTTATTACCAAAGATCTGCCCACACAAAAATTCTTCAAAACCAGACCCAAAGCATGCCCAAACAGTCCACAAATAACCCTCTATTACTCGGCCCTGCTGTAAGGACAACTCGGCATCCAAACAGTCTTGAAAAGGCTTTAGTACCCATCCTCTCCTCCTCTCGGATGCTCCTTATCTGCAGCCAAGTTGCTCTTAGGATATATCCAAATGAGGGTGGAGGCACCGCTATTTATACAATTCGGTAGAGGGTCAAGAGATGTGTCAATTGGATCTGTTGAGCCGACATAGAGATAAGGCCGACCTTGATAATTTTCGTGTGAGAGAATAAATTCAAAAACCCACTTTTACTTATCCAAATTTGACGATCTTTAGATCGATTTTGGTCCTCTCGAAGAGAGGAATCTAATGCCATAATTATCTTCTTCAAAGGAGCAGTCCAAAGTGGAATTTGGCCCTAGTTGCCAATTTTAACAAAGACTAACCACCAAGTTGGACAAGGGGACAAGAGTACAGACCAAGCTCATTCTTTCTGCCAAATCCCCCCACTAATCTATGTCCAGATGTGTTCATGATAAGTAAGCAAAATTACCCATTTACATAATGAAAAGCCATGCCTTTGGGGTTGGAAGGCCCACCTTCAAACATACGATCATAACAGATGGGTGAGGGCACATAATGGCTGGCTCAGGTGGTGGAGAATGGTGGCACATCGAGCTATCTGGTGGCTGCAAGGGGCTGCTGGTTGCCGGCTGAAGACATATCTAGGAGAAAAAATTCTCATATGGGTGTTGTTGGAAAAGTAACTAGGTTTGGTCTTCATAATTGTCTTTGTACTCATGTCATTATGTATATATGAGGTAAAGAAGAAAGAAAAATTATTTATTTTTTTATGAAGCATGGGTTTCATGCTTGATAGGTGAAAGCATCCATTGCATGCCTTTAGGTTTTGTTGAGTCAAAAAAAAGTCAATATCATTTGTAAAACTCTCTTGGGTATATTGTCATATTGTCTACAAAAAGTCAATAGACCTCTAGCTACAAGTCCACCTTCAGATGCATTAACAAGTCGGCCTTAAGACCACTATTCAGGTCGGCCTTGATCCTGATCATGTCGGCTCTGTTCCAGCCTATTCGACTCATGGTGATGTGTATATACAGAAGAAGGTTCGGATCATTTTGGACATAAAGCAGCAGTTTGTTTTCTCGGAGAACAAGTATTATAATCATAGTAAGAAGCCTATAGAAGGAGGATCTGAAGCACAACAAAAGGGAGTATGCTCCTTAAGTTATATACCAGTCACCTAACTGCAGACCAAAATTACAGAGGCACTTCAGATACCCAAAAATTGCAGGAGGTTAGTACAGGGACCTGAAAATGAAAGGAAGGAAATACAGAGTTACGAAATCTGAAGTGAGAAAATACAGTGACAGTTCAAGGCTGAGATTGCAGTGAGTTTACAGGAGTCTTACAGTGATCCGAAATATATTGTAATTGGTGACTCTAAAACTGAGGTAAATATAAAAATAGAAATGCATGAAAAGAAAAGCACAGCAACAGTGATGACAGGGGCACAGAACCAAGAGATTAAACCCCGTGCTTTTTCAACTGAACTATCTGGTAGACTTACATCATACAAGTAGAACACAAAAGTAAAATTTTCTATAAATAAAAGGAGTGAGCAGAGAGGAGTACAAATCAAGAGAAATTAGACATGTCATTTGTGACTTTCACTATTAAATATGCTACACTATCTAATTTCACCAAAAATCAGTCAATATACGGGGAGAAAATGAAGACCCTGCACAAACACAAGTTAAACCACAGAGAAAGACAGTCAATTCCTGGACATGCAATCTCAACCAAACATTCAATCAGCATAATTCTAGTCTGTAACTGACGTATTTCAATAGCATGGCTTCAGCAGAGTATTTTCATTTCAACACATAAATCTTACATGAATTTCAGTGATCAATTGTAAAGGCATCAGTAAAATTTAAGGTTTAAACTTTAAGAGAAAATCACAAAATGTTCCAATAAAGCTCAGTAAAGAGTTGCTCAGAAAAGGGAAAGAGATGAGATGAAAAGAAAAACCACTTTCAGGTTACCTTCCCATTCTGAATCACTGAAACGTCTCTTCCAAGCAATGTTAAGCTGCTTAGTCAGAGATATCCAACTAAAAATGAAAATCTTTCCTAAGACGACAGTATTTGAGCATGAGACGACGGACATAGGAAGCATTTAGAACCCAGTGTTAGCTGTCTTTTAGCTAGGATTTAAAATCCAATCTTAGTAAATAACCTGGATGAACCAAGTCTGTTGGAAGCAGGAGAAAATTGCAAGAATGGAAGAGGGAGTGCCAAGCGTCAATTTCCAAAATGCCCCACGGCTGAACTATGCATGGAGCATTTATCATCAGTGTTGTAAATATCTCCAATTTCTCCCAGTTTCTATGATTTCTCCCAAGTTTCTCAGGTTGCTAATTTGTCAGATATTTTCAGAATCCTTCAGGTCTAAGTTTATTCTAGCCGATACTTTCCAATAATTTTGGATAAGTTTCTTTCCGGACCCTTGTGATATATTCCCCAAAACAATATTTGCAACAACGTTTATTATATACTATACATTTTGATGCTTATATTAAAATTTAAAAAAAAGCATGCATATTGTCAAATTAGTCTCAGACACTATGAAAATAAAGATTCGTGTGACTTGTACATATATGGAAATACTACATTTTAAGAAGCTGGAAATGCAATCCATAGTAGATTAAGGATAATCATTAAAGCATCAACCATCTAGTACACAGATGCCATCAAAGCGTTATAACAACAAATGATCAACCCATAACAACAAGTTTCAGGTTTCAATAGATAACAGTTGTCATCAACAAACTGCAACAGATAACATTAACCACAAAATGAAAAGGGCATCCTTACCAAAGAGTTTAATACGCAGTCAACTGCCATATAATGATTACAAAAGAAGCCATAAGAAAGACAAACAATTCTAAATTCTAGAATCTAAACTGAAAAAGAAAAATAAGTCCACTATCTAGTATCTACTAATAGTTCCTCTTGCCACAAGCAAATTCTAATTTATTTTCCCGTGATCTAACTTCTAACAACAGGAGTAGTAGTTAGTGGCCATGCTAGTGCCAACAATGGTAGTTGAGGAGAGTGGCATCTCTGCTATATGATCAACGTCATGAGTCCCATCAGTCAAAAGTTCAGCCTACAAGCACTCAAAAGCTATGACGTCATCCTCCTAATTATCCTCCTCTAGATTGTTCTCCCCAATCCCATATGTACAGTGAGCCAGTGCCCTGTTCACCCCCCTTTGCCATCGGCCATCAAACTCCAGAGATCTTGACATCATCAGCCTTATCATCTGATGTCTCTCTCTCTCCCAACAAGTTCTCGAGTTGCCCAAACTCACTTGGTATTTTGTAACACCATACCTTTGTCACGGTTTTACACATTTATATTTATCTCCTAATGTTATGCCTACTTAGGTTTCTTTCTTTATATTATTTTTTTGATATTTCTAGGAGTTGCGCTTGCACTCCCACATTGTATTCATACTAGTTGTACTCTTCAGTCCCATTGACCTGCTTTTGTGGTCATTCATCAAACATTAATATAATTATCTTTCTATCATTCTTCACCATCTCACAATAATGGTACAACCCCCTAAAGTTTTAGTGCAAATAAGCCAAGCTTTCTACTTGGCTCTTCAACTTGAAGTTGTAGATACTTCAATACCTCTATACAAATGAAATGCTCACAACCTATGTTGCACGATACGTGTAGGAACCCAGCGTTTCGAGCCGTACCGGTACCCGAAATGCCAAAACACGGGCATCATGTAATCATTTATGAGAGTTAATATAGACTTCGTTTTCCTTCTAAATTGTCATCTATGGGTCTTATTCCTTCTTTTCTTGCAATATAATGTGTTATTCACTTATTCATAAATTATATATGTGTGTGTGTGTGTGTGTGTGTGTGACGTTTCGGCCAATGTTTCCATTTTTGGGAGGTGACATTTCTAAACGTACCCGTTTCAGAAACTTCGAAACGTCTCGGCATTCCATGCAACATAGCTCACAACCCATGTCCTCAACAAATTGAGGACAAAAAGGACTCATTAGCCTGCCCATACCCGTAGGATATAGTCCACTTAAAAAGAGGAGAAACCCCAAAATACCCACTGTTGGGAGGGTTTTGGGGCAGTTGAGCGAAGAAACCCAAATCTAGTGCTTTGAGTGAGACACACTAAACCAATTAAGAAAGTGAAACCCCTCAAGGAAGTCTACAAATAAAGGAGGTTTGGATTCATTTTGAATCATCATTGTGGATCATCTTCATCTGTTTCAGCTTTGGCTCTAAGGGTTTTAAGACCCCCTTCTTCTTGTCAATTTCAGTGGTGAAAAACTCCACCCTAGTTGACATATTTTGTATATTTCTTATTATGTTATGGGCACCGGAAGAGAATTCTGGAAGACAGCGTAAAATTTGTGTATTTTTGTTTGGCACAGAATCGTTTTCTCTAAGGCAGCAAGGGTTTGGTCAAGTTTGATTTGTGGGACCGAATACAAAAGTGTCGAAGGCAATGAAACTGTTCTGTGATTTAAGGTGGTTCGTGGGCATGGGCAAGAATACGACAAAGACAACGGGATTATCTATTGCACCAAGGCCATCACACGAAACAACGCAAGGGTTCTGAAACGTCAACTCCCTAAGAAGTGAAACAGTTCAAGGGTTCTGCCAATCGTTTCCAAAAGCAACACAATTCGTTCGCGGGAATCCTGATAATTTGAAGTAAAAGCTAAGACAAGGATCTGATCTAGCATTCGATCCATCCTATAATAAGTTAATAAAAAATTCATCTGCGGAGAATCAAGGGTTTTCTTGGTATACCCTGCGGTAAGTAAATTATGTTTGCAACAAAGGGTTCTTGTGCACTGAAATTCGAACAGGCAATAAAGTAAAGTTCCCTTATAGCCCACAAGTCATCCTTGTGAAGAACGTAGACTTTTGGTGAATATAAATCCAGCTATTGTTCTTGTGAAACTAAAATCGGAAGGAGAATCAACATTTTCCAAGGCTACCCGTGGAAATTCATAAGACAAACAAACGAAAAAAAAAAAAAAAAAAAGAGTGAATGTAGAAGGACTTTCTGGACAATCATAACACGCAGACGAACATTGCTGACAAAGTGAGAATCCGAGGCTTAATCCTCCTTGAAGTTCGGTCTGCAATTGCATAACATTCATCAACTAATAAAATAATTTCTAGGACTATTAAACTCGACAGAAAATTTGGCCAATTACTATCTATGATACACTGTCAAATCCGTAGTTGAAGGTAGTCTGTGGTGAATTATTGAGTTGGTTTTGAAAGTATTGTTGAATTCCAAGTTTAGATGGATTCTACGTATTAGATTCAGATTGATTGATGATAGTTGGTTGAATGGCACTGTGGAAAATTTATTTCTCATACACTGCAATTATTGATTGTGGTGAATTTTTTGAAAGTTATTGAAATCCTAGTCATTTGGAGAAGGATCTAGGGAAAAAGTTTCATTGTTTCACTACAGTGGTATCAGAGCACTGAAATCCTGCTAGCCTGTGAGTTTGGTGCATGTTTCCAGCAGATACAAGTAACATTACAGTCAGAAAGAATAAGATTAAGAAAGCTATGGAGTGTAAGGAGGAAGGAGGAGACCCAGACACCAGGTATTTGTTGCATGTACTAATACATGGACAAACAGAAATCTCAAATTTAATATTACAAGGGCAGCAGCAAGGAAAGCACTTAATGCACATCTTGGCCCAAGGTCAGCCACAACTTGCTCAGTTGATGACTCATCCCATAGGTAATGAAAATGTTACCTAAAACAATAGAACTCACATGGAAGGAAATGGAAATCATAACCCAGATCCTCCTAACACCAGGGAATTCAACAGGAGGAGTCACCGACCATTGCTTCCTCAATTCACGAATAATCAAGCCGCAACAAACCAAGAAGTTGTTGAACCAAACAAAATGTTGGATGGTTATTTTCAAGAATATGCAGCACTAGAAGAAAACATGCGAGCTGCTATGACCTTCAATGAATACAATAATTTCATATTCAGGAACAGACCCATGGGACAACCCAATTCCGATCTAATATGCAAGGTGAGTAAACTTTCCCTTCCCTCATTTGATGGATCCTCTAAATGTACAGCAAGAGCTTGGGTGCAATAACAGATAGTATTATCCAGAGTGGTGCTAGGTCATACATCTGCTCAAGGTCAATCACTACATAGTCTTGCTTTATTATTAAGCTAGTGCTTACTAGTAAAAATTGGACACCTACTTCAAGCTCAACCCTATGCCAAAAGCAGATGTGATCCAATTTGCCACATTGCATTTAGAAGGGTGTTAATTTTAGTTATCAGTGGTATGTTCTAATATCTATGCTTAGCAAAATTACTTCAATGTTCCTTTAGCATCCCAGTGATAATTTCCAATTTAGATTTCCATTAGCAATCACATTAACCATTAATCACATTGGCAGTAAAAGTAGATAGAACATGAAACAAAATGCGGAAGAAAAGCCAAGACAAGAGAACACCAGATTTGGCGGATGCCAAGGAAAAACCCCAATGTGGGGAAAACCCTTTGATCTATTCTTCTTATTATTATATCAAAATGTTCAGCAGAGAGAGAGTACAATAATCAAAATTGACTTTCCAAATTCAAGTCAAAACAACCCTGTCAAAATCTGTGATTTTCTGCAGCAGTCAATAGCCCTAACTAGAAAGTCAATGTTGGTCAAATCAGCAATAAATCATCCTCAAAACAGCTCGGTCTTCCCTAGTCAAACTCGGCCTGATCAGGAGGTCAAAGTCAGCCCAAAATAGCTCAATCAAACTCGATCAAAGGAGAGAGAAAAACAATTTTAATTTTCTGCAGTCAACTCTAATGTCAACGTTGGTCAAACTCCCCAGATTCCCTTGATTTCTGTGCCCAGAAATGCAGCCTATAGAGATAGAAAAGATCCTCCAAAAATCACAGTCAAAGCTGGTCAAATAACCCTTGGTCAATGCTGGTCAAACTTGGTCTACTGCCTATAGGCTATAATTTTCGGTCCTGCAACTCAACCCAGAAAAGTCATCCTTCTTGCCACACGTGTGAGAAAGAAGAGTTGCCCAATAGTTGTATGAACCACTGAGAGAAGGAGAGAAGAATGTGTGAGTGATGATGCCAAATGAGATGTGGGGTCACTTGTATTTATACAATACATTGTGGGTGAAGAGACACATCCATTGGGCTTCTTCAGCCTAGGCCTTGCATCATGATGTGGCCGACCTAAACAATTTGCACATGTGCAGGCATAAATTCAAAATCACACTTCTGCTTGTCCAAATTGGATGATCTTTATATCAATCATCATCTCCATCAAATGAGTTGTCCCATGGTGGAATTTGGCCCTAGTTGCCAATTTTAAAAAAGGGGAAGCACATGAATGGTGGTATCATGGTTTAGTAACTCTGGGACATGCTAACATCACTTCTTATGAAGATTTTACACAAAGATTGATTGAAAGATCCGACCGGAAGAACCCAGAGATTCACTTCACAGAACTGGCACTACTTAAGCAAACACGGTCACATGAGGAGTTTATTGCAGATTTGAACATAACACAGTTATGGTAATAAATATATCTGAAGAGCGATTAGTTATGCTTTTTACTTCAGCATTAGTTGAGCCCCTACAAGGATGGGTCAAGTCATTCAATCCCACCACTCTTCAAAAAGCCATCAAGAAGACTCGAGACTTGGGAAATGCAATCGCTAAAGCGAAGGCTTTGTCCCTAAGTTGCACGAAGCGTCAAAACGTTCCAGAATTTCCAAAACAGGGACATTTAGAAATGTTACCTCCCAAAAATGGAAATGACCGCTGAAACGTCATATATGTTTATATATATAAAAAGAAATTTATAAATAAGTGAATAACACATTATCTTGCAAGAAAAAAGAGAATAAGACTCATAGATGACAATTGAGAAAGAAAATCAAGTCTATATTAACTCTCATAGATAATTACATGATGGTCGAGTTTCGGTCGCGTTTCGACCGAGTTTCGGAATTTCGGGTACGGGTACGTCCCAAAACGCCAGGTTCTTAGAAGTTTCGTGCAACATAGCTTCGTCCAAGGCTTTCATCCCTCCAAAAGATAAGGAGAAGTATCCTTTCCAACGTGATGGATCCAAAAGAGATAGACTAGAAGAGGAAACTCGAAGCGAACTGAGGAGGAAAAAACTATGTTTTACTTGCAGGGAATCATGGGAACCTGGTCATCGCTGTTTAGGAAAGGGAAAGATCCACTACATCAAAGTTCTCTCTGATGACGAAGAAGATGAAGAGGTAACTCCAAGTACCGATGAAGAGCCACTGTAGAAGGAAGCAAAGGATGAAGAAAAGCCTGACAGCTCCAAAGAAGGACCACCATAAGAAGGAAGCCTCAACGGAGAAAAGAAGACATGGCCACAGGTGAAGATTGCAACTCTTTCAGGCACACCCAAGTATTACACCTTCAAGGTCAGGCGAATCGTCAAGGGACAACGCATCACAGCGCTTATTGATGGAGGAGCCACGCACAACTTCATTGATGCAGCATTAGTAGCAAAAAGGGGACTTCCCACTGAAGAGTTCGAGGGCTTGGATGTAATAGTTGCAAATGGGTATAACTTGGATTGCACACAAATGATCCCAGGTTTGAGTGTAACTCTTGGTAACTATATTTTTACCAGTGATTTCTATGTAATAGATCTTGCAAACCTCAACATGATATTGGGAGTTCAATGGTTATATTCATTTGGAAAACACACAATGGATTACCAAATGTTGGAAATGGAATTTAGAGCACCAAATGGCAGTAAGGTCATATTAAGAGGCATGTCAAATGGTGGGCCACGGGTCGTTTCAGCCAGAAGGATGGAAGCCCTTTTTAGGCACAGGGATATAACATACGCAGCATAATGTAAGTTTATGAGCCAAAAGACTCTCAGCAATGATAAACCACAATATAGGGTTGATATTCAGCAAGTACTAGACAAGTACATTCCAGTGTTTAATGACATTCCTCCGGGATTGCCTCCTAAAAGAGGATTTGAGCATACTATTGAGCTGAAAGGAGTTAACCCTGTGATCACCACACCGTACCAGCATCCAAAGAAGTTCAACGACGAGATAGAAAAAACTATCCAAGAATTGTTAGCTATGGGACATATCCAACCCAACACAAACCCATTTGCATCATCTGTGGTTTTGGTAAAGAAGAAGGATGGCACATGGAGAATGTGCATTGACTATCAAGCACATAATAAGAATACCATCAAAAATAGGTACCCCATTCCTCGAATTGATGAATTACTAGATGAGCTACATGGAGCAGCATATTTCTCAAAGATCGACCTACGGTCCGAGTACCACCAAATTCGAGTTCGAGAGGAAGACGTAACCAAAACAGCATTTCGTTGCCACTATGGACACTTTGAATTTCTAGTCATGCCATTTGGACTAACCAATGCCCCCGCCACTTTCCAATCATGCATAAATAGCATTTTCAATAGACAGCTAAGAAAGTTTTTGTTGGTATTCTTTGATGAACTCCTCATCTATAGTAAGACGTGGGATGATCATTTGAGACAACTGGAATAGATTTTGAGCATCATGCAGGAACAGTCCCTTTATGCCAAAGCATCCGAATGCGAGTTTGGGTTGACATACCTTCTTTATTTAGGGCATATGATCAGCGCACAGGGGGTACAGGTCCACCAAGAGTGTGAAAATTCCATTACTCGGAATCCTACTGCAACATCTAATTAGATTTCTTCTATTTGTTATTTAACTGAACAAATTATTTATCGTGTACTACGGTAAATATCGAAATCAATACGCTACAGTGCTCACAAATAAATACTGCGGAAAATAAATACAACGCAAGAAAAACTAGATGCACACACACATAAGTACACAGTTATTTTTGGACTAAGTCTCGGGAAAAACCCAACTTAGGATAATCGATGCAGCAGCTGAGGGTTTTAATATTAAGCAGTAGCAAATCTGGGTACAAATCTTTGGATGCCCAGACTAGCTATCCAATATAGAAAAAAAATCTGACAAACAATCTAGTGAGAAAATTCTCACTTCCACAGGTGATCCAGCACTGTCCTTAGCTCTGAAAGAGTTGCTCTGTGCAGTGATTGCATCACCCTACGCAGTTCTACGTAACACAGCTGGGAGCACTCATTCTCCTCACCTTTAATCTTTTGTTGTCTGGAAACTGGACCCTCCTGGCCTCTGGAAACTCTCTTCGACTTCTGCCACTGAATCAACTTTGTCTCCCAGCAAAATTGTGGATTCCCTCTGAAGCACTGCATGGCCTCTGCGTTGCCTCTATATGGAACTGTTGCCTCTCTACTATGCATTCTCTGAATCTGGAAAACTTTCCTCCGGAAATGCTATCTCTGCCCCTCTCTCACTGCAATGAGCTCACTGGCTCTCTCTCTGGCAACTTAATGTTGCTACTTTGGAAAATCGATCTACCACCGAGTTCGACCTCTCACTCGATATGTTCTCCAAGTGCCCATCGAGTTCCTTCTTATAATCTCTCGTTGAGACATCAACGGTCAAGATCAGATCTTAATCGATGGCTCAAATTAACTTGGACTCGATCCACGCTTTCATCTAGAAGATTCGCACCCAACTTAATTAATACCCTATAATTAATCATATTTCCTAAGTTTAGACTTAGGAAATATTAAAAACTAATTAATTATTTTAATTAAGTCACTTCTGGGTGGAATTTCCCCAAACGATATCTAGGTCTTGGAGAATGCATGTGTCTTAGCCTCTCTACAAAATCTCAAGGCTAGAGCACATTCGATGCTACAAAAATCAACACTCCCTCTTAGTAAGGAATGTGCTCTAGTATTGTTGCCCTCCTGGTAGCAATGCTGTGACTTTGTACCACCTCTTGCTACGATGTTGATTGTTGAAAAGTGTAACTGGGTTCGGTCTTCATAATGACATGTAATTGTGACTTATGTAAATGATGTAATGAAGAAAATAAAATTACTATTGTAAGCCTTGCTTCATGGGTTTCATGAGCAAGTGATTTTATTTTAGTTGGCTCTCATTGAAAGCAATAGGATTTGTCATTTAAGTCAAAGAGTCAATGTCATGTATGAAGAGCTCTTCTTGACCCTGTGTCAATATATATGAGTCTATAAAATGTCTAAAAATCCCTCCAACGACAAGCATTGATTCTCCTCTTGATGTCGGCCTCAAGATGCATATGAAACTCATGTCAGCTTGGCCTATATGGAGACACATCTATTCGAGATGTCATGTTGGCTTAATATCTAGACTAACCATTATAAATAAGCACCTCGGCCTATTCAACAGAGACAAAATTTCGATGACATATCTCTGAGATTTTTGGATGGGTTGGACAGTGAGATAGTTCGGATCTCCTCCTCTAAAATGAGCTCGGATCACTCTGAGATTCGATGGATAATCACAATCAACAGTTCAGATGTTATCTCAAGAAGAAGCTATTGATTTTTGGGTAGCATCGAATGTGCTCTAGCTCTGAAATTTTGTGGAGGGGCTAGAACACATGAGATCTCCAAGACCCATAAATCGTTTGGAGCAATTCCACGGAGAGTGCAAGTTATTCAAATAATTAATTATTTTTAATGGAGCCTAAGTTAAAACTTAGGGAATTAAAATAATTAAAGTGAATTAATTTAAATATGGGTGAGAGCTTTTAAGTGACGAGGATCAAGTCTGTTTTAATCTTAGACGTTGATTAAAGATTAGATCACGGTCGTTGATTTATCAAAAATAAAAGTATAAATGAAGAGTTGTGGGTCAGTTGAAGACACGCCGTGCAAATACTTAGTAACCCGAGGGAAGTTGATACTCCAGGAGAAGAGTTCGATTTCAGAGGAAGAGTTGTAGGGTGAAGGAAGAGGAGGGTTTCGACAGCAGTCAGAGACTAAGAAGGGACGCAGAGCAACCGAGAGACAGTGCAGAGAGTCAGCGCAGCTGAGGATGCAGTCCTCACACAGAAGAGGACGCAGAGGTGACGCAGTGGAAATTGGAGGGTCTCTAGGGTGTCAGAATTTCTCCAATGACTGGTAAAAAATTATCTCAAGTGTTTTCATAAATGTTTCTCCATGATTCTGCAAATAATTCCTTGTAAAGAGATTGTTGCTAAAGAATAATAAATAAACCCTCATCTGTTGCACCGTTTTTCCTGCATTGGGTTTTTCCGGGGACAATTGTCCAAACAAAACTGTGTTGATGCGATTGATTCTTGTCCTTGCATTTCACTGTTCTTTTCTCTATGTAATTATGTGATATCTGCAGTAGAATTTATTTCGTTGTTTACTGAAGGGTTTTGTAAATAACTTATTGGGAAGTACAAGTAGGAGAAATAAATTAGTTAATGCAGTAGAATTTCAAGTTACAAATTTTCACATGGTATCAGAGCAGAGATCGGGCAACAGGGTTGGAGATTCTGTAATGAGTTGTGGTCTTGATGTTGCTGGAGCAGCAACTCGAAGGGGCTCACGCAGTTCTCCTGGGAAAGAGGAAAGCACGAAAGATACGATGGATCATGACATTTCTGTATTGGCTTCTAGATTGGAAGAAGAAGATGCTTGTTTGTCAAGCCTTGCTTCCTCTGAGGCTTGGTATATTGATAGCGGGGCTTTTCCGCATATGACGGGAATACGAGATGAATTTCCAAGAGTAAAAGATGAATTTCCAAATCACCATGGGAAATAACGCTAAATGTACTCTTGTTGGAAGAGGTACTATAGTTTTTCAAATAGAAGCAGGAGATCGGCTTCAGGCTACCAATGTGTTGCATGTCCCTCGATTGGGGATGAACTTGCTTTATGTATCTCAGTTAAAAAATAAGGGCTATGATGTATACTTCATTGGAAAGAAAGTATATGTCAAACTCCCGAGTTGGAAGAAAAAGGCCCAAATTGGGGTCAGAAGAAACAGACCGTATAAGTTGCAACTAGAATCTCCAATGGCACTAATAGGCAGTCATGATGAAAACGATTTGAATGAACTATGGCACAGAAGGATGGGGCACTTACATCATGGAGCTCTAAGAATTCTCAGAGAAACCGTCACAGAAGTTCCAGAATTAAGCACCAAACGAGATGATGTCTGCAGAGGGTGCGTACTAGGTAAGTACGCCAAAGTGGTTTATTCCAAAAGTAACAATAGGGCAAAGAGTGTTTTGGGATTAATACACTCATATATCTGCGGACCTATGTCCACAAGAGCTCTTAGTGGTGCCAAATATTTCGTCACCTTCATTGATGACCATTCCAGGAAGACTTGGATCTACTTTCTAAAGACCAAGGATGGGGTCTTTGATCGATTCAAAGAGTTTAAGGCTTTGGTTGAGAATCTGACAGGGAAGAGGATAAAAGTGTTGCGTTCAGACAATGGTGGAAAATAAATTGATAAAAACTTCACCGAGTTCTGCGCAAGGTAAGGCATCAAAAGAGAATGGACCGCTCCATATAATCCGGAGCAGAATGGGGTTGCAGAGAGGAAAAATAAAACTATTATTGAAGCAGGGAGGGCAATGTTGTATGATCAAGATATGCCCAAATTTCTATGGGCAGAAGCATGCAGCACAGATGTGTATATTCAGAATAGAATTCCTCACAAGGCACTAGGTAAGATTACACCGAAGAGTATCTTCACTAGCAAAAAACCAGAAGTGAGTCATTTTAGGATATTTGGGAGCTTGGCATACTGCCATGTACCCGAAGAAAAGAGAAAGAAGTTGGATCAAACTGCAAAAAAAGATATCTGGTGGGATATAGTGAGAATGCTAAGGCATATAGAATCTACATTCCTAGCAGTAGGAAAGTAGTAGTACGACGGGATGTAAAGTTCATGGAGGATAGAGCTTTTAGGAAATCCAAAGAAATGCCTTCCGAAAAGCAGTCAGAGGACGATCCATTGGTTCAGCCACTTCGACTAGTCAAAACCAGCACCAGCGCTTCTCCAAGGCATAAGAATCTGGAAGTATCACTACAGGAAGATTCGCAGGAGGAGCAAGAAGATCCACCCACTACCAGTGGAAGAACGA
The DNA here is from genome assembly GCA_034641835.2 of Pinus albicaulis. Lineage (NCBI taxonomy): Eukaryota > Viridiplantae > Streptophyta > Pinopsida > Pinales > Pinaceae > Pinus > Pinus albicaulis. Next base: position 115,927,796 of record CM076576.1, read on the forward strand.
GCCGGGAATAACGACAGATACCAAGGGACACAGAGGAGTTCATTGGAGCTCCTAGAACCGAGAAGAGGCAGCGTAGACAACCAAACAGATACCAAGCTTTGGTAGCTCAGGTTGGAGAACCCTCTTGTTTTCAAGAAGCAGTTCAGCATCAAGTGTGGGTAGACGCTATGGTGGAGGAATACAATTCCATTATGAACTATGATGTCTGGGAAGTGGTACCTAGACCTCGAGACAGATCAGTTGTAGTTTTGAGATGGATCTACAAGATCAAGTATGTTGAAGATGGCAGCGTGGAAAAGTACAAAGCCAAGTTCGTGGCTAAGGGGTATGCTCAAAAGGAAGGAATAGACTACAAAGAAACCTTCGCCCCAGTAGTCAGGTATACTTCTATTAGATCGGTGATATCCCTTGCAACACAGATGGGGTGGGAGATTCACCATATGGATGTCAAGACTGCTTTCTTGAATGGGATGATAGAAGATCAAGTGTACATTGAACAGCCAAAGGGCTTTGAGACACATGAGAAGAAAACTCATGTATGTAGGCTGAAGAAAGCCTTGTATGGGCTTAAGCAAGCACCTAGAGCTTGGTATGGTCGGATTGATGGTTACTTACAGAAGATGGGATTTGTCAAGAGTGACGCAGATCCCAATCTCTACTATTTGACAATAGAGAATGAGCCTCTAAAACTGGTATTATATGTAGATGACTTGTTTCTGACAGGTTCATCTAGGCTCATCAAGGACTGTAAGGAGAAACTGGCAGCAGAATTTGACATGAAGGATTTGGGGCTGATGCATTATTTCCTGGAGTTGGAAGTTTGGCAGCAGAAGGGTGAAATCTTCCTTGGACAAGGGAGATATGCTACAGAAATTCTGAAGAGATTCAGGATGCAAGATTGTAGACCCATGGCCACTCCAATGATTACCAACTGGAAAAATATTGATGCATCTGACGACAAAGAAGTAGACCCCACCTTGTACAGACAACTCATAGGATCTCTTATGTATCTGGTCAACACCAGGCCAAATATTTGTTATGCAGTCAACACCCTCAGCCAGTTCATTGTGGAACCAAAGAGAGCACACTGGGCAACAGCCAAGCATGTTCTGAGATATATACAGGGAACAGTGGAGGATGGACTATAGTACATCCGAGGCAATGACATTAGACTAAGCGGATTCACTGACGCAGATTGCGCAGGAAGTTCAGTAGACCGGAAAAGTCCCTCAGGGTATTGTTTCTGTATTGGATCAGGAATGACCTTTTGGTGCGGCAGGACACTGAAATTTGTAGCACTAAGCTTAGCTGAAGCAGAATATATGGCAGCAAGCACGGCTTCGTGTGAAGCCATATGGCTTAGAAAGTCGCTTGTGAATCTATTTAGGAGAAAGATGGAAGTGACCAGTATTATGTGAGATAATCAGAGTTATATCAAGCTCTCTGAGAATCCGGTTTTTCATGATCAGACGAAGCACATTGACATCGGGTGTCACTTTATCAGAGGCTGTCCAGCAGGGAGCAGTATAGTTACAGTACCCTCCTACAGGAGAACAGGTGGTAGACATTCTCACCAAGGTCCTTGGGAGAACAAAGTTTGTTTATTTCAAGGAGAAGATGGGGATGGTTGAGAATCTGTTTCAGTAGAAACGAATAATGCAGCACTTGAGAGGGAGTTGCAGTAAAGATGCAGCAGCAACAGTGGCAGTGTTGGGGGCAGCAATACAGATAGCAGTAGCGAAGCAAATGAGGGCGATAGACCGAGCATCAGCAGCGCAAATGACTGATGTCGTGGATCAAGGTGATGCTTCTAGTAGGAAGTATTGCTAGAACACATTCCTTGCTAAGAGGGAATGTTGATTTTTGGGTAGCATCGAATGTACTCGAGCTCCAAAATTTTGTGGAGGGGCTAGAACACATGAGATCTCAAGGACCCAGAAATCATTTGGAGAAATTCCACCCTGAATGCAAGTTATTCAAATAATTAATTATTTTTAATGGAGCCTAAGTTAAAACTTAGGGAATTAAAATAATTAAAGTGAATTAATTTAAATGTGGGTGAGAAGTTTCTAAGTGACGAGGATCAAGTCTGTTTTATCTTAGTCGTTGATTAAAGATTAGATCATGGTCTTTGATTTATCAACAGGAAAAGTATAAATGAAGACTTGTGGGTCAGTTGGAGACAAGCCGGGAAAATACTCAGTAACCCGAGGGAAGTCAATACTCCAGGAGAAGAGTTTGATTTCAAAAGGAAAGTTACAGGGTGAAGGAAGAGGAGGGTTTCAGCAGCGGTGAGAGACTAAGAAGGAGGCATGCAAAGCAACCGAGAGATAGCGCAGAGGGACAGCGCGGAGAGGCAGCACAACTGAGGACGCAGAGGTGACGCAGTGGAGATTGGAGGGTCTCCTAAGGAGATGTGGGATGCTCTCTCCAAGCTATTTCAGAGTTCTTCCGAACAGTGGAAGATGTTTCTCTAGGAGAAGTTGAGGAGTATCAGGATGCAAAAGGACGAGAGCATAGATGGCTTTCTCACTCGGATTTAGGAAGTCTGAGATCAACTAGCAGTCGTTGGGGAGGCACCCCAACCCACAAAGCTTGTACGATTGGCACTAAACAGTGTCTCAGATGACTAGCAAGCGTTTGTCCAAAGCATCTTCGACAGAGACACACTGCCTAAATGGGACATGTTGTGGTCCAATATACAACAGGAGCAAGCTCCATTAAAGAGTACCATCAGCGGGAGCAGCAGCAAGGGACTAAAGAGTGAGAAAGAGAATGTAGCTCTAGCATTGAAAGGTGCTAGACAAGGACAAGGGGAGAAGAAAAAGGACTTGTCGAAGGTCAAATGCTTCAGGTGTGGCGAGTGTTGTATCTCAAGAAACAATCCCTTGGTTGTGGTAAGGAATCAGTGCTTAAGACATTTTGTAAATGTATGTCACAATTATAATATCAAATGGCCTCTACTTAACACCTTTGAAATCTAATTATTTAATACACTCAATAATATGACATAATGAAAGCCTTCACAATGCCATAAATTGGTGATATCCGAAGGAAATGAAAAGAAGAACTGTAAAGGAAACTTGAAGTGATATGCTGAGAAACAGAATCTATCACTTTCAAGCTTCAGAGGAAAATCATGGAGAGAGAGAAACTCGAAATAATATGTTGCAAACACAAAATCTATTACTGTAAAGTTTCATTAGAATTTTGTAAAGAAAGAAGAGATGAGGTGAAGGAGTGCAAATTAAGGTTGTTTAACTCTTACTCACAGATGTAATTAAGAGACCGGTTGCTACATTACTTCACTTCATTTAAAGGGGAATAAACACAAAGCAAAACTGGAAAGACATATCAACATCAACAGCTGCAGGAAACTTGATTTTCTTTCATTTATTTCTCAGAAAATTCAATACCAAATTAGCAATCCTCCAGAGGTCCAAAACTCGGAACCCCTTTTCTTTATTTCTATCTACATAAATACATCACAGTGGTTCGTAACTCCTGAACTTCTTGAAACTATTTGACTACCTAAACTGTTAAGATTACTTATGCAATCATACTTAAGAAAACAAATTAAAACTGGAAATATTGTTCATTTTGCTAAATCTGATGTTGCTGATGCGCCCTCCCGAAGTGTCGAGGTGTCCTTTCTGGTTATGATGCACCGGCTGCACAACGCTATAATGACACCTCAGTGCCTGACTTGACCCAGCTATCATGCTCCCAATAGGGCCGCTATACGCTCTTCTGCCCGACTCTGCCTATGCCCCTGTGCTTCAAACGTTGTAATTCATATCACCTGCTACCTGACTCTGCCTCTTCTCCTTTGATCTGCGTTGGGTCACTTACCCGAGTTTTTCTATCGAGTTCTGCCTATTTCTTCATAAAATGGCGCATAACCACATAAGCCCAGACTTGAAATCCTTTAGAGTTCATCTTGGAACTGCATCGTGTCCGTGCCAACATCACACTTCGCATTTCGTCGTCTTTAACTTTTCCTTAACACTTATCTTTTAAAACCTGCGATGTGCGTTATGCGATCGGGTCCCACCTGGCATCGCACGTTGCACTTCGGCGACTTTATCACTTACCTCCCGTGCCTATCCTTTGAAACTTGCAATTTGCGATTTGCGATTTATTCTTCATTGTCTATCTCTCCACTCTAGTTCTGCGCTTTGATCCTGACCATCCGTTTTTCCCTTTGCGCCTCCTCCCAAACTCTTAAGTGTTTAAGGGAAATGCGCCCTTTCTCCGCCTTTGGGAAATTAGTTTGTTTGCTCCACAATGTAACCCTCCCAAGCTTATCTGGTGTTCTGCCGCGCTAGTCCCTCCTGAGCTTGCGAATGAGCCCAACTCGACCCTGTTCAGCGTGCAATGTTCTGAACATGCCCATCAGTCTGGCTCTTGAACTGTTCTGCACGTGAATGAGCCCGACTCGACCCACCTTCAGCTCTCATCACGTAATGTTAATGTACCAATATATAAATCAAAATTCTTCTATGACACACATAATTTTACATTTTCTATCATATGTGCTTTTTTGGTGTTTTGAAAAATATTTCGAAGGTAAATGCAAATGAGCCACAACATCTGGCTCCACCTGGGGATAGTGCTTTTTTCCATGGAAGCGCTAAGAACTGCAGATTAGTGCCTTATCCATTGGGCATGGAGTCAAATATTGCTTGTTGACATATGAACGATGAGCAATCCGGTATTTACAATGGTGGAATGCTGACTTTTAATGTTGGAAATAATGCTTCAAATACTGCCCGTTCATAGGCAACTGTATTGTCTCTCCATGTAGATCTTCCAAACTAAATGTGCTATTTGACCTTGCCTCAGAGATCTTGTATGGACCATACCAGAGAGGGTCAAATTTATCATGCTTCCCCTTTTCTTCTCGTCTGGTGTCCCATCTTAGTACCAAATCCCCTTCTTGAAAGAGAACTTCTTTTGCTTTTCTGTCAAATATAGACTTCATATTTTCCTGATAAGTAATCAAGTTATCCCTAACTTTGTTTCTGTTTTCACTTGATTCAATTATTTTGTTCAATCTTCTTACCAGAGCATTTGGTTCTTCCTGAGCTTCTTGAAGGAAAGAAATCACTGGTTTAGCCAGCTGAGTAGGAAATAGTGCTTGAGTTCCATAAACCAGTTCATAAGGAGACTTCCCAGTAGATTTCATGGTAGTGACTCGAACTACCCAGAGGGGCAAACTTCAACTTCATATCCCAATCCTTCTGATTCTCGGTGATTGTTTTCTTTAAGATTCTGACCAATGTCTTATTTGAAGACTCTGCCAATCCATTCCCCTATGGATGATACGTTGTGGAAATGTGATAAAATTACATTATATGTTTGACAGAAATTAATGAAACGAGCAGAGTTGAATACTTGAGCATTATCAGTCATAATTTTGATTGGACATCCGAATCTGCTGAAAATGTTTTCCTCTAGAAACTTCATCACCACTTGGTCATTCGCCTTCTTAGTGGGTATTACTTCAACCCATTTCGTAAAATAATCAGTGGCATTCAGAATCCACTTGAACTGTACGCTTGATGGCGGATTGATCTCTCCAATAAAATCCAATCCCCATTGCCTGAAAGGTTCTTCAATAAATACTAGGATGAGAGGTAATGGAGCAAGTTTTTTCTTTTCAGCAAACAACTAACACTTCTGACAACTTCTGACCAGTCTATAAACATCTGCAAATAGGGTTGGACAATAGAAGCCTGACTTAAAGATTTTATGAGCAGTGCCCTTCCAACTATAATGTCCCTCACACAGACTTTCATGATATTGTGTGGTGACTTCAATAGATTCTCCTTCGTTCAAACATAATAGCAAAATACCAGCAGGGTCTTTCCAATATTGCTTCGCTTCTACGAACACATATGGCTGAGACTGAGCTTGAGAGCTCTGTATTTTGTTCTATTCAGTGAAGTTGGACAGGAAAAGAAACACAGGTAATGCACAATATCTTTATACCAATCAGAGCACAAAAATTTGTATTGAATAGCTGTTTTGAACTTGCTTTGACCCTCTTCATTTACAGCTCCATCCACTGGTGCCAACAGATTAATTCCCAAGGCTTGAAAATTTGTCTCTGTCAACAACTTCGCTAACCCCTGTCCCTTGACCAGCTTGGTGGGTTTGATGTCCAAATCATACTCTTCGATTTTTGCTATCCACTTCCCCCTTTTTCCTTCAACATCACTTTGGACCAGCACGTCTTTCACAACAAAATTAGGGACATAAGCAATTATTTGGGACTGCAACACATATGTCCTGAAGGCTTTCAGTGCTTTGACCAAAGAATATACTTGTTTCTCCAAAATATTGTATTTGAGCTCAGCATCTCTAAGAACTTTGCTGAAAATACAACTAGCTGCTCCTTATTGTCTTCATTTTTCTGCAACAACACAGCAGCAATAGTAGTGGGGGATGCAAATGAGAATACCTGAAAGACTTTTTGATAGTCTGGGCTAATCAAAGTTGGGGCTTCCTGCAGTGCTTCCTTTATTCTAACAAATGCATCTCTTGCTTCCTTATCCCATTTCACTTCTGCATTTTTCTTCAACATATTTGTTATACTTCTCACGATCTCAACATAATTGGGCACAAACCTCCTCAGAAAGTTTATTTTTCCCAGGAATCTTTGGATATCCTTCTTGCTTCTAGGTAAAGGAATAGTTTGAATGGCTTCCACCCTTGCTGGGTCAATCTTTACTCCTTGCTTAGAAACTATGTGACCCAATAATTTACCTTCTTCTACGGCAAATAAAGATTTCTTGGCATTTAATGACAGACCAAACTTTTTGCACTTTTGAAAAAAAAATTGCAAATGCTCCAAGTGTTCATCATCTGACCCTGAGAAAACAGTTACACCATCCAGATATATAACTACAAACTTGTCACCAACAAAGGCTATGTCAATGGCCCTCTGAAATGTTGCACCTGCGTTCATAAGGCCAAATGGAATCCTTGCATACATGAAGGTGCCCCAGGGCATAGTGAAAGCAGTCTTCTTCTGATCTTCTTTTTCTACTGCTACCTGATTATACCCAAAAAATTCGTCAACCATAGACAACCTGTGAGCTCTTGTCACCTTCTGTAAGACATAATCCATTTTCGGCAAAGGATCATTATCTTTTAGAGATGCTCGGTTCAAGTTCCTGAAGTCTACACACAGTCTTATCTCTCCATTCTTCTTTCGTACAGGGACCAGATTAGAAACCCAATCTGAATATCTGAGAGTGACTATAATTTTCACCTGCAACAGTTTCTTCACTTCTTTTTCGATTGGAGCTAACAGCAATGGATTGATCTGTCTGAGATTCCGTCTGTGTGGTTTGAGTCCTTCCTTCAATGGAATCTTATGCTGAATAATGCTTTTGTCATATGTTTTCAAGTCTTCATACGACCAGGCAAACACATCCATATATTTCTTAAAAAGATCAATTTATCTTTCTTTGTAGTTTTTGGGAACACCTTTGAACAATTTCACTATTTTTGGTTCCTGCTGAGTTCCCAAATTACAATCTTCCATCTCTTCTTCTTGATGTGTTTTCTTTGAATCAACAGCAACATCATTAGCATCGAATAATCTTTCAAGGGGAACCAACCCTTTGGGGAGCACATTATCTTTCAATTGGATAATCTTTTGTTCACCTATTGACTGCTTAAGATTTCTTATTTCTGCTTTATGCTCTGTTTGTTCTTCCTTCAGCGTCTTCAAAGTTTCCAATCATGGTCAAGAACTGACTTATCTGTTCATCATCGTCAAACACCTGCCAATGTTTCAAATTATCAAGGATAGAAGGTCTATGCCTAATTTCAATCTCATACCTTAACCTTGGATTTATTGGAGGTTTGACGGTGCTGGCTGCCACTGCTAAAAAATCGGCCAATCTATTCTCCTCCCTCAGAATATACTGAAAATTGAATGCTTCAAAATAGTTTTCTACCAGATCCCACACTTCATTCCTATATGATCTCAATCTCGAATGCTTGGTTTGACAATGATTTTTAATCTGCCTTATTATCAATTCAGAGTCACCAAAAATTGAAATACATTGAACTCCCATCTGTTTAGCAACTTGAAGGCTTGAGATTAAGGCCTCATACTCGGCCACATTGTTTGTTGAATCAAATTCTAGTTTAAAATAGAAAGGCATGAGGTTACCTTCTGGTGATATCAGCAAGAATCCAGCAACTGCGCCCTCCTTGGAGTAGGCACCATCAAAGTAGTACTTCCAAATCTTCCTTGAGTGTAGCTCATTATTTACAACTGCTAAAGAGAGTTGCTTCCATGTGTCTTCAGCAAATTCTGCATATTCATGCAGCATGAAACAAGAAAGGTCTTATGTTTCTTGACAATAAATGGGGGAATTTCCTGCATCTTTCTTGGAGGTAGTCTTAAAAAACCTTGTTTCCCTGTACAACCTCCTTTCTTCCCCATTAAAAACCGGAATGATAGCATAAGTGAAATCATTTTTAGTACACCTCTCAACTTTGCTCCCCAAAATCTTGACAGGAGCATTCCAAACCTAGCTGGGATGTTAACAACCACTACATCCATGACTATACTCTTTGTTGGGATTTGTGCCAACGAAATTGCTACATCTTTAATTAACCCAACACATTTCACCCTTTTGGAATCAAATGAATACAGATCTCTATAAGATTTGGTAATCTGCAAGTTAAGTTCCTTCATAACAGACAATGGCATGAGATTATGGGACACTCCTGAGTCCAGCATGCAATTATGTAGAGTATAATCATGAAGCAACACAGAAATATAGAAGGGTGGAACAGAGGGATCTATTTCTTCTACATGAGGACCAAAGGTGACCACTGGCTTTTCTTCTTGTAAGTTCACTGTGTCACTTATGTCTTCCACCTGTGTGAGATTAATAAATTCTGAAATTTCTTTCTTGTAAGCTGGCATTTTGGCTAATTCTAGAAGAGGCACCTGAATTTTGACCTTCTCCAACTCTTTTGTCAAATTGAAAGCATGAGTTTGCTTAACATTCTTTTCAGGTTCTTCTTCACTCTTTCTAGAATTTGTTGCTTGTTCGGGTACAGGAACAACTCTCTCCAAGATATTAGTGTCAACTGATTTGTTCTAGGAAGATTCACCCTGTTGCACATTTGTTCTATTAAGTAAATTTGTTGGTTGTTCCTTATTACTGACTTGTTTTGTAGGGTCCTTTTGTAGTTGAGTCGCCATTGGAGGAGGAATGGAACCTTGTTGTTCACCTTCATTATCTTGCGCTCTAGATCTCTTTCTAGACCTCAAATCAGACTTTTTATGTAACTCAGCTTGCATGAAATCTATGAATTGCCTACAGTATTCATCCATTTCATTTTGATCAAAAAAAAACTTCAGCTTCAACATATTCTCCCTCACAATCTTCCTCTTCATCCTCTTCCATTGCATACATAGCAGATACTTGATCCTCGGCCTCCCTTTGGTCTTCTGTTGGCTCTCTGGGCGCTGCTTCTATATACAATGGAGCTTAAACCTGGTCTTGATCTCTTCTTTCCCTCGACAAGATTTGCAGGGGATGTCTTTTGAATTGAGGGTTAAATCCCCCTTGGTTTTTTTGTACTTGTCTTTGGGAGTTTTTATTTTCCAATTCCATCTTAGCTAGCTTATTTGTCAGATTTTTTTATCACCTTTGTCATATCTTCAATTCTTAGATCTTGTGATGATTCTTCTTGTGACTTCCCCTTCTATTGGACTGGCTGTTTCCCTTTCGCCTTTCCAACTGCAGTCATATTAGCTTCAATCTCTAAAGCATCTTTTTGTATCTGCTCAAGAGTAGGGGCTCTTCTCTCTCTCAATGTAAAGCTAAAATCAGCTTCAAAAGCCCCAACAAAAACTACCTTTGCTCCTACAGGGGGGGCTTCAACTCTATAGATAAACTATTGTACAATTTGTTGAATCTTTTTACAAACTCAGAAATGTTTTCATTACGCTTTCTTTTAATTGCATTAAACTCTGTCAATGGGTAACCATGATCTCTCTTCTCTCCCCATCTCTGAGTGAATTGAGTTTCTAACTCTTCCCAGTCATTTATGGAATCATTTGGTAAACCTTTGAACCATTTCCTAGCCTCTCCACTTAGAGACTGCACAAATAGTCTAATCACAACATCAAGATGTTCTACATTTAAATTCTCGGCAAAAGTGCAAAACAAGGGTAAATGTTGTTCTGCAGTTACTTCATCTTCTCCAGTGAAACGAGGAAGTAATTTGAGGTATTATTGAGGCATGGCATTCATTGATTGCAGAGGATTTAGTGGTGCATATCTATCCATTAAGAAAGTTGGTGCTGCCATATTAACAACTTGGTTAACTACTCCTTGGGTGGTTGAGGTTGATGAACCTGCTGTGAAAGTTGTAAATTTTTGTAGATGTTCTATGCTAGAGCAACTTTACTTTTATTACAGCAATCACCCAAACAGTTAAGTAAAATGTTGATAGAACATACCAGTGGATCTATGCAAGACAAACCAGAAACAGGAAAAATGTGATGGTGCGTTACGGCGGTCAACAGGATGCTTCAACCAACAAAGTCTCCTTGATCAGCCAACCCAGAATGTGTCACAACAATCCTCAACTCAGTCACCAAGTCAACACAAGTCAACTCCAGAAAAGTCAATGCAGGGCAACAACATAAAAGTCAACGCAGCTCCAACTTCGGTCAACCTTTTGACCTCGGTTCTTGCGCCAATGTGTACGGCCTCTCAAAATCGAAGTCTCCAATAAATTTCAGCCTCTTTGGACCATGCATTGACCAAAGTCAACGCTGGTCAAACTTCCTAGGAAACCCTAGCTGCAGCAATCTGCGTCCTTCTTCTTGGTTGTACAAACTCGTCCTTTTTCCCACGTGTGAGCTGAATTCGTCCTCCAAGGAGCTCGTACTAAATCAGAGAAGAGAAGAAGATGTGTGATGAGTGAGTGTGAAATGCTCTCCAACTTTGACTGTATTTATATCCATCATTGAGGTGTGTGACACATCCGCTGGGGGTGTAAACCTTAAGGCCGACCTGCACATATAATTTATTATAAATAATAAATTCAAAATAAATGTTCTACTCATCGGATTAAGATAAATTTTATATGGATCTTACACCTCTCCGAAAAAGGAATCCAACAAAAATATCAGTATCTTAATCTGAGCATCACAACATGGAGTTTGGACCTAGTTGTCCAATTTTAACACTCCCTCTCAACTAGGGAGAACTCCATCCATCAGTGCAATCAAACATCGTGCGTCATCCCGCCGTAACTTGCTTTGCTAGCCTCTTTATTTCAGAACAGAAGTGGGTCAGTCACAAAGACATCATCCCCTGGCTGACAAATTCAGCCCAGAGGTCCGAAACCTCTATCAGACTCACAAAGAGTCTCCAACCAACCCGAAGTTGGTTCATCTGACCCGAAGTCAGGCAAAGGTCCCAAACCTCACTAAACTTGATCCCAGATCAAGTGGTTGGACCGTGCCATCCTAGGTAGAGAGTACGGCAATCTCTGATGTGTCCATCAGTATTTGCTACTAGTCTCTAGCTTTTCCCACCTCATTGGCCAAATGAGAGGTACTTCCCATGAGCCCTGAACTCAATGGGTAGGATGCATACGGGGCACAGATAATGAGAGGTGAACGAACTCAATAATCACAACGGTGGGGCAGAAGCACCACAAGGTTCGGCAAGCCTAGCCCCGTGAGTGCTTATAGCTCCGAGAAGCTATCCCCAAAGCCCCCCAGAGCTCCCAGAGCTCATTGTCCAACGGGACCCACATCATAGGGTCGTTCCACGATACCAAGTCTCTCACGGAAGGTTAGGAACTTGACCTTCCCCAGGGGCTTAGTGAGAATATCCGCGACCTTCTCATCAGTTCCTATATGATCGAGCCTTACGGCGCCTCGCTGTACCATATCCCGGATAAAGTGGTACCTGATATCAATATGCTTGGATCGGTCGTGGAACACAGGATTCTTAGTCATGCGAATCCCACTCTGATTATCACAGAGTATCACGGTGGTATCTAGCACATGTCCAAACAACTCACTAAAGAGCTTTCGCAACCAAACTGCTTCACAACAGGCCATACTCGCTGCAATGTATTCGGCCTCAGCGATGCTCAAAGCCATCGACTTCTGCTTCCTGCTCATCCATGAAATTGAAGCAGAACCAAGATTGAAGCAGCATCCCGATGTGCTCTTACGATCCACCACACTGCCAGCCCAATCGGCATCAGTATATCCACGGAGTGTCACACTCCCGGCAGTGTATCTCAGCCCATGGTTTATCGTGCCCTGAAGATATCTCAGAAGATTCTTGGCACCAACCCAGTGAAAATGATGAGGCTCAACCATCTGTTGACTCAAAGTGTTCACTGCAAAACATATATCTGGTCGGGTGTTCACTAAGAACATCAAAGCTCCTATGAGTTGACGATACTCGGTAGGATTGGCCAAGATAGGCCCAGCAGCGCTGCCACTCAACTTCTTAAAGTTGAGTTCCATCGGTGTCGACACGGACTTACAGTCCACCATTCCAAATCTTTCCAGAAGCTTCACAATGTATTTTCCTTGAGAAAGGAAAATCTCTCCAGGTCTCTGCCAGACCTCCAGGCCTAGGAAGTAGTGCATCGGTCCTAGGTCCTTCATCTCGAACTCAGCAGCGAGCTCCCTCTTACATTGATGAATGAGAGGGTCAGCACCTGTCAGGAAGAGGTCGTCCACATACAGCACTAGAATGAGAGGCTTCCCCTGCACAACCTTGAAGTAAAGGTTCGGATCAGCATTACTTCGAGTGAAGCCCGGCTTCATCAAGTAACTATCCATCCTCTCGTACCAAGCTCTGGGTGCTTGCTTTAACCCATAGAGGGCTTTCTTCAACCTGCAGACATGAGTGTCTCGATCCTGAACTTCAAACCCCAGAGGTTGTTCTACATACACCTCTTCTTTTATTGTACCATGCAGAAAGGCGGTCTTGACATCCATCTGATGAAGACTCCATCCTTGTGTAGCAGCAAGGGCTATAATAGATCGAATGGTGGTGTATCGGGCCACAGGTGCAAATATGTCATCATAATCTATGCCTTCCTTTTGAGAGAAGCCACGGGCAACAAATCTTGCCTTGAACTTTTCAGCACTTCCATCGGATCCATGTTTGATCTTGTAGAGCCATTTTGCAGTGACAACTGATTTGTCCTTCGGTCTTGGATCCACATCCCAGACATCATTCTTCATTATGGACTCATATTCTTCGTGCATAGCATCCTTCCAGACTTGATGCTTTACGGCTTCCTCAAAAGATCCAGGTTCAGATTGTACAATGGTACTCATGGCAGCCAGATACCCTTGGTATCTACACGGCTTCTTGCTTTCTTGGAATGTCCCCCTCGGGGCAGCATGTCCCTCAGCATCTTCGAGAGTGTCCCTAAGCCATGATGGTCTCTTTCTCAGTGAAGGAGATGGATCGATTGGGTCCATTGGTCCTTCAACATCAGGCATTGTCTCATCCTGCGGTTCTTCTTGATTTCCAGGCCTTGCTTCATGATTTTCCTTTGATCTCGGAAGATCTACTACTTTCTTCAGGGAAGCATCTTCGTCAAAAGTGACATCATGGCATATCTCTACTTCCCTTTGACCAGGTACATAGACTCTATAGGCTTTAGAGGTTTTGTTGTAGCCTACAGACATTCCTTTCTTCCCAGAAGCAACCAACTTACTTCTCTTTTCTTTTGGCACATGAAAATAAGCAGGACATCCAAAAATTCTAAAATGTGAGACGTCAGGTTTCTTACCAGTGAAAACCTCTTCGGGAGTTTTGGAGTCCAGGGCGGAATGAGGGCATCGGTTTTGAATGTATACAGCAGTATTCGCAGCTTCTCCCCACAAAAACTTCGGTAGACCCTGGTCACATAGCATGGCACGAGCAGCTTCCACAATGGTCCTGTTCTTTCATTCAGCAACGCCATTCTGCTCAGGAGTATAGGCAGTAGTAGTCTCCCTCTTAATGCCAGCTTCTCTGCAAAAGTCCTTGAACTCATTTGACTCATATTCAGTGCCATTGTCGGTCCTCAAAATCTTGATCTTCTTTCTTGTCATATTTTCCACCAAGGTTTTGAAGGTACGGAACCACATGAAAGCCTCATCCTTCTTCTTCAAGAAGTAAATCCAGGTCTTACGGGAGAAGTCATCAGTGAATATCATATAGTAAGAACATCCTCCTAGGGATGTCACAGGCAGCATACCAGATAGATTAGAATGGACCAGTTGCAAAATATCAGATGTCTTTGTGGCACTTGAGGGGAAAGGTCCCCTTGTATGCTTTCCTTCGGCACAACCCTTACATACACCTTCATGATTATTTCCAAAGTCGGGCATCCCTATCACCACCTTCCTTGCTTTGGGAAGGGCCTTGTAATGAAGGTGTCCAAACCTTCGGTGCCATAGTTCAGTTTGTCGCATAGTATCACATGTCATAGCTCCTAGTGGACTTCCTTCAACCTGGTAGAGTGTTCCAACTCTAAAACCAATCACGATAGCTTCCTTGAGGTTCTTCTTCCACATGCGCACCTTTCCATCAATGAATGCCACATTGAAGCCTTTGTCTTCAATCGTTGATATAGACACAAGGTTCTTCTTCAATTTTGGTACATAGAGTACATCTTGCAAATGTAGGACTTGTCCTTGAGACAAGTGGAGGGTCACAGTCCCTGTCCCTTTCACGGGATATGTGGCATTATCTCCAAGGATAATTTCCAAATTGGTATCCTTCTCAAACATGTCAGAGAGTGCTTCCTTGAACCCAGTGATGTGTCTTGAGGCACCACTATCTATCAGCCAGACATCCATAGTGTCGAGCGGGGATGCAGCAGAGAGAGCAGATACAAGAATATATTCATTTCTTTTATCAACAACATTTGACTCCTCATACCTGGAGTTTCTAGACCTTTTAGAAGGTTGATTATTTCCGCCAGAGGGAGCCTTCCTCTTTCCTTTGGATCTGTCGTTTCTTTGATTTCCATTCCTCCGATTGTTGTTGTTGTCATCACTATCGGGAGAATCCTTCTTGAAGGGACATTCTCTAGCATAGTGACCAGGCCTATGACAAGTGAAACACTTACCCTTCTTTCCTTGGGCCCTTGTTCTTCCTTTGTTCTTAGGACCACCAGAGTTCTTCTTCCTAGAATGAGCAGCATAGGCAGCATTTCTGTCATTTTCATATTCCTTCATTCTCGTCTCTTCTTGCATGCATTTGGACAGTAGCTCGTCAAAGTTAGGAATAGTACTATTATTGAGAATGGTAGTGGTGAATACTTGTCATTCATATGGGAGTCCTCCAAGTGCGGTGAGTACCATCTCATGATCGGCTATTGTCTCCCCAATAGCCAGCAGATTGTTCTTAATCTCGGTCAATTTCAGAAAGAATGTTTGGACAGACTCATCCCTGCCTTTCTTCAAATTCTTCAATTGATTCTTGAAGAATAACACTTGGTTTACATTGTTTACCTTGAACATTAAGATCAATTTATCTTACATCTCTTTAGATGTACCCAACTCAGAAATGTAGGCCACTAGGCTTTTATCAATTGATTCCCTGATCATCAGCTTTGCTTTGATCTCGCCCTTCTTATACTTGGTTTTAGCAGCAGCAGTAGCATTGGATGGAGGTTCTTGTATCTTACCCAGTACATGTTCCATGAGATCATGGTCTTCCAATTTGAGATCTAATATCATCTTCCAAGCATGGAAGTCATCCCTTCCAGTCAGCGTGTCATTCTCCTTGAATTCATAACTTGTGGAACCCATTTTCTTAGATGGTGATTGCTAAAGTTAGGGCTTGTCTTCACCTCAGCTCTGATACCATGTAAATTTTTGTAGATGTTCTATGCTAGAGCAACTTTACTTTTATTACAGCAATCACCCAAACAGTTATGTAAAATGTTGATAGAACATACCAGTGGATCTATGGAAGACAAACCAGAAATAAGAAAAATGTGATGGTGCGTTACGGCGGTCAACAGGATGCTTCAACCAGCAAAGTCTCCTTGATCAGCCAACCCAGAATGTGTCACAACAATCCTCAACTCAGTCACCAAGTCAACACAAGTCAACTCCAGAAAAGTCGATGCTATCCAGAAAAGTCAACGCAGGGCAGCAACATAAAAGTCAACGCAGCTCCAACTTCGGTCAACCTTTTGACCTCGGTTCTTGTGCCAATGTGTACGGCCTCCAAAAATCAATGTCTCCAATAAATTTCAGCCTCTTTGGACCATGCGTTGACCAAAGTCAACGCTGGTCAAACTTCCTAGGAAACCCTAGCTGCAGCAATCTGCGTCCTTTTTCTTGGCTGTACAAACTCGTCCTTTTTCCCATGTGTGCGCTGAATTCGTCCTCCAAGGAGCTCGTACTAAATCAGAGAAGAGAAGAAGATGTGTGATGACTGAGTGTGAAATGCTCTCCAACTTTGACTGTATTTATGTCCATCATTGAGGTGTGTGACACATCTGCTGGGGGTGTAAAACCTTAAGGCCGACCTGCACATATAGTTTATTATAAATAATAAATTCAAAATAAATGTTCTGCTCATCGGATTAAGATAAATTTTATATGGATCTTACACCTCTCCGAAAGAGGAATCCAACAAAAATATCAGTATCTTAATCTGAGCATCACAACATGGAGTTTGGACCTAGTTGTCCAATTTTAACAAAAGTGAATGAAAGTGGAGGCAAAATTGATATGGGGGTAGGCTGATGGACAATAGTAGAGGGACTAGCAACTATATTTGGTTGAGCTTGAGTTGAGGTAAAAGAAACAGACTCGAAAGAATGTTCTTCTAACTGAGGTTCTTGAAAATAAATGGGTGTGGAAGGGGTATCTTGTTCCAAGAAAGGGAGTTCCTTGGAAATATCTTCAAACAAAGGGTTATGAGAATCGCTGCTAGGAGCAAGCAATGCAGGATCGGGTATTGAAGGAGTTTCGGGTTTCTGAGCCTTTTTAGAAACCAATCTTTTTGAATCTGAAAAAGCAGGGACTATCTGTTGTGCGGTATCTGACCTTGTGTGAGGCCTTTTGAAAGCCAGAATTTTGAAAATAACAAACACAGCCGAATATTTCCTCCTCACTGAACAACCAGAGGAAATACTGTGAAAAACCTAGGGAAAATAAACTTCATTTTTTCGTCCCTGGAAACGATGCCAGAAAATGTTGTATCTCAAGAAACAATCCCTTGGTTGTGGTCAGGAATCAGCGCTTAAGACATTTTGTAAATGTATGTCACAATTATAATATCAAATGGCTTTTGCTTAATACCTTTGGAATCTAATTATTTAATACACTCAATAATCTGATATAATGAAAGCGTTCACAATGCCATAAACTGCTGATATCCGAATGAAAAGAAAAGAAGAACTGTAAAGGAAACTTGAAGTGATATGCTGAGAAACAAAATCTATCACTTTTAAGTTTCAGAGGAAATTCATGGAGAGAGAGGAAACTCGAAATAATATGTTGCAAACACAGAATCTATTACTTTAAGATTTTGTGAAGAAAGAAGAGATGAGGTGAAAGAGCGCAAATTAAGGTTGTTTAACTCTTACTCACAGATGTAATTAAGAGACTGGCTGCTACATTACTTCACTTCATTCAAAGGGGAATAAACACAGAGCGAAACTGGAAATACATATCAACATCAACCGCTGCAGGAAACTTGATCTTCTTTCATTTATTTCTCAGAAAATTCAGTACCAAATTAACAATCCTCCAGAGGTCCAAAACTCAAAACCCCTTTTCTTTAATTCTATCTACATAAATACATCAGAGTGGTTCGTAACTCCTGAACTTCTTGAAAATATTCGACTACCTAAACTGTTAATATTACTTATGCAATCATACTTGAGAAAACAAATTAAAGCTGGAAATATTGTTGTTTTGCTGAATCTGATGTTGCTGATGCGTCCTCCCGAAGTGCCAAGGTGTCCTTTCTGGTTATGATGCAGCGGCTGAACAACTCTGTAACGACGCTTCAGTGCCCAACTTGACCCAGTTGTCATGCTCCCAATAGGGCCCCTATATGCTCCTCTGCCCGACTCTACCTATGTCGTTGTGCTTCAAACATTGTCAATCATATCACTTGCTACCCAACTTTGCCTCTTCTACTTTGATCTATGTCGGGTCACTTACCCGAGTTTTTATGTCGCGTTCTACCTATTTCTTCATAAAATGGCGCATAACCGCATAAGCCCGGACTTGAAATCCTTTAGATTTCATCCTGGAACCGCATCGTTTTCATGCCAACATTGCACTTCGCATTTCGTCGTCTTTAACTTTTCCTTAACACTTATCTTTTAAAACCTGCAACATGCGCTATGCGATCGGGTCCCACCTGGCATCGTACGTTGCACTTCGGCGACTTTATCACTTACCTCCCGCGCCTATCCTTTGAAACTTGTGATTTGCAGTTGGCGATTTAATCTCCGTCGTCTATCTCTCCGCTCCAGGTCTGCGCTTTGATCCCGACCATCCGTTTTTCCCTTTGCGCCTCCTCCAAAACTCTTAAGTGTTTAAGGGCAATGCGCCCTTTCTCCGCCTTTAGGAAATTAGTTTATTTGCTCCATAGTGTAACCCTCCTGAGTTTATTCGGTGTTCTGCAGCACTGGTCCCTCCTGAGCTTGCGAATGAGCCCAACTCGACCCTGTTCGACGTGCAATGTTTTGAATGTGCCCATCGGTCCGGCTCTTGAACTGTTTTGCACGTGAATGAGCCCGACTCGACCCACCTTCACCTCTCATCACGTAATGTTAATGTACCAATATATAAATCAAAATTCTTCTATGACACACAAAATTTTACATTTTCTATCATATATGCTTTTTTGGTGTTTTGAAAAATATTTCGAAGGTAAATGCAAATGAGCCACAACAGCGAGCTTGGCCACTACAATACGCAGTGTCCTGTTGATTTTTAATGTACCTTGGACAAGTGGTTTCCCATGGGTTAGTCTCTACCTAGGGAAAAGTGTCCAAAATAATTCTTTTCCTAAGTGTGACTTTATAAAATGAAATTGACTTTATAAGTGGTAAAGTCAATATTGAATTATAAAGTGAAAGTGACTTTATAAGTGGTAAAGTCAATGTTAAATTATAAAGTGAAAAGTGACTTTAGACATAAAGTACAATGTGTGTACTTTATTTAATGGGTGAGTTAAAAAATAGAAAGTGAGAATTAAATGCACATTTATTCTCATCGCTTGATCTAAATGAATCTGAGCTATTAGACCTTAGGGTTGCCCAAAAGTCATTTAGGGAAACAAAAGGGGGAAAAGAAAAGAGAGACTGTGTTCATTCATTCTTCATGAGCAGATTGGAGAAAGGAGGCAGAGAGCAAGGGAAAAGTTTTGAAAGAAAAATTTGTTGCAGCAAGTTGGAGGAGTGATTTCTTGGCAAAGTTGGGCACGGAAATCAAGGCATAGAAGACAGTAGAATGTATAGTACGAACAACATTTAACACTGTGAGTTGCATGTAGTTCAAAAGCATTTTTTGAGCAAAAAAAAATCTGTGCAGTCTGTACAGCAGTACGGAAATCCGTACAGTACATTCCGCGTTCGTACAGTATTGTTTCAGCTTCGGTGGGCATGGAAATCGAGGCAAAGTGGGCACAATTTTCAAGGAGTTTTGGGCTAAAGAGATAAGTTGTATCCTGTTGTTTTGTTTTGTCTGCAAATGTATTTTTCCTGAACTTGAAAGATAAATAAATTTGAAGAGCTCTCTAACAGGTTTTCCCTGGAGAAGATTGAAGGGGTTTTGCCTGGGTCTAATTCGACCAAAAATCTGTGTATTTTTTTATGAGTTGCTGGTCTGTTTATGTCCATATTTATTTTCAACATGTGTTGACAGTCCCATGTGTTCTAATCTGAAAATTTCATTTCCAGAATTCTATATGTTGAATGTAAGTTTATGAGAAAGGGCATTTAACTGAATGGGAGTGATAAGGTGAAATTAAAACCGGGTTGGGATTGCAGGAAAAATTTTAGTCATCAAATTTCAACATGTCCTCTCAAGAAGAAGGACAAGCAAGACCAGCAGGACCAAGCGGCAGCCTCTTCTGAGATAGACAAGTTGTCCTTCAGAATGGAGGAAGAGTTTGCTATGTTTGCAGCTATACCTCCAAGAGAGAGGTGGGGCAATATGGAGCTATAGTCCCAAAGCTGCAAAGTTTGGGCAGGGTCCATTGAGGTGTCCTCCTCATGGATCATTACTTTGCTATAGGGGCCCACCATATTCAATAGCAGGATGGATCAGTGCCAGTGATGCAGTCAGATTCCAGAGTGATAGTTGCAAACAAGTTGCAGTCAGGTGCTGAGGATCACAGTGCAGTGTTGACTACAAAGCAAGAGGCTCAGTAGCAGAGGCAGTAGCAGCGCAAATTCCTTAGTGGACAGTGCAGGGACTAGTAACAGTCAGTACTCAGGAGACAGATGCAGCAGAGAGATAGATTCAGTGTCAGCAACAACATGGATGCAACATCAGAGTTGCGCAATGGTTGGTGGGCAGTGACAAGTAGTCACAGTGGCCAAACATTAGCAACGTGACAAAAGGTGATATAGAGACAGGGTGTAGCAGCAGTGCAGCACTAGAACACCTTCCGCGCAAAGAGGGAGTGTTAGATTTTTTGTAGCATCATAGGTGTTCTAGTCTCAAAACTTTGTGGAGAGGTTAAAACACAGGAGTTCTCCATAACCAAGAAATCGTTTCTGCAAATTCCACCTAGAAGTGTCTGAATTAGATTATTAGCCTATTTTTAAATATTTTCTAAGTCTAAACTTAGGAAAAGTGGTTAATTAATCAGTATTAATTGAGATAAGTTGTGAACATCTAGAAACTCACACGAATCGACTCTGATCTGATCTTAGCCCTTGATTAAGTTTTAATATTGGTCGTTGATGGTCCAACAGAAGATTATAAGAAGTCGATGGGTAGATGGAGAACATACACTTGAGGTCGATTTCCTTGGAGAGTTCGATTTTCTAGAGGTAGTAGCTGGAAGAGTTCGAGCTCTAGAAGGGAAGCAGAGACGGAGAGGGGCAGGGACATGATTCGGAGGAAGTTTTCTAGTTCCAAAGATGCAGCAGCAAGAGGCCGAATTATTCTCAGTGAGGTTGCGCAGAGGACTGCGCAGGCAACTTTAGAGGACAATTCGATTTAGCTGTGGGAAAAATTGATTCAACTTCCAGAGTCTGGGAAAGTCTTCCAAAAGGCCGGGGAATCGTTTCCAACAACAGAGATAGGGAGAACAACTTGATCAGAGGCAGTTTCGGGCTAGACGTCAAAGGGTTTGCGCAAGAACTGCGCATAGGTTCTAGCAGGACAAGTTTTCCGAAGCAGAGTTGTGTCAAGGTTTGTTAATTTCTGAACATGTTCTATGCCATTTCAGATTAGGGCACAAAATACTGAAGCAGATAGAACATACCAATAGATCGATTGAAGACAAGCCAAAACAGAGATAAAGAATGGTGGTGTGACGACGATCAGCGGGATGCTTCAACCAGCAAAGTCTTTCATAAGGTTAGCCAGCCATATGTCACACAACCCCAAGACAACCCAAACAAAGAATACTCCACAAAGACGCAGCACCAAGAACGCAGCTCCATAGCCATCAAGAGAGAAGAAAATCCTCCACACATTGTGTGTATAATGAACTCCAAGTCTCTCCAATATATAGGCATCTTTGGGAGTGTGTGACACGTCCTTTAAGACATTTAAGTTGATATTATATTCCAGGCTGACCTAGCACATAAGTGGAATAAATTCATGTTCTGCTCATCCAATCTAGATGATCTTTAGATCAATCTTACACCTCTCCGAAAGAGGAATCCAATAAAAATATTGGGATCGTCATCTGAGCAGCACAACCCGGAGTTTGGACCTAGTTGTCCAAATTTAACACTCCCTCTCAACCAGGGAGAACTCCATCCACTAGTGCAATCCAAACATCGTGTGCCATCCTGCCGTAACTTGCTTCGTTGGCTTCTGTATTTTAGAACAAAAGTGGATCAGTCACCAAGACATCATTCCTAGCTGACAGATTCAGCCCAGAGCTCTGAAACCTCTATAGGACTCACAAAGAGTCTCATACCAACCCGAAGTTGGTTTCCCTGACCTGAAGTCAGTTGGAGGTCCAAAACCTCACTAAACTTTATCCCAGATCAATTTGTTCGACACGTGCCATCCTAGACATAGAGAGTACAGCAATCTCCGATGCGTCCATCGGTCTTGCTATGGTCTCTATTCACATTTCCCACCTCATTGGCCAAATGAGAGGTACTTCCCATGAGTCTGAAACTCCATGGGTAGGATGCATACGGGGCATATATCAAAGAGAGGTAAACCATCTCAATATCATCACGGTGGGGTAGAAGCACACCAACTAGGTTCGGCAAGCCTAGCCCAGTGGTTGCTTATAGCACCAAGAAGTTATCCCCAAAAGCCCCCCGGGAGCTCCTAGAGCTCATCGTCCAACAAGACCCTCCAAATAGGGTCGTTCCATGATTCCAAGATTCTCACGAAAGGTTAGGAACATGACCTTCCCCAAGGGCATTGTGAGAATATCCGCGACCTACTCATTAGTTCCTATATGATCTAGCCTTACGGCGCCTCGTTGTACCATATCCCGGATAAAGTGGTACCAGCCATCAACATGCTTGGATCAATCTTGGAACCCGGGATTCTATGATAAACGAATCCCCCTCTGGTTATCACAAAGGATAACAGTGGCATCTAGCACATGCTCGAACATCTCACTGAAGAGCTTTCGCACCCAAGTGGCTTCACGACAGGCCATACATTCTGCAATGTATTCGGCCTTAGCGGTGCTCAAAGCTACTTACTTCTACTTCCTGCACGAAGCAGTCCCAAGTGTGAAAAAGCATCCAGATGTGCTCTTGTGATCCACCACACTGCCAATCCAATCGTCATTGGTATATCCATGGAGTGTCATACTCCCGGCAGTGTATCTCAGCCCATGGTCTATCGTGCCTTAGAGATATCTCAAGAGTTTCATGGCACCAACCCAGTGAATGTTATGAGGATCAACCATGTGTTGACTCAAAGTGTTCACTGCACAACATACGTCCGGACAGATGTTCCCTAAGAACATCAAGGCCCCTACGAGTTAACAATACTCAATAGGATTTGCTAGCACGGGCCCAGCAGCGCTGCCACTCAACTTCTTAAAGTTGAGCTTCATCGGTGTCGACACGGACTTACAGTCCATCATATCAAATCTTTCCAGAAGCTTCACAATGTATTTTCCTTGACAAAGGAAAAACTCGCCAAGTCTCTACCAGACCTCCAGCCCTAGTAAGTAGTGCATCAGTCCTAGGTCCTTCATTTTGAATTCAGCAACGAGCTCCCTCTTACATTGATGAATGAGAGGGTCAACACCTTATCAGGAAGAGGTCGTCCACATACAGCACTAGAATAAGAGGCTTCTCTCTATCAACCTTGAAGTAAGGGTTCGGATCAACATTACTACGAGTGAAGCCCAACTTCATCAGGTAGCAATCTATCCTCTCGTACCAAGCCCTGGGGCTAGCCAACCTGCAAACATGGATGTCTCGATCCTGGACTTCGAATCCCAAAGGTTGCTCTTCCTACACCTCTTCCTTTTTCGCACCATGCCAAAAAGGCGGTCTTCACATCCATCTGATGAAGATTTCGTCCTTGCATAGCAGCAAGGGTAATAATAGATTATAGGTGCAATAATAATCAGTGCCTTCCTAGAGAAGTCTCAGGCAACACATTTTCCCATTAGATCCATGCTTGATCTTATAACGAGGCGACAACAGCTTTGTCTTGTGGTCTAGGGACCATATCCCAGACATCATTCTTGCATCCTTCCAAACTTGATGCTTTACAGCTTCTTCAAATGATCCAGGCTCATATTGTACTCATGGCAACTAGATACCTCTAGTATTTATATGGCTTCTTGGTTTTCTTCCAGAATTTCCCCCTTGAAGCCATGTGTCTTTGAGCCATGAGAGTCTTCTTTCTTTCAGCAATGATATTAGTTCAGGAGCATATACAGTTGTATTCTCCCTCTTAATGCCAGCCTCTCTTGTGAGAGAAGACATCTATTTTAAATGAGGACATCCTAGACACCAACTCAAAAAGGAGTTTTGTACTCAGGGGCCTGAACCTTATTCTCCCACAGTCAAAGCCATCCAAGAATCATAGCCATATACTGTCATATAGCTGCCATGCATCTTGGCACGTATCATATACACCAAACTTCACAGGCTTTGTTGACCATGGTTCAAGATTCCAACAACGTGACTGAAGACTGCAAAAACTTCACAGTTCACTCTTTCAAGTTTATCATTACGCTCCAATGTGAGACTAATACTGTCAGGAGCTTACTCCTACAATGAATTTCGTAAACATAAGTGTCTGTCTATGTCACTGTCACAATGACAGTGACATAGAATCACAGATTACTTTCTTAGCTCCTCAAATTTGCGACTACAGAAATACACTGTGAACTGTCATCACTATCATATCGCTGATTACGATGTTGCTATAATTTTTATCATACCCATCACTATCTTCTTCATCATTTGTCATACTGCCATACAGTACTGAAGATTTCAAACTTCATGGTCATACATATTCTGCCATATGTCACTGTTCAGGTTAGGGCACCCACAGGTTTTGTGACAGCCCTAAACACTCCAACAGCTACCTAGAAGACTCCGGCTTCTCCTCCACAAGATGGCACTCGAGTTTCTGCGTTGAAAAGTACAGGATTCTCGGAATCCTCTTCTGCATCAGGATTCACTTAAGAGCTACCACACATGGCTAACTGTTTACAGCCTAAACAATTCTCCCAGACTTCAATCTTAAGATGAATTATAGCTTTACTGTTCATCATACTTGTGCTTCAACAATTTTGATAACATATCTTAGAGTACTTCTACTTCCTTTGATCTTTCAGAGGACTGTCATATGTAGCTCGGGCTTAATAGCTACAGCCATCTCCTTTCCTTGGTGGAGCCTATCTGCTCCTGAACTTAAAGGACACTAGCCTGAAGCGAGATTTCAAGACACCTGAGGTATTTCATCCTCAGTCCAAGTTGAAGGAACGTTCAACCATTAGAGTTAGGTTAGTTTACTTTCAATAACTGTCTTCCAGGTCATATAAACAGTCTGAAGACTTACATTCAACTGAGATTATTACTAGGCTATAATACAGATTTGTCCTGCAGCAATTTTTGCATCACTATCGTTGAAGCTGTGACTTCATACTGTATTCCATTGTTGACAGAACAGTAGCCATACAAATCTGATGTGATAATCTGCCCTGGTACGCTTCCTTCAACAGATTAGAGGCTTTCACGTTATATATGTGTGTGTGTGTGTGTGTGTGTGTGTGTGTGTGTGCCCAAAAATAAACAACAATTTGTTTTAGATGTTTAAACCCCACGCTTATGAATGAACTCGCCGGTGGCCTCTAAACAGGTGAAAAGGTTATTGAACTCATTTGGTGTCATTATCAGTCCTCAAAGTTTGTATAATAAACCCCTGCAGTATGCTGCTACAGGTGAGTCTAATCACACGTTGCGGATTTTCAAGGATCTGCACAATTTGTCTCACGCAGCCATAGATTGCTCTGTCGCACATCTGGCGTGATCACAGTCAAATTCTGAGAGAAAAAAACAACATCGTCTATTTCGAACCTGATGTGTAATGTACCGGTAGTAGAATCGATCCTCACTCCGCATCCTTAGTATGGTTCCTTCAGCCACGTTATTCAACATTCAATTTTCAGTCGGTCAATGCACAGGAGAGCGACTTTGATTCATAATTGCCCATAGACAGGTTGTCGTCGATGTATTTTATCAATCACATCTTGACACAACCACCCACGTGCATGTATTCTGCCATCGTACAACAAACGCGACCACAATCCTACGAGCTTTCCTTCAGGGAAATGGATCGATGAGCGTGTCTTTGGTGTTTTGCTCCCGCAATTTTTTTTTCGTGGAGAATGCATGGCTACTACCGTCGGTCCTTTCCACAGTTAGATCGATGAGTGCCACAAAAATTCTGATTCATTTTGGGAAAAAATGGATTGATCTTGAAGCCGAGAATGACAAATGCCATGACAAACGCCAGGTTGACCCACTACGCAGAGCTTCCAATCTCAATGCACAACCAATTCAGCTTTTGTTTACGTCTGACAGTCATATCCGGAAGTGCAAATTTGGAGTCGTGCTCATAGCCGTCGGAATGAACTCGAAGCACAGAACCGAAAACTCAGTTCTTACACAGAATAATGAAATTTGAACAATCTGCAACTTCAGAATCAATTTGGATGGCCTTTAATGACCCCGCGCAGCCATGAATCCATAAATGCAGGGATCTTTACGCGTATTAGCCTCTAATTTTGCTCGACGTCCCGATTTCCATTAACAGCAGCACGTACAATTTGGAAATCAAGTATGCACCAAAAAGAAAGAAACATTAAAAATTTGATCGAGAAATATTAACGCTGCTATTGCCGCCTTCTTCGTCACTACTCTTCAATTCTTCCGAAGGAGAACTGCTTTCGTTTGGTGTCTCATCCTCTTTGGACAGAATATTTTAATGGCCCTTTCGCTTCAGCTTCATCCTGTTAGACGTCTCGTTGCTTCTACAACTTTACCAATGCCCCAACAATGATTTCGATGGCTATGTTGTTACAATACAGCCCAAGGTGCCTACAAGAGCAGCAACCCAGCCCCAGACTATCTTGCTTGCCTTCAATCGCGATCAACGGCCGCTTGACTGAGGAACTCAACTCAAAACAATCCCAAGCAAGCTAGACATCTTTGTTGGAAATCTTCTTTATAAAAAAAGAAAACTCCCTCAAGGAGACCACTGCCTCAAGTAGACTTTACTAAATGTCCCTAGACACAGATTGGGCTTTGTCTTCTCCTCAGCTCTGATAACATGTTAATTTCTGAACATGTTCTATGCCATTTCAGATTAGGGCACAAAATACTGAAGCAGATAGAACATACCAATAGATCGATTGAAGACAAGCCAAAACTGAGATAAAGAATGGTGGCATTACGACGATCAGTAGGATGCTTCAACCAGCAAAGTCTTGCAAAAGGTCAGCCACCCATATGTCACAAAACCCCAAGACAACCCAGACAAAGAATACTCCACAAAGACACAGCACCAGGAACACAGCGCCATCACCATCAAGAGAGAAGAAAATCCTCCACACATTGTGTGTATAATGAAATCAAAGTCTCTCCAATATATAGGCATCTTTGGGGGTGTGTGACACGTCCTTTAAGACATTTAAGTCTATATTATATTCCAAGCTGACCTAGCACATAAGTGGAATAAATTCATGTTCTGCTCATCCGATCGAGATGATCTTTAGATCAATCTTACACCTCTCCGAAAGAGGAATCCAATAAAAATATTGGGATCGTCATCTGAGCAGAGCAACCCAGAGTTTGGACCTAGTTGTCCAAATTTAACAAGGTTGCTTGTGGAAGAAGGGAAATACCCTTAGATAATTTCGACCAGATTTTCTTGTTGTGGATTGCCAAATTTCGACATCCAAATTGTACTCAGAATTTCACTGTTTCTTAATAATAAAAACCCTTGGTTGTTGCACTGGTTTTCCAAATTTAAGTTTTTCCAAGGACTTTTCTCCAAAAATAAGTGTCAATTTTTATGTGTGTGCGCTAGAATATTTCTCAATTTCCAGCGCTATTATTTTCCACAATTTTATTTGTGAAGGTTGCAGTGTGATTTATCCGATATTTGTCATAGCAAATAAATTGTTAAATTAATTAACAATTAGAAGAATCAATTCCAGTTGCTGCAATAGGATTTCAGACTTGAAATTTTCACAAATAAAGTTGTACAAGTTCATTGAAATTTGACTTTAGAAATGGACTATGAAAAAGTGAAAAAATAAAACCCTTGTAGTTCGCTCCTTGTAGCTTCGTTTTCCCTAAGGATCGAGTCTACTATTGCCCGAGGGCCGACACTACATTAGTTCCTCTACGATGTGCACATACGATTTTCTTCCTCCACCAAATCCCTACGCCCTTGCCTCTGCCCTTGTTCAGTCTAGAGTCGTCTTGAAGCACAGTTCATGGGTTAGTTCACACAAATCGTGGGTAAATTCATGATTTTGCCAACCTCCAACTTGTAGTTTTCTTTTTGCCAAAATTATCTCGTTGACATATATCCACATTAATGGAAAACCTAATTTATAATGGCAAGTTAATTTTATTTAATCAATATTGTGTACTTTAATCACCATTTATAATTATAGGATCTCAAATTGACTTTGAAGGTATTGATTATGCGCAGTTCAATGCATATGTTTTTAAGTTGTTAGATGGTTTACTTTTAATAGGAGAAGTAAAGTTTTCATTTTACAACATTATTTTAAAATTTTGCAATATGCTAAACTTAAATGTTGAATTTTATTACCAAAAAAATTTAATTGTCCATTTTTTTCTTGAATTTCAAGGACATTGAAATCAAATTAGAATTCGAACTAGGGTCTGATTGTATTTCTCATCATGCTTGTCTATTTTGTGTCAATGCAACCATTTCTTCATATTCACATGTGTTTATAAATTATTGATGTGATTTCTTATTTTTTATGTTATATTTCATCCTAAATTTTATATATATAAAATATTCGGATGAGGTTTGGCTTTAGAGTCGGTTATATATATATATATATATATATGACCCTAAAGCCGAACCTCATCCAAATCTTATCAGAAAATCGAACCCGAATCGAATTTAATCGTTGTCGAACCCAAACCCAAACCATGTGACTCAGTTCTCAAGTAACATGGTTCTGGCTTTGTCATACACAGAGCTCCCATATTCTTTAGGAGCACAGTTGATGCTAGATGGAAGTGACCATATCATGCCAATAGGTAAGCGAAGGACATCAAAAGATATGACACAAGCATAGAGAAACTTGCACACTTTTGAATCCATCTCATTGCTACCATTTGAGTCAAGGAAATTTTTTATTCTTCTACACCTTGCATGTATGGGGCATGGAGGAGTAGGGATACACCACCAGATATTCTATATTAGGCATTGGATCAAACCTTATGTTTATTTTTTTTGTACTTCCAAATCTTCCCATGGTACATTGGTGTAGCTTATCATTCATATGCTCTTGTTTACATCACTAGTCAATAACCCACAAAGATGCTTCCAAACATGGGCGGATGAACTTGTGTAAATCTTCTTACAATGGGGAAGATGAAAATATAGTAGTTCTAACCGCTTTCTCCCCTCGAGCCTTGTCACATAGATGAGTTGAGAGATTTTGGGTTTTTATCTTCACCATCACTTTCAATGTCATCCACTTCAACCCTACATCTTCCTCCTTCATAGCATAGGCCATACTCACCATGAGGATTTTCATATTCTTCCCCATCAATGTTATTGCTTATCAACACCATCATAATAAAAAATAATGGCATACACCACATATCTTTCATGCATTTTGAGGAGAACTTGCAATAGAATGAAGGAAAATGAGGAACAAGAAAGAGTGGGAGAAGAGAATATCCAACATAGAAAACATACAACAAAAGGGAGGAACCAGAGGGGAAGAGGTAGTGGGGCAGAAGCAAGAATGGGTTTAGAGCTTACCTTTTCGATGTTGCAAAAACGTTTGAATGTGACTATTGGCAACCTTCAACCTCCCCTCCAAGACCTCACAAATATACTCAACAATTGGCAAGATGAGTGATGGAATGACTCATTAGAGCAAGTTGAGTGAAATAGACTGTTTAATTACTATAATCCCTAGTGATGAGGTGTGGGGACTATTAGGATCTTCCCTTGAGCCCCACGTGCCAAGAAAATAAAAAAAGAGCCCCAAGAAATCGAATTCCAAGGGAAACTTTCATTGGCACAAGGAATTACTTTGAGAGTGTTGAATTGATTGTCGGGAGCACACTAGATTCTGTGCTAGCTCAAGTGAGCTTCAACTCATTTTCAAGGCAAGAGTGAACCAGATTCACAATTTTGATAGACATATGGATTGCTTTTTTGCCATGGAGCATACTTTGGGAGTAGGTGCATGGGGTAAGGGGGACTTTCTTGTAACTCTGGGATGGGCAGTCTTTTCCGAATGCCATGCCAACATTCAGAAGTGTTACAGTATACTCAAATGCCTGAGTAATGGTTGTTGACAAACCAGTCAAAGAATCAATTGCCACAACTCCACCCAAATAAAGAGCTAAAACAAAAACGTGAAAAGAAATGTTGGTGCACGTGTTGGATAAAGTTGTCATTGATGTCATGGTTGAAGATGACGAAACCCTAGCTCTAGAAAATTCTCTAAGAGTTGTTGATGCAAGTCCTAAACTTGAATGTATGATATATGTTGCCCTAGCTAGCTTAATAGATGAAGAACATATATGAAAGGGGCCCTAATCTTGAAACCCTAGGTGTAAGAAGAAGAAACCCTAGGAGGATGACCTAAGATTGGAATATATGCCTAAGTGCATGAATGAAACCCTAGGTCATGAAGTATATGCAAATGAAGATATTGGAGCAAATCTCAAGTGTATTTATGCCCAAGCTATTTATGTATGGATTGCGTTGTTCAACAAAGGGAGTCACAACGGACTAAGCAATGAACTCTCATAAAGAACAACAATTTCTGTAAAGATCAAGTCGTTGACTGATGATTGTTGTTGATAGATTAATTTGGCATTTAATTACAGTATCTGTGGGCTCGAGAGGAAGTTGATCTTGTATTAGTTGAAGTCCAAGTTCAGAATGTTCTGTAGCATTCTTTTTGACAAGAAGCAATGACAAGTTCTGAGTGTTATGTGGTATTATTGGAAAGTCTTAAATGTGTCAATAAATTCATCTCAAGCCCAATACAATGCCTGCACACTCGTCCATTCCACAATCAAGCAAAGTGTCAAGCTATCTTGATACCAATCTGATGCGTCGCAGGAATTATTCAAGTTTTGATCAGAAAATATACTTAATACTGGTCGGCTCCAGATTGATTATGTCAGCTCTATATAAGTCATGACTGTTCAGAATCTGCGAATATATATATATAAAAGTAATGACAATTCAGTCAAGGATTATTGATGGTCAAGAATAAAAGATCAATCCCAGAACAAAAAACCGGGTTAGGTTAAACGAATCTATTGAAACTTCTTTCAGTAAATTAAATTGGAGATCTTTAACTAGCTTCTGGGCAAATTTTGTGAATTATCTATGCTATATCTGTGTGAAGACCTTTGTGGAGTTCTTTGGTCCAAAAATTTCAAGGAAAATACTTCTTTGCGGTTTTGTGGAAGCAGTCTACATTCGACCTCAGTTGAAATGGAAGCTTGTGGAGATCTGAGGACAGAAGCTGAGATATATTTTGGATCCAAAAATACTTCTTTGTGGTTTTGTGGAAGCAGTCTACATTCGACCTCAGTTGAAACGGAAGCTTGTGGAGATCTGAGGACAGAAGCTGAGATATATTTTGGATCCATGGTGAGAAGGAATAGAAGAAAACGAGAGGAGATCAAAGATGGAAGATTTGGATCTGTGCGCAGAGATCTCGGTAAAGTTAAGCGAAAAAGAAAAAGGAGAAAAGTTTGGTTGATCTTTGTATTCTACTGTGGATGGCTAGAAGTTTTCTTTTTGGACCTGCTCGTTATTACAGATCTCAGGCTTAACACCATTGCAAACTTTGTTTCGAATCTGAGTTGTTGTCTATGTTTTAAAGTGTCATTTGTTTACCTATCTGAAGGATACAGATCTCGGACTCATAATTGTTGCAACCCTATAAGAAGATATAACCTCCAGATCTGACAAGAGACTCACTTCTTCGGACCTCTATGACAGACCTTGATTCAGTCTTTTCTATAGATTGCATAGAAGCTTTGTAACAAGTCCAGGAAGGTCCTCTCTTATCTCCATTAAAATCTTTGAAAGCTAGCATCTATGAGCAGAAGACCTTGAAGCAACTGGTGTGACAGAAAGCATCTTGGAAGACTACCTACAACAGTGTTTTAAAGACCAGTTGAAGATTTTTGTTGACTTATTAAAGCAGCGTGAAGAGAATTTGGAATGAAGATCATGAATGAGCAGCATGTTTGAAGCCTTGATGTAATTCCTTAAAGAATTTGATTGGGTATCATGAAGAGTTTGGGAGACACCTTCTGCACTAAACAAAGTTGTCATTGATGAAATAGTAGACTGTTGAAGACCTGTTGAGGATACCCTAGAGCTGTGTTGAAGAAACTGTCAAGACTTGTTGCAGAAGTTTTTGGGATGCCTTGAAGAACTAATAAACCTACATTGAAGAGCTGAAGCAGATTGATAGGATTGGGGACCTAGAGGATAGGTGTCCTCAAAAAGATCAGGTTGAAGCCTGTGCCAGAAAAGAGGATTGGTTCCCTGGAGGTTGGAGCCTCGTGAAGTCCAAGTTGGTGCTTGGCAGAGTACAGGTTGGAGCCTGGTGGATTGAAAGATTGGTGTCTTCATCTGCAGTTGGAGGCCTAAACATTATTGTACTTGATTTACTGTAAAGAAGAGGATTGGAGTCCTCGTCATTTCTAATTAATAAAATTATTTATTCTATATTGTTCATTTTGTGTTCTGTTTATAAGTGATCTAAACTGGTAAAGTAACAACTGTAAAAAAAAATATTGATTCACCCCCCCTCTCAGTATTTCCAACAGCGCGCTGTCATTGTTAAAATAAGTGTTTACAAAATTACAATAGTAACTGTGATCTATGTAGGATTGAAACAACAAATTCAAAAGTAGCGCAATATCCGCAGGTATTTCAGGATTTGGATTCTATGAAAACACAACAAAACCTCAAGAAGGATGATATCTTAAAAATAGGAGTTAGATATACCCATAATGTAGGCACATTCCCTGCTTAGATCATGAGAGGAAGAATAAAATATATACCAGCTTACCCATAAAAAGTTTCAGGTTATTATTGTTCCCCTGACTAAAGTTCACAAACATAATTGAAACACCTTATACCTTGATTACTGTCCAAAGGAACCTTATAAACCTTGCTCTTTAGATCAAAAGAGTTTCAATGACTATTTGGAATGCAAAGGAGGAAATAAAAGGGACCAACCATTAAATCTTCACCTTGAATTCAGTAAGATTTATCCACTCCTCTTCCATATGATAATCCTATAATCTTTGGATTCTATGAATCCATTGCAGTATCTAAAGCTCTTGTAAAATAGTCAAAATGAAATTGAGATAATCTATGCAAAAAAAAGTTTCGCTGCTTGCTTAACATTAAGTTAACCGGAGAGAAAATAGATTCAAAAACTAAGCATAGCAGAACAAAAGTACAAATAAAATCTTACTTAGCTACAAAATCATAAATGTAACCTTCCGCTTCAGTATACTGCAAGTTTTCCATACGAGGTCACACTCATATTACTAGCAGATTGATTACTGGGATATGGATATAGAACTTAATAGAAACTATACATATCTCTGGAGTTGCTGCTGAAGGTGGTGTTGGAGTAGAATGAGCATAATAAGCTGGAAGAGAAGATACTCTAGGTGGCTTTAGTTCCATAGGACGGATTTGGTGGGGTCACTGATGTACTCTGTGGAGAAAAACTAGCTGGGACTGCTGCATGCTTGTATCAGTACGTTCCATAAGCTCCACTTGTAGGAACAGAATTTTGTTCTTGGTTTTGATACGTACCAGAAGGACCAGAAATAGGTGGATTAGATGTAAAGACATTTGACATTGGTAATGATGTGGCTGTAGATGCTGTTACCCCTGTGGAAACTGGGGGAGTCAGGGTAGGTGGCCTTGGCAACCCATTGGACTGTGCTACACCTGGAGGTGAAGTAACCGCTGCACTAGGAGGTCTAATCATTGGAGACATCCCCACAGATACACCATAGCCTGTTTAGAATAAGAGTTCACCGAGATACTGTTATGAAGCACAAGGAATAAGAGGCAACCCAAAAATAACAACAAAAAATATAATAAACTCGCTTGATGCTCATACTCATTGAGACATGACATATATGAAAAAGAAAAGACTGCTAGAAACAAAAAGGTTGCATTCATGTTAGACATCATTATAACCACCTATTACAAAAAAATATAAATGACGGACATTTCATGACAGATAATAGCTAAGCACCCTGTGGTCAATGCATTGATTATTAATAAACATTGGAAACTAGGTACCATCTTGGTATACCTGGAGGAATTATTGGAGGTCGCATTAGGACAGGGGGACGAACAGAAGGTAACATTGACAGGCCATTTGGTACCTGTGTAGATCCTGGTACGGGCAAAGTAGGTGGTTGTAACATTGGAATACGAGGCCTCTGTTGCCCAGCCTGCATAGAAGCAAGATGATGCTGGAAAGCGGCACCAACTTGCTGCTGGAAAGCTGCTGTCTGACCAAGATGTTCTTTGACCCTCTGATCTATCAAACTTTGAGTTTGCTGCTCTTCAAATTGTTGATAATATGCCCGAACATTTGCCTAGAAAAATATATCCATCAGACTACAGAAACTATTTTGTAAAAAGTGATATTCGTTCTTAGTTTTCAATTATGTTATAATGCTCCTGGTGCAAACGATCATACCTTGTGCTTGTACCCTGCATTATGCTGCTTTCTGACTGAGGGCTGCAAAAAAGGTTAAAGTAAAAAGCTTTAGAATAGAACAAACCTTCTATGAATCATATCCAGACAGATTTAAGACATGTGATAAATTAAATTCATTGACACATTTATCTTGCAATTCCAGAACTACCCTTACGATAAGTAATTCAGAGTTCAAATCGTAATAGAAAAATT
Organism: Pinus albicaulis; assembly: GCA_034641835.2. Lineage (NCBI taxonomy): Eukaryota > Viridiplantae > Streptophyta > Pinopsida > Pinales > Pinaceae > Pinus > Pinus albicaulis. Next base: position 115,962,700 of record CM076576.1, read on the forward strand.
CTCCAATGCAATGTACAGTAAAGACACAACATAAAAGTAATCTAACTCTGTATGCTTTCTACCAATGTTGTCAGACTCCTTCTGGACTCCTGAGTCTTGCCGAGTCTTCCCAAGTCACTGCTGAAAAGATAAACTCCTAGAGACTCATCTGTCATACTCTCCATTTGCCAGACTCCCCTGAAACTCACCAGCTCATATTTTGAGTATTTTTTCTCTTTGTCAAATCTCAAAAGAGTCTGAAAAAAGTCTGCCAAGTCTTCCTGAGTCACAGGCCAGCTTACTCTTACAATCGTCTGTCTCTAACAACATTGCTTTCAACAATAGAGATGAATTTAATTGAGCAATGAGGTTTCACAATCAGCATGGCACGCAAGAAAACCCTAGTCTGTACTAAATCTAGCATAAAGAGAAAATTCTCTGGCAACTCAAATGATACGTAGGCAGTGCCGAGTCCTGACTATAAACTGCATATACACACCTCACAGTTGAACTAAAAAATTATCGAAAATAAAAATACACCCCTGAAACGATGAGCATAGCAAATTGTTTAATTAATATCATGAATATTTCTTGATACAAAGTAGCATCATGAATATTTCATGATATATAAGAAACAACAAAGATTGAGAAGCTTTTTCACCTACATACTCACTGTGCATCATATGAGTCACCTTGAAGTTTTGACACATAATCTAGCTTCAGTCACCCTGCTAGATACTACTCTCAACTCTCAATACACGCCTATATCAGGCCAAATTTCATTGGAGTGATATCTGGTTGCCCTTGTATCAATTTCTATTTGCATATTATTTGCATATTGTTGACCCTACCATAAACTATCCATGTGTCTGTTATGAATGTTATCCCATAACTTAGTGGGAGTCATTACATAAATCTGGATAAACCTTCCAGACTATAGGATATTAGACAGAGAACTATAGAATATTGTTTCTCCACATAGGAAATGAGCATGCCTCATTAAGTTCAAATACTCAACTTTCCACTAAATAAATGATCACACTGTCTGGTCGAGCACAAAGGAATCAGATTTAGCAAAGAGGTTCACATTGCAGACAACAATTTCATATTATAACTAAACTGGTGCAGGAAAACAAATATCCATTACTACTAAAATCATTCATGAAAGATTATTACTTTGGAAACTTAGCATTTAACATCCAGCAAAACTTCCAATTCCTGAGCGCTCGTGCTAGGGTTTCCCTCCTGCACCTGATCCAGAGTCATGATGGCAGTGGCTGCCCATCCTCATTTATACTCCACAAACCTCCCCCAGTACCTCTTAGTCTCCCTCCTTTAATGCTGATACAAATGCATTCGGGAAACCAACAGCAGCATTGGTGAAAAGACCTGAGGAAGCTCAATTCAATCTTGCAAAAATATTTCTGAACAACCTGGAAGAATTCCAAAACTGCAAAATCCTTTGGGGGCCCAAAAATAAAATCACTGCTTTATTCAGATCAGAACCCAATCAGAAAATCTATTGGTGTACGGCTGTGCCACAAAACCCTATGTAGGATGGATTCAGCACTATGGGATTTCATGTCTTTAATTCTGTGGTAAAGGGTTTTATGCTTTTCACTTTTAACTAAAAGAAGACAGAATTTGTATTCAGAATTCAGGAATGAGCCCTGGTTCATAAGTCATGTGGTTTCTACCGCAACAGATGATATTTAGTTTTTTATCCTGGAGAGGAAGTTCCGTCAGTGGTCCACTGTGATAAGTGTTCCCTACCTCCAAATGGCAAGGACTCTAGATCACAAGACACACTGGGAGAAGCTATAAATTCCTCCTCCTTTGCACTAATACCAAAGGGAAGAAATCCCAGAAATTTTTCCAAGCTCAGATCAATCTCCCTATGTAATGTTTCATATAAGATAATCTCCAAAGTTATTACCTTAAGATTGAAAAAGGTGATTAAGAAAATCATATCAGATGAATTGGGAAGATTTGTGCCAAGCCAGCTAATGATAAAAAGCATAATCCTAGTCCAGCTGGTAGTCCTTAGTAACAGCAAGGAGAATGGAAGTGAAATGGCCATCAAATTGGATATGGCAAGTGCCGTTGACCAGGTAAACCGTGAATTCCTCTTAAAAGTCGCGAGGAATTTCAGATTTTCAGAAAATATGAAAGTTCGATAACAGCATGCATCAGAAAACCATGGATAGCCTCATTTGTGAATGGCAAACCAACCTAACATTGCAACAGGGATTAGACAGCGTTGACCCCTCTCCAACTACCTTCACATAATAATGGCAGAGGCATTCAAAAGAAGTCTGGAGAAGGAAATAAATTAATAATGTAATTCATCCTAACAATCTCTATGGCAACAGGGATTAAAGCCATTAACCACTCCCATATTTCAAAATCCAGAAAATACATTGTTTTCAGTAGAAGCCTTGGTTATTAAGGCTTAAAAAAAATCCAGACGTCTTCCTCTTTGTTTCAAGGGGAGAACTTAATTAAGTCCAAACGCAAAATTTACGGATGGAATGGCCTCAGAAGTCATACTAAGAAGAATAAGTCAGATCCTAGAATTTATAGTCGAAGAAAATCTTATATCCTTTGTATATATGGAAGTTCCAATAGCCTATAAGACTATCCAACTCCTCAGTTGGGCCACTATACCAGACAGAATAGAAAAGAAAATATCACTCCGGCGCCTTGAATGGTTAAACCAGCATGGAAGGTTAATATTCATCAAGTTGATAATGACTTCTCTCCCTCTTTAGCTCTGTTTGGTAGTTGTGGCCCCAGCAGGGATCCTCAAAGAAATTAGCAAGCTAATAAGAGGATTCCTTTGACAAAGGGGAAAGACAGATGAAAAGAAATATTCTCTAGCTGAGACAAAGTTCTGGGGCCAAAGCAACGGAGGATCCAGCTGTAGACAGCCTTGTAATATGAACAGGGCTATAGGAGAAACCATATGGACTATGGTGCCTGGTTGAAAAAGTGCCGCACAAAAAGTCTTTCAAGCCCAGGGAAACGAAAATGCTTGGTGGAAGAAGTGCTGCAAAAGAGGACTTTCAAGCCCGGGGTGTTAATTTCTGAACTCAGCACCTGGGAATCGATTCCTAGTAGATTTCCAATCTACTGAATAAAAGCACAGATGAGTTCTTAACATAAATAAAAAAAAGTTTTCAGCAGAAGCACATTAAATCAAGTTTTAACCAATCTCGCATATACATACACAAACAAATTTCTGCCCAATCAAATAAGTTCTTCATTAATAATAATCAGAAACTACTTGGGCTCGCTTACTGGGAAAATGGCCCAAACTGAGGAAACTACATACAACAAATCTGGATTTGATCCACCCCTAGCCTTGGCTAGCTGGATCTCCTTGCTACACCCTTGCAAATTCCTCAAACCCACCACAATTGATTCGGAGTCCTGCTCAACCTAAGTCACATGACACGGGGACACGAGACACGTAGGACACGCAAATACGAGAGTCTGACATGGGACACAAAGACCCTGCCCCCCTCCCCCCGCGGAACATGGCATGTAGGACACGTTATATATATACGAGAGTCTGACACGGGACACAAAGACCCCCCGGAACATGGCACGTAGGACATGTTATGTGTATATATATATATTCTCAACTTCCTCAAACCTGCCACACCTGAGTGGAATTCCTTCTCCACCTAAGTCACATGACACAGGGACACGAGACACGGACACACAAATACGAGAGTCTGAAACGGGACACGGGGACCCCCCGGAACATGACACGTTATATATATATATATATATATATATATATATATATATATATATTACACAAAGTCTCTTGAGTCCTTAGGACTCCTTACTAGAAATGCCAATGGCAAATAGAAAATACAAAACAAGGTAGACACTAGAACCCAGAACCGTAGAACAGGAAGGAAGAATCTCAAAGGTTGTTGCCAATGGGCTATAGGCTATGTAGCTCATCAACATTAGAACCACCACTGCTCTCTTTTGCATCCTCCTCCTTTGTATTCAATGTAATAATTGCATCTGTGGATGTTGACGATGACCCCTCAAGAGTATCACCATCAAAAGTGACAGGCTATCGCACTAGCTCATTAAGATCCAAGTTGGCCAATGCCAACTCAACACTATTTCCAAACCCATATCATCAATAAACAAATCCCACATCTGTCTTTCCCTTCAACTATTCCTCCCTCTACCTATAAACAAGAAAAAGTGTTGCACAAAAACTCTTTCAAGCCCAGGGGAGGCAAAGATTCCTGGACATGGACAGTAAAAAAGATAGAGTATCCTCAATCTAGAAACTTGTAAAGCAGTTGACCATTAAGAATAAGATATCCTAGATGTTTGGCACTAGAAAAGCATCCTAAAATAAATTAGAAACGCTAATAAGAGGATTCCTCTGAAAAAGGGGGAATATGGATGAAAACAAATATTCTCTACCTGAGAAAAAGTCCTGAGGCCAAAGCAAGGGAGGGCCCAATAATAGAGAGACTACTAATATGAACAAGGATATAGGAGCAAAACTCATATGGACTATGGTTTCTGGTGAAAATGCTTGGTGGAAGAAGTGTTGCAAAAGAGGACTTTCAAGACCGGGGTGTTAATTTCTGAACTCGGCACCTGGCAATTGATTCCTAACAGATTTCCAATCTACTGAATAAAAGCATAGCTGAGTTCTTAACATAAACAAAAAAGTATTCAGCAGAAGCACATTAAATTAAGTTTTAACCAATCTCACATAGACATACACAAACAAATTTCTGCCCTGTTGTTGCACAGAATGTCTAGGCACCATGACAACGGCTCAAATCGGGGGCTGTCACCCTAATCCCCAATCTCTCTATTTAAGTTGTCTCCTTATAGCAGACTAAGGGGGGTAGACCCTATGGAAATGGAATGAAGAAAAACCAGTTGAAAACCAACCAGTTCGGGAGACACAGTTGAACGACCAAATACTTGCAAAAGACCTAGCAAGATTAAATGATTCGATTGAATTGGAAAGATTGATACCAGTGTCTTATGGAGTCAACTATCCTGCTAAGGAAATTACAACCAAGTACTTGATGAGAAACTGCTGCTATGCAATGTTAATTTAAAATGCAGAATGCAAAGAAAACGATTTGAAGAAGGAGCGAGATGAAGCAAGCTTCGAAGATGGGAGTTAATGTTAAAAAGCCTAAAGCACTTAGATTATAGATAATCTGATCTAACCACTAAGTACTTAAGCGAGAGTGTCAATTATGAAGATGCCAAAATTACACAGTTAAAAAATATACGGATTCACAATAGAGCTCTCAAAATCATATATCAATCACACTTACTTGAAAAGATTTCCCAAACATTAGTATTCAATAAACATCCAATAATTCAAGTAAATGAAACAAAAGTTAATTAAAAATTAGGCAATTTTAATTGATTGAACACGTTCCAAAACTCAAATGCCAATGATCATCAAACCCAACTGAAACATATGAAATATACTAGCACTTAAATCTCAGTAATTATTCATCCAGATATACCATGAAAGTTAGATGCTAAATAAACATTTCATCAAATAATTTATGGATTGAACGATATAGGAGAAAAATTTTGTTGCACAGAATGTCTAGGCACCGCGACAATGGCTCAGATCGGGGGCTGTCACCCTGATCCCCAATCTCTCTATCTAAGTTGTCTCCTTGCAAGCTAAGGGAGGTAGACCCTAACGAAAATGAAGAAGGAGAACTGGTTGGAGACCAACCAATTCAGGAGACACAACTAGATAACCAAATACTTGTTAAGATCCACGAGATTTTACAGATCCAATTAGATTCAAAATTTTAAAACCAATGTCTTATGGAGTCAAAATATCCCGTTATAAATTTAAGATCAAGTAATTGAGATGTAACTGTTGCTATGAAAAATCAATCCACCACAATGATATTCAATTTCTCAATTAATCAAACTGAAAGATAGGTTCTTTGTGATTCAACATTCGATAAACACCTTCGTAATTATGCATTAGCAATGTTTGATAAAAACATGTAATTTATCATCACTTGAAATATTCTCAAAAAGTTAACTTAAACAATTAATTGTGAATTTCAAGTAATTTAACACCACAATTAAAACTCAATAGACGATCATCAACCAACGCTAAGCATAAAATACTTCGAACCAACAATTTAAATTCGAAACAAAATATTATCATGAGGATACCATCAAATTTAAATGCCAGATATTTTCAATATTTCCGAATTTATGATATTCCAAATAATTCCAATTCAAAAACCTATAGTCAAACTTAGGATTATTTTTTCAGCAAGATTTCAGATCTGAAATATAAATTACAGCAGTAATTTAAACCATAGATCAACAAACCAACGATACCGACACCAATGTTTTCAGCAAGATTTCAGATCTGAAATATAAATTACAGCAGTAATTTAAACCATAGATCAACAAACCAACGATACCGACACCAATGCCCAAAATGACTAAAAATAGTAAAAATTGTGGGACTCGAAAAAAAATCAATTTTTAGGGCTTGATTAAGAGAAATTTCAGATCTGATATTTTTATTTCAGCAGTGAAACAGTGACAGATCAGCAAGATAAAACTGTCCAAAATAGCTACCAAATACTTCCAAAAATAGCAAAAATATATTAAAACTTGAAAATTTCAATTTTAAGGCTTTAAGAGAGTTTGATTCAATAATTTTCAAAACTAATAAGTTTATAACAGCAGTAAAATGATAGCAGATCAGCAAACTGAAAATACTGAAAATGATCCCCACAATGTCTAAAAATAGTAAGTTTTGCCGAAAAAACTGAAAATTCAAATTTTTTAGACCTTATTTAGGATATGCATCAGAAATGTTCATATCTGATTTTTCACAGTTATGCAGTAATTTCCAGCAAGCTTTAAAGTCAGATCTAGGCAAAATTAAAGATGCCCAAATGGTCAAAAATTCTGAAAATGAAGATTTTGCAATTCTAAACAATTTTGACCATATAAAATGTGTTTTTAGGCCTAATTACTTGTGATTTGCTTGCTGTAATAAAATTTGCAGAAAATAAGGGTTTAGAGATCAAACCCTTAGCCCAAGGCTTTGAAGATCTCACCATTAAAAATTCTTGAAATTTTGGGATAATAATGTCACTTGAAAATTAGAATTTGGGAGACCAAAATCCTGTAAAAATAGCCTCAAAAACCTAGATCTTGCCCTCCAGGGTCTAGATCTGGCTCAGATCTAAAGATTTCTTTGGTTGATTTTTTAGATCGATTCCTGCAAACAAATATTGAGCTTAGATCTTGCCCTCCAGGGTCTAGATCTGGCTCAGATCTGAAGATTTCCTTGGCTGATTTTTCAGATCTGAAGATTTCTTTACCTGGATTTTCAGATCTAATCCTGCACAAGTAAAAAAAGAAACCCAATACCCAATATGTACATAAATAGCGAAAATCCTAAAAACCCAAACGTTAGAATTCAAAATTATGTTACAAAATTTTAGATCTACACATGTAAATTACAAATCTATACAATATATTTACAGATCTACAAGAGTTGCAGATCTATCAGATCTGAGGAGTATAAGTCTGACTTCACTCCCAGATCTGAAGATCGAAGGCTCTTACTAACCATATCTAACTTTAAATTCAAAAAAATTAAAATAATTTTTTTTTTTTATTTAGGCACAAGCTCTAGAAAGACCCTGCAAAAAATATTCTGTAAGATAACCTTAGAAATTAGGAAACAATGGTCTTTTTCAGATTTATGAAATCTGAGAGTCGGCTGGTCTATCTTAAGACTTCCCTAAATGCTCAAACCTTAAAAACTGATCTCTGCACACTTAGATCCGAATTTAAGATTGATAGAGACTAAAAAATAAACATGAAACCTTTCAGAAAAATAGATAACTAATCTTTCCGTTAAATCAAAATGCTATTTTAGAAACCCAGAAAACTACACAAGATATTTGTATGTAGATCAATCCATAAAAGCCATCAACCATCAAATGCCAAAAAAAAGTAGCAGAGTTTAGAGACAATATCACCACATAGATCTGGAAAAGTAAAACCAAAGTTTGTAACCCCAAAGTCTTTATGCTTTATTGATCAAAAAATTACAAGAGCTTGTGAGAACAAGTGCACGATCCAAAGATCGGATGCAAATGACATACAAAGACCTCTAATTTATAAGATAAAATCTCTAACGGCTAGTTTGGTATCCATGTCAAAATAATCTCGACCGTCGAAAAAAGATTTTATTATTTTTTAATCTGGACCATCGAAATTATAATTTTGAGAAAATTCGAATTTATCATTTAATTCCATTTTAATTAACTCAAAAATAATATTTTTAAGTTAATTACCTCAAAATTTTGACTTTGACTTAACCACCAAGGGCCCAAGAGTCCAAAATTTCTTGAAATTCTCAATATTCCCTTGGCCTAGGACCTTTAAAATTTTATTTTTTAAGGACCCACGAATTTTTCCTTTGAAGAATTTTAACTCACCTAAGACTGAAAATTAATTAAATTTCTGGCTTAGGATTTTTAATTTAAATTGGCCAGAAAATTTAATTAATTGACTGAGAGGGGATTTAATTATTTTTCCAACCCTCTTTACATAAGATAAATACATTTAGACACATAAAGGGAGAATACCCATTCACGATAGACCCTCAAATAGCTACCCAATTCTGCGACTCAAAATATGATCTAGTAGACCAAGTAGTTTGTAATAAAATAATCTAACCAATTAGCTAGGATTATTCTCAAACTACTTTTACAAAGACTCGATAGAAAACACTAGGAGTCACTTAGCATCTTGATGACAAAATCCACCCTAGCTTTGGGGTGAGGCTAGAGGGGAAAACTCTGTCGATCACTTGTGTCGAGAAACACAAATGAATCAGTGAGACAAAAAACATCCTAGGATAGAAATCATTACCAAAATACTAGGCTTACCTAGGTTGTTACATATATAGTGGTCTTACTTAAATCATTTACATCATAACCATATAGAATGGGTTTACATCATTTATAAAACTATTGACTGATAATGAAATCTGAATGGCGCGAACACGTTGAACATGATGAATCCCATTTGAAAAAATGGGGGTGTACTGCTATGGGGTCGTTGACAAAGTGTGGTCAACATCTGGCTCTACTTGGGGACACGTTGCTTCATCGGAGGAATGTGAGAATCCAGAATCTGTATCCAAGCAACACACAAAATTACATAAGTAGTGTCCATCCAAATATCATCATATAACATTAAGCACATGAAAAATAGAAGCTCTTCTATCAATTATTATTCTACTTAACATGAAAAGTAAATCTACTCTAACTACAAAAATGAAATGCTGAAATAACAAGGTGTAAGGTTAGAGATACAATACAAAGGATGCCCTGTGGCATCAGATGTGTTCAATATAGTGCATGTTGAGGATTTGCCTGCTTTCAGGCAACTCTGTAGGCTGCTTTTCAGATGTGCCATGTCCAATCTTGCATATGGTAGGACTCTGTCTTATCCGAATGTCAAGCTGCTCTCGGCCATCAGACGAATCAAACCACTTACTTCTTCTTTTCTGTTTTTTTCTCTTCTTCTTAGTGGGTTGTGATGTCAGTAATGAGACCACTGTAGATTTCTTGTCCTTATCTTGAAAATGCTTGTACAAAACATCTGATGAACCTGTAGTGTGACCAATCTTATTCTAAATATACTCTGTCAATGGTGACACATAAGCTTGGTCTTTCTTAACGTCTTTTGTAACCATAGTTAATTTTTCCTTAATGGGAAAAGTGACCTCCGTGTGATGAGATGGAAATTGCTTCAGCAAACTGGGAGGCCTATGATCTGTTGACAAATCTGACTTGGGTTGGAAATTCTGCATGTGTGATCTTTCCATTTTTTCCAACTTATTCTGAATACGAGTCATTTGATTAGAATGCTTAACTTCCATCATCTTTAACCTGTTTTCCATGACATTTATTTCCTGTGCATGACTTGCTTCAATGGCATTTATCCTATTTTGAAGATTGATCTGGTTAGCTTCCATGTTTTGAATCATTTTATCATTATCCACTTTCATGGCCATGAAGAAATTTTGCATACAGTTCATCTCTTTCTCATGATTTGTTTTCATGATCGTCATTTCCTTGATATGTTTTTCTTCTAAGGCCAATAACTTACACTGCATAGAACCAATTTCCCTGGCGTGATCCGCTATGATTTTTTCTTGATTAAGTTCCATATTCTTAATGATTTGAGCCTGGTTGGCCTCCATATTCTTGATTACCTGAGCTTGATTTAGCTGTATATCCTTAACCATCTGAATCAATTCGTTAACAAGATGCTTATCATTGTCAACACTAATTTGACAACTTGTTTCTGCTTCACCACTATCTTGGATTTGTGCTGTCGTGGTACAAGTGGATTCATCCTGAGAACTGTCTGGAAATCTCCTGCTGATAGTTGAGTTCTCTACAAGATCACTTTCATTTCTTTGCATAGTACTGGGGGCACAAGGCAAGCCACCATGTTTTACATATTTATCTTTAAAAGCATTGATGATGTGTTGTAAACAATACTCCTCAGGACAATTTCGAAACCAATCGATAGCATCACCCTTTAAGGAATAGCCAAAGAGACGTATCTTGATATCTTCATGATTATATTGTGAAGGAAGACAATATCTGTTTATTATAAAAGTAACTGTTATGAGATGATTTTGAGTAATGGTTGAATCACCACCCGAGAAAACAGGCATTTTTCGAATGGCCTCCTTTGGCATGTCATGGAAAGGATCACCCATGATGACTCACTTAAATGGAATAACAAAATGGATGTTAGAGAAAGAGATCCTTGTTCAAGAATAGTCAAGAGGTCCTCAAGAAGCAAGCTTCTTAGCAGAAACTCTTGTAAGAAATGAAAGAATTGGAGTCGCCACTTGAACATGAAACTAATTCTAAAGCAGAAGAAATAATCGAGAGTAGCAGATGGATATCAGAGGGGGGAATCTTGTCTGGGAGTAAATAGATGAATAAGTGGAGTCGCCACCCAAACAAGAAGCCAACCGAAATGTCCAGGTGCTAAAGGTGTAAATGATGAAATGATTAGTGAGATGACGAAAGATAAGATGATAAAGAGATGAAGAGATGAAATGACGCCAGAAAATGTGATCCCTTGTGACAGGCTAATGAATGGCGAAAAAAAAAAGATTAGAAGATTAGAAAATGTCGTTAAGACCAAGGACAGAAAAACTCTATCCCCAACAACAGCACCAAAAAATGTTGTCGCACAGAATGTCTAGACACCGCGACAACGGCTCAGATCGGGGGTTGTCACCCTGATCCCCAATCTCTCTATCTAAGCTGTCTCCTTGCAAGCTAAGGGAGGTAGATCCTAACGAAAATGAAGAAGGAGAACTGGCTGGAGACCAACCAATTCAAGAGACATGGCTAGATAACCAAATACTTGTTAAGATCCACGAGATTTTACAGATCCAATTAGATTCAAAACTTTAAAACGAGTCCCTTATGGAGTCAAAATATCTCGTTATAAATTTAAGATCCAGTAATTGATATGTAACTATTGCTATGAAAAATCAATCCACCACAATGATATTCAATTTATCAATTAATCAAACTGGAAGATAGGTTCTTTGTGATTCAACATTCGATAAACACCTTCGTAATTATGCATTAGCAATGTTTGATAAAAACATGTAATTTATCATCACTTGAAATATTCTCAAAGTTAACTTAAACAATTAATTGTCAATTTCAAGTAATTTAACACCACAATTAAAACTCAATAGACGATCATCAACCAATGCTAAGCATAAAATACTTCAAACCAACAATTTAAATTCGAAACAAAATATTATCATGAGGATACCATCAAATTTAAATGCCAAATAATTCCAATATTTTCGAATTTATAATATTCCAAATAATTCCAATTCAGAAACCTATAGTCAAACTTGGTTATTTTTTTCAGCAGGATTTCAGATCTGAAATATAAATTACAACAGTAATTTAAACCATAGATCAACAAACCAACGATACCGACACCAATGCCCAAAATGACTAAAAATAGTAAAAATTGTGGAACTCAAAGAAAAATCAATTTTTAGGACTTGATTAAGAGAAATTTCAAATCTGATACTTTTATTTCAGCAATGAAATAGTGACAGATCAGCAAGATAAAACTACCCAAAATAGCTGCCAAATACTTCCAAAAATAGCAAAAATATATTAAAACTTTAAAATTTCAATTTTAAGGCTTTAAGAGAGTTTGATTCAGTAATTTTCAGAACTGATAAGTTTATAACAGCAGTAAAATGACAACAGATCAAAAAACTGAAAATACTGAAAATTATCCGCACAATGTCTAAAAATAGTAAGTTTTGCCGAAAAAACTGAAAATTCAAAGTTTTTCGACCTTATTTAGGATATACATCAGAAATGTTCAGATTTGATTTTTCACAGTTATGCAGTAATTTCTAGCAAGCTTTAAAGTCATATCTAGGCAAAATTAAAGATGCCCAAATGGCCAAAAATTCTGAAAATTAAGATTTTGCAATTCTAAACAATTTTGACTATATAAAATGTGTTTTTAAGCCTAATTACTTGTGATTTGCTTGCCGTAATAAAATTTGCAAAAAATAAGGGTTTAGAGATCAAACTCTTAGCCCAAGGCTTTGAAGATCCCACCATTGAAAATTCTTGAAATTTTGGGATAATGCTGCTGCTTGAAAATTAGAATTTGGGAGACCAAAATCTTGTAAAAATAGCCTCAAAAGCCTAGATCTTGCCCTCCAGGGTCTCTAGATCTGGCTCAGATCTAGACCCTGGAGGGCAAGATCTGAGCTCAACATTTGTTTGCAGGAATAGATTTAAAAAATCAACGAAAGATTTCCTTGGCTAATTTTTCAGATCTGAAGATTTCCTTGGCTGATTTTTCAAATCTAATCCTGCACAAGTGAAGAAAAAAAAACCCAATACCCAATATGTACATAAATAGCGAAAATCCTAAAAAACCAAATGTTAGAATTCAAAATTATGTTACAAAATTTCAGATCTACACATGTAAATTACAGATCTATACAATATATTTACAGATTTACAAAAGTTGCAGATCTATCAGATCTGAGGAGTATAAGTCTGACTTCACTCCTAGATCTGAAGATCTAAGGCTCTTACTAGCCAAATCTAACTTTAAATTCAAAAAAATTAAGATAATTTTTTTTTTTTTTATTTAGGCACAAGCTCTAGAAAGACCCTGCAAAAAATATTCCGTAAGATAACCTTAGAAATGAGGAAATAATGGGCTTTTTCAGATTTATGAAATCTGAGAGTCGGCTAGTCTAACTTAAGACTTCCCCAAACGCTCAAACATTAAAAAACAATCTCTGCACACTTAAATCCGAATTTAAGATTGATAGAGATTAAAAAATAAACATGAGACCTTTCAGAAAAATAGATAACTAATATTTCCGTTAAATCAAAATGCTATTTTAGAAACCCATAAAACTGCACAAGATACCTGTATGCAGATCAATCCATAAAGGCCATCAACCATCAAATGCCAATAAAAGTAGCAGAGTTTAGAGACAATATCACCACATAGATCTGGAAAACGAACACCAAAGTTTGTAACGCTAAAGTCTTTATGCTTTATTGATCAAAAAATTACAAGAGCTTCTGCGAACAAGTGCACGATCCAAAGATCGGATGCAAATGACATACAAAGACCTCTAATTTATAAGATAAAATCTCTAACGGCTAGTTCGGTGATCCATGTCAAAATAATCTCGACTGTGGAAAAAGATTTTATTATTCTTTAATCTGGACCGTCGAAATTATAATTTTGAGGAAATTCGAATTTATCATTTAATTCCATTTTAATTAACTCAAAAACAATATTTTTAAGTTAATTACCTCAAAATTTTGACTTTGCCTTAACCACCAAGGGCCCAAGGCTCCAAAATTTCTTGAAATTCTGAATATTCCCTTGGCTTGAGACCTTTAAAATTTTATTTTTTAAGGACCCACGAATTTTGCCTTTGAAGAATTTTAACTCACCTAGGTCTTAAAATTAATTAAATTTCTGGCTCAGGATTTTTAATTTAAATTGGCCAGAAAATTTAATTAAGTGACTAAGAAGGGATTTAATTATTTTTTCAACCCTCTTTACATAAGATAAATACATTTAGACACATAAAGGGGGAATACTCATTCGCGATAAACCCTCAAATAGCTACCCAATTTTGCGACTCAAAACATGATCTAGTAGACCAAACAGTTTGTAATAAAATAATCTAGCCAATTAGCTAGGATTATTCCCAAACTACTTTTACAAAGACTCGATAGAAAACACTAGGAGTCACTTAGCATCTTGATGACAAAATCCACCCTAGCTTTGGGGTGAGGCTGGAGGGGAAAACTCTGCCGATCACTTGTGTCAAGAAACACAAATGAATCAGTGAGACAAAAAACATCCTAAGATAAAAATCATCACCAAAATATTAGGCTGACCTAGGTTGTTACATACATAGTGGTCTTACTTAGATCATTAACATCATAAACATGCAGAATGGGTTTACATCATTTATAAAACTATCAACTAATGATGAAATCCGAATGGCGCGAACACGTTGAACATGATGAATCCCATTTGAAAAAATGAGGGTGTACTGCTATGGGGTCGTTGACAAAATGTGGTCAACATGCCCAATCAAGCAAGTTCTTCATTAATAATAATTAGAAACTACTTGGGCTCCCTTACTGGAGAAATGGCCCAAACTGAGGAAACTACATACAACAAATATGGATTTGATCCACCCCTAGCTTTGGCTAGCTGGATCTCCCTTGCAACTTCCTCAAACCCGCCACACCTAAGTGGAAGTCAACACTATTGTCCAAACCCATATCATCAAGAAACACATCCCACATATGTCTTTCCCTTCAACCATTCCTCCCTCTACCTATAAACAAGACAAAAGTTGGTGTGCACATACACCACTGTCTCTAACCTAGACTGGCAGACCCAGATGAAATTGAAAGAGGGTGGGGGTATTACCAATGGGAACATTCTTCACCATCTTTTGCCCCTTCCATGTTGCCCTTGATTGAGCCATGAATGTTGTAAAAATCAAGAAAAAATGCATTGTTGTAAGGTTGTGCATGTAAACCAAATGGATAGGTAGACTTTTGTAGCAAAACTAGAAAAATAATGGAAGGGAAATCCACTTACTTGTAGCTTGAATCACTTCCAAAACACTCCTATCTCCTTTGTTGGTCACTCCCACAATCCCACACACCCAAAAAGCGAATGAAAACGGACAAATGGGGCCCAATTCCGGCTTGTTGACCACTCTGTGTCAACGACACCATAGCAGTACACCCCCATTTTTGCAAATGGGATTCATCATGTTCGAGGTGTTCACGCCATTCAGATTTCATCATCAGTGGACAGTTTTGTAAACGATGTAAACCCATTCTTCATGTTTATAATGTAAATGATCTAAATAAGACCATCATGTATGTAACAACCTAGGAAAGCCTAGTATTTTGGTGACGATTTCTATCCTAGGAGGTTTTTTGTCTCACTGATTCATTTGTGTTTCTCGACATAAGTGAGAGGCAGAGTTTTACCCTCCAGCCTCAACCCAAATTTAGGGTGGATTTTGTCGTCAAGATACTAAGTGAGTCCTAGTGTTTTCTATAGATTCTTTGTAAAAGTAGTTTGGAAATAATCCTAGCTAATTGGCTAGATTATTTTATTACAAGCTACTTGGTCTACTAGATCATGTTTTGAGTCGTAGAATTGGGTAACTATTTGAGGGTCTATCACGAATGGGTTTTCCCCCTTCATGTGTCAAAATATATTTATCTTATGTAAAGAGAATTGGAAAATAATTAAATTCTCTCTCATATAATTAATTAAATTTTCTAGACAAATTAAATTAAAAATCCTAAGCCAGAAATTTAATTAATTTTAAGTCCTAGGTGATTTAAAATTCTTCAAAGACAAAATTCGTGGGTCTCTAAAAAATAAATTTTTAAAGATCCCAAGCCAAGGGAAAATTGAGAATTTCGAGAAATTTTGGACCCTTGGGCCTTGGTGGTTAAGTCAAAGTCAATTTTTTTAGGTAATTAACTCAAAAATATTATTTTTGAGTTAATTAAAAAAGAATTAAATGAAACCGTCGAGATTACTATGACATGGATCAACTAAACTAGCCGTTAGAGATTTTTATCTTATAAATTAGAGGTCTTTGTCAGTCTTTCAGTCATCCGATCTCTTGATCGCATACTTGCTTTTGAAGCTCTCCTGTAATATTTTCTGGAATAATACAAAACGAAGTCTTTGGGGTTTTATTTTGATGGTGGTGTTCCTCTTCAGCATTTTATGGTAAACTTGTTCTTAATATTTTGCTGGTGATTATCCTAACGAATTGTTAATTAATGGCTCTTGTAGAGTAGTCTATTGCACAAGTATCTTGCTTAGGTTATTGCATTTAGGGTAGGAATATTAATTGGATTGAGTTAGCAGTTATCTCTAACCCTTGAAAATTTTATCTTTTATCTTATTTCTCTATTGATTTAACAATCTAACTTTAAGTGTACAAAAATCTTTCGAATTTAGATTTGGCCGTTTAGGGAAGTCCTCGGATTTAGATTTGGGCATTTAAATTTTAAAAATTCTCAAAAAATTACAAAATTGAAAAAAAAAATTAACAAAAATTATAACTTTTAAACATTTGGAGATTTTGTTTTAAAATTTTTGTTTGGAAGTTGTCTTGGGTCAAAAGGAAAGGAAAAATTTTAATTATTGCATAGTCAAAGGTGAAATTTTAATTTTTTATCTAAGGTTTGACTATATAGTATAGACTAAATTCAAATTTCTGGATTTGAATTGCTAAGAAGAAATTTTTTTATTCGGAATTTGTTTGAAATGTTTAACATTTAGATTTAATGATCTTTTCATGATAATATCTTTTCGGAATTTAAATTGTTGCACCTGGTTCAAAGCGTTTCTTCATGCTTAGCATCTATTGGGATTGATGGTCGTTTGATTTGCTCTAACTATGGTTTTAATTGCTTGAAATTGATATTAATTGCCTAGTCAACTTTAAGAAATTTTCAAGTGATGATAAATTGTATGTTTTTTCCTAGATCGAACATTGTTGATGCATGATATTGAAAGATTATGAAAGTGTTTTATCGAATGTTAAATCACATTGTTGAAAAGGGCTTATCTTTTAGTTTGATAAATTGAACATCGAATTGAAGAATTGAATATTGTTGTGGTGGATTGGTATTTTCATAACAGGATAGTTGTCCATTTTAGCAGCAGTTATCTACCAGCTACTTGATCTTAATTTCGTAATGGGATAATTTGACTCCACAAGGCACTGGTCTTAAACTTTTAATCTAATCGAATCTGTAAAATCTCGTTAATCTTAACAAGTACTTGGTCATTTAACTGTGTCTCCTGAATTGGTTGGTTTCCAACCAATTCTCTTTCTTCCATTTCGTTAGGGTTTACCTCCCTAGTCTGCAAGGAGACAGCTTAAATAGAGAGATTGGGGATCAGGGTGACAACCCCCGATTTGAGCCGTTGTCGCGGTGCTTAGACATTCTATGCGACGACACGGCTTTTATCAAGCCCTCGGGTTGCTTTTCTGCAGAAACATGTCTGAAAATAGTGATCCTCTCTAGGCACGAATTGAACTCCTTCCTAACACGAATCCTGAATCAAAGACACACCAGTAGCAAATCGTACACATGTCAATAGTGAATTATGTCCGACATGTTGGATTCACGACATGAGATGGGGGGACGAATCCGGTGACTTAGTTCTCCACCCTATCACTAAGATGTCCTCCTCTCAGTCTTGTTCCATTGTGTGGTGTTGTCTCTTCTCCCTTGGCCTAGCCCTTCTTCTATAAGCTAGAGTTATGACCAAATCCACAACCCTAATCTCCAAAGTGATTGACAGTTGAGATAAGATCTCGCCTCATTTGAATTCGACGGTTGAGATTCATCTAATTCACTAATGCAAATAACATTTTCATTAGATTAGATTAAACTCACTTTTTCCTTATAAAATAAATTACTTTAATTATTAATCACTAACGTTCAAGGGTCTAATAAGCGACTTTTGCACACCCAAACACTTAGGCTTGTGCAGAAATACCCACCCAAGCTACAAAAAAAAACACTCTCTCTTAGCAAGGGAGGTACTTCTACCACTTGGAATAGGCTCCAATCCTAGAACAATGTCCCACACTGCATTTGCTACCATGATAGCTCCCTTTGAACCGGAAGTCTTCCCTACCACCTGGTACAAAATCATCCTCAAAGACTCGTTCCCTTTGAACTTGCTCCTAGAAGCCTCCAGCTCATGAACATCCTATAAATTCATCTCGTACCATGAGACCTTATTAACAAACTTGGAAGGATTTGCTAACTGGTCCTCCCTACCTAAACCTAATGGTTCACTCCCTCATCTTTGGTCAACCTTTGGAGCTTCCTACTCCTTATTCTCTATGACTATCCTATTGCTTACCATTGCTCGAATAGGTTGGCCCTTTAGCCTATACAAGATGCCCTTTCTAACCCTAGTGATGTGGCCATCATCAGAGCTAGATCCCATGGATCTGATCAATGTTTCTCCATCTTGAAATGCTACAAGAAATCCCTTCTTCTTTGTCATAGAGACTAAGAACAAACTTCTCCCGAAGTTGGCACCCATAGCACGTCCTTCACTTTCAACACATCTCCTAACTCAAGCTGGAATAACATTGTCCCAACTCCCTTCACTGCATGTTTGATAGGAACACCAAACTCCACATGCATCTCTAGGTCCCACTCTATCAAGCTGCCAAACAGTTATTGTGCCTCTCCTTGTGGCCCATGTGCTAAGTCCCTCTAGCATTATTGTCGGTTTATAGATCTACCAAAATATTCCTTATGTGTCTATCTCAGTCATTTGAGACACCCACAAAATCTTTTACCAAACCCTCAATAGATACGGTGTCCCTCTCTCCATCTAAGGGTTGACCTCTCGCCAATCACACTAGCAACACTGCACTCTGGCACCATTATGCGCCCTTGTATAGTTGTTGGCCCAAATTGGCCTCTCAACTTCTCATTGGCCATTGTGTCCCATGGCTACTCAACCATGCACAATGCAACACTTTGTCCGCGACACGATCCTTTGTGTTATCTCCTCCCCTATCTCAATCCTTTGAGACACCCACAACATCTGTCACCAAACCCCTGACTAGTACAATCTCCCCCTCTCCATTTGAGGGTTGACCTTCGTCAATCACATTAGCAACACTACACTTTAGCACCACTCTGCGCCCTTGTATAGTCATTGACCCAATTGGCCTCTCAACTTCTCATTGGCCACGGCATCCTGTGGCTACTCGACCATGCCCAGTTCAACACTCTGCTCGCGGCATGATCCACTGTGTTGTCTTCTCGCAGGACCATGGGCTCAGTTCATTCACTTCAACGACCACTAACCCTACGCAGCTTGTCTTGGTGTTGTCTCTGCTAGTTGTTGCTTATTGCAAACCTAACAACACCCCTTCTCTCCTAGCCATTTGATGGCCCCTTCACTATGCGCGTGACTGATTCATGCTCCTGCGACTCCACTCACATCCTGTGTCCCATGTCACCACTTGTGCACGTCCCCACAATACCTACTTGACCTTTCTCACGATTCTCAACAACTCCCTTCTCACCCCAATGTCATTTCCTCTGCAATTAGCTCATCCATGACCCACTCAAAAATATTTGTTGACTGCACTACAAATTTGGATCTCCTTTGTACCCACACAACTAACGTGACTACGGCTCAACATTCTTTACACGCACATGACTCACTTGGCAGCTCTGCCCACAACATTCTCTATGTGCATAGTAGTTTCCCTGTCAGCTACTACTTTTGTGCCCACCTTTGTGTACAACACTCTGCTCACTCACGACTGTTGCTCAACAGTTCCCTGTTGGCATCCATCTCTAGCCCAGCGAACCACACAACCCCTTCAAGCGACATGATCATTCTTTTGTTGGCAGTGTGTCTTCTGGAAAGTCCCCTTGTCGTCTCTATTGCATTCAACTTCCAACCATCTGCCCACAATTGATTTGATCTATTGCAGAACCGCAACTTGTGACTACTGTTGAATCCCCAGCATGCATCGTTGCACTCTGGTTGTCTAATCCTCTACCTCGCAACCCTAATTTATTTGCTTGTGTTTTGTGGACTGGTGTCTCGACACTAACACCTAAACCTCGCCACAGTATGTTGCCTCTACAAATTTGGTGGGGCAACAACAATTCTTTTCCGCGAACGTTGACAATCTACTGGTTGTCTCCCCACAGCTAGTTGGGCTCTCAACACTCGTTGTGTGAGTTGTGCCCACTAACATGGCAACTCTCCTCTAACAAAACCAATAGTTGTTGGCGACTTGACTGCGAGCCAGGAACTTTTTTTTGCTTCTTTTCCATCTATGTTGCGTACAACTTCACCCATCGCATCTCAACAAAAATTCAGTTTGTTGTAGCGTAAGTGTACGACTTGATTTGTACAAATCAAAGAAAAAAAAATTAGCTGCTCCTACATTGTACAACATATGACCTACAATCTTAGACCCTAAAAATATTTGTGCCTCGTACAATCGCTAGCCAAACTTGGCTCTTATGATACCTATACGAACCTAGCACCCTATGTGATCCAGAGACTAGTTTCTCAGAGTTTACATTTTGATACAATGTTTTTATAAACCCAACACCTCGCAATTAATTCCTATTAGATTTACGTCTATTGAGTAAAAGCACAGTTGAATTCTTAATATAAACAAAAAATCATTTAGCAGAAGCACATTAAATTAACTAATCTAACATAGACACACACACAAATTTCTACCCAATCAAATCGGTTCTTCATTAGTAATAATCAGCCCTACTTGGGCTCCCTTACTGGGAAAATGGCCCAAACTGAGGTAACTACATACAACAAATCTAGATTTGATCCAGCCCTAACCTTGGCTGATCTGGATCTCCTTGTTGCACCCATGCAACTTCCTTGGACCCGACACGCTTGAGTGGAAGTCATTCTCCAACCTGTTGACCACTTTGTGTCAACGACCCCATAGCAGTACACCCCTTTTTTCGCAAAAGGGATCTATCATGTTTGAGTGTTCGTGCCATTCAGATTTCATCATTCAGTTGACAGTTTGTAAATGATGTAAACCCATTATGCATATTTGTAAACCCATTATGCATATTTATAATGTAAATGATCTTAGTAAGACCATCATATATGTAACAACTTAGGTAAGCCTAGTATTTTGGTGACGATTTCTATCCTAGGAGGTTTTTTGTCTCACTAATTCATTTGTCTCCAGACACAAATGATCGGCAGAGTTTTTCCCCCCAGGCTCACCCCAAAGCTAGGGTGGATTTTGTCGTCAAGTTACTAAGTGAGTCATAGTGTTCTTTATCGAGTCTTTGTAAAAGTAATCTGGGAATGATCCTAGCTAATTGCCTAGATCATTTTATTACAGATTACTGGGTCTACTAGATCATATTTTGAGTCGCAGAATTGGATAGATTATTGAGGGTCTATTACGAATGGGTGTTCCCGCTCATGGGTTTAATGTATTAATCTTATGTAAATAGGGTTGGAAAAATAATTAATTCCCTCATAAGTCAATTAATTAAATTTCCTGGCCAAATTAAATTAAAAATCCTAAGCCAAAAATTTAATTAATTTTATGTCCTAGGTAAATTTAAATTTTACAAAGGCAAAATTCATGGGTCCCTAAAAAATAAATTTTTAAAGGTCCCGGGCCAAGAGAACATTGAAAAATTTTAGAAATTTTGGACCTTTGGGCCTTGGTAGTTAAGTCAAAGTCAATTTTTTGAGATAATTAACTCAAAATTATTATTTTTGAGTTAATTAAAAATGAATTAAATAAAAAATTCGAAATTCTTCAAAAAATAATAATTTTGACGTACAAGATTAAAAAATAATCAATTTTTTTACGGTAGAGATTATTTTGACGAGGATCAAGCGAACTAACCATTGGAGAATTTATCTATAAATTAGAGGTCAGTGTCAGTCTTTTCTTTCAGATCGTGTACTAGCTCTTGAAGCTCTCTTGTACTACTTTCTAGAATAATACAAACGAAGTCTTTGGGGTTTTACTTGATGGTGGTGTTCCTCTTCGGCATTTTATGGTAATCTTGTTCTTAATATTCTGCCAGTAATTATTTTAATGAATTGTTGATTAATAGCTCTTGTAGAGTAATCTATTGCACAAGTATCTTGCTTAGGTTACTGGATTTAGGATAAGAATTTCAATTGGATTGAATTTAGCAGATATCTCTAATTCTTGAAAAAAAAAAATTATCTTATTTCTCTATTGATTTAACAGTTTAACTTTAAGTATGCAAAAATCTCCCTGATTTAAAATTGGGCGTTTGGGGAAGTCCTCAACTGTACCAGCTGACTCCCAAGGAAATAAGATCTGAAGAGCCCTCTAGATCTAATTCCCCGAGCTTATCTTAAGTTCTCTTCTTGCAGGGTATTCTAGAGCTTGTGCCTAAATAAGAAAATTTATCTTAACTTTTATTTATCAAATTT
The DNA here is from genome assembly GCA_034641835.2 of Pinus albicaulis. Classification (NCBI taxonomy): domain Eukaryota; kingdom Viridiplantae; phylum Streptophyta; class Pinopsida; order Pinales; family Pinaceae; genus Pinus; species Pinus albicaulis. Next base: position 115,985,359 of record CM076576.1, read on the forward strand.
AAAGTTAGATCTGGCTAGTAAGAGCCTTGGATCTTCAGATCTGGGAGCGGAATCAGTGTCACTCCTCAGATCTGACAAATCTGCAACTCTTGTGCATAGATATGTCGATATATTGTATAATTCTATAAATTTAATTGTGTAAATATTAAGAAATTTTTTAGTATTTTTTTTTCTTTTCATTTTCGATTTTTGTATGTGTTGGGTATCAGGGTTTTCTTGTTTCTGGTTTGTGCAAGTGATATTTGAGGTTTTTTGAAGAAATTTTTTTACATCTGAGATAGATCTAGACCTTGGAGGGTAAGATTTGATCTCGGGATCATAATTTTTGCAGGGAAATTCAAATCAATTTTTTTAAATCTGAGTTTATTGAGTGAAATAAATTTCTGGCAAGGAAAAATTCGAAATTTTTTAAAGTGCACCGGTTGTGCCTGTGCTTTTCTCTTTGTGGTTGTCCGCTCTCGTTTCTCTGCAGCATCTCCTCATATTTCCCTCACGCAGTCCTTTCCCTCTCACATTGTTGCGTTTTTCTCAGTGTTCCTGTCGTTGTTAGTCTTTCTCCTCTGTCAGCTGCCTCATTTCCTTCACGCAGTCTCTGCTTGCGTTTTCCCCTTCCGCGTAGTTCTTCCTCATTTTTTGTTGCATGCCTCCATCTCTTGTACCCTCAACTCTTCTTTTCTCCCTCTTTCCGTGCAGCTTCTCCCTGTGTCATTTCCTTCCGCAACCCTATCCATTTCTGCAGTCCTCTTTCCCTTGCTTTCACCAGTGTCCCTGCTCGCTACCTCCGCGTTGCCTTGTCTCTCTTGCATTCTCTTCTCCATTCCTGCCTCAACCTCTAAGCCTTCAACCAGTTAGTGGCTCCTCAGCTCCATCGCATCCTCTCGCTCATCCTTTGACTTTCCCTAAACGTAACTCAAAAAAAAATAAAACGATTCATAACATTTCGATTTTAGGTTTGGACTTGATTTTTTTTTAAATTTTGTTTTTAAGTTTTGCCCTTGGGCATTTATAAAAAATCTAAATTCAAAAAAAAAAGAAATTATTAACTTAATAAAAAAAAATCTAAAATCAAAAATTCATTAATTTTTTAATATTAGCCAAATTTGATTTAAATTCCTTTTGTATGATACTTTAAAAAAAATGGAAAAAAATCAACTTTTGGGACATTGGGGTTTTGAGCCATTTAAATAATAAAAAAATTAGGCTTGGCAGAATATTTAATTGTGGAATAGTTCCTATAGTTGACACGATTTAATTTTTTTAATATCTTAAGTTTGAATATAGGAGAAAAATAAAAATAAAAATATTGGATCCGCATTATTTTAGAAGATTGTTTGATCCATAAATTGCTTGACGAAATGTTTATTTAGCATTGAAATTTCATGGTATTTCTTGATGATTAATTACTGGGATTTAAGTGTTGTATACTTTGATATGCTTCAGTTATGTTTGATGATAATTGGCATGGGATTTTAAAATGTTTGCTATCGATTAAAATCATCTATTGTTTAATTGACTCTCGTTTCATTTACTTGAATTACTGGATCTTCATTGAATATTTAAGTTTGGGAAACTTTCAAGTAACTGTGATCGATATTTTTTGAGCACTCCATTGTGGATATATGACAAATTGTATTGGGTAATTTTTGGCATCTTCATAATCAGCATTTTCGCTTAAGTACTTGGTGGCTAAATTAGATAATTTGTAATTTAAGTGCTTTGGGTTTTAACATCACATTTCACTAAAAAATCTCTTGCATTTGCATATTAGGTTAGCCTTGCATATTTAAAATCCACTTCCAAGCATAAGCTTGGTCAATAGAAAGATAAGTACCCATCCATCTTTGCTTGAGAAGTCTGGTTTTAGTAGTACTTAAAACGGTGACCTTGCAGTCGTCAGAGCCACAGCTCTCTGCAGCGCCGAAGGCACCGGGTACGTTAGATTTTCAGGAGAGGTATCATTAATCACACCTTAGTATGTTTCCCCTTAACTTCTCTCTGCCACCTACTACGAAATCAAGCTCAATATAGAAAGGATCGAAGGGCTTAAACTTAGAATAGGCATTTAATTAAAATTAACCAAGATCACATTAGTCTTAGGATCTGCATTACATATAGGATAGTCATTCATACAAGCAGCAATTTCTCATCAAGTACTTGGTTCTAATTTCCTTAGTAGGATAGTTGACTCCATAAGGCACTGGTATCAATCATTCAAATCTAATTGAATCATTTAATCTTGCTAGATCTAATACAAGTATTTGGTCGCTTAACTATGTCTCTCGAACTAGTTGGTTCTCAACTAGTTCTCATTCCATTTCCATAAGGTCTACCCTCCTTAGTCTGCTATAGAGAGACAACTTAAACAGAGAGATTGGGGATCAGGGTGACAACCCCCGATCTGAGTCGCTGTCGCGATGCCTAGGCATTCTGTGAGGCAACACACCCTATCACCAAGATGTCATTCTCTTAGTCTCATGCCCCTATGTGGTGTTGTGTTTTCTCCCTTGGCCTAGCCCTTTTTTTATAAGCTTGAGGAAGCTATGGTTTAAAATCGAATTGTCTTCGGCACACAACAACATTACTCTCCTTCTATCTTGTCTCCATATTCTTTTTCTCCTCTCTCTTCTAGCTTCTACTCTATTGTGACTGAATATCATCGTCATCGGTTCTATAGCAGTCATCTTGGAGCAACCAGCCTCTTGGCCTTTGCAGAATAAAGTTCGGTTTTAATCCATTCTATCTCTCTGGGTTGTTCAATGTCTTAAGGGTATCTTATGTAATATTGTAAATGTTTTGTAAGCCATTTCCATTGGTTATATCAGCCATTTAAATGTGCTTTCTATCGAATTTATCTTCCATTTAAAAGTTGATGCTAGAGATTATTCCACTTTTTAAGATGCAAAGAATTTTATAAACTTGTTTGGCCACTAACAAAGTCGTTGTTGCGGTGCCTAGACATTCTGTGCGACAACACACCCTATCACCAAGATGTCATTCTCTTAGTCTCATGCCCCTATGTGGTGTTGTGTTTTCTCCCTTGGCCTAGCCCTTTTTTTATAAGCTCGAGGAAGCTATGGTTTAAAATCGAATTGTCTTCAGCACACAACAACATTACTCTCTTTCTATCTTGTCTCCATATTATTTTTCTCTTCTCTCTTCTAGCTTCTACTCTATTGTGACTGAATATCATTGTCATCGGTTCTATAACAGTCATCTTGGAGCAACCAGCCTCTTGGCCTTTGAAGAATAAAGTTCAGTTTTAATCGATTCTATCTCTCTGGGATGTTCAATGTCTTAAGGGTAGCTTATGTAATATTGTAAATGTTTTGTAAGCCATTTCCATTGGTTATATCAGCCATTTAAATGTGCTTTCTATCGAATTTATCTTCCATTTAAAAGTTGACGCTAGAGATTATTCCCCTTTTTACATCACAAAGAATTTTATAAACTTGTTTGGCCACTAACTTGCAGATCAAAAAACCATTGCATTGCTGTTTTTTATATATTATTTATAGATTTTTCGGTAAAAAAATGCATCCTAGACTAGGGATACCCCCTTGAGGTTGGCAAACACCAGCCCAAATGGAGAGGGAGACTTGCTAGTGAAACATAGGGCAAATTTCCCTATATGTCGCATTGATTTTCTTATCCCAGATTCATCAAATAATCCAACTTTCTAAGGGGTAAACATTTGGGCTAACACATCCACAATCTGGAAACATGTATAGCTTTTGACCATTAAAAATAAGATATCCTAGATGTCTGGCACTACAAAAAGTATTCATCTATGGGAGGCCAAAATCCTCTCTAAACTCCTCTGAAGGAAAATCCTCATCCAATTTGGCATCCTTCATTTCTAGCTAATAGGTTTGAAAGTCTTGCTGGAATCTATAACTGGGAGAGAATCTCAAGATGAGCAAGGTCGAAGACAGTGCAGGAATTAAATCTACCTCAACTTTTGTGGTCAAAATATAAAACTTTGTTTGCAGCACTAAAAGGAAGAGTTCCAACAAGTCTAGAACAAAAAGACACTTTTGTAATATCCCAAGGGGATTTTTGCCCTTAGGGTTTTAATTTTAACTAGGTAGGAAGAGTTCCAATAAGTCTAGAACAAAAAGACACTTTTGTAATATCCCAAGGGGATTTTTGCCCTTAGGGTTTTAATTTTAACTAGCTTTTTTCCAATAAATCAGAATGATTATCAACAGCAGTGCACATTCAGATAACAGCAAATTTTATTCTTCAACAATTTATAGTAAATGAGAGCTTACTGCCTAAAGAACATTCAACCACTAATTCAGATTTGCACTGTCAATATTCAATAGTCCGACAACCAACTGTAATCTACTAAGTCTATTCAAGTATGTGGTCACTAGATTAATTAACAGCTACACTATCTAACCACTGCTTATCTGGCTGCTTCCACTTGTTCTGAATCTTTGTATCAGATCAGTCTGCCTCGAGCTTATAAATCCTTGACCAGGCCGCTGGTTAGGGCTTATGACAGGCCCCTTCTGCTTCAGGTTTATTCCCTCCGTGTGTTCACAGACACCCTGCACGAGGTATCCACTGCCTCCTCAAATGCTCAGCAGGAAGGTTGGTGAGTGAGTCACACTGCCCGGAAAAAACAGAGAATTCTTGTTGGCCATAATGACAATTTCGACCCTGTTGCCCCTGCCGCCCTGCCTTCGGCCTCAAGATGTATGCTCAGATTTGCCTCTTCAAGCCTCTAATCTGCAGATTTCTCCTTAGCTGCCTTAATCAGAGCTTCAGCAGACTACAGGATTTCCTTACTACTTAAAGATGACTTCGTTGCTAAGAAACCGGACACTCCTAAAATGCCCTCGTATCCCCGAATCCCCGTGTCGGACACCTCTAGGTGTCGGATTCGCCCCCAATTCAAGGGACACGAAGTGTCCGAACAGGGTACGGTCGGGACACGGCGTGTCCGAAATCGGACACGCCGTGTCCCGACCTAACCCTGTTCGGACACTTCGTGTCCCTTCCTGCCGGGTACGGCCGGGCCCGCGGCAACCAAAAATCGCGATTTTTTTTTATAAAAAGTGGCTCTTCTTTCATGTTTTCTCACCAATCTCATTTGTGTTTCATTTGTGAAGTGAGAAGGAGCAAGAGCAAGGAGCAAGTGTGTTATTTCGAAGAGATTCGGGCATCCGGTAAGTGCATTGTCCCTCTATATTTTGCATTTAGTTTGTTGTTAGTGTTTGCATGTGCATATGTTTTATATATTTAGTTGTTTTTGTTTATTTTTTACAGTATTTATGGCTCAATCAAAGGCACCAAGACAGGGGCAAAGAAAGGGGAAGAATGTGTCCATTGGAGATGCCCCTCTTGTCCCTCTTTCATCACAGTCTGCAAGTATTCCATCCATTGGAAGTGGGGCTGCAACAGTAGCTTCAAATGTGCAGGGAAAACAAATTGTTGACCCCAAATACCCATTGTGGAAATATGCAACAAGAGAGGAAGGGGCAGCAAAAAAGGGAGGAGGAAATTGTGGCCGGAAATGCAATTTTTGCAATGGCCATTTCAATGGCACACATTTCCGTGTGAAAGCTCATTTGTTGGGTATTCCAGGTTGTGGCATTAAATGTTGTACAACAATTGAATTGTCAGATAAGAAGAAATTGCAGAAAGAGGCAAGTATTGGTGAGGCAAATGTGGCAGCAAAATCAAAACAATCCAAGAGTGATGACCCCCTTCCATTCTTGAGGAAAAGCAGCAGCAAGTTCCCTTTTGAGACTTCTAGCAGGGGAGAATTAGCAAAGAGAAAGGCAACTGCAGTTGGTCCAATGGACAAGGTTTTCCAAAAAGAGAAAAGGGAAGAGCTTGACCTCACCATTGCATTTTTTTTCTATCAGAACTTCATATCTTTTAATGTTGCACGGTCACCTCTATTTATTGAGATGTGTCGAGCTCTTTGTCATGGGGCTCCATCGGGGTATGTGCCTCCTGGGTCAGAGAAGCTCAGAACCACATTGTTGACAAAGGCAAAGAAAGAGGTGGACAAAATGCTTGAGCCTATTAAATCAGCATGGCCAACATCTGGGGTTAGCATTGTTTCTGATGGATGGACAGATCCAGCACGCCACCCACTCATTAACTTCATGGTGTCATCCACGAATGGTGCAATTTTCTTGAAATCAGTGGAAGCACTTGGAGAGTACAAGGATGCACAATATATGGGTGAGTTATTTCTCAAAGTTATTGAGAGTGTAGGTGTGGATTGTTGTGTGCAAATCATTACAGATAATGCACCTGTTTGCAAGGCTGCTGGCATGATTGTGGAAGCAAAATATCCACAAGTATTTTGGACACCTTGCATTGTCCATTCATTGAACTTAGCACTGAAATCTATTGCTTCTGATGTGTTTTGGATTGGAGCCACTATTGAGGATGCACGATATATCCGCAACTTTGTAACAAACCATACAAATGCCCTCACTATCTACAAGGAGTACGGCAATCTATCATTGTTGAAGATTGCAGATACACGGTTTGCCTCTTCATTCATCATGTTGAAGAGGTTGAGGGAGGTCAAGACCGCTCTTGGGTCTATGGTTATTTCAAAGTTTTGGTCTTTTTGGAGAAAGACGGATCAAGCAGCCTCAAAGAAGGTGAAGGACATAGTGTTGGATGATATATGGTGGGAGAAGGTAGATCTAATTATTCAGATCATGGAGCCTATCATTTCCTTGATCAGATTTGCAGATACAGACCAACCCATCCTAGGAGAGGTTTATGAGGGATGGGATTCCATGATTGAGTCTGTGAGGACCATTATTTTACAGAGTGAGTGCCCAGAGTATGAGACATCACCTGAGGCCTTCTTCACTGTCATACAGGATATTCTTGTCAGCAGATGGGACAAGAATTGCACACCTTTACATTGTTTGGCTCACTCCTTGAACCCAAAATACTACAGCCATGAGTGGCTGAATGGTGGACCTTCCCGCAGATTCCCTCCTCACATGGATGCTGAAATCTCACGGGGGAGGAAAGATGCATTGAGGAGGATTTTTCAGGATAGGGCATCCCTTGATGAGGTGGAGGATGCCTTTACAGACTTTTCCACTGCCAGGGGGCGATTTGGAGGCTATGATTTGATTCGAGACAGGGGGGCTAAGAAGCCCCATTCTTGGTGGGCAACTCATGGGGCAGCAAGCCCTCCTCTACAGCAGTTAGCCATGAGGCTCCTCTCTCAGGTGACTTCATCCTCTTGTTGCGAGAGGAATTGGAGCACATTTGGGAATTTGTATAGTGTGAAGAAGAGCAGGCTTGAGCAGTCCAGGGCAGAGACAATGGTGTATGTGCACACCAACCTTCGTCTCATCTACAGGCAGAGGGAGGAGTGGTTGAAGGGAAAGACAAAGATGTGGGATGTCTTTCCTGATGATATGGGTTTGGACAACAGTGTTGAGTTGGCATTGGCCAACTTGGATCTCAATGCGCCAGTGCTAGAGCCTGTCAGATTTGATGATGGATTAGAGGGGTCATCCTCCACACCAGCAGATGCAGAGATGATAGAGGAGGAGGATGCATCAGAGGAGGAGGAGAGCAGTGGTGGGCATGATGATCAGGATTTTGACAGTGATGCTGATTATGAGGATTGATGACTCTGACTCATTGAGGCTTCAGGCTTGTAGTCTTGTAGATTGTAGTTGATTTTGTATTTTCTATTTCTATTTTCCATTGGCAGTGTTGTTATGTAACACATTTTGATTCTGATGACTTAATGAAAAAACTACAGTATCTTACTATCTTCAATCTTGTCTTTCTGAGTAAATTTGACGATTGTATCATGTATGGTGTATCAATGGATCATTGTAATTTGTATTATAGTATCAATGATGATGTATGCCTCATGAATATCTAATATCTATGTTTGAATCAATGAATTTTGTATGAATTTGTGCAAAAAATATCTAATTTTAAATATATTAATATATATATATATATATATATATATTTTTAAAAATATATATATATTTTTAATAAAATAATATATAACGTAACGTGTCCCAGAAGTATCCTGTTCCGGGGTCACCGTACCCGTGTCCGACACCTCGTATCCCCGTGTCCCCGTATCCCCGTATCCCCGTATCAGGTGACTTAGCTTCGTTGCTTAGACAGAACCTTGGTGGCCAAATCAAAACCACAGTGATGACCTTTGCTCCACTTAAAAACCAAACTTTGGTGATCACAGAGAATCCCTCCTTGCATGCCAAACCAGACCAAAGATGTTCCCAAGAGAATATGCTAAGCCAGAAAAAAGAAAGAAGTGACTAGCTAGGGTGGGATCACCTCCACCGAAACTAATAAAAAAGAAGGGGTCTTTAAACCCTCAAAGCCTCAGGCTCAAAGAAAACGGAGACAATTCAATCCAATTCGATGATGAGAAATGATTCCATCACTCCTTTATTTATAGATTCCTCATGGGGTTTTCTCTTCTTTAATCTAATGTGAGGGGTTACAAGTGCAACCCACATTTTGGGCTTTTTGCCCAGCTACCCCAAAATTTACCAAATGTTTCCCCAAAACATTGTATAATGGGTTTCCCCCTTTATCAATGACTATAGCCTATGGGGTTGGATAGGCTATTTTGTCCTCTCTTGGGAAATTTCAAATTAATCATAGGGGACATTACAATCCCCCCTTCCTGATATTGCTTGTACTCAAGCAATTGCACATCTGATTGTTGCACAAGTTGTTCAAGAATGAAGACTGTTCACTTGCCTTGCATCCATCCTACTGGTCATTTTCAATTTCTACACAAGCATAGCTTCTTCTCCACCCTAAGTTGGGAGATTTTGGGCGGATAAGAGGTATCTTCTTCTGCTCAACCTTTGATGGAGCTGCTTCATGATAGAATGAGGGCATGGGAGATGCTTTGAAAGCCAAACTTTTCCTAAGCATCTTTATCTCAGCTTCTTGCAACTCCTTTGTTTTGACTTGCAACTGGTTTTTCTCTGCTTCCTTTGCATTCAATTTTGCCTCTAATTTTGAAAAAAACTCCTTATGCTTCTCAGCTCTTTCATTGCATCTAAATCTAAAAATAGCCCCAAAAGGAGCACTGCTAGACTTTCCCTTAGAATCTCTGATTGAATTTGCACTTGCAGTTGAGGAAAAAGTGGAATGGGTATCTTCCCCTAGCTTTGCATTCTTGGGTGGGTCCACCTTCTAGTCATCTAGATGTATATTTTCAGAGAGCAAAGTATTTCAAACAGCTTGTGGATCCATTTTCATTGACATCTTGTCCTTTTAAATAAATAAAGAGGGTGGGGTACTTCTTGCACCAATACGTTGGTTCATGTCCCTAGCTACTACCTCGACAAGCCGCAACCCTACGGAAGCCCTTTTGTCAGTGGCAAGAGCAAATGGTTGTGGAACCATATACTTCAACTTTGCAGTTCTACATTTTGTTGGGTGATAAACTGAACTACTTGTAGCTAGCACTGTGACTTCCATATGTTCCAATTGAGACATTTCTCCCATATTTCCATGTGGACTCAAGTCAATGTTGCCTCTTGGTGCAACCCTTTTAATCTGTATGACAAAAGTACTTGGATGAAATGGCCTTGACCTATGCATTTGAAAGCATTCATTTTTACCAAGAACATTTGAAATGGGCCTATGTGATTTCAACTATGCCTTTCTTCCACTACCCTTTGAAATTCCGCTCTTTTTCTCGTGTGCCACATTAGATTGGCCTACAGTTGGATCATGTATTTCAGGCTGACATTGTAGGTCATCAATGTGGGAGGTTGGTCCAACAGATAAATTAGCAAGACCATTAGGCATCGATTTCTTGATTGTTGCCTTCTAAATATCCTAATGTCCAGATGACCAATTCCCATATTCAATAAAAGTCGATGAGGAACCTCTGTAAAGCAGAGGTGTTGTCAATGCAAGTGCTGGAGGTGGCCACGCAATATCACATGTCGAATTTGACAAATGATGCACGAGTAGAAGGGTTAGAATGAACAGACTGCATCCCACTTAACGCACTAGAGCTCTGAACAGGAGTTGTCATTGAGTTGTTTGGTGATGACTTTTCAAATACCCCTGGGCAGGAAGAGGATTGAGGGCCCCAATTATTGGACAGGGAATAAATTTCAACGTTATTATCTACAACCAGCAAGCTTAATCTCTTCTCCACGACTCTAGTTTCTCCATCTTCCTTATCTTCATTCTCATAATTTTGTTGGTTGCCATCTTCCTTTGTTTGAGGACCATTCAATTCATTAAGGCCAAAACATTCTCTGTTATTATCTGAAAATTTGGACTTGACTTCATGAGCTTTATCCTTCCTAGCCTCTTGAGCTTTATCATTGTAGTTCTTAGGTGATACAATTTCTTGAACATCCTGAGTTTCACTCTTGGCAAACTGTTCAATTGGTTCCTCTTTCTGTCCAAAAAACAAATTAAGATTGCAATGTATGTCAAGGTTGTTGCTCTCATTATCCCCACTGTCCTATACCATGGTTATGAGAGGAGGGTGTCTCTCTATTTTAAGTATGAGTACACAAATTGTGCTATAAAATTCTCAAAATTGTTGTCACATTGCCTCCTTTAAATTCTTGATAAAGCCTCAAATTTGTGGGGTTAGAAAAATTAACCTTTTCAACTTTTGCGTTGCTCTCTTTGTTGGAATTAGTTATTACATCATCACTAGATTTATCATTGAAACTTGATATACTTCTCATATATGCTTAAGTGGCTCTGCTTCACTAGGACTCCCTATTTTGATAGCAGTGTTGCCATCATCGGATTTTGTACGAGGAACTTCCTCTTGAACAGCTAGTACCTCATCATTAGGGTTGGCTTTAAAATTCTTAGATGGTTGTTTCATGCCAATGTTGACTTCACTGCTAGCAAAGTCATCTTGTTCTATGTTATAAATAAAATACTATAAATAATGTAAACAATAAAAACAATAAATAATGATTAATTAGCTAATAGTTAATAATGAAGAGGCATGTCTAAATGGGACATAACCTTCCATGAAGAGGCACCTGCCTAGTATATAAGCAAGCCCCTCACTCTCAATTGTATCATCATTCTTATTCATACTTTTAATAATTATTCTTGTATCTCAATGGAGATCTACATATTCCAAGTCTTATGGAGTATTTAACTTGAGGTACGAACTTTGTTCATTCTATTTTGTATCAAAGTTGTTCGATCCTCTGGCTGCTCCACCGTAGCACAGAGCCTCGTTCTTCGATCCAGGTCTTTGACCATCAAATTTGTCAACATCGTTGTCGTTGAAGCATTTCACTACCAAAATTTGGAGTTTCTCCATATTGCCATTTAGGCCTTTGGCCATTAAAAAAAGAAAAATAAAGTATGAAAATAATAATAATAAAATATTTTTAAAAAATACATAAATAAATAAGGGAAATTATTAAAAATATATATATAAAGAGAAAGAATAAAGGTAACCATAGACCAATCTTTTGCCAAGTAGCTAGCCCTACTAGGCAGGAGAGGGCTCTCTCCACAAGATCACAATCAAGATGACTGGATAAATGAGATTTTAGGCTAGGTATAGTAGCACTAGGGTTTTGGTTGATTTGATTTGAGGTGTTGGATGGTGAATAGGTCAGAGAAGAAACTAGGTCAGAGCAAACAAGGATCAAAATTGCAGGGATCTGATGGGGCAAGGTAGGTAAGTAGCTTAATAAGAAATCTGATGGAGTGGTTTAGACTACTAGGGTTTCAGAAAAGAGCATGGCAACATGAATTATTTTCAATTAGAAGAAAGATGAAACAAAACTGTAACTATTCCTCCAAAACAAAGCATAAGATAATGAATTTTGTCTTTCTGACTTAGGAATAAATTACATATATAGATGGCATGAATATGAAATCACAATACATTCACACATTTGCAAAACATAAGAAGAATCAATGTCAAATCACATTACCACAGGTATCCCATCAAAATAGCAGCAACTCAGTTCGTTATTTCTTGCCAAAATTCTGATTACAATAGTGTTCAATGATCAAATTCTACAGCATCCAACCCTTGCAATGAGAAAGGAAATGAAAGATATAGGCCAAAAACAACTTCTCCCACTCTCAAGGGTCGAATCCTTGACTTGTGGAGCTAATCCACTAAGTGCTCAACTAGAATCCTAGTGATTAGGGAGGTTAACCAACTCATCCCTATCATTCATGAAACTAATTCACTTTGACCAAAATTACCTATTTACATGATGTGTCTATCCCTAGTAACTATTCATGACATAATTACATTTACATTTCATCATTACATCAGTAAAAATTCACTGAATCCATCCATCAACTGAGAAATTGTGAATTTTGGAGAAAACAGGAAACTGCAAAAAGTGTAGCGTGCTTGAAAAAAGCGCAACGTTCCTGGGAAAAAGCACAGTGTGGGCCTTAAAATTGAGTTTTGACTGCCTTCCTAAAGTCCAAATTGGGTCCAAGATGGCTCATTGGAAAGCTCTTCTAGTCTAGTTGTCAAAATTGTCTTCGAGCACTGAAAATGGTTGAGTGGAGCTCCTCAAAAATTGAATCTCCCAAGACTGCTCCAAAAGCGCAGCGAATGTCTGAAAAAGGAGGCAAAAAGGTGATTTTTTAGTGGTTTTTGGCCATTTCCACGTGTCAAAAGCCCTGTTTCTGAGTGCCAATAGTCAAAACGGCATGTAGACATCACTCTGAATCCAAATATGCAACCCATTTCTCATTTGGAGGCCTCCACACGCAGCGCTTTTTGCAGGCTGAATGCGCAAAAAGTCTGTCAAAATTTGCAGAAATGCCAAAAACTTGAAAACTTGCCCAAAATTCTTCAAAATTGGTAGATGAAGTGTTGATGAGGTGTCTCAAGCAATCACGGAGGCATCAGTAAGAATCTCAAGTTTATCCTCCTCCTTATGCTTGATTAGGGTGTGCTTGTGTTTTTCCTTCAACTGCTTGATCTTGATGTTGCAAATCTTATTTCTAGTGATTCACGGAGGCATCAGTAAGAATCTCAAGTTTATCCTCCTCCTTATGCTTGATTAGGGTGTGCTTGTGTTTCTCCTTCAACTGCTTGATCTTGATGTTGCAAATCTTATTTCTAGTGATGTATCTGTTGGCCATATGTCTAAACATCTCATTGTCCTTGTTGGCCTTATGGAGGAGCTTCTCAAGGTGGATATTAACTCTGTCAAGCCACATCTCTCTGTCATCATCAATTTCCTTTGCAATCATTTCCTCAAACTGAGCTGCTCTGCCTCATGTTTCTCCTGTTGTAAAGCTCTCTTAAGACCTCTTGTTTTTGGTCTTGTCTTGGTGGTTTGAGTCTCACGATGGTCAGACTCATCAGGTGTTATCACTGCTTTACCTTTGGTGCCTTGTCTCTTTGCTTTTAGCAGCTCTAACTCCATGAGTACCTGTTTGTCTTTCAGCTGCTTGTTTTCTTGTTCAAGGAATGATATGACAAATTGTGCTCTTGCCATGTTGTCCTGCAATTCTTTGATTATGGCATCCTTCTCTTTGATGATCAAGTTTGAGGCCTCGTGATCATCTTGGACATCCAAGTCCACCAAGTCAAACTCTCTTTCTTCATGAAGGTCTTCCTCCTCTTGAACAACTGCCTCTTTCTGCTTTTGATTTCCCTGCTTTGTTGATGAAGAAGGCAAGGCCCCTTCCACAATCTGTGAAGCAAACACTTGCCTAGGTCCCCTCTAGTAGGTTTTGACCTTTTTGGCTTATTTGACCTCTTTGGCCTCTTTGGTCTTTTTTACCTCTTTCATTGTAGCCCTGCTAGTTTGCCTAGTCTTCCTGTGAGGAACTGAAGCTTTTGGTGGAATAGGTCTAGCAGGTTGACTTGGACCTACAGTGAAGACATCTGCCTCTATGAAATTCTCCCATGATATGTTCAATTGATTAAGGTGGTGAAGGACAATGATTTTAATCAGAGAGTGATGGAAGAGGTTGTTCATCTAAAGCTCAAAATCTCTGTTTTGCACAATGTAGGACATTTTATCAATGCTTTTGTACAAGTAGTAGGGGAGGTTGAGCAATTTCACCCTATTACAATGCATAAGCAACCTGATGTGATAGTTGTATAATATAGAGAATCTGCCCTCACAAGTGAAGTATTTCATGATGATTTTTCATCATGGAGGCAAATATGTTCAACAACTGACCAAAAGGAAAGACCTTTTTGATGTTTTCTTTGTAAGGGGCCTTGAGGTAAGGCTCATACAACTAGGCATCCAAATCCTTAGTCTTAAACCGCTTTTCTCCCACATTGGGCGTCCCTATTGCTGCTGCAATAATATCAGTGGAAATGGTGAAAGTCACCCCTGCTATAGTCACTTGGTTGTTTTGGAGGTTGTTGATGAGAACCCTGGTCAAAGTAGGATGACTTTGGACTCTTTGTACCATCTCACAAAATTCAATGCAACCTACATGCTGAAAACATCTAACAGCTAAGGGTGATGCCATTAGTTCTCTTGTGTCTGTTGGCTCTAATCTCAAAATCCTCCCTCCTTTGTTATACGTTTTCTTTGTTGAGAATTTGGAGGGCTTTAGATTAATACAAATTCTCTTCTAGATAATTACTTGTGAACGTTCTTATGTCTTCTCTTCTTATGTTAACCTTTCATCAGGTCAATTATCAAGACCCAAGACTAGTATTTAAATAACTTGAACTGTGAGAAGGTAAATCAATGATTTACCTTCCTCACTATTGCTCTTGCTTCTCTTTAAGGTCAATGTCTTTGATCCGCACTTAGTATATATATTTTTGCACTGAAGTTTGCTGTGGATTCCGCACTATCCTTTTGTAACACATTGTCTTTAATATAGTGTCTGCAATTCCCTTCTGTTGTGATGACCGCAATTACTTAACACAATCTTCAACTGTGGTGTCCGCAGTGTATTCGTAAATATATACTTCGTCTTCACTGTGATAACTGCAGATCTTCGTATACTTATCCTCCTTCTCTATTGTGATAACCACAGATACTTCGTATACTTATCTTCCTTCTCTATTGTGTTAACCGCAGATACTTCTTAAGTATATCCTTCGTCTTTACTGAGGTAACCGTAAGTCTGTAGTCTATATAACAGTCTGCATTCAATAGTATGTTATCTGTGTTTCTTGTCCATTCAAATGATCCGCAGACCTGGCTAATATATAGTGGTCAGTTCACACCTTTTTAGGCCGACCATCAAATATGGTTTAGGTCGTCTTCATCATGAGAGCCGACCATGACTTGTAGTTACTTTCCAAGCAGTGTTACTTCAGCAGAATGTCTTTACTTGATTATAACATTATATGAGGGCTGTCAAGTTGAATCCTTCATGAATATGTAACCAGATTGTATTTATTCCTAAAAGACATCTTCTATACATAAATACATAATTGCATAGCCAACATGAAGACCGAGCTAGTTACACTTTTCAACACTCCCTCTTAACTAGGGAGGTATTCATACAGGTACATGGTCACTTTCAAACGGAAGAATCTCTTGAGAAGAATCGGATTAGTAATCGCATCTGTATAGCATCATATCAACCAGCAAGTGCAAGGCCTTAACTAACAGCCCCATCTCTCAACGAGACAATGGGCTACAGTGCTGGTGAGACACATGACTTATAGACACCTTCGTCATTGTCTCTCCAAGGTACATACTCCACCTGGGTGTTCCCAAAGTATGACCTTCTTGGACTATTCTTCTCTTGGGTAGCTAGCCCTCAAAGAATATTGGTCCCCAACTACTCTTATCTTGAATGCCCTAACACATTCTCAAAGAGTATCGAATGTCAGATGATTACCCAATCCTCCATTTTGTCTTCCCAAGACCAGAATGATGTGTCTATCTCTCCCTCTCAACCAGGGAGGACCTTATTCCACAAGGGAATGTACTCATTCCTATACAAGGAATGTACCTAAGCTCATTCTTAGGAATTACCAAGTTTCTTCCAGGTAAGAAACTTATCATCAGGTTCCCTCTTAACCGGGAACCTCCAGCAGCAATGGTGAGACACCCAACTGCTCATGAAGAATTCCTGTCCTCAATGTCATGGATTTCGATATTGAGGAATCTCCAACTTTTAGCTTCTCAAGGCATAGATCATCCATCACTTTCAACCTCAGTCATGTCAACCGTCAGAAAGTGATTCATCAGACTTCCTTATTTGGTCCACTATTGTGCCATGCTGCTTTCCTTCGAATCATCTCCCAAGATCATACATCCTTTCTCATGATTAGCAACCCTACACAAATTCATCCAGATAAACATATCCATATGAACTTTTTAAAACAAAAGTTACCTTAGAGATGATCTTTCACCATGACACCTTCTTGTAGGCATCGACATCCTTCATACAGATTGACACATCTCCTAATGATATGTTTTTCCAAGGGTATTCTTCTTCACCAGACTTTTGTCAGAGTCTACATATCTTTCCAGGAGATTTCCTAGTCACATCTTCTTGGCCTCTGGATGATAAGTGCCTCTTGACATGGTTGCATTTTATGATCTCTTCTTCTCTGCACATTCTTCATTCCCAGGAACAAACAACTTTTCTAGTTTCTCGTTCATATACAACTACCTCATATTCCACGAGGACATATGATGTTGATTTCATCTGTCCGTGCATTGAAAAATACTCCTCCATAAATCATACTTCTAAGTATAGAAGTCCATTACCTGCAACCACATGACATGCCTTCACAGCATCCAATGTCAGCATATAAATATATACATACCTCATAACTTTTTCCCTTAATTCATCCTGTAGCAATTTTTCTTGAATGAAGAGCTTCATTCCTTTGACCTACTTCAACAATATGTCATCACATCCCAAAATTATGTTTCCACGATGACCCTTGATCTGATGACTGCTTTACTTTAGTGATGTTATCAGAGAGGTTTTCCTGGAGCTGATTCACTAAATGCTTCTATCGAGATGCTTCTTAATGTACATAGAGAGACTATCTTAATCATAGTAGAGACCTCTTATTCCCTCTTTCTTTGATCTTCTTTTCTGCATCTTCAAAGAATATTTCTTTCAGTTTATCATATATTCCCTTGAGGTCTCCAATCCAACTATATGATGGGTCTTTCATATGAATCCTCTTGATGTATTACTAGTCATAGGAGACCATTTTCCATGACTTCACTTTCTTCGAGGATTATGTCTATCCTTCTTTTTCATGCAAGAAGTTTTGATGACCCAACCATCTTATGGATCTTCTTGCAAACACGAAGTCATTTTACCAAATTTTATTATAGAATTAAAGATACTTACTTGACAAGTGAAGATGAAATCTTTAGCTTGATTACTTTGATGGTGGTTGAAGAAGATGTATTGGTGCTTTCTCGGATGATCTTCTTCAAGGGTAAGGATGAGATCCTTGCTACAATGATAGGGAACTTGCCTTATTGCCTTCAAGATACTTTGACTTCTTTGAATGAATGTAGATCAGAAATGCTTCTCTATACTTTGGGATGCCTAGCCTTGTAGATCTCTTCTAGACTCATAACTGAGATCGTATCATGATTCCATTTTATGATTAGATCTCCTTTATTACTGCACCGAGACAGATGTATACTTTACTGTTCCTTCTTCTTATATTCTTCATTGCTATCATTACTGTCACTGTCCAGTGTCATCCTGGTTGCCAAGGGTGTCACATAGGCATTATAATGACAGAGATAGCAACGAGATCCAAGATTATACCAGTACCAAAATCTATACCAGTACCAAAATCATGTGACACTTGGTAGCATTTTGTAATATCACTGAATCATACTGCTATACCATTGAGTTATTATGTCCATGCAAACCAAACTTTTAAAAGAATCTGATTCCATTGGAGCTTTGTCATATATATACTGTCCAGAATACAGTGATATCTTTCTGAGGAGACCGAGATTGTCTTCACTGTGATCCACATTGTTTGTCCCGAGAATATCATTGCCATTCTTCCGATCTGAGATTATGTGATTAGCCCGAGACTACATATGGTGATCCGAACTGTGGTCTGTGTCTTTGTTCTGTGAGCTCTTCCGAAAAACTCAGAGAATCTGAACTCTGTGAACTGTTCCAAAGATCCAATTTTATCTTTGTTTTATCCACAAAACAGAGATCTCACCGAACTGTTATCTACACCTCATCACCGAAATTTCAAAGGAGATTCAAACCTGTGAATTTCTGTGATCCAAGCTGCAGTGAGATCGCCTAGATCGTGTGTTGTTTTTTACCAAGCTCCTTCTGGAGTGCCTCTTAAATGCCCTTCTTTGAATCTCACCTTACCTCTGATACCATGTTGAGAATTTGGAGGGCTTTAGATTAATACAAATTCTCTTCTAGATAATTACTTGTGAATGTTCTTATGTCTTCTCTTCTTATGTTAACCTTTCATCAAGTCAATTATCAAGATCCAAGACTGGTATTTAAATAACTTGAACTGTGAGAAGGTAAATCAATGATTTACCTTCCTCACTATTGCTCTTGCTTCTCTTTAAGGTCACTATCTTTGATCCGCACTTAGTATATATATTTTTGCACTGAAGTTTGTTGTGGATTCCGCACTATCCTTTTGTAACACGTTGTCTTTAATATAGTGTCCGCAATTCCCTTCTGTTGTGATGACCGCAATTACTTAACACAATCTTCAACTGTGGTGTCCGCAGTGTATTCGTAAATATATACTTTGTCTTCATTGTGATAATCGCAGATCTTCGTATACTTATCCTCCTTCTCTATTGTGATAACCACAAATACTTTGTATACTTATCTTCCTTCTCTATTGTGTTAACCGCAGATACTTCTTAAGTATATCCTCCGTCTTTATTGAGGTAACCGTAAGTCTGTAGTCTATATAAGAGTCCGCATTCAATAGTGTGTTATCTGTGTTTCTTGTCCGTTCAAATGATCCGCAGACCTGGCTAATATATAGTGGTCAGTTCACACCTTTTTAGGCCGACCATCAAATATGGTTTAGGGCGTCTTCATCATGAGAGCCAACCATGACTTGTAGTTACTTTCCAAGCGGTGTTACTTCAGCAAAATGTCTTTACTTGATTATAACATTATATGAGGGTTGTCAAGCTGAATCCTTCATGAATATGACACCAGATTGTATTTATTCCTAGAAGACATCTTCTATACATAAATACATAATTGCATAGCCAACATGAAGACCGACCTAGTTACACTTTTCAACATTCTTGTCTTCTTCTGTGGCATTTCTTTCCTCCTCCATTGTGTTTCTTTCTTCCTCCATTATGCTCAGTTTGTCTTTGAAAACCCTAAGGAAGAAGGAGAAGGGAAAGGGAGTAGGATAGTGCGGTTAGGGGATTGTGATGGGTAAGGGAAGATTTGAGGGAATGTAGGAAGGGATAAGTGAGCTTAGGGAAGTGATGGGAGGGTGAAATAGTTAGGGAAATAGGGTAGGAAATTTGTATTACAGGAAGTATCTAGTTGTGTTAAAATTGGACAACTAGGTCCAAACTCCATGTTGTGATGCTCAGATGAAGATACCGATATTTTTATTGGATTCCTCTTTCGGAGAGGTGTAAGATCCATATAAAATTTATCTAAATCCGATGAGCAGAACATTTATTTTGAATTTATTATTTATAATAAATTATATGTGCAGGTTGGCCTTAAGGTTTTACACCCCCAGCAGATGTGTCACACACCTCAATGATGTATATAAACACAGTCAAAGTTGGAGAGCATTTCACACTCACTCATCACATCTTCTTCTCTTCTCTGATTTAGTACGAGCTCCTTGGAGGACGAATTCAGCTCACACGTGGGAAAAAGGACGAGTTTGTACAGCCAAGAAGAAGGATGCAGATTGCTGCAGCTAGGGTTTCCAAGGAAGTTTGACCAGCGTTGACTTTGGTCAACGCATGGTCCAAAGAGGTTGAAATTTATTGGAGACTTCGATTTTGGGAGGCCGTACACATTGGCACAAGAACCGAGGTCAAAAGGTTGACCGAAGTTGGAGTTGCGTTGACTTTTATGTTGCTGCCCTGCGTTGACTTTTTTGGAGTTGACTTGTGTTGACTTGGTGACTGATTTGAGGATTGTTGTGACACATTCTGGGTTGGCTGATCAAGGAGACTTTGCTGGTTGAAGCATCCTGTTGACCGCCGTAACACACCATCACATTTTTCCTGTTTCTGGTTTGTCTTCCATAGATCCACTTATATGTTCTATCAGCATTTTACTTAACTGTTTGGGTGATTGTTGTAATAAAAGTAAAGTTGCATCAAGCATAGAACATATACAAAAATTTACATGGTATCGGAGTTGAGGTGAAGACAAGCCCTAACTTTAGCAATCACCATCTAAGAAAATGGGTTCCACAAGTTATGAATTCAAGGAGAATGACAAGCTAACTGGAAGGGATGACTTCCATGCTTGGAAGATGATATTAGATCTCAAATTGGAAGACCATGATCTCATGGACCATGTACTGGGTAAGATACAAGAACCTCCATCCAATGCTACTGCTGCTGCTAAAACCAAGTATAAGAAGGGGAAGATCAAAGCAAAGCTGATGATCAGGGAATCCATTCATAAAAGCCTGGTGGCCTACATCTCTGAGTTGGGTACATCTAAAGAGATGTATGATAAATTGATCCTAATGTTCAAGGTAAACAATGTAAAGCAAGTGCTATTCTTCAAAAATCAATTGAAGAATCTAAAGAAAGGCAGGGATGAGTCTGTCCAAACATACTTTCTGAAATTGACCGAGATCAGGAACAATCTGCTGGCTATTGGGGAGACAATTGCCGATCGTGAGATGGTACTCACCGCACTTGGAGGACTCCCATATGAATGGCAAGTATTCAACACTACCATTCTCAATAATAGTACAATTCCTAACTTTGACGAGTTACTGTCCAGATGCATGCAAGAAGAGACAAGAATGAAGGAATATGAAAATGACAAAAATGCTGCCTATGCTGCTCAATCTAGAAAGAAGAACTCTGGTGGTCCTAAGAACAAAGGAAGAGCTAGGGCCCAAGGAAAGAAGGGCAAGTGTTTCACTTGTCATAGGCCTAGTCACTATGCTAGAGAATGTCCTTTCAAGAAGGATTCTCCCGATAGTGATGACAACAACAACAACCGGAGGAATGGAAATCAAAGAAACAACAGGTCCAAAGGAAAGAGGAAGGCTCCCTCTGGCGGAAACAATCAACCTTTCAAAAGGTCTAGAAACTCCAGGTATGAAGAGTCAAATGTTGTTGATAAAAGAAATGAATACATTCTTGTATCTGCCCTCTCTGCTGCATCCCCGCCCGACACTATGGATGTCTGGCTGATAGATAGTGGTGTCTCAAGACACATCACTGGGTTCAAGGAAGCACTCTCTGACATGGTTGAGAAGGATACTAATCTGGAAATTATCCTTGGAGATAATGCCACATATCCCGTGAGAGGGACAGGGACTGTGACCCTCCACTTGTCTCAAGGACAAGTGCTACATTTGCAGGATGTACTCTATGTACCAAAATTGAAGAAGAACCTTGTGTCTATATCAGCGATTGAAGACAAAGGCTTCAATGTGGCATTCATTGATGGAAAAGTACGCATGTGGAAGAAGAATCTCAAGGAAGCTATCGTGATTGGTTTTAGAGTTGGAACACTCTATCAAGTTGAAGGAAGTCCTCTAGGAGCTATGACATGTGATACTATCCGACAAACCGAACTATGGCACCGAAGGTTTGGACACCTTCATTACAAGGTCCTTCCCGAAGCAAGGAAGGTGGTGACAGGGATGCCTGACTTTGGAAATAATCATGAAGGTGTATGTAAGGGTTGTGCCGAAGGAAAGCATACAAGGGGACCTTTCCCCTCAAGTGTCACAAAGACATCTGATATTTTGCAACTGGTCCATTCTGATCTATCTGGTATGCTACCCGTGACATCCATGGGAGGATGTTCTTACTATATGACATTCACTGATGACTTCTCCCGCAAAACCTGGATATACTTCTTGAAGAAGAAGGATGAGACTTTCATGTGGTTCCGTACCTTCAAAGCCTTGGTGGAAAATATGACAGGGAAGAAGATCAAGATTTTGAGGACCGACAATGGCACTGAATATGAGTCAAATGAGTTCAAGGACTTTTGCAGAGAAGCTGGCATTAAGAGGGAGACTACTACTGCCTATACTCCTGAGCAGAATGGTGTTGTTGAACGCAAGAACAGGACTATTGTGGAAGCTGCCCGTGCCATGCTATGTGACCAGGGTCTACCGAAGTTTCTGTGGGGAGAAGCTGCAAATACTGCTGTATACATTCAAAACCGATGCCCTCATTCCGCTCTGGACTCCAAAACTCCTGAAGAGGTTTTCACTGGTAAGAAACCTGACGTCTCACATTTTAGAATTTTTGGATGTCCTGTTTATTTTCATGTGCCAAAAGAAAAGAGAAGTAAGCTGGATGCTTCTGGGAAGAAAGGAATGTTTGTGGGCTACAGTGAAACCTCTAAGGCCTATAGAGTCTATGTACCTGGTCAAAGGGAAGTAGAGATATGCCATGATGTCACTTTTGACGAAGATGCTTCCCTGAAGAAAGTAGTAGATCTTCCAAGATCTGAGGAAAATCATGAAGCTAGGCCTGGAAATCAAGAAGAACCGCAGGATGAGACAATGCCTGATGTTGAAGGACCAATGGACCCTGTCGATCCATCTCCTTCATGGGAAAGAGACCATGCTGGCTCGGGGACCTTTTCGAAGATCTTGAGGGACATCTGCCCCAAAGAGGACATTAGTAAGCAAGAAGCTGTGTAGATACCAAGGGTATCTGGCTGCCATGAGTACTATTGTACAATCTGAACCTGGATCTTTTGAGGAAGCCGTAAAGCATCAAGTCTGGAAGGATGCTATGCACGAAAAATATGAGTCCATAATGAAGAATGATGTCTGGGATGTGGTTCCAAGACCGAAGGACAAATCAGTTGTCACCGCGAAATGGCTCTACAAGATCAAGCATGGATCTGATGGAAGTGCTGAAAAGTTCAAGGCAAGATTTGTTACCCGTGGCTTCTCTCAAAAGGAAGGAATAGACTATGATGACATATTTGCACCTGTGGCACGATATACCACCATTCGATCAATCATAGCCCTTGCTGCTACGCAAGGATGGAGTCTTCATCAGATGGATGTCAAGACCGCTTTTCTGCATGGTGCAATAAAGGAAGAGGTGTATGTGGAACAACCTCTGGGATTTGAAGTTCAGGATCGAGACACTCATGTCTGCAGGTTGAAGAAAGCTCTCTATGGGTTAAAGCAAGCACCCAGAGCTTGGTACGAGAGGATGGATAGTTACTTGATGAAGCTGGGCTTCACTCGAAGTAATGCTGATCCAAACCTTTACTTCAAGGTTGTGCAAGGGAAGCCTCTCATTCTAGTGCTGTATGTGGATGACCTCTTCCTGACAGGTGATGACCCTCTCATTCATCAATGTAAGAGGGAGCTCGCTGCTGAGTTCGAGATGAAGGACCTAGGACTAATGCACTATTTCCTAGGCCTGGAGGTCTGGCAGAGACCTGGAGAGATTTTCCTTTCTCAAGGAAAATACATTGTGAAACTTCTGGAAAGATTTGGTATGGTGGACTGCAAGACCGTGTCAACACCAATGGAACTCAACTTCAAGAAGTTGAGTGGTAGCGCTGCTGGGCCCGTATTGGCCAATCCTACTGAGTATCGTCAACTCATAGGAGCTTTGATGTTCTTAGTGAACACCCGTCCAGATATATGTTTTGCAGTGAACACTTTGAGTCAACAGATGGTTGAGCCTCATCACTTTCACTGGGTTGGTGCCAAGAATCTTTTGAGATATCTTCGGGGCACGATAAACCATGGGTTGAGATACACTGCCGGGAGCATGTTGAGATACACTGCTGGTGTGACACTCATTGGATATGCGATGCGATTGGGCTAGCCGGTGTGGTGGATACGTAGGCACATCGGGATCTCTGTTTCAATCTTAGTTCGCCATATTCTGGATGAGCGGGAAGCCAGAAGTCGGTGCTTTGAGCACCTTTGAGGATGAATACATTGCGGCGAGTATGGCTGTTGTGAAGCAATATGGTTGCGAAAGCTCTTTAGTGGTGTTTGTTTGGACATGTGCTAGATACCCTTGCGTGATGCTGCGCGGTAATCGAGTGGGATTCGCATGACTAAGAATCTATGTTCCACGGCCAAGTCCAAGCATATCGGGTACCACTTTGTCCGGGATATGCAGTAGGCGAAAAGACATGCCAAGTAAGGCTCGATCATATGGGCGATGGTGGGATGGACAATTCTCCTGGACTGGAAGGTCAGGGTCTGGCTGTTACATGAGAATCTTCATTTTCAGACAGCCTGGTGTGGGTCATGGGACAATGAGCTCTGGGAGCTCTGGGGGGCTTTGGGGATAGCTTCTCGGAGCTATAAGCACTCACGGGGCTAGGCTTGCCGAACCTTGTGGTGCTTCTGCCCCACCGTTGTGATTTTGAGTTGGTTCACCTCTCATTTTTTCTGTGCCCCGTATGCATCCTACCCATTGAGTTCAGGGCTCATGGGAAGTACCTCTCATTTGGCCAATGAGGTGGGAAAAGCTAGAGACTAGTAGCAAATACTAGTTTCAATCTTGGTTCTGCTTCGATTTCATGGATGAGCAGGAAGCAGAAGTCGGTGGCTTTGAGCACCGCTGAGGATGAATACATTGCAGCGAGTATGGCCTGTTGTGAAGCAATTTGGTTGCGAAAGCTCTTTAGTGAGCTGTTTGGACATGTGCTAGATACCACCGTGATACTCTGTGATAATCAGAGTGGGATTCGCATGACTAAGAATCCTATGTTCCACGACCGATCCAAGCATATCAGGTACCACTTTATCCGGGATATGGTACAGCGAGGCACCGTAAGGCTCGATCATATAGGAACTGATGAGCAGGTCGCGAATATTCTCACAAAGCCCCTGGGGAAGGTCAAGTTCCTAACCTTCCGTGAAAATCTTGGTATCGTGGAACGACCCTATGATGTGGGTCCCGTTGGACAATGAGCTCTGGGAGCTCTGGGGGGCTTTGGGGATAGCTTCTCGGAGCTATAAGCACTCACGGGGCTAGGCTTGCCGAACCTTGTGGTGCTTCTGCCCCACCGTTGTGATTTTGAGTTGGTTCTTTCTGTTTTTCTGCTTGTGTGTGTTATTTTGTTGATTCTAGGAAGACTCATGGGAACAACCTCTCATTTGGCCAATGAGGGTGGGAAAAAGCTAGAGACTAGTAGCAAATACTGGTGTCAATCTTGGTTCTACTTCGATTTCATGGATGAGCAGGAAGCAGAAGTCGGTGGCTTTGAGCACCGCTGAGGCCGAATACATTGCAGCGAGTATGGCCTGTTGTGAAGCAATTTGGTTGCGAAAGCTCTTTAGTGAGCTGTTTGGACATGTGCTAGATACCACTGTGATACTCTGTGATAACCAGAGTGGGATTCGTATGACTGAGAATCCTGTGTTCCACGACCGATCCAAGCATATTGATATCGGGTACCACTTTATCCGGGATATGGTACAGCGAGGCGCCGTAAGGCTCGATCATATAGGAACTGATGAGCAGGTCGCGGATATTCTCACTAAGCCCCTGGGGAAGGTCAAGTTCCTAACCTTCCGTGAGAGTCTTGGTGTCGTGGAAAGACCCTATGATGTGGGTTCTGTTGGACGATGAGCTCTGGGAGCTCTGGGGGGCTTTGGGGATAGCTTCTCGGAGCTATAAGCACTCATAATGCTTCTGCCCCACCCTTGTGATTATTGAGCTGGTTCGCCTCTCATTTATCTGTGCCCCGTATGCATCCTACCCATTGAGTTCGGGGCTCATGGGAAGTACCTCTCATTTGGCCAATGAGGTGGGAAAAGCTAGAGACTATTAGCAAAGACTGATGGACGCATCAGAGATTGCCGTACTCTCTATCTAGGATGGCACGGTCCAACCACTTGATGTGGGATCAAGTTTAGTGAGGTCTGGGACCTCTGCCTGACTTCGGGTCAGATGAACCAACTTCGGGTTGGTTGGAGACTCTTTGTGAGTCTGATAGAGGTTTCGGACCTCTAGGCTGAATTTGTCAGCCGGGGGATGATGTCTTTGTGACTGACCCACTTCTGTTCTGAAATAAAGAGGCCAGCAAAGCAAGTTACGGCGGGATGACGCACGATGTTTGGTTGCATTGATGGATGGAGTTCTCCCTAGTTGAGAGGGAGTGTTAAAATTGGACAACTAGGTCCAAACTCCATGTTGTGATGCTCAGATGAAGATACTGATATTTTTAGTGGATTCCTCTTTCGGAGAGGTGTAAGATCCATATAAAATTTATCTAAATCCGATGAGCAGAACATTTATTTTGAATTTATTATTTATAATAAATTATATGTGCAGGTTGGCCTTAAGGTTTTACACCCCCAGCAGATGTGTCACACACCTCAATGATGTATATAAACACAGTCAAAGTTGGAGAGCATTTCACACTCACTCATCACATCTTCTTCTCTTCTCTGATTTAGTACGAGCTCCTTGGAGGACGAATTCAGCTCACACGTGGGAAAAAGGACGAGTTTGTACAGCCAAGAAGAAGGACGCAGATTGCTGCAGCTAGGGTTTCCAAGGAAGTTTGACCAGCGTTGACTTTGGTCAACGCATGGTCCAAAGAGGCTGAAATTTATTGGAGACTTCGATTTTGGAAGGTCGTACACATTGGCACAAGAACCGAGGTCAAAAGGTTGATCGAAGTTGGAGCTGCGTTGACTTTTATGTTTCTGCCCTGCGTTGACTTTTCTGGACAGCGTTGACTTTTCTGGAGTTGACTTGTGTTGACTTGGTGACTGATTTGAGGATTGTTGTGACACATTCTGGGTTGGCTGATCAAGGAGACTTTGCTGGTTGAAGCATCCTGTTGACCGCTGTAACGCACCATCACATTTTTCCTATTTCTGGTTTGTCTTCCATAGATCCACCGGTATGTTCTATCAGCATTTTACTTAACTGTTTGGGTGATTGTTGTAATAAAAGTAAAGTTGCATCAAGCATAGAACATCTACAAAAATTTACAAGCTGCTTAGGAAAGCACAACTAGGATAGTAGGGTTTGGGAAATAGGGCTTGGGAATGGGCAATGAGTAAATATATGGGTAGTGGGGAGTGAGTTAGGGTGTAGGGAAGGTGAATGGGTCCTGGGGAGAGTAATTAAGTTTGTAAATTATGAACTAGGGTTTCAATTTCTTAGAACATGGCATAAAATGTAATGAAGGGTATACACCATGAAATTGACACCACAAGCTGAAAGGAGGGGCTATGGAGATGCCACTTACTTGCAAACAGTTATAGAAACCCTGAATTGATGATGAGAACCTCTGCAATGAAGTTTAGGGACCGTGGCTCCCTTCTGCAAAAAGAGCAGCGTATAGAGAAAAAGCGCATCGAGCAATTGGAAAAAGCGCAGCGTGGTCTCCTGCAAAAGTATAACGCCTATGGAAAAAGTGCAGCGAATGGCCTAGAATTCGATTTTTTGAAGGCAAACTCGGTTTTTTGCTTGGGAGGCTGAGAGCTCGATGCTTTGAAGATGCAAATGAACGTCTTCTTGGTCTTTGGGAGCCTTTATACTTGGAGAAATGTCATTAAACAACCTTGGGACCCACCTTTCCTTTCTTGAAATTGACTTTTCATTGCTCTTTATCTGTTAATTTCTGAATTAGATTATTGAACTTCATCTTTTAATGGCTTAGGAACATTATGACTTTTTGGAACTTTGGCTTATCTGCTGATGGAATTTTGAGTGTGCAGTGACTCAGAACTTTGAGAATTTATTACAGATTAGGAAAAATAAAATTACATTTTGCTCTGATATCAAATTTACAAATCAAACTTACTGATGAAGCTTCTTTATTGGCACTCCTTCATTTGCTAGGCTTTTATGCAATGAAATGGTGATTTGATGACCTTGGAAACCCTAAGACCTAATGGAGACTGTAACTAAATGAAACCATGATGAAAATGACTGAAATGATGATGATAACTCATGACTGATGGTACACTCAGCAAAGTGGTGAAATGAGCCAGCAAGTTATAAAATTTTGAAAGGAATGAGATCAGACCTAAATCTGCACCAAGTGACCAAATTTTTGCATGATGACCTAATGGAATGACAAAAAATTTAGAATGGGACCCTAACATGACATAAAAGAGTTTATTTGATCATTGGTGGAAGGATGCAAAAACTAACACTAACAGAATCTACCAAGATTCTCTTGGCCTTGGCTTCATTCTTCCTATACTTGGCTTTCTCCTCAGCCCCCTTTGACTCTAGAATAACATTCGCCACATGATCCTAAAGCTCATTCTCTTTCAAGATAAGGAATATCCTAGTCTTCCAAGATTTGAAGTTGATAGCACCAGCTAACTTGTCTTCAACTCTGAGACTTCGTGTCATTTTAACAAGAGATCCACAAACAGTCAAACTACGGAACACTTGTTTCTTAGGGTGACTTCAATGGTTGCTCTTACAACCTCGCTCTGATACCATGTTGAATTTTATAGAAGGTGGCAATAGAAAACAATTTTCTGATCTAATAATTACTACATAATGATCTTCAATTAATTTATGTAACGCCACTGATATCATTGAGCAATTATACATAGAAAAGTATCAACAGTAAATGCAATGGAAACAGTAAGATCAGAGAAAGACAGCCATGCACAATAGAGACCACATTTTTACCTCGGGAAACCCAACCTTGGGAGAAAAACCCAACAATTTTTCTTAGGAGAAATTATTCTTCAGCAAGGTTTACAAATCAACAATTTGTCTAGAAATTTATGCCAGAAACAAATCCAAATACCAATCAAAACCTAGTCAAAGTAGCAACTGGTTAAGACTGGTCAAACCGGCCAAAATGCTCAAAAGTCAATGTTGGTCAAACAATCAAACTTCGGCCCTGTGGCTCTTGCGGTTGACTAAAGTCAAATTCAATCCTACGGCTCCTGTGGTCAACTAGGGTTGACTATAGTCAAATTGGGTCCTGTGGCTCTTGCGGCCAATTGTGGTTGACTGCAATCAAATTGGTCCTGTGATCAACTGTGATTGACTACGATCAAATAGAAGGAGAAACAAGTTAACAACTCATTCAAAATAGTCAACTCGTCCTCCTTTTCTCCACATGTGCGGTTGTCAAAGAGGCCACAGAAAGATGAAGAAGAAACTCACCTACTTGGTTGAAGGAAAATGAGATGTCACATCATCTATATATACTAGTCGAATGGAAACACACTCTTTCATGATTTGGGCTAACTTGGTGCCCCAAAAATAAATTTCAATTTTAATTTTCTTAGGCAGACTTGGAGGCCTCTTTGGCATGCGAGAATACCTCCCGATATTACCCAAAATACCCAAAAATCAACAGGATTTGTGTAATCCAAGATCCTCACATAAACGACTAGGCAATATAGAAATACCCTTGCAATGCCAAACAGGATTTTGCAGTTGTAAGCTTACCATGAACCTCATATTTGCAGAACTACCATAAATAATAAGAAGAAATTCCATAACCTTATTTGAAATATTCTGCAACTGCAAACTTCATGACGTAGGAGTCTGTCAAAAATATTTTTCAAAAAAAATAAAAATCATAAACCAAAACCTGATCCACTTGAATAAAACAAAACCTAATCCACCATTGACCTCAATTTTAATCATATGAGCCCAACTAAAAATATCATACTTCATAATATTATATTAACAGAAAAAGTCCTTTATAGTACATTTAATACATTCAACTGCGTCAAGTTCAGCAAACTAGACCTCTGTGAACAACCCTAAATTATGCATTAAGTTCATATTCGAGATTCAACGATAGCATTTGAATAATGCAAACCCTGACTCATTGTAGGCTTCATTCATAGTTGTCTGGCTCCATACAGAAACAGACTGACTCAATTCATGCGGTCAACTGACCTCAGATTACAGTAAAATTTGGTTGAAAAAATCGCATAAAATGGAACTCACCGAGTCGTGAGTTAAATAAGTATCGCAATAGTCGCAATAATACCTTCACAGTAAGACAACAACATCGTTATGTTGCAGACAAAACATAAAGAAATCAAAAGAACAGTTCGGAGGAAGCATACCTAAACCTCTGCAAACATCAAAATATAGATAAATGAAAGGGGTTTAGGACATTAGGGTTCTCCCGAACGTTTTTGTACTTACCGAGGCATGGTTACGACAAGCTAACGTCGGGTTTTGAGATATCTCCAATTAGCGATTTTCGAATATTTCCCGTCGCCCAAAACCAGTTAAACCAGTTTGATTCAGCATAGACCAATGGAAGATAAGTCTAAAAATTTAAATGAAAGCCTCCGACTGTGCTATTTGTGAATAATAACACATATAGCATTGAGAAAACGGACTGCCAACTAACAAATTTCACGCAAATAAGTCTAGACGAAGTTTAGCTTTGCACATTTGTTCAGTCAATAACGTCTGCAACATCGGCTGAATATATAGCCAGGTTAGCACCAAAGAAAAAACGTAAAATGTACAGACCAAATGTAACAGAAACTGCAACAAAGCATGAAATCCACTCGCCCTGAATAACCCCGCATAAACACCATATAACCAAGCGATAATTTGGTTCTGGTTTAACTTAACGAACTCATTATCAAGGGGATTTTGTTCTTCCGGATTTAAACTAGCATTGCACCAAGAGGTGCAAAGCCAAGCCTATGGTGCTTTCGTTTTTTTTACCATTCAAATATATACAATGAAATTTAAAATAGAAAGGTTGTCAATGTCTCTGTCAATGTCTCACTAGAAGTAGGGGATCCATTAGTAGGTTGTCAATGTTGTCAATGTCTCACTAGAAGCAGGGGATTCGTTAGTAGGTTGTCAATTTCTCACTAGAAGCAGGGGATCTATTAGTAGAACGAGCTCGGAGGTCAAGTATCTCTTCAAAAGTTGGGGTTATGTATTTGTTCTAATTTCAAGAAGAAGAAAAATAAAGATAGATAGTAAAAGGTGAACAAAATTGGTGGTCAAGATAGATAATAAAAAGTGAACAAAATTGGTGGTCATCTTATATGGAAGATATTAAATCTAGTATAAAAACAAGTTGTGAAGTAGTAAAGTGATTAGAGTTTAAATTATACCATTGTTTAGAATAAGCACTTTGGATAATAATAACTATACAAACAATTTACAAGGACAATAAATCATTTAAAGTTGCATAAAGTATCTACTAGTAATTGCACCACATGTTGCAAAAGAAATGTCGTAAGACAATAGCATAGGAAAGAGTAGCCTAGAAGAAATAAGTTGTTGCGGAGAAGGAGCCATCGTGAAGGAATGAAAGGCAATTTTTGCTTGGATGGTTTGTAGAGAATATGGATGTCATAATAGATATCTATTTTGAATTTTTAGTGTCTCTGGCCACCATGCATCTAATAGGATCCATGTCAACTGAGAACATCAATAGATCACTGTGTGAATGATAACTCATTTCAACTAAGAACGTTAATAGATCACTGTGTGAATGATAACTTGTGACATCCCTGGCCATTTTCTTTGATTCTGGATCAGGTTACAAACTAATACTTTGTGAAATCCCTAGTCATTTTCTTTGATTATGGATCAGGTTACAAACTAATAATTTGTGAAATCTCTAGCCATTTTCTTTGATTGTGGATCAGGTTATAAACTAGAATACACTCTCTCTTTAGAAGACTCTACAATATATATTGGATGGAGGGAAATGTTATGATAAAACCTGTAAAAAAAACCCTTAGGGTTATCTCAACTTACCCTATTGTTAATCACATAGTGTCAATTTTGTAAAACTATAATCTACAGTGAGGACTAAGTGGGTTTTTTCTTTTGTAAGTTTTGTTTGAATTGAAAAATCAAAAAATTATAAAACCTAAAATTATGTAGTTAAAAACTTTTGTTTAAAATTTCAGAATAAAAAGTTGAGTAAGTTTGACATCGCATACTAATGAAATTTGTTTATGATTATAAAGTGAAAACATATAATATTTTTTAGCTACAATTAGGTAATTAAAGATATGTATATAATTTTTTTTTAATAGAAGAAATTTGATATTCATTGGCTCAAACATGAACACATTGGCAGCTAGGGAAGTTGTTTTCAAATAAGAACGCCTTACGGCGTAAAAATATTGCAATATGTGAGTTGTGTTAATGTAAAAATTAAATATCATCATAATAGTTAAAACAATAAAAATTAAATATATAAGTTTAAAATATTCAATAAATGTTTTTTCTTTACATAAAAATGAGATTAATATATAATTTTATTAAACTTTGAAAACAGTTTCAAAAAATTAGTAATTAATACAAATTCAACAAGCATTCGCATTGTGTCTATGGGGTCTTGGATAGACATTGATGGGATGTGTTGATAAGACACTCCTAGATGTGAAGTCACTAGTTCAATTCCCCGCCCTACTGAAGTGTTATTCTTGGACATATTCATGATGTAGCTTCACCAATGTTGAACTTACAAAAACCACACTTATTCACTTTGTACCAAAAAATGTTATCAGGGACTAATATTTGTTTTTACAATTGATATTTTTTATGTTTGTGATTATTAATTATAAAGGGATAACATGGTAACATGTTCAATTTTCTATTACACATTTCATAACCTTTTAACCTTTTAAGAGTCATTTTTATGTTGACACTCAAGAAAGATATGTGCTCTATTGCAAGTGGTATAGGAGTTCATTTGTGTATTTTTTTTTCAAAACATTATTTAGATTCATTTAACTTTTCCACATTATATTAATAATGTAAAAGCTTAGTTTGTCTATTAGTTTGTCAATGCATCGAAAATCTCATTGGAAATTTTGAGAATGATAAGTTTAAATTTTGAAATCTATATAAAGTGAGTGCCCTAGGTTTTTTCAAGGCCTTGAATCCATTTGCTTTAAAAAATGCATTTTAAGCAAGAAATTCCACAAAATAATTTTGTCATCAAATTCTAAAAAAAAACCAATAACTTCTAATTATTAAGTTGCGCCTAATGTAAATTCAAAAATAACATTTGGAATGAAATTTGTAATTAATAAATTATGTTATCAATGAGTGTATATCCAAGATTTTACTTAACAATTTTATGGTTAGTTTTTATTATGTTGTTTCTTCACATAAATCTTAAAATTGCATTTGAATGAAGAATAAAATGAGTTGGTTTTTTTTTTTTTTTTTTTTTTTTTTTTTTTTTTTTTTTTTTTTTTTTTTTTTTTTTTTTTTCTAGAGGTTTTCTTTTAGCTCTCTATCGATTGTTATTTGTTATCCTTAAATGGTGAATATAAATCCATTTATTTGTATGTTTAAAATAACAAAAGAAGATTAAAGGTCATGCTTATTAATGTATTAAAGTCATACATATTAGCTTGGTGGGTTTTTTTTTTGGAGGAGTTTTCTTTTCCATCCTTAATAATTAATTGCTATCCTTAAATGGTGAATACAAATCTTTTTATTAACAATGTTTAAAATAACAACAAAAATATTAAAAGTGGCTTTTCAAGACACATGCACCTATGCAGTATCAAAGGATAAAGTCTTAACTCATAAGAAATAAGTGCCTAATATTGTGGAAAGATAGGTGACAACTTAGAAGATAAACAACTATTCAATGAAGTGTACACCAAAAAATTCAATGAATTGCTATAAACTTTTGAATGAAAAAAATGCAATGTGTTTAAATCTTATCAAATCTCAATTAATTATTTTGTCATTATATTGTAGTACTAGTTTGTAGTTTTAGTTAAGGAAGTAGTAATGCGGATTCATAGTAATAAAGAAGTAATAGTTTTCAACAGTTTAGTCTAATTTATGAAGAAATAGTTTTTTTATAGATTTTTTGTTATTTAAAATAAAATTTTCAATGCATAAATAGATTCAACACTTGAAAAAGCTTAGATTAAATAAGTTAAACTCAATCTTTTATAAATTTATACAAAAAATTTGGTTAAAATTAACCAAACAAAATACCTGAAAAAAACCATTTCATCATACAATCAGACTAAAGCAACTCAAATACTACCACTTAGACAAACCCTATCCCCTATCACTAAACCTATCCGAAAAAACCATTGATATTAACCTAAAAACATGACACAATCATTTAAATACCACTCCTTCCCCTTCACAGTTAAGTAATCGGATGGGAGCATTTCCAAGTTGTAAATAAACATTTGCTCTCTTAATTATATGATCAATTTGTTGGAAACATTGATTTTTTATCATTTTTCTTAATTAAAATTATATACTTAATTTATTGTAAACATTGATTTTTTTATAATGTTTATTAATTAAAATCGTGGAATTTGTATATATTTATTACAAATATGTTTTTAAATATCATATTTGTTAGAAAATTATATATGACAGAGCAATGGAACACATAAAATATGCGGAAACACAAACACATAAAACATATAAAACAAGAGACATAGATATATGTGGTTCACCCAATTTGGGCTACATCCACCCTAAACAGCCAGTCCTTCCTTTATATTATCCAGCAAAATGAAGAGACACGACCTACAACAGATTCGTTGTAATATCCTATGTTCTCTCTCACAAACCCCCTTTTTGTTTCTCGCTCATAATAGTCATACAATACACAACCGCAATACAATACCCTCATAAAATAGAGGGGTTGCCTTCTAGGGAAAAAAAAAAACCCTAAATTAAACATAACTTCTACCGTCAGATCATTCGCCTAATGAACGGTCTGGATTGACTAGAAATTACAATATTTTACAAGGAAATTTTACATATGTTTTTAGCTTCAGGGGTGTTGCCCCCGAAACCCCCCGCTAGGGGGTGGGGTGGGGTGGAGGGAGGCTCCAAAAAGTTGCAGTCGCGCCCCCCCCTCGCCCCCCCCCCCCCCTAAAGACCCCCCAGGCAGCATTTAAATGACGGGCGGCGTTGCCACCATGTTAAGAACAAGGGTCCAATGCAGTGATACATCTTTGTAAAGAATATAATCAAGCTCCACACCCAACAATCTCCCACTTGGAGACTGATTGTAACAACTCCACTGCTCGTTCATTTGTTGGACATTTACTCCACTTTGGACCTGTATGTTTCTCATCTTCATCATCATACTTGAAAACCAATTGAAACTGAGCATAATATCAATTTCTCCCTGGTTACAACTTTTGTTAGCATATCTGCAGGATTCTGGCTAGTGTGTATCTTTTCCAGCTTCAACTGTCCATCTTCCAACACTGACCGTATGAAATGGTACTTGAGCTGTATGTGTTTAGTACTAGAATGAAATGTTGAGTTCTTTGCAAGATGAATGGCACTTTGGATGTCATTGTATAACATGCCCATCTCATGCTTCTTACCCAATTCATCCATAAACCTTTGTAACCAAATCATTTATTTACTAGCCTTTGTAGTAGCAATATACTCTGCTTCTGTTGTTGAAAGTGCAACAACACTTTGGATCTTTGAAACTCAATTGATAGTTGTTCCACCTATAGTAAATACATATCATGTAGTGCTCCTCTTGTTATCTCTATCACCTGCCATATCTGCATCAACATATCCCTATAGAGCAATGTTTGAACCACAAAAGAATAATGATTGATTTGTGGTACCTCTCAAATATTTGAGAATCCATTTCACTGCCATCCAATGTTCTTTTCATGGATTGTTCATGTACCTGCTTACAACTCTCACTGCATGTGCAATATCAGGCCTTGTGCAAACCATTGCATACATTAAGCTTCCAATTGTTGATGCATATGGAACTTTAGACATATAATCCATTTCTTCGTGAGTCTTGGGGCACATATCCTTACTAAGTTTGAAATGGCTAGCCAAAGGTGTACTAATCGGTTTTGCATTCTGCATATTAAATATTTTCAACACCTTTTGTATGTACTCATTCTGAGACAATGTTAATTTGCGATTTTTCATGTCTCTAGTTATTCTCATACCAAGGATTTGTTTTGCAGCTCCCAAATCCTTCATTGCAAATGAATTTGCCAATTTTCTTCTGAGCACATTTATTTCCTGCATGTTAGACCCTGCAACAAGCATGTCATCTACATACAATAACAATATAATATAGTTTCCATCAATTTGCCTTTTCAGATAAACACAATGATATAACCTTGTTCAGACATAAACCTGTCAAATTATAGATACCACTGTTGTGGAGCCTGTTTTAATCCATACAAGCTCTTCTTTAACTTGCACACTAATTTTTATTTCCCTTTGACCTCATATCCTTGTGGTTGCTACATATATATCTTCCTCCAAATCTCCATGGAGAAATGTTGTCTTTACATCTAACTATTCAATATGCAAATCTTCCGCTGCTACAAGACTTAAAATAGTTCTTATTGAAGTCATCTTAACAACAGGAGAAAATATTTCATCAAAATCAATACCTTTCTTTTGTGCAAACCCCTTCACCACAAGTCTAGCTTTGTACCTTTGTTTTCCTCCATCTTCTTCCTTCAGCCTGTAAACCCATTTATTCTGCAATTTTGTTTTACTTGCGGGCAACCTGACTAAGTCTCAAGTCTGGTTATGTATTAAGGAGTCCATCTCTTATTTCATGGCTAGCTCCCACTTCTTCCTGGTTTCGACCTGCATTGCTTCTTCATAACATTCGGGTTCCCTAGAATCAGTCAACAATAAACAATATAATGAAGAAGAGTATCGTTCAAGGAATCTACTTATCCTGGTAGATCTTTTGACACCACTTTCAAGTGTTTGAGGTGCCTGTTGCTATTGTGGTGGTTGTTGTTGTTGCGGTTATTCATTATTATTATTTCCAGACACCTTTACTTTTTTTGTGATCTCATCAAGAACTGTGTATTCTTTGTTTTCTTTTTCATGTTTCTTTTCCTGCAACTAATTCTTATACAAGACCTTTTCATTGAATATTACATCTATGTTCCTAATGATTTTGTGATTTTCATAATCATATAAGCGATAACCAAAATCATTAACACCATATCCAATAAAGGTACATTTCTTTGATTTTGCCTTAAGCTTTGTTCTATTTTCTTTCCTATTATGGACAAAGGCCTCACAACCAAAAGGCTTTAAAAAATAGTAGTTTATATTTTTACCTGTCCATGCCTCCTCTGGAATACCACCATCCAAGGAACCTGAAGGCCCTCTGTGTATTAGATAAACAATAATATCTACAACATCTGCCCAAAATTGTAAAGGCAATCCTGCATGCAATCTCATGCACCTTGCACGCTCCATGATTGTTCTGTACATTCTTTCTGACACACCATTTTCTTGTGGTGTTCTTGGAACTGTCTTCTCTCTGTGAATTCCATGCTCTGAAAAGTACCTATCAATCTCTTTGCTGCAATATTCACCTCCATTGTCTAATCTCAGACACTTCAACTTCTTTCCTATCTCAATCTCAACCAAAGCTTTCCATTTCTTGAAAGTATCAAATACATCAGATTTATTCTGAATACAATAAATCCAAGTTTTTCTAGTTGCGTCATCAATAAAAGTAACATAATTACGAGAGCCACCGAGAGATGATACCTAAGCAGGTCCCCATAGATTTGTATGCACAAGCTCTATTTTTTCACTCTTCTTTTCTTTCCCAATTTTAAGAAATCTGACTCTCTTTTGTTTTCCACAAATACAATTCTCACATAAATCCAAATCAATATTCTTCAAACCCGGCAACAAATTTCTTGAGTGAAGAATCTTCATCCCTTGTCACTCAGGTGTCCAAGCTTATGATGCCATAATATTGCATCTGCTCCTTTGGAAGTTAAAGCATTGACAGAGTTAGAAATACCATTGCATAAATACAATGTACCAACCTTTTCGCCTTTTGCTATTACCAGTGCTCCTTTAATGACCTTCCAAGTTTTATCTGTGAAATTTGTCACACAACCTTCACTACCTAACTTCCCTGTTGAAATTAGATTTTTCTTCAGATCTAGAACATGCCTTACCTCATTTAATAACCATTGGTTTCCATTCTGTTGTTTTACAAGAACTTTACCCATTCCAACAATTTTACAGGGTTTATCATCACCCAGACGAACCTGTCCAAAATCTCCTCGAACATAGTCATGAAAATATTTCTTATCAGGCGTGGCATGGAATGAGGCCCTTGAATCTACTACCTAGGAATTAGTAACATTTTCTAAAGAAAGAATCAAAGT
The DNA here is from genome assembly GCA_034641835.2 of Pinus albicaulis. Classification (NCBI taxonomy): domain Eukaryota; kingdom Viridiplantae; phylum Streptophyta; class Pinopsida; order Pinales; family Pinaceae; genus Pinus; species Pinus albicaulis. Next base: position 116,023,595 of record CM076576.1, read on the forward strand.
GTTTTGTAACATATCACCTATCACATTTGTTTCATGATTGTTTTCTTGTTGTGTGTCTCCTTCTTTCCCCTTCCGAGATTTACAGTCTTTCTTTCCGCATTTCCAGCATACTATCCCTGATCTAGACTTGGATCTGCCTTTCCTTGATTTACTGCGATATCCTGAGCTCTTTCCTCTTTCCATTTTTCTTCCCCTAGTCTCTGCACTCAAAGAATTACCCGACGTCTCACCGAAGCTTTTCTATCACATTTCCTCGCTAACGATAGCACTGACAACATCATCAAACTTTAAAGTACTAAATCCAGAGACAGAGTTACTAATGGCCATAACTAAACTATTTCAATTTTCTGGCAATGAGCACAGAAATAACAGAGCCCTAACTTCATCATCAAATTTTACCCCTACAAAACTTAACTGACTGGAAACCATATTAAAATCATTTAAATGGTCAGCAATAGATCCACCTTCCGACATCTTCATATTAAATAAACGTTTAATAAGAAATACCTTATTTGACGCTGAGGGTTTTTCATATAGTTTCGCCAATGCCTTAATTAAACCCTCTGTTATTGTTTCCTTCGAAATATTTAAGGCTACTGACACTGCAAGGCACAACCGTATTGTTCCAAGTGCCTTTCTATCGAGAATCTCCCATTATGCATCTGTCATACACGCCGACTTCTTTATTTTTCCACTCAATGGTAGGTATAAATCTTTCTGATACAAATAATCTTCCATCTGCATCTTCCATGGTGGGAAGTTTTGGCCGTTAAATTTCTCGAACCTAAACTCACCATCTTCCGCCCTTGCTCCCACTTGAACCAGGAACCCTTCTTTCCTGTGAGTTTATCACCCAAATAGACATTCGGCTTTGATACCAGTTGTTAGAAAATTATATATGATAAAGCAATGGAACACATAAAATATGCGAAAACACAAACACATAAAATATATAAAACAAGAGAGACACAGTTATATGTGGTTCACCCAATTTGGGATACGTGCACCCCGAACAACCAGTCCTTCCTTTATATTATCTAGCAAAATGAAGAGACACAACCTACAACAGATCCGTTGTAATATCCTTTTTTCTCTCTCACAATCCCCCTTTCTATTTCTCGCTCATAATACTCATACAATACACGGTCGCAATACAATACCCTCATAAAATAGAGGGGTTGCCTTCTAGGCAAAAAAAACCGTAATTAACTAGAAATTACAATATTTTACAAGGCAATTTTACATGTGTGTTTAGCTTTGGGGGTAACCCCCCACCAGGGGGGGGGGGGGGGCTCCAAAAAGTCGCAGTCAACCCCCCTAGACCCCCAGGCAGCGTTTAAATGACAAGCACGTTGCCGCCCCATTAAGAATAGGGTTCCAACGCAGTGATACATCTATGTAAAGAAGATAATTAGGTTCCATACCAAACAATATTTATAAATGGATTATAACGATAATCCCGCATTCTAACAAGTTTTATTTCATCCACTGATCGGTGATCTGGGTTTCCTCCGTCCTTACATCGTCAAAATATGTTGAGGAAAGGCGAGCATATCTACTTATTGTTTCGGATGGCTAATCCAGTAGCCAAAAGTAGGTCCTCCCTAAAATCATGAAGGGATGTATGTGTTGCAGTAGTTTTTTGGATTCATGAAGCACTCACTTAACAAATGTTGGGGTTGGGTTTGACTGCCTCCTTAACAACACTCACAAGTAGACCTAGGATCATCACACTTGCTTAAATATGTTGGTACCACTGTGACTACCACTAGCTAAAGGGTTTCAAGATAGAACATGGCCAAGGTTCACAATGTTTTGAGCTTATGGAGGATGTGTCAACACTAAGAAAAGGAACTGCAAGCCACAAGCTCATATGGGAAGTCTCAAAAAGTGAAGGAGGCCTATTGAATTAGAAAGGATAGCATCCCATGCAAAAGAAAGTTGTTGTGAAATGATGCCACGTACAGTTGGAAGAATGCTCCAGAACACAAAAAAGGGTGCAATTGAGATTTTATGTGAACAATAAGAATAATATCAATTCTAAGTAAAATTGATTCTATTTTTTAATGGTAAATGATAATTGTGGCACAAATTGAGGAGAAATAAGACGGTGAACAAAGAAAATATTCGTGCATTCAACATTTGAAATATCGTTGTTATTGACAACCACGTTTTCATCAAATCCATTTCCAACTATGCAAAATTCCACTCAAGCGTTATTACCATAGTTTGAAAAAGAGGAACGCTGATATAACTCGCACACAATATTGTCTTAGATATCTCTAGTCTAGGGGTAAAAGAAAAAATATATAAGAGATTGAGAAACAAAGAAATCTCGCGAGGTGAAGGGTGAAATCATGGTAAAAATAGAGTGGACATATTCACTACCAAAATTAAGTTCAAAAGAAAAAGATGATTGGAAAAAAATGATGGCCAGAAAAAGACCCAAATTTTAACGTTTAAATATGCTCTCAATTCCTCCACTGTAATCTATGTTTCACAGGATTATTACACGACCTTTCTAGGTTGTAACATATGCCTCAAAAAATAAATATGGTATTATTTCAAATTTGTTGTTGATTGCCAAAATCATGTTTGAAAAGAGAATTAAAAAAAATCGATGGCTATACAAAAACCCAAATCTTAACATGATTCAATATGCTCTCAATTCTTCCATGCAATGTAATCTATGTTCCACATGCTTCTTACATGACCTTTCCAGGTTGTAACATATGCCTAAAAAGTATATCCGACATTATCGAGCACAAAAACAAATACCAGTAACTATTGCACAGCCAGGACGTGGATCTGTCTTAACCTGTGTGAGCATCGTCTCTCAACCTTTATCTCGTGGTTGTCAGGCTAAACCCAGATCCAAATTTGTGTTGTGATTTTGTCCTTTCTCCATGGGGTTTAGCCCCTGAGCGACATCTGCTATTTAAATTTAAATTGTCCATATGTTGATTTTTGTGCGAGCTCTATAGATTTGGATAACACTGAGCCTATTTTTTTGGTCCTGTAGCAATGTCGACTCTATTTTCCTGCCCTATGGCCAATTAGTCGTCGAAGAGATACCGAATGATCTTGGTGTACTCTAAGGGGAATTTTCAGGAGCAAGTGGCTAGTCCTATGCAATACGGGGATCATAAGGAAGTGCAGAGCAAGTGGTTGGTCCTATGCAAGATGGGGATCATAAGGAGATGCAGAGGAAAAGTGAGGATTCAAGCCGTGGGAGTGAGGATGGATATAAGTGTACCTCCTTTATTGATTTTGGTCTGTGGCATAATGGATTTTGATCAGATAATGTGTTTTCTCTGTAATTTCAAATGGCAATGGTTAATATTGTTCTGAGAATATGACTAGGATGCCCACTCACATCAGAAGTACAATCGTGTCTCTTCCTGGTTTCCATTTTAAGTTTCTCCATACCTGGAAACATGTTGTTTTTTCCATGGCCTTAAATTCTAAAGCTAGAAAATATAACCAAATATTTCTTGAATGTGTGCCTGGTATTAATTTTGTTTCCATGAACATGTGCAGACTGCGGTCTCTTGCATGACCGCAACAAAGTTGCATTTGCTGGGTTGTGTAAAGGACGCCATGGGTAATCATGAGAACATGGAAGTGAATAACAATAAGAGTTGTATGTGCCATACAATCATGATGCACTTAAAAGTGTTAGGATACAATGTAGCTATATGTAAATGAATATGGGAGAGTATCAGTCTTTCCTTCAGGTAATTGGAGTTTTAGGTTTATCGAAATTGATTTATAGAAATTGAATTTTCAACTCAGTAGATTTAAAGAACTGGACTCGGAGGGGAAACAATGATTTTTCAGTAAATTAATAATGGATATGTGTCATTGTTTGAATTCTTGGCTCACATATTGCGAATGTCGATGGCATATCTGTTGTGAATATATGTAGTTGGTTAATTCAAAAGAATTTGGCTCACATATTGCAGATGTGGATGGCATCTCTGTTGTGAATATATGTAGTTTGTTAATTCAAAAGAATTAGTACCAGAACACATAGATCAATCACTAATTTCTCTTTGTAGAGGGCAAATTCGGCGATCTTGAGCAACATAGATTTCTACTAATAGATTGTAAGAGAGACCAGTGAATGAAGGGTTTCGATTGATGTGATCACCCAAGGTCTTCAGGGTAATAATTTTTCGTTGATAATTGGGCTGTAGTAATTGGACTATACAGACACAAAATCAGGATGATCATTGGTCATTGATAATTGGACTATATAGATACAGAAGCAGGTAATTGGACTGTATTAATTGGACTATACAGACACAGAAGCAGGCAGACCAATGGAAGACCAATTCATGTTGGAAACTCTCACTCACTGAAAAAATGACGTCATCCCAATCTGTACAATGGCGGACGATGAACCTCTATAGTAACACTAAGAAGAAGCTAATAATAAAAAATCCTATCGACTTAACTAGCTAGAGTTATTACCCTGCCAACCACTAAACCGCGCTATGGTTAAAAGAAACTGCACAATTTCAACTCCTAAAAGGTAGTCTCTGTCAAGTATGACCGATAAAATAAAGTTGAAGATAGAGCTTATCCTTGTGACCCTTGGGAGCTATAGTTTGTTAAGTCTCCTTATAGTTTTTTAAGTCTCCTTATGCCATATGATCTTGTTAATTATGTTGGTTTGTTAAGTCTTATGCCATAGTACACTCTTTTTCTTTCTTTCTTTTTTGGGTATTATATAGGTTAGGTTATAATTTTTTATTTTTTTTTTAATATAGGTTAGGTTATAAAGTTAATTCTATTTGTTGTAATAGTTAGAATCTCTGTACTAGTCGTATTTATGTATTGGTTAGAAACTTACACATATGAGAACACAGTGTACAAAATTTATCAAACTTTACAAAGCTAGATTAAATTATATTTCTTTTATAGATATAATACTTATTATAATGTTTTTTTTTTTAAACGATGGGGTGATAATGCGGGAGGAATTAGAGTTTTTTTTAGTTTTTTTAGTTTTTTGCCTATTCAAAAGTGTCTCAGCTTCGCTATGACATGGTAGAAGGCAGTTGATTTCCAATTAGAGGTCTCGTCATTATAAATGCGTAGTTAAGGCAATGGGGTGGCGTACGTGCAGCGTGAGAGTGGAGGTGATGATTCTTCCTCTGCCTCCTTCATTTGATTCCATCTAGGGTTGCAACACTTTGTTTCTCGCTTGTAAGATGAAGAGATTGAGTTTTTATCTCAGCTCGCGTCCATACTTTTCTTACATTTCGGTTCATTCACTCCTTTTATTCTGAAAATTTTGATAGTGATTGTAGAGGTCTAACATCTCCCCTTGAAGACATTAAATACTACTATTGGTAGCTTTTTTATCTTACAGTGTTTACATGACATCGAGAGGGTTATTCCTCAGTCAACAGAGGTGTGTAATATTCAAGGAGTTTCATTTGGGTGCATATGTTTTATGCATCAGAGCTACTTTGAGTATGTGAATTTGCGTTTCAGTAAGTCAATTCAAGTGCAATTCAATTTAATTATTATGGGTCTCGCCTTGCTGATGACGCTGAGAACTTTGGGAGTTTGAATTGCTCTTGTCTTTTGTTTGGGTATATGGATATTTCATTGTTTGTTATGGATTCGGGGAAATTGGTGTGTTATGTCTCTGTGATATGGTGAATTTGGCAATTTACAAGAATTTGGTCCTCTGGTGTGGCAATTGGAGGAGTATTTGGTAGTCTTTAGGTCAAAGTTTCAAGGATTTGTGTCTCACATGTTTGCTTGTTTCTCTGGTGGAGGTTTTCTTGGTGGTTGTCTCGATTGTTCCCTTGCCACTGCTCTCATGCCTCCTCGCCGGAGAATGATAAGCAAGAGGGGTGGTGTATGTAATTTCGGGTACAAACAAGTTTGGCCTTTTACCTATGACTCAATTGTGACTTTCTTTGATGTTGTTTCTCTTGAGTTTAGGAAAGGAGTATTATTGTTGGAGTCTAAAGAAGTAAGGGAATGCCTATATCACTCAGATTCAGAAGTGGTAGGAGAAGATATGAGATGGGTTCTTGATCTGGATAGATTTAAGAAAAGGCAACTTCACTTCCTAAACTCTTTTGCTTTACACCAACAAATGGATACACTACTGCATTTAATTTTCAAAGATAAGCAAGCGGAGAACTACAATTTAATCTCAACATTGGAGGACATAAAATGCATGCTCTGAAACCAAATTTTTGTTTAGATAATGTGGATTCTCGATAGGCTCGGGTGGAAAGCTTTCTGGTGTTGGATTCATCCTCTGGTGATCTCATTGATCTGTTTGGTGATCCCACTGATCACCCAGTTGATAGTGCTCAGGATTTAACTATAATTTTCATTGATCGGGATTAGATATGGTTGGGATTAAGATTTTTTTTACTATTTTGGCAGTCATGTTCTAGGTTTGGTATCTTTATGGCGTTCTCAACAAATTTTGGCTCTTAAGCTCAATGCATTGGACTTTGTTGGTATGGAGAAACTTGTCTATTCTCTATTTTCGATTTTATGATTACACAATTTTGTAGATGGTTTTCTTGTTTTTCAAAACATGGGTTTATTGGTTTTGAGGTGGATTTTTGTCCTCCTTGGGTCTTTTGTAGCTTTGGTGCGAGCAGGGAATTTAGTCTCATCTATGCTCCGTGGTTCCTAGTTTGTGATGTAACGTTGGTATTGTTGGTTATTTTTATGTCCCCAATTTGTTTAGCACATGTATGTCACTACACCACTTCACTTTACATTTGTGATTTCCTCGTGGTATGTGTCCTGGGATGGTTTTAAATTTAGCCATGGACAAGTATTGTTATGGTTACATTCCAACGAGTGATGTTATGTTTGCATATGTCGTATATGGACTGGTTAAGTCGTTCATGGTTGGCGTGAGTTCAACCTGCCTTCTTTGTATGATAAAAACCTTGATTTTTTTCCAAACAAGGTACTTTGGATGCATGATTTTGTTATGTTTCTATATGTTGAATGATCTGTAGAGAAATTTGAGTGCAATGGTCTACAAAAGGTGCCTTCAGTTCTCTGATTCGATGACCTGGACAAAATTATCATGTTTTCATTTTGGTGATGTATTAGATGTGTAGAAAATGATTGTATCTTGTTATCTCAAGGAGTAGTTTATTGTTGTCTCTTTATTTGTTGTTATCGGGACTATATGGTTTTGTTTGCCAAGTTTGGAAGTTCTGAATCTCGATATGATAACTATGTAACTTCTTTTTCCTAATGAATATCAAATGTTGTGGTTTAAAAAAAAAGTATTATAATGTTTGGAAACTCACACAAATCATGGTTAGAAACTTACACATGTGAGAACATGGTGCACAAAATTTACCCTACTCTATTACATAAAACGCTATATATATATGTGTGTGTGTGTGTGTGTGTGTGTGTGTGTGTGTGTGTATATATGTATATGTATATGTATGTGTATGTATATACGTATATATATATATATATATATATATATATATATATATATATATATATATATATATATATATATATATATATATATATATATATATATATATATATATATATATATATATTTTTTTTTTTTTTTCGTTCAAAGATATAATAAGTATTTTAATGTTCTAAATATAATATTTAGAGTAAGATAGTTTTACTTCATTTACTAGTCTTTCTTATTTTTTCCCAAGAAAAATTCGTAATTTCTCATTATATAAAAGAAAAAATACATGTTACATTTTACATATAATAACTAACAATGTTCATGGTTCTAAGTCATCTCCGAGGAGGCAAGTAGTAGTAAGATAATCTGCAAGTATTAGTGCTCAAATCTCTAATCTAGTCACAATATGTACAAAAAATACATGGTAGCAGCCGGTATAAATAGAGCTGATAATAAGTCTATCAGCAAGATATAACAAAACGCCAAAAATAGAGATGTTGTCAAAATTGCAGTCATGGAGTGACTGCTCTCATATCATGTATGTCATCTATGAATGATCTGTGGTAATATTGGAACACATGTTCCCCATCATGCTCAATAATGAGCCACCTGCCCCAAACTAACTCCGCTGCTTCTTTGGAAATCTTTTTTGCCACTTGGTTCCTCTACCTGTAAATATGAGTGACAAAGATAATGTCAAAAAATGATTTCAAAAGATGCACCTCCCTCAATAATGATATAAGTGTGTGTGTATGGCACTGTGAGAGTGAATTGAACCAATTTATGAAAATCTGTGAATCCCCAAAAATATGCAGTCTGTTGCATCCTTGTTCACGGGCAAAAAGAAGAAGAAGCCGAAGGCTAAGGAGTTCAGCGTAATTGTTAGTCCTCAGACCCAACCCCATTTTGAGGTGGAAGAAATGAGTGGCTGTAATATATAAAACTGCACCACCCCCGCACCCATGATTGTTGGACGCCCCGTCAAAGTATGCCCATGGGAGAGTATGATCAATGATTTCAGGGGTGATATCCTTTCTGCGGGTGGGATGATCATCATCAGGAATGAGTCTATAAGTAGAGACGATGGAAGAACAAACGTGGTCCCAGACCACATGCAATCCTTCAAATGTGAAGCGGTTCCGACAGGTCTAGATGCCCACGCGATCAACAACGAAAGGTTCTGAAGTTTGATGCAAGTGGCAGCATGCCACCACGCAGACTAGGCCACAGAAATATATGTGCCTTTCCAGGTGAGTGCACAGCCCAGTGCATGAGTAACCGAGTGCCAGAAATCCCTGATAATAGGGCACTCAAGGAATAAATGATGAACATCTTCCTCATGAGAAAAACAGAAACAAAATCTAGATGGGCCCTAGAGAACCCGTCTGCAAAGATTGTCAATGGTAGGAATACAATTATGGAGAATGCACCACATGAGTAGACGATATTTGTGAGGTGCCCGCAGTTTCTAGATCGAGTGCCACCACCAATGTTTATTAGGAGGTTCCCTGGGTGCATAGAGTGTGATATAACCAGCCTTCGGGGAGTATTTCTGCTGGGTGTGAGAGCCCACAAAAGGTCGTCGTCATGGTCTGTAAGTCGAATGTGAGATGCTTGAAGTGCCCTGATGTACCGGTCCCAGTAGGGATGGCCCTCAATAGGAATCCGAAGATCCTGTGCCGAAATCCAGCCTTGGGCATGCCAATTAGTCCTCATTGGATCAACCACCTATGATAGATAGTGAGATTCGACATGGGCCAGGTGTTGAATGGTGTCTTAAGGCAGTTTATAGTTTTTTCCACTGCTCGACCATGAGTCTACACCCAATCGGACCATAGATCCAGATCCAATGTGCCATGTCAAACCTTGCTGGATAAGGTGAGTAGACTTTGAAATGGCCTTCTAGATGATTGAGGATCCCGGGATGAGTTGAATGGTGCCTCTGATCCAATCCAAAATAGTCCGGGGAGCGATGTATTTGGAGACAATAACCTTTTTCCACATGCTATGGCCAGTAACAAGGTTCCAACCCATTTTTGTTGCCAGGACAATGGAAAATAAGGAGAGAGCCTTAACAACCCAACCTCCCTAGTCTTTTGGCATGTAGATGTGGTCCCAAGCCACCCAAGCAAAAATGCGCTCTTTACTAGAATTCCTCCAGAGGAATTGTCAGCATATTTGTTGAATGCGGTTGGTGACACCCTTAGGGAGCCAAGCAAGGGACATCCAGTAAACAGGTATGGCTTCCAGGACTAATTTGAGTAAGATCAATCTGCCTACTCGCGAGAGCCACCTATGATGCCAGATATTGGTCCTGCGCTCCACTTTGGTGATCAACCAGTTCTAATGCTTGATCTGATAGTCATTTGGCTTAAGGTGGAAACCAAGATATTTTTAACCTTCCCCATTGAAACTGCTCTCAAAAGGGAAGTTCCGCATGGCTAGCCCTTATTCATGTGTCGAACATCTAGTCAAAATTATGGTGGATTTTCTGTTATTGGGAGCCATATCAGTAGCTTTGCAGAAAATCTTTAAGATGTTATCAAAATGTGTACTATTCTGACAAGAGCCATCCAAGAATATAATAACATCATCCAAAAATAATAAATGAGTCAGTTGTAGGAATTCATTTAATCTAATACCATGGATGCCCCCATCATCCTTTGTCTCGTTGATAAGAGACAAGAGGCCTTCCATGACAAGGATAAAAATAAGTGGTGAGAGAGGGAATCCTTGCCTGAGACCTCTACCAGCATGAAAGAAATCAGTAGTTTCCCCATTGATGAAGATACTGAAAGTGGCATTCATAATACATCCCATAATCCAGTTTGTGAAAGAATGGGGGAAGCCAGTATGGATAAGTATGAGATGAATATAGTTCCAATTAACATGATCAAAGGCTTTGGCAAGGTCAATTTTGAGGACGGTGCTCTTGAGATTCTTAATTTTAATGGAATGCAGGACCTCTTGTGTAGTGCCAATGGCTTCATGAATCTGTCTGTGGTGGAGAAATGCAAATTTTTCCTTGACAATATGAGAAGAGAGAATGGGTTTTATACAGTTTGCAATGATTTTGGATATAATTTTATATATGCAGTTACAGAGGGATATAGGTATGTGGTCATGGAAGGTAGCAGGGAGATCAATTTTGGGAATCAAAGCAATGAAAGTAGAGTTGAAACCATCGTATATGCGACCAGATATTCTACTTTATTCAATGACCAGGAGGAGATCCCTACCAACAAGTTCAAAGAAATGTAGATAGAATTCAATGGGCCATCCATCTGGTCCATGGATTTTTTCCTTCTTAAACCATTTCAATACACCTTCAATCTCACCCATGGAAATCGGTGCATTGAGATCCTCCACTTGTTCTTCATCAACAAACTCGTGAAATGTTTGAGCAATGTGCATAATATTTGGCAGATTGATGTTGTGCGGCGCTCAGTATTGGTTTGTGAAGTGCTGGATCCCCAGATTAGCAAGTTGAGTGTGTGTTTTGGCCACATACCCACTATTATCGGATAGTTCCCAGATTGTATTGGTGATCCTCCTACCTTTAGCACACTGTTGAGAGAACTTTGTATTTTCATCACCAGCTTTCAACCAAATGGCCCTGCTCTTTAATCTCCATTCCTCCTCCTTTTTACAGAGGATATTTTCCCTGGTGGTTTCCAGAGCTATCAGCTGCTCTTTTGAGAACGCAGAACGGAAACCTAAGTAGTCTGTATCAGTAAGCTGAGAAATTTCCAATTCAATCCTTTTGAGCTCCTCCTCTTCGAGTATTCTTTTGTGTCTAGCCAAACTAATAGTGTTTGTTTTGATATGCTTGAGATTATCATTAAAGACTCGTGTAGGTTCCCTACCGGAAAATTGATTACAGTGCTGCCACTCCTGGGTGACCAGCGCTTGGAATTCGGGATCTTGAAGCCAACTAGCATTAAATTTGAAAGGTGCATGTGATTTCTGTTCTCCCGCTAGAAATTCCAAATAAACAGGAGAGTGGTCCGAGGCCCCGCCCGAACCCACCCACTGTCTTGATCTAGCCATAAGGTTATGAAAATGCTGCTTGATTAGGAAACGATCAAGTCGACGCACCAATGTTGCCTCCCTCGTGTGTCTCTTCCTCCAAGTAGGTTGCTTCTTATGCATATCTATATCAATAAAATCAACCAATGCAAATTGATTGGCGAAGAAATCAGATAGAGGATCCGGAATGGCTTGAGGTCCCCACGATTCCGAGATCCCAATAGAAAAATTTAAATCCCCGCCAAGAATGATGTTATTTTGCTGTAACAGAGAGCATCGCATCAAAGAGTTCCATAAAATCTCTCTGTTAATGTACGGACCATATACATTAATTAGGGTGAAGGGTAGTTCAAAATCACAAGTAGTAACTTCCATGCCGATGGCGCCCACCCAACCCCAACAATTCATAATCTGTGTGGTCTTATTGTTGATGCCTAAAGCATAGCCCTCGGATCGGCCCTGAGTATCAATTGTCACAAAATTCCAAGCCAGAAGGAGTGATGATAAGATCTTGGAAATGGAGGTACCTTCCCCCAATGTTTCTTGAAGGAAAAGAGCATCAATGCGAGTGGAGTGAATAAGTCTCCCAAGTGCCAGTTTTTTGATAGGGTTGGCAAGGCCCTTATAGTTATATGAGAGACAGATCATGATGGAAACACAGCCTTGGGTTTTCTTGCTCTAAGAACCCTAAGTAAGGACAATTGCGTACCCGCAACCACCTCCATGTTGGCCCTGCGAATAGCCTTTGAAATTGCAAAGGGTCTACCACGCGATTTAGTAGATGAGGGTTCCTGCACCGATCCAATGCCAAGGTCTAACAAGTTGGGCTGTTGAACATAAGATCTCAGGTAGTAATGGTGCTCGGCAGAAGAGGAGTTAGATGCGGTTTGAGGGGATAAGCATGAGGTCGCCGTAGATGTGTGGAGTATGGTGGGAGGTATAGTGGGGGGGGGGTGATGCAACAGAGAAGCTAATGGAGTCAAGTGAAAAAAAAGTGTGGTGAACAATATTTGACGATGCAGGAGCTAAATAATTACAAACAGAAGGAGAGGGCGAAGAAAAACCCGAAATAGAAGTTGGATCCCTCTGAGTAGAGTAGACATTATGGTTGTGTGATCATGCTTGAGTAATTGGCCAAGACGATAACAATTCCTCGGATTGAGTATGGGCGCCCATCAGGTTCACCTCCGGTGTCGATACAATACTAACTGGGTCCGTTTGAGTAGCCATGTGTATGAGAGTCTTGTTGAGGGGAGCCGCACCACCCATGAGATGGAATTCTCTGTATAGATGCCTAATCGAATGACATCACCAACACCTAAATGGAACCCCCTCATAATCCAACATCTGCTGCCATACCATCCCTTCAAAGAACATGTTATAGTTATCATGGAGGACATCCCTTGTTTCCAAGAAAACCAAAATTCGAGCAAGAGAAATGATGCCAGTCTCCAAATAGGATCTGTCATGATCCAAATAATGGCCAAAATCCTCCCCTATGTTGTGCAAAGAGGCTTCATTCCAGAATTGAAGCGGCAGACCTGGCAGATGCATCCAAATCGGTCCAGCACTTGAATTCTCCTTATTGGGATAAAATAGAGGGAACCATCTCTTCAACAGTACCGGGTGCATCTCGATATGCCAGTATTTGGTTAATACCCAGTCTACCAATGCGGGTTGAGAAAATGTGAGGGCAAACCAACCCTGTTCAAAATTAAAACACCCGATAGATGCTCCATGTGGCCTTGCGAAATCTCCTATGTCCAAAGCTTTAGACGCAAAGTGGTTTATTTCCAACCCCGGACCTTGCCCACAAGTACCATAGCCATTGTCAACTCGATACTTTCCATGCCTCTATCTAGCCCAAAATTTGTGTTGTGGTTGTTCCGGTTCTTGGTATGGCGAGGTTTTTTCTTACCTCTATGAATATTCAGATCCCCAGAGGCTACGCCTACTTCACCAATACATCCTGAATCAAATGAGTGTTGCGCATCCGCAGTCTGTGCATCAAGAGGTATATCCTCAAAGCAACCAGATGCTGCAATCGAATCGGTCGCAGCAAATGAAGGAATTGGTTGTTGTGAGTTCTCCGCCCCGCTGATGAAGAGGTCTGCAAATGCAAGTGAGTCAACACTGATATTCTCTGTAACCTCAGCAAAGAATGAGCCGGAAATAGTTATGTTGTGCGGAGGCAAGATAAGGGTGTCTTATGCTTGTCACTCCTAGAGTCGCAACATTGAAGGCGATGGGATAGAGAAGGACGGAGAGTCCAAACACAAATAATAGGGTCTGAACAGATCACAGTCGTGACCTATAGAGACGGTTCTGTCCAGTGAGAAGCCAGTGTTGACTCCATATCCACCATGGTAGCCACATCATCACCAGTCTGGTTCCCCCAAATATCTACACCCTCTAGAGGGTCAGTAGTGTAGTCAAGTTCCTCCTCATATATGCTCATGACCAATGGATGGACAAGTAATAACCACCACAAACTATGAATAAAGTCCCCAAAAACTCGGAGAGATAATCGTGAAGGTCCACAGGTAGTGCCACCGGTGGTAGCCTTGATACCCATCCAATGCCTTAAACTTCACCGTGAAAAATAGATAGCAGTTAACGAAACCAAGCAGATGTCACAAAGGGTAAACGAGGTTGCCAATGAGCAGGTTAGAGTGAATACTGGGCTGGGTTCAGAAGCAGTGGGTCAGGGTCAGATACCGCCGTCAGTAAGAAGAAAGGCCCAGACCCCCACGTAATATATGCTATGAGCAGTGTAGATAAAACCCCACCTAGCAACCCGTGACCGCCAATGTGAGTCCCACCAAATAAACCAGTGTCTAGAAAAAAGGTTGGAAGTAAACAATCTTAGTGGAATAACCAAGGTTCGTTAAGTGGTAGTCAGTTGATCACGGGAACTGCGAAGATTTACAGTGTGCTGAAGGTTGTTACTGAAAATAAAGATGAAAACCCGACAAATCCCCGAATCATGTGTTAAAGGAATAACACGATACACCCACCATCGTCGGTGAGGCCAAAGACTCGAGAGTCGATATGGATCCTGTGAGGTAGTAGCCGTGAGCCAAATAGACCATCAGCTCCATCCGTTAGCGAGTAACCCATGGCCGCCATGGCTAGGGTTTCACACCAGCAACCATTCCTTTGTATATCTTCACTAGTCTTTGTATATATTCACATGATACTAGTATATTTATATAATTAGCATAATTAATAAACAAATATTAATATAATGTATATTGTTTAAATAATAATAAGAAATTTTATATTAATGAAAATATGCGTTGTGAACACGACAATTACATGAAAATAGGACCTATTTTTATTAACTGGCTCACAGTCCTATCGATTTTTGGAATTCCCACTCGATCAAAAAGTCTAATTTCCTTTATATCAAAATTATTATTCCCATATGCATAGATATGTTAAAAAACTTACAAAATGTGACAACATTTACATACCAACATACTAACTATTAGGAGGATGGATGACATCTTTAGGCTCGGATCTCCAAGTATGTGGGGTTATTGGAACATTTCAAGTAGATATTGTTTTGAATTGATGATGACATTTCTACAAATGGGGGATTCCATTGACCGATTTCTAAGTGAACTACGTAACTCTTCAATCTACTGGCAAAAGCTAGAAAGCTCATCCTTTGTTATGAGCATCATAGTCTGATGTTCGATAAGAAAATCCATAGTAGTAGTCATGTTGGAGACCAATTGGTTATGTATGAGTTGTAGAGACAGTATTTTTTCCAGAAGTTGTGAAATCCTCTCCATTGTCTGCTTATATTTCTTGTTAGGTTGATGTGAATTGTTGTAACTCTCCACTTATCCACGCTCCACCAATTATTTAGGTTGAACAAGCTAGGAAATGACTGAATTATCAACACAAAGAAGAGGGTCCCCACAAATATTTGATTACTTTGATGTTTCTTGAGTGGGTCAAGGCTAACTTGAGCTTATTAGCATTATTGATCACCATATACCCTAAAAGTCTTCGACTTGAACTATTTGATTTCCACCAACCTCTATTTCCTACCTTCGGCTTCGAAGGCTAACTCTTTTGAGGATTGTAAAAATTGAAAATGCTAGTTGGGATCTAATAGAGGTTACATTTCCACGCATGTTGAATTACACCACGACGACATAATAGAGTTAAAATAAACAAATATCACTTCCAAAGGTACCCCAACATCTGACCTCTACCATTGTTCATAATCGTTGGACCCTACAATTATAGATTCACTACTTTACTCCACATAATTAATTTCCTTTCAAGGCACAACATAGTCAGTACCCGTTAAGATTGTTGTTTGTTATTGTGCCAACAAATCCCCACAAACCTTAAAAAAAAAAAATAGTTCCCAAAACAGTATTTAATTCCACCAAATTCAACTAAACAATCCGTCTACTTTCTAAAGAAACCCACAAACCACGAGTTGTCAAACTTATCAAAAGGATAAAGCAAATATTTTTCAAATAGATAAGGCTACAAAGGTGATGCTTACCTAGCCATCTCAACATATAATTTTCCTTTTTAATAAACACAACCTGAATTTTTTTTATTTCCCCTCCTAAAATTATGGAGAGCATACTAAGCATGGGTGATATCCTCCTTATAAATCAGGCTCATTTCTCTCCATGATGCTTTTAATTTTTCACACATCATACCACGACATTGACCCTTCGAATGAATTCTGCAAACAATGAACCAAATTCCATAATAACTAAAATATTTACTTCTAAGTGCAAAACCCATGCATGGAGAGCCCATGTTGACCTTTGATTGCACAAGAAAAATGACATTTGACAAGAAGGATCCCTTCATAACTAAATGAGTAGACTAGTAACACACTCCACGTATTGATAATATGTATACTTTGCACTCCTCCACAGATGATGAGAGATTGTGGAGTTTCCTAAGCTAGCCTCCCCTTTGCCTCCTTATATGCTCCCCTACATGTCTCCTATTCCATTTTGATACCACTTGGAACCTCCAATTGTGACTAAACTTTAATTTAATCATGTTTTCCATAATATTATGGGATGGGATAAAATGATTGGTTATCGTTGATTTTAATTTATCCTGAGGTTAATGAAGTGTCAATATTACCCAAGGAGTTTGCATATTGATTATGTCGTCTCAAAACATGGTGCAATTCATATGACTTAAACATTTTTAGTATCCCCTAGATTTTCTTTATAATAAATTTCAAGTACATATCTTATGGGAGCAAGGGAAATTTTAGGGGAAAAATTCGCCAATTGGCTATTTTCTATACATTTTCTAAAAAAATATTCACACATTTTATTAAAAAATTGTATATTTTTTACATATATGTGTTTAAATGAATTACCAATTTTAATAGTAAATTCCATGTTTTTTATTGAATATTCACCTACATTCTATATGTGTGATTTTTCAAAGTAGAATAATTTCCTATAACACTATACATTGGCATAAAAATTGAATCCTTAAAAAAACCTTGCATGGGAGTGTCTTCTTGATCAAGCTTTGAATAATGATTCTAGAGTCACCAATAATTGATATACTCAATAGCTTCCACACCTAGGCTAGCATTTATCCCTACGGAAGGGCATAAGCCTCAACTTAATTATTAGATTGCTTTCCTAAGCCCCACGAAAAGGTTAATTTAATTGATTCACTGGGGCAAGAATTACCCCCTCCCCCCCCCCCCCCTCTTACCACCCTTGGGTTATTTGTTGGAAATATGCTCAGTAATGGGGGGGGGGGGGGGTGAATCAGTTGTGCTAGGGTTTATTAAATTTTAAATATTTTTACCAAAACAACCAATAATCATTTAAACATATAAACCAAACATAAAGTCAATATGTAAAAGCACCATGAATAGTATCAAAAACATTCACATAAGATGACATAGGTGTTTTGAATGAAAACCTTATCCAGGGAAAAAAACCACCCATTGTTGTTGCTGCTCAAATCTTTTATTAATAGTTGAACAACTTTTACATTGAAGAGACAGTGCCCACTAGTTGGAATACTTGAGTATTATGACAATATGCTAGCAATACCATATAGAAAGAATCTTCTCTCATGACTTTACAGACACCCATTTGTTGGAAGCCACCACAACCAACAAGCCTTGCCAAACACTACTAGGCTCTGGAGAAAATTGCTTCCCGTTCTAAATTTCCAACTATAAATCCCCCACCTTCTCTACACACTATATTATATCAAGCCTCAATATCTTCAAAACCTCCATGTGAACCATGTTTCATCCATTTTCAAATTGGGCTCTCAAATCTGCTCAACATGAGCAACCCAACAAACTCATTGATTTGAATCTAAAAATGATAAGTTAGCATACACACTCTACTAATCATAACTAAAAATATGAAATATGTTAAACAAAACAAAGTGGCACACTCTCACTCCATCAATCACCCCACTTAATACTCTCACACAAGTATATGCCAAGTTATCCTCAACAATCTCCAAACCAATACCACAGGCAAATACCATGGTTATGCCAATAATCAAGACACTTGTACCATGGTAATACCAATACCAAGACCACTTGTACCAAGGTAATACTAATACCATGTGCTAACTTGTTCCACACACATAACAATACCATGACAATGTCAATACCAAGGACACATGTATCATGATAATTCCAATACCAAAGGAAATACCAAGGTAATGTATGACTCATACTTAAACCTGCAACTGCACGCACAAAACATGGAAAACTTGGTTGCCATCGCACCCATAAGACTACATTAGTGCGGTTAAGGACCTACAACCGCATGCATAATATTGGCTCTGTGCGGTTATGGTATAGGGAAAATAAAAAATTCTCTTCCCATACCTCTAATAACTTGCTCCACAACTCTTCCAACACCTACATAATTTTCAAACAACACATATGCATAAACTCATTCCATAACAACCATACATAACATCTGCACATACATAAGTATGTCACAAGTCAAGCTACTCCAAAACCATCTCTCACTCTCATACACACTAAAGCCACCTGTAACACATGCCCAGGTTGACATTAATGCCAACCATCAATCCCTGCATCACAACATCAATGCCAACAATCTCCCCCTTTGGCACTGATGGAACCCCAACTGAGCCATCCAAATGTCCTCTGAAAAATTGATCTCCTCAAGCACTCCCCCTTTGAAATCAATGAAAAAATGGATAAACTCATCATATACTTTATTGAAAACATGGTAATTTCCCCTCAACATGATCACAAAGTATCAACAAATAACAAATTGTATCACATTAATCGGCAGTGGCAATCTCTCCTGAAGTATTAACACATTCTCCATGCCATGGCAGTAGCAAAAACAAAAACAATAGTTCAACAACTCTATCTAAACGAACCATATTGTCAAGCATGTGATGACCATCAACAACAAAAATATCTAAGCAGCAATAAAAACCTCTGACCAATGCATTTTGACCTCACCAAAGGCATAGTGGCAACACATACATGAGGACAAGGGAAAAGAAACAACACAACCACCATCCATACTCCCTCAATAACATCCAGATCTGATCAACAACAAAACACTAGACATGCTCCCCTTGAGCATCATCATCCTCATTATCCTATAATCAATGCCTTCTTTTTGAAGGCTCCTCAAGCATCAATATAGCAATCACATTTGATCAATAACCATGTACTATAAATGCTCCCCCCGAGCATCATCATAATCATTATCCTTGTTGAAAAATGTAGCAAGAAATTCCTAATTTATTTTTCCCTTGAATTAAATTAGGATAAAATTGAAATTCCACATCAAAAGACAACTTGAATGAGTTAAATGAGTTGTTATCACTTAGTTAGTTCGAGTTGTGGGATTAACTTGAGTTGTGTACAATGATTCCTATATTTTAGGATCCTAGATTGAGTTTAATTTTAGTTGTAACAATTTAATTCAGTTAAATTGAGTTGAGGTAAGTTAAACTAGTTCTAATTGTTGGAGGAACTAGTAGGAGGTCTAGAAATGGGGTACAACTTCAATGTTCAACTAGTTAACTGATCAATCAACCTTAATTAACTCATGCATGCATGAAATTCAAGTTACCCAATTGAGATTAGAGTTCAAGGGTAGAGTACTATCAGTTGTATAATTATCCAAGAGGTTCATGTGGTGCATGCAGTCAGAGAAGGGCCTATAGGGATTGCATAGTTTTGGATGGGGATTTCCCTACTTAATAGGGGGCTAATTCCTTCAAAAACAACGCAAGGAAATAGGAGCTTGGTAGGTAGGAAAATTGGCTAAGCGTTGGCCAGAGTAAGTTTGTGAGGTAGTGAGATAGATTATACTTGTGCAGAGGTTGCTCAGGCTTGAGAAATCATTGTATTTCTTCTCTAATTCCTGACTAATGCAATACAGATAGGAAGGGGTTTTGAGCAGTTGCTTTCACCTAGATAAATCTCAGTGTATGTGTGTTAAATCATGATACATGATTTTGATATATGTTCTCAATCGTGAATTGATTTTTGCATATGAGTAGAGTAGATTTGAATCTGATGTTTTAGAACATTACATGAGATGTATTGAATCTATAATTAATTTCTGCATGGTATTATAGCTAGATTCACAGTAGAGAAGATAATTTGAAGTTGTCTTTGTAGGAGGTTCTAATTTCAAGATCGATGTTTCAATTTTTCTCTAGAACTGATAAGATGGCTTCCAACGGACTCGGCCTTGAGTATGCTTTGTGATCAGGTGATCATGTCCTAAGTGAAAAAAACGCTCAAAATTGGAACTGCTCAGAACTAGTAATAAATTGATTGAACGGATAGTGTTCATCATTATGATCCTAACGCCGTGAACGACACTCAAATCCGATGCCGGATGTGGAATATATTCAAGTTTTAATTTTTCCCAGTAACCTTCAAAACAACACTTTGGAAAGAAAATTATGGCATCTTCAAAATTTTTGTGAAAATGGAAAATTTCATTTTTTTAGAAAAATTGGGATGGCCTATCAGTGGGTGCCACATGGCCCCAGGCCTAAGAAGGTTCAATTTGTTTAAAAATTGGATATTAATTTTTTTTTGGGTCATTGGGCCGACCCGACCCGAATCGGGTGGGTACGGGTCACCCGCAGGTGGTGTCTACTCGCGGGTTAGGAGTTAACATGAACGGTTGGTCGTGAACGCAATGGCAGGTCAGAGTGAATGCAATGGCAGGTCAATTGTGAATGGACGGGTCAACATTGAATGATTGGGCGAAGTCTGAACGTGCGACAGGTCAGCAGTAACTGACAGGTCAGTTTTGAATGAGTGACGGTTGGTTGTGAATGTCGGGTCATCACTACACGAGCTGGGGTCACAAAGTAACGACTGTTGATAAAAGGTTTGGGCGGAAAGGTTAAATCCCAGTTGAAAGCCCCTCCGCATAAAACCTCCAACGGGAACCATAGTCCAACCTCCGGCGGATAACGTTAACCCCGACTGTTACGGATGGGGAAGCGGTCACATATGCGGAGGTTACGGTAGCCAGTTAATGCCACGGTATTTAAACCGTTGGCTCCACGGTTTCGCTAGCGGTGGGGTTGGTCCATGTGACCACTACACCTTAAACGTTTAATGCCTCCCTAACCGCACAGCTAATCTAGAGTGGAGCACCAAATTCGGAGGTAATTACTATTTTAGTGAAGTTAACTCCAGTCCTCCCAAGTTTGGTGGAGGTTTTTTAGGCAAACCTGGACAAAAATTCAGTTGGACATAACTTTCATTAGAAAAAAATTTGGAGCGTTTTTTTTTTTTCGAGTATTCTCAGCATTCTGGAGCCATTGGAGGTGTTATTCAGCCATTTACACTTCAGAGAAGCTTGGGAAGCCATCAGGGCCTTAAGGGAAACAGAGCTACATTGGACTACACTTCACTATTTTAGGTGAAATTAGAGTCATTGTTAGCTTCTTTTCCTGTTCTGAATCCATTTTCACAGCTGGTTTGGTCTGTTTAGACCTTTTACTCACTGTATTACCAATTTGAGCATCATAATATATCAAGGACATGCCCATTGGGAGCCTTGGACCTGACAGATGTAGCCCAGGAGGGGTGAACTGCCTCATCATGTTGCTGTGTGTTTATGGTGAAGTTATTCTACTGTGTTATTCAGATTAAAGTTGTTAAATAGTAAATTAAAACAACACTCCCTCACACCAAAGTTCATAAACAATTAACAAAAACACTTTGTTTCACTTGCAAGACTATCTAAACACTTTGCACACCTATTTAATGGAAATGAATACTTTGAACAGAAAAACAAATACTTTAATTTTCAGATCAGTTGGTATCAGAGCTATGGTTTAGAGTTAGAGCTTTTACTCAGCATTTGTTTTGTGCAAAGATTAAGTCATTTGTTTGCAAGTTTTGATGCTGACTAGGTTAAAACTCAAGAGAGGTGAAGGAAACTTGGTTAGTGCACAAACTAATGCACAACCAAGAAGGGTCAGAGAACCACCTCCAAGAGTCCTAGAAGCAGCTACAAGCATGTCTTCAAGAGAAGGAGAAGCTCCTGAAGAGATGGATCCCAAGGAAGAAGAAAGGGTATTTCAGAAAGCTTTCTTGGATATGATTGAAATGGTAAGGATCCTCTATCAAGAAAGAAATGATAGGATTGCTAGAGAAGGGTCTAAAAAACAAAAATAAGGAGAGGATTCCTTAGGAGTAAAGAAGGGTAATGATCAATCTAATAAAGGAAATGGAGGAAATGGTGATCCACCATCTCCATCGTCATCCTCTTCCTCTACATCGTCTTCCTCGACTTCGGTAAATCAGTCTCAGAAGTCTAAAATCACTGGTAAAAATCTTTTTTAAAGCTTGATGTCAAATTTGAATTTCCCATGTTTAACGGTGAAGTCAATGTAGAGAAATTAGATAATTGGATCAGACAATTGGAAGTCTATTTAAGGATTCAAAACCTGCATGATGACGACACCAAAATACAACTAGCCTCGCTAAGAATGGATGGAGCAACATTGGTATGGTGGGAAGCCAAGACCAAGGATGAAATCAAGAAACATGGTAAGCTTACTTTATCATGGGTTGAATTTATTTCAGCAATCAAGAAGTAATTTTATCCTCTTTCTCATCTACAAAAGGCTATAATGAATTGGCAAAACTTTAGACAACTTAAAGGGAAAAGTTTTCAAGAATACACTCAAGAGTTTAGGAGAAGAGCACTGTTGTTAGGAGTAGACTTATAAAGTCAAGATACTTTGCTTAAATATATAGGTGGTTTGCATAATTACCTTATACATACTATCCTTATGTTCAATCCTACTAGTCTAGACGAAGTTTGTGTACAAGCTACGCATTTAGAGGCTAGAGGGAAAAACACTTTTGATGTGAATGAGGGTAGTGATTTTAAAGGCAAAGGAAGAAAGAGGATTGCAAACTCTAGAAAGGAAAAAAGGGAAATTATTTTGCAAGAATTGTTCAAAAACAAGCCACGATGAAGATCACTGTTGGAAGCTTCATCCAGAGCTGAAACCAGAGAAATATAAAAACAAAGACAAAACCAAAGAAAAGGTAAAAAATGTTGCAACTGTTGAACAAGACTTAGGGTCTGAATAAGGTGATGAGACTAAAAGTATCGCCATGGTATTAAAGAACATAAAGGGGAAAGAGGATGTACAAGTAACAAATCCCAGTTCTAGCACATTAAACTGTCACAAAGAAACTCAAAATGAAAAGAGGAGGATAGAGCTATTTCATGTGAGGATAATCTCAAATCACACAAAGATAGACACACTTTTTGATAGTGGGTATCAAGCTAATCCCATCTCAGAAGAATTGGTCAAACAACTGAAACTTGAGACAATTCCACATCCAAAGCCTTATCCAATTGGGTGGATATGCAAGGATGCAAAATTACAAGTCTCAAGAAAGTGCATCTTGCGCTTCGCCATAACAGCTCATTATGTTGATTGGGTTGAACTGGATGTAGTGCTGCTTGACATTACAGGTGTTGTGTTGGGTAGTCCATATTTATTTGACAGGAAGGCAATCTTCCATCGCCATGAGAACAAGTATCACTTGTTCAAGGATGGAAAAGAGTACATTGTGAGAGCACATAAGAAGAAGCTAGAATCTTCTTTAGTCCATGCAGGGCAATTGAAAAGGCTAGTTAATGCAAGTCAAAATCTGACTTTGTTAATGGTTAAACAACAATATTTTGTACATTTTCCTTTTCATGATATTGCTGATATAAACGATGGTATGCTTCAGTCTGATAATAGTTCGTCTTTGAAAGAAGATGACAATATGTTGCACAAGGTACCTTTGATGTCGATCGTTGCAGAGAACGAAGTGTCGGTGCAAAGCGGTGCAAGAATCCATGAGATGGAAAGGCATGCAAGAAAAGAGGGCACACAGTTCAACAAGGGTCATTGCTGGTTTCAGAATGGCAGAATGGTATGGCGAGAAAACTTGGTCGGGATTTGGCACAAGTGCATGGCTCACACAACAAAAATTTGCCATGTGGAAAGTTGGAAAGGTGAGTCTTATTTTCAGTCTTCTTGGAAGTTTGACCATTGTAGAAACAATATGCTTTCTACAAATTATAGTTGTTATTCTGCAAATTTCAAGAATTTGCGTCATGACTCAGTCAATGTTAGCAACGGTCGGCCAGTGAATTCAAGGAACAATTTATCTTTTTATGAGAAGCTCAATTTGATGAAGTCAGGAAGATTTCAGTGGTTCAAAGTTGGAAGAGTGGAGAATCAGTATCCTAATATTATTTTTCTATAATTAGAGAGATTTTGTGGGTCCAAAAACTTCCTAATGGGGAGGTGTGATCAGGTGATCATGTCCTAAGTGAAAAAAATGCTCAAATTTGGAACTGCTCAGAACTAGTAATAAATTTATCGACCGGATAGTGTTCATCATTACGATCCTAACGCCATGAACAATATTAAAATCCGATGTCGGATGTGGAAGCTATTCAAGTTTTAATTTTGCCCAGTAACCTTCAAAACAACACTTTCGAAAGAAAATTATGGCATCTTCAGAATTTTTGTGAAAATGGAAAATTTCATTTTTTTAGAAAAATTGGGATGGCCTATTAGTGGGTGCAATGTGGCCTGCCTGGAGGCTGCCATGTTGCCCTAGGCCTAAGAAGGTTCAATTTGTTTAAAAATTGGATATTAAATTTTTTTGGGGTCATTGGGCCAATCCGACCCGACCCGACCCGGGTGGGCACGGGTCACCCGCGAGTCAGGAGTGAACATGAATGGTTGGTTGTGAACGCAATGGCGGTCGGAGTGAGCGCAATGGCAGGTCAGTTGTGAACAGACGGGTCAACAGTGAATGGTTGGGCGGAGTCTGAATGGGCGACGGGTCAGCAGTAACCGACGAGTCAGTTCTGAACGAGTGATGGTTGGTTGTGAACGTCGGGTCATCACTACACGAGCTGGGGTCACAAAGTAATGACGGTTGATAAAAGGTTTGGGAGGAAAGGTTAGCTCCCAGTTGAAAGCCCCTCCGCATAAAACCTCTAGCGGGAACCATAATCTAATCTCCGGCAGATAACGTTAACCTCGACCGTCACGGATGGGGAAGCGGTCACATATGTGGAGGTTACAGTAGCCAGTTAATGCCACGGTCTTTAAATCGTCGGCTCCACACTTCCGCCGGTGGTGGAGTTGGTCCATGTGACCACTACACCTTAAACATTTAATGCCTCCCTAACCACGCGGCTAATCTGGAGCGAAGCACCAAATTCGACGGTAATTACTATTTTAGTGAAGTTAACTTCAGTTCTCCCAAGTTTGGTGGAGGTTTTTTAGGCAAACCTGAACAAAACTTCAGTTGGACATAACTTTCACTAGACAGAACCTTTTGGAGCAAATTGTTTTTTGTTTTCGAGTATTCTCAGCATTATGGAGCCATTGGAACAAGTTGCAGAGCCATTGGAGGTGTTCTTCAGCCATTTACACTTCAGAGAAGCTTGGGAAGCCATCAGGGCCTTGAGGGAAACAAAGCTGTATTGGACTACACTTCACTGTTTTAGGTGAAATCAGAGTCATTCTTAGCTTCTTTTTCTATTCTGAATCCATTTTCACAGTTGGTTTGGTATGTTTAGACCTTTTACTCACTGTATTACCAATTTGAGCATCATAATATATTAAGGACATGCCCATTGGGAGCCTTGGACCCGACAGATGTAGCCCAGGAGGGGTGAAATGCATCATCATGTTGCTGTGTGTTTATGGTGAAGTTATTCTACTGTGTTATTCAAATTAAAGTTGTTAAACAGTAAATTAAAACAACACTCCCTCACACCAAAGTTCATAAACAATTAACAAAAACACTTTGTTTCACTTGCAATACTATCTAAACACTTTGCACACCTATTTAATGGAAATGAATACTTTGAACAACAAAACAAATACTTTCATTTTCAGATCACTTTGGAATGAACGACAAAATTTGTGGCATGGAAGTTCTGCATGGAGGCAGCGTTAGATGACAATGGGCTGCTAGAATACGTCAAGACACATGTGGCAAAACCCCCAACATTTGATGCCCATGATCTTGCTCAGTGGAAGAAGGATGTGGCTAAATCGAGGAGAATCATATTGGAGGGAGTTCGAGATCATATTATCTCAAATCTCCATTGGAAATAAACTTCATTTATGATGTGAAAAACACTGACATATTTTTTTTAGAACAATAGTGACCACAGGAAGTTGGCACTCAAGGACTAGCTTCTAAGTATCAAGATGCAAAAGAATGAATCAATTTTGCAGTACCTTAGCAAGTTGACATAGTGTTGTTATGAACTTGGCGGGGTCGGTGTTACTGTCCCAGAAGAATATTTGGTAGCTCTAGCGCTTTTGGGTCTTCCCAGGAGTTGGAACAACTATTAAGATTCCATAAATGGTAGAGAGAAACTACCAAGTTGGGAGTGGTTATGGTATGATCTAGTGCAGGAAGAAATAAGGTAGAGAAACAGAGATGAGACTTCATCCAAAGTTGAGGATGAGGAGAAATGTGCCTTGGCTAGAAAGGCAAAGAAAGGGAAAGGGAAAAAATCCCAATCAATATCATAATCTGGTTGGGCGGACAAGAAGAAATACTTGTCTAAAATCAAGTGCTTTCACTGTCATGAGCTGGGACACTATGCCATGAAGTGTCCACATAAGAAGGTGGGTAAGAAGCCCTCAGGAGGAGCGACAGGTGAAGCTTTGGCTTCACAATTAAAACTTGATTTCATCCTCATCGCTTGTATGGTAAGCTCGGTTATGGGTTGTGTGTGGTACCTAGATAGTGGAGCCTCATTCCATATGACAGGCAACTGTGAAATTTTCAGTGACTTGGAGGAGAAGGACCTCTAGATGCAAATCGAGATGGGAGATGATGGAATGTATAGCACGACCGGTATTGGTACAATTATTTTTCTCAGGGGTTCTGGCTCCCCTCTTGAATTAAGAGATGTCGTGTATGTTTCGGGTTTGAAGAATAATCTCATTTCACTTGCTATGTTGGAAGAACTTGGCTACAATGTGATATTTAGCACAGGGAAGGCTTTCCTTAGACACACCTCCACAAGAAAAGTGAAGTGAATAAGGGTTCGAGTGAAGAACCTATACAAATTGGATGTAGAAGAATGTGCAACATTCAGCATGAAAGCAAGGAAGGTGTCGAGTCGAGACATTGGTGAATTATGGCATAGGAGACTTGGCCATTTGCACCATGGAGCCTTGCGTATCGTGCAACAGATTTCTACAGTACTTCCCAAGGGTACACTAGAGCAGAAAGATACATGAAAAGGGTGTACATTAGGGAAGCACACCAAATCCACCTTTCATGACTGGGACAGTAGAGTGCAAGCAGTCCTTGAAAGGATTCACTAGGATGTGTGTGGAAATTTTTCGACAGCCTCCACGACCAGGCACATGTATTATTTTATATTTATAGATGATTTATCATGTAAGTTCTGGATTTTCTTCATGTAGAATAAAGACCAAAAATTCTCAAATTTTGTTTAATTTAAAGCACTTGTTGAGAAAGGCTTTGGCAGGAAAGTGAAGGCCCTCAGTAGCGATAACGGTGGAGAATATGTGTCGAATGAGTTTAATAAATTTTGTGCAAAGTAAGGCATTCAACAGGAGTTAATAACACCCCATAACCCACAACAGAATGAGGTGGTTGAGAGGAAGAACATAAGTATTGTGGGAGTTGCACGTGCGATGTTGCATGATCCGGGCCTACCTCTACACTTGTGTGTTGAAGCATTTGACACAACGGTATATGTGTAGAATAGGAGTCCTCATTAGATTCTTAGGATGAGTACACTAGAAGAAGTTTTTTTCAAGAAGAAACCAAATGTGTCACACTTTAGGATCTTTAGTTCATCAATTTACTGTCATGTTTCCACATAATAAAGGAAAAAACTTGAACTAATAGCTGAGTTGGGAATATTTTTTGGGTACACTGGTACACCTCACAACGATCGGGTGTACCTTCCATCTCTCACGATGACAGTTGTTCATAGAGATGTGAAGTTCAATGAAGAGAAGGAAATGAGGCGTTCCTTTGAGAGGGAGCTTCATTTGCATGCATATGAAGAGCTTTTGGCTCCAAAGGAAGAACCTCAGGATGTTGTGGAGCAGTCACAAGCATAGAAGCAGAGAGTGGAGATACCCACTCATGCAGAGACATCAAAAGAAGGAAGGAAGCGCACTAGGGAAGCTGGCAGATTATTACATGATTCTAGATACTGTGGGATCACCCACATCTCGTGCGGGTAGAGGAGGTCACCGGATCGGTACATTGGGTACATGGCTCTGATGAGTGATCTAGTTGAGACATAACCATCCTCATTTGAGGAATCAATGCAACAACCAATATGGGTTGATGTAATGGTAGAGGAATATGATTCCATAATCAGAAACAATGTTTTGGAAGTGGTCCCAAGACCAAAGAACAAGCTAATGGTGGGTTCGAGGTGGATCTACAAGGTGAAGCAAGTAATAGATTGAAGCATCAAGAAACACAAGGCCAGATTTGTGGCCAGGGGGTTCTTTCAGGTGGAGGTAATTTATTTCGAGGAGACCTTTTCTTCAGTAGCAAGGTACTGTTCCATCAGATCAATTCTAGCACTTGCAATGCAAATGGGATGGAAGATCCATCATATGGATGTGAGGATAAAATTACTCAATGGAGTGATTGAGGAGGAGGTGTACATTGAACAAAAAGAAGTATTTGAGACCTTCGAAGGAGATTTTCATGTATGCAGACACAAGCAATAATTGTATGGATTGAAACAGAACCCTATGCTTGGTACAATAGGATCGACAATTATTTCACCAGGTTGGGCTTCACCAAAAGTGAAGCAGATGAAAACCTTTACCATATTTTTGTTGAAGGCAAATTGTTGATTATAGTTTTAATTGTCAATGATTTGATTTTAACCAGTGAAGAGAAGTTGATCAAATATTGCAAAGAGGATCTTGCAAGAGAATTCGAGATGAAGGACATGGGACTCATGCATTATTTCCCTGGTTTGGAAGTATGGCAAGGAGATGGGAAATTGTTTGTCTCTCAAGGCAAGTATTCCAATGAGATACTGAATAAGTTATGCATGGAGAATATAAAACCCATGGACACTCCTCTAGCAGACAGTTGGAGGAAGGAAGATGCCACTTCAGGTGAGGAAGTGGATGCCACTATTTATAGGTAGCTTGTGGGTTCACTCATGTATTTGGTGAACACACGAACAAACATGTGTTATGTAGTTAACCGACTTAGTCAAGCAATGTTTAAGCCAACCAAACTATATTGGAAGTTGAAAAACATGTGTTGAGATACTTCAGAGGCACTACTTAGTATGGTCTTTGGTATAGACAGATAGAGGAAGTGAAGCTGCAATGCTTCACAAATGTAGATTGGGCGGGAAGTCCATCAGATCGGAATAGAAATTTAGGAGGAATTTTTAGTATTGGGTCAACAATAGTTTCTTGGTACAACAAGAAGTAGAGATCCCTTACACTCAGTTCAACAGAAGTAGAGTACATGGCTGCCAGTCAAACAACTTGTGAATCTATTTGGATGAGGAAGATTCTTGTTGGGCTATTTGGTTAGATGATGGATCCCACTGTGATTTACTATGATAGTCGAAGTTGTATCAAACTATTTGAGAATCCAGTTTTTCATGATCGATCCAAGCATATCAAAATCCGGTATCGCCATCTACGAAATTGCGTGCAGAGACTAATTATGTGTTGGAATACATTCCTACAGAGGAACATGATGCATATATTTTGACAAAGGCTTTGTCAAGAGGAAAATTCGAGTTCCATAGAGGCAGGATTGGGTTACCTGATAATACCTTTCTTGTTGAGAGGGAGTGTCCTAGTGTGTCCTCATCTTAGAACTCATCCTCTTTCTCCGTGTGCATAAAATTTTGTCTATCTAGTGTTAGTTTCTTTGTGGTGTGCAAAAATCCATCCCATACTTGAAGTGGTAAAAGTGAATTTTGGTTAAGTCTTTGATTATTTGAATCGATTGAAATTGTTGTTCGTTGCTTGTGTGTTTGGAAGGAACGTTGATTTGATTTTGATTGAGCAAGATTAGTTCTTTTGAGACCATAAAAGAAATCGATTTTGCATTCATTTAGTTTTCGTATCAAAGTTTACTTTTCGTTAAAGTGCATTAGATTAAATTCTGTTAGGTACCTATATTACTAGTATAGTCCCTTATTGTTGTTAGTGTAACCCCCTTATTGTTATTATTGTACCCCTGTAACCCCCATATTTTTATTATTGTTCCCTTAAATTATTATTGTTAGGTCGGCTAGGATTACATTGTGGCCCCACTAGGATTACATTATGGCCCCATGGACTCCTATATATAGAAAGGAGGTTTTGCAATTTGTATCATCCAAGAATTTTTCATTCATGTAATGTATTGGAGGTTGCCCCCTCGAAGTGGCTTATTTCTAAGGCATTGATATCTCATTTCTTCTATTTTTGGAGCCGGTTTCACAACATTTGGTATCAGAGCTTTGGATTCTAGGGTTTCGCTGCTCTAAACAGGTCATCGTGGAATTTTCGCTATAATTTTTTTTCTATAAAGTTTCATAAGATGAAATTTTTAGGGTACGAAGCCGAAATCCTGAGGAACATCTTCGCAAAATTTCAAAGCTTGGTTCGTAATATTTTCGGAAATATGATCTATGGAAGTTAGGGCTTTTTGCAGGCTCCTCAATTTAATCTAAACAGGTCATCGTGACATTTGCGCTATAAATTTTTTTCTACGAAGGTTCAGAATCTGAAATTTTTAGGGTGTGAAGCTGAAATCCTGAGGAAACTTGTCGAAAAATTTCAGAGCTTGTTCGCAATATTTTAGAGATATGATCTGTGGAATGTAGTGCTTTTTCAAGCTCCTGAATTTCATCTCAAAGAGGCGATCGTGGGAAAATATTCATAACTCTCTCTCTGGGCATCGGATTGGAGTGCCATAAAAAGTGGTCGCAAGAACACAGACCGTATTTTATTTTTTATCAATTTGATAGTTAAAATATGAAATAGTGACATGTGGCAAGTCGTACGATTTCGCTCTACTGAACCAATCCATAATTAGGTCATTGTGGGAGATTGGACATAACTTTGCCTTGGAGTATCCAAATCAAGTCAGACATGTGGAATTCAAAAGATAATTCAGAAGGCTACCTCAGTGCCCAATTTCAGATATTGAAGGGCCACAATCACAAAGATAATCCAATTTCAATATCGAGCTCCTCAAAAACAAGAAAAAGACGTGTATTGTTTTTACGAATTGCATAAGTCTTGTTTGAAGAATCAATTTGAATTGATTCCAAAGGCATATTGTAGAATATATATCAGTATTGGGTTAAAAAAAAATGCCTCGTAAAAATAATTTAACACCCATTAAGCCTTAAGAAGGCTCTACTATGACTCATGAAGATGAAGAATTGCAACATGATCTATCCAAATTACAACAGGAAGTGCACCAAATTTCGCTCTCGCAAAGAGCAAAAAAAAATGAAATGGATGTTTTGAAGAAAGGCGTGGAAGTGAAGATGGATGGTTTGAAGAAAGGTGTGGAATCTAAGATAGATGGCATGGAATATAAGATGGATGACATGGAAGCTAAGATCGATGAAAAAATGAAAGACAACATGGAAAACATGAAGAATGATCTAAAAGCAAACATGGAAGGTTTGAAAAAGTTGATACAAGAAATTTTTCCTAATGGTGAAAATATAGTAGAGGAAACTCATGATGAGAACAAAATAAATGTTAATCGTGACTTCATAAACTCTAATGTTAGCAAGAAGAACCACTATATTCCAAAAATGGATATGAGGAAGTTTGATGGAAAGGATCCTATAACATGGATACTACAAATGGAGCAATATTTTGATCTCCATAATGTGCAAAACACACAAAAGGTACGCATTGCAACTTTACATTTATAACAAAATACATTTGTATGGTATCTATGGCTTTGCTCCCGTAAAAAAATTGTCACTTGGTCAATTTTTACGGAGGAAATGATAGCACATTATGAGGATACAAAGAGCAACACCTTCTTTAGCCAATTGATAAACCTCAAACAAAAGGGTTTAGTGGGGCAGCACATTGAGGACTTCCAAAAATTGAATATAAGGGTAACTAATATTCCAGAGGAACACAGGATTGATCTCTTCTTAGGTACTCTAAAGGATAACATCCAACATGAAGTTCGTGTTTTGGAACCTGATTCATTGGAGAAGGCATTCATGTTGGCAAGAAAAGTTGAATGTAAAATTATGGCGACAAGGAAGCCTACCACTCAATTCTATAAAGAAGGAAGTGTTGCTACGCCTAGATTTCCACAACCTACAAGGTTGACACCACAACAATTGGAAGAAAAAAGAGCAAAAGGGCTTTGCTACAGTTGTGATAGAAAATACACTAAAGGTCATAAGTGTGCTGAGAAAAAATTATTTTACATAGATTGTGAAGAGGAAGAAGAAAATGAACAAGAATCTTCAAAAGAAGAGGATATACACTAGGAACCAACCCTAGAAGAGGAAGAAATGAGTCTGACCATATCGTGTAATGCATTGGCAGGAATTACCACTCCTCAAACTCTCATGATAGAAGGACATATCAAGAAGAAAAAGGTAATAGTGTTGATTGATTCAGGTAGCACCGATAATTTAATTCATTGTAAGGTAGCCAAGGAATTTAATTGTTTCCTATACCCAACACCAGAATGTCAAATGATGGTTGCAAATGGAGGAACTATAAATTGCTCTGGAAAATGCCATAATATCAAGCTAACCATGGGGGAATATGTATTGAATAGTCCATTGCTTTCCATTCCTATGGGAGGTGCCGATGTTGTACTAGGAGTACAATGGTTACAGACTTTGGGGACGGTAGCTTTTAATTTTCAAGAACTTTACTTGAAATTTTTTTCAGAAGGAAAGGAAGTCTAATTATGGGGTATTGTAGGGAAGCCAGGAAAGATAATAAGCTCTAATTTCATGACAAAGATTCTAAAGAAATAACAACGAGGCGTAATTGCACAATTATGCTCACTAGAAGTTCCAACATCAAAATCATCTATTTCTGCAGATCTCCAACAAGTCTTGGACAATCATTCCAAGGTGTTTGAAACTCCCAAAGGACTCCCACCTATTCGTGATCATGATCATGCTATTCATTGGATTCCAGGAAGTGTTCCTCCAAACATCAGGCCTTATAGATATCCTTACTTCCAAAAGAGCGAAATTGAACGTATGATTGCAGAAATGTTAGAGGCGGGTATAATTCAACCTAGTCAAAGTTCTTTCTCTTCTCTTGTAGTATTGGTACACAAGAAGGATGGATCATGGCGAATGTGTCCGGATTATAGGGAGCTCAATAAGCTCACCATTAAAGATAAATTTCCCATTCCTGTGATTGATGAATTATTGGATGAATTACATGGAGCAATTTATTTACCAAGTTGGATCTTCGTTCAGGATATCATCAAATTAGAATGAAGACTGAAGATATTCCAAAAACAGCATTTCGAACTCATGAGGGTCATTATGAATTTTTGGTCATGCCTTTTGCCTTACCAATGCACCTTCTACATTTCAAGGGTTGATGAATTCCATTTTCAAACCCTTCCTTAGAAAATTTGTGCTAGTATTTTTTGATGATATACTAATCTACAACGGGTCTTGGAAGGATCATGTTGAACATGTTGACAGGGTGCTCAAACTATTGCAGGAGAAACAATTATATGCAAAAACATCCAAATGTTTCTTTGGAGTACAAGAGGTGGAATATCTGGGTCATATTGCATCTCACGAGGGTGTTAAAGTAGACCCTAACAAAATTAAAGCCATTAAGAAATGGAAAGTCCCCACAACCATAAAGCAGTTGCGAGGATTTCTTGGGTTAACAGGGTATTATCGCAAGTTTGTTAAGAATTATGGGAGAATAGCAGCACCTATAACAACATTATTGAAGAAAGATGCATTTTCATGGACTCCTGAAGCAGCTAAGGTTGTTGAACATCTTAAAGAGGCAATGTGCCTAGCACCGGTCTTAGCTACACCGGACTTCACATAAACCTTTATTGTGGAATGTGATGCCTCAGGAAATGGAATTGGTGCTGTTTTAATGTAGGAAGGAAGACCCATTGCTTTTGAAAGTCGTCCAATCAAAGGAAAGTATTTATAGAAACCTATTTATGAGAAGGAAATGTTAGCAATACTGCATGCACTAAAGAAATGGAGAACTTACGTAATGGGA
Source organism: Pinus albicaulis (assembly GCA_034641835.2). Taxonomy (NCBI): domain Eukaryota; kingdom Viridiplantae; phylum Streptophyta; class Pinopsida; order Pinales; family Pinaceae; genus Pinus; species Pinus albicaulis. The sequence goes on from CM076576.1 coordinate 116,057,883, forward strand.
AGAAACTTCAAGGTAAAAACTGATCATGATAGTATTAAACACTTTTTGGAACAAAGACTATCTTTAGAAGAGCAGCAAAAATTGGTCACAAAGATGTTGGGTTATCACTTTGAAGTAATCCACAAAAAAGGGAAGCTTAATGTTGTTGCAGATGCACTCTCAAGAAAGAATGAAGAGGTGGAAGCATTGCTTTGTGCCATTTCTATTATCCAACCAGATTGGATAACCGAAGCAAGAGATGAATGGAAGAAGGACAAAGAAGTATGGGCACTCATTCAAAAGTTGTAGCAAGATCCTAGTACATCTGATTCATTTAGTTGGAAAAATGATTCTTTATGGTACAAAGATCACTTATATCTTTGTAAGAATTCCCAACTAAAACAAAATATTCTTTTGGAATTGCACACTTATCCTTTAGGAGGACACTCAGGATCTTTAAAAACTTACCACAGGGTGAAGAAATAATTTTTTTGGGATGGCCTTAAATCTGATATTCAAAAGTTTTTGGCGGAATGTTAGGTTTGCCAGCAGAATAAAGTTGAGACAATTAAGACCCCGGGACTTCTACAACATTTATCCATTCCAAGTCAACATTGGGGGGAGATTTCAATGGATTTTATCACAGGTTTACCTAAGTCCGAAGGAAAGAGTGTCATCATGGTGGTAATTGATAGACTTACCAAGTATGCACACTTTTGTGCATTATCTCATCCATTTAAAGTAAGCACAGTTGCTACTACATTTATGGACACAATTCAAAAGCTACATGGAAACCCAAGGGTTATTGTGAGCGACAGAGATCCCATTTTTACTGGAAATTTTTGGACGGAGTTATTTTGTTGTTTGGGTACTCAATTAGCTCATAGCTCATCTTATCATCCTCAATCTGATGGTCAAACTGAGATAGTAAATAAATGTTTGGAAGGATATCTTCGTTGTTTTGTGTCTGATAAACAAACACAATGGGTCAAGTGGTTACCTCTTGCTGAATGGTGGTATAACACTTCCTTCCATACTGCAGCAAAAATGACCCCATTTATGGCATTTTATGGATATCATCCACCATCCATCACATCATCTTTAAGGGAAAATTCGAAGGTTCAAGCAGTGGAAGATCACATCGAGCATCAGCAAGAAGTTCTCCAACTCTTAAAGGATAACCTGAATTTGGCACAAATCGAATGAAACAACAGGCAGATCAACATCGCAGCGAGAGAAGTTTTGATGTAGGAGAATGGGTATTTTTACGGCTACAACCATACAAACAAATGTCCCTCAAGCAAGCTAAGAAGGATAACAAATTATCGCCAAAGTACTATGGTCCTTACAAGGTGTTGCAAAAGATTGGTACTATGGCATACAAATTGGAGCTTCCTGCTTCTTCGCGAGTACATCCAGTTTTCCATGTTTCATGCTTAAAGAAGGTTATAGGTGAAAATATTCTAGTTCAAACAATATTTCCAGAACTTGATGAGGAAGGAAAAATCATGTTGGAACCTGAAGCGGTCACGGAAACAAGAACTCGACAATTACGGAATCGATCAATTTCAGAGTATCTCATCAAGTGGAAGAACTTACCCACTGAAGATTCTACATGGGAGGATGAGAATTTTATACAGAAGCACCCAGAGCTACTCAAGCATTGAGGACAACACTTTTTTAAGGAGAGGGGCATGTTAGGTCCCTATATTACTAGTATAGTCCCTTATTGTTGTTAGTGTAACCCCCTTATTGTTATTATTGTACCCCTGTAACCCCCATATTGTTATTATTGTGCCCTTAAATTATTATTGTTAGGTCAGCTAGGATTACATTATGGCCCCACTAGGATTACATTATGGCCCCATGGACTCCTATATATAGAAAGGAGGTTTTGTAATTTGTATCATCCAAGAATTTTTCTTTCATGTAATGTATTGGAGGTTTCCCCCTCGAAGTGGCTTATTTCTAAGGCGTTGATTTCTCTTTTCTTCTATTTTTGGAGCTGTTTTCACAACAAATTCCATTGAAAATTCATTTTTAAGACTTATCATTGAACATAGATTACAGTGTTTAGTGATTGAAAAATTAAAAGTGCATTGAGTGCATTCTCATTCAGAGAAAAGAAAAATAAATTGTACATAGATTACATTTGCGTAGTTTTCAAAGGAATCCTGCATAGATTACATTTGCATAGTTTTTAGAGGAATCATGCATATATTACATTGCATGGTTTGGCATCTTTTAATGCTTTGAATTGGGATAGTGAAAGTGAATGATATATTTAGGAAATATTTGTTTGATGCATTCTTTGTCATTGCATCAATGTTTGAATTCCTTCCCTATACTAGATAGCTTTCATCGAATTAAAAATAATCCTTTTCTCATGCTAGTTGCATCATAAGTGTTCAGGTGACATCGATTTTAAGCCTTGAAATTGAAACGTAATTCAAGATCAACTTAAAATTTACCTCAATTAACCTAAGCATCATTTGGAACTTAACACAAAAATTTAGAGGTCTAGGCTAGAGATGTGTTCTGACGTCGTAAAATGTAGGACTTGTCGTTGTTTTCCAACATTGTATCTCGAGGGTGATATCATGTTCCATGTACATAAGTGTATAGGATCGTTCTCTAGTAATTTCGGGTATATAAGAGGTGATCCACACATGGTAAGTATATGGGAATGCTCTCATCGAATAATTACACATTAGACAACACTACTACGGACTACACTCCCACGTAGCATCGCGTATATTTTGGGAGTCCCCACTAGGTTGTTATCCATCCATAGGTAACTGAGTTGGCCACATTGTAAACGTGATACACCAAATAGAACATTCAAGAAGATTGGCTGCCATACTTCTTGGTTTTCTAGGAGGCATTGTGCGGTTCATGATTGGTTGGTAAACCCTTTTTCCTAGCGTACCCCTTTTTGATTTATTTTGTTGTTAATTTCTAAAATTGATTACCCACAGAATAAAATCTTCCCCGTTCATAACTACTTAGTATATCTTAGGTTGAGATTAATGGAAAAATTTCATGAGTTTAGCAATCAAGGAAACCCCTCAGGTGGGAATCCTAGTCCTTTTCCTTCTTTTGGAAACATTGGCGCTCCTTATATGGCAACGTTGTCCCTTACAGGATTTACCATTGGGTTGCCAGTTTGGTTATTTTTGACGCCTATGGTTCCGAATGTCCAAAATTCTCCTCCACCTGAATAGTGTCAACCTCATGTTGATCCTAAAGTTGACCCCTCACCTTCTTCGCCTATTTCTTCACCCTGTTCTTCCTCTTCTCTTGGTGAAAGTCTGGATTCTAGTAACCAGGAAGTTAAGAAGAAGAAGAATAGGACAGAGAAGAAGAAGAAAAATAAGCAAGGGGGCAACCAACTAACATTCCTACTAACGCAATTGATGTTGAAAAAACTTCCAATCAGTCCTGCAAAGTCAAATTCCATTGCAAGTTATGTAAGGGTGACCACCTTCTTAGATATTTCCTTGGTATTCCCAAGGGAAGTGTGGTCCACAGAAAAACCTCTGATTTTTTCATTGGCCTCTAGAGATCATGTTGGTGACAAACCCTGAACTAGTGATAGTAAGGCCCATGGGAAAAAAGGTAAAGTCAAATTTTACTGTAATTTATGTGAAGGGAATCATCCCATTCACATTTTTCCTTATATGGATGAAGCCTCGGAAGTGTTGGATAACCTTATAGGTTCTCAAACTTGTATTCCTGTTGGTTACCATAAGCTTTCCCCTTATCCTCCACTAGTTGATCAGGTGATTGATCATAAGTCATCTCTGGTCAACCCCACTATCTCTTAAAGCAAATCCCATGAGTTCATTCCCAACCAACCATTGGTTGAGAAAACGGTTGACCTGAGTCCACCTTTAGTTGATCGTACCTTTCCCATAGAGAGTGAACCACATACCACTCATGTTATTTTTGTTTTTGTTTTTTCAGATTCCCATGAATTGGAGGGAAATAATCACTTTCCCAGGGTATAGGAGGGTGATCATCCTGTTCCCATAACACAAGGGGAAATTATATCGTTCCCACGACACACCCTCCAAGTAGTATAGTCGCTTATTTTGATTGGATTTGACCAGAAAGATATTGATCCAGGTAAATATTGGTGACCACCCACCTATTTCACTTGGGGCTCCAACATTGTCTCTTTCAGTTTTTCAGTTTTGACACAACTTAATGTTTTTGACAACTTTTTGGGTCTTGAATTTTGTGGATCTGTTTTGAGGCCCTAAACAATGTTTTTTTTGGGAAAATAGAGAGCAACCAAGCCTATATTTTTTGCATTGAAATTTGTACTCCTTGGATAGATCTTTCTAATGAGCTATTGAGTGCGTCAAACAAAGATCGTATACCAAAGTTACGTCCTGAGGAAGTTGAAACACCAATTTACCCAAACGTGGCCCATAGTTTTGGTGCTTCATCTCCTAGGGTTAGGTTTTTGGACATTTGGAGTTTTCCATTGTTTCTCAATAATAAATAGGCCCTCGAGCCTCATTGTAACATAGTTCAGAGGCATGTAGCCGCCACATCTCTTCTTAGAGATAAGCTACCATCACCCTAGCTAGTTTATTTCTATTTTGTCTGTAAGCATATTTCAATCATTTGATTTAAATAAAATGAAGTATTGCTTCTGCTACATATCTGTGTTTATGTCTATTTCTGTATTTTATTGCCTTCCTGCGTAAATCCGGATCAGATATAGTCTTTCTTCTTACGTGCCCGTTCAGATCACAGTATAGGCCTATAATGTGGCCATACCTAGCACCATAACATATGAAGGCGCATATGTTAGTATTATTTCCTCAACTACTTGGGAAGCTTCAGGTTCTCCGTAGCTTGTGCCTAATACCCAAAATTTGTTGGATTTTAACAGAGGAACTAGTCAATCGGTAGGGATCCTTCTAAAGTTTCCTAATACTTTGGGAGAAATATCGTCTACATCAATGTGATAGCTATTCAAGGCCCTTTAGATTTCAACTTACTCCTTGGCCGTGACTATATTTATGTCATGGGAGCTCTTTCCTCTTCTCTTTTTCATGTGATGTGTTTTCCGCATGAAGCAAGAATTGTGACCATTGGTAAGCTTTTGTTCATCGGTTTGAATCTAGCTCCCAATCACCCATTATCCCTAAATGGTACTTACATGCAAGTGGTATCACCACCGCCATAGGTTAATTATGTGGCAACATGTTCCATGCCCGCGTCTACTGATGATCTAGTTAGTGATATAGTGTATCATGTAATGGGGGCATTGGACCCTGATTTCTAGAGTGTTGTTCTCCTATATGATGAGAACCTCTTGGAAGCCATGGCCTTTTATGGGCCATGATAAAGGTTTCAAAGCAGAGTTCCTTTTCTTGTTTCAAGCTCCTTAAAAAATGAAGCAAGGTCTTTGGAGCAAAGTTCTTTTTCTTGTGTCAAGCTCCTTAAAAAATGAAACAAGGTCTCTAGAGCAAAGTTCCTTTTCTTATGTCAAGCTCCTTAAAAAATGAAACAAGGTCTCCAGAGCAAAGTTCCTTTTCTTGTGTCAAGCTCCTTAAAAAACGAAAGAAGGTTTCCATAGTAGATTTCCTTTTCTTGTGTCAAGCTCCTTAAAAAATGAAACAAGGTCTCTGGAGCAGCGTTTCTTTTCTTGTGTCAAGCTCCTTAAAATATGAAACAAGGTCTCCAGATCAGAGTTCCTTTTCTTGTGTCAAGCTCCTTAAAAGATGAAACAAGGTCTCTGGAGCAAAGTTCCTTGTCTTGTTTCAAGCTCCTTTAAAAATGAAAAAATGCGTCGGGAGCATAGTTCCTTGTCTTGTGTCAAGCTCGTTAAAAAATAAAACAAGTTCCCATGAGGATAGTTATTTTACTACGTCAACCTCGTTAAAAAATGAAATAGGTCCCAATGAGCATATTTATTTTGCTGTGTCAAGCTCATTAAAAAATGAAACAAATCCCCTTCTAATTCGAGTCTTTGAATAGATCTCGTAAATTCCCAGTTGAGTCTTTCACTTGATCTCGTAAATGAACCTTCATTCCATCCACACATTAGTAACCAGTAGTCTACTTAGGTGAGTTACATGAATATTGGGGGGCATCTACCTCGAATTGAGTCATTATGCCGAGGGCATGCAAACTTATTCCAAGCAGAGTTTGTCTCTGTTTCAAGATTTTGTAAAAATGAAACCACTCTCAAGCATAGTTTCTCGTGTTTCAAGCTTGTCGAAACATGAAACCAAGTTCAAGCATAGTTTTCTCCTTTTCAATCTTGTGTAAAAATGAAACCATCTTCAAGGGTTATCAAGCATAATTTCCCATGTTTTGAGCTTGTTTAAAAATGAAACCATCTTCAAGGGTTATCAAGCATAGTTTCCCATGTTTTGAGCTTGTTTAAAAATGAAACCATTCCAATACTACCTTTCGTGATTGTCATTTTATCAACCCGTTTCTGCTAGATGAGCCTTGGTTTTCTCATTCCATCATCACCATCTGCTTGGCTGATCATATTCTCTCACTTGGTTGTTTTACCCTTGCCTGGGGAACCATTGTGGTGAGTGGTATTACTAGCTAGCCTATTGACCTATACATGTTTTAAGCAGTTCCATCATCATCGGAACTAGTTTATACCTTTTATATCACTCATTCCTTGAGGAGGAGTCCTCTTTCATCTCTTTTCAAACTCCTAAAATACGAAAATATTGTCTAGCTCTTGTCTTTTCGAACTCGTAAAAACAAATCAAAAGACGTATAATCAATATAAGTTTAACCCTTTTCCGGACTGAGATATACTAATTACGAAAAAGGAATACCATAGTCAAAGATGACTAAGAGGTTCTCTTGGATATTGTTTTCTACCTTTTCGGATTCGAGAGACTATTTACGAAAAGGGACATTTGGTGTTTTATTTTATGCCTCTTTTTAAAACTCCCTAACCATGAAAAATATGTCGAGTTACCCTTCTGTTGAAATCGTTAAACATAAATGACAAAGGACTTTTCACCATGAAGAGACTAAGTTACTCCTTCCTAGGGCTCATTAAACTTACTAGGATGGATTAATCCGAAGGGTGAACTTATATGCTAAGCATATGGTATCCTCTTTAATCTTCCAATAAAAAATAAAGAGGTACTCGCTAGAAATAGTGGGGAAAAATGGAAGTAAATGTATCTTGTATTCTTTATGAAAGACATCATGTCGCTCTTGAACATGACACTTATCTACATCTCGTGTGGAGTTTGGGTTATCCTATCTTGTCACTTGCATTATGGGGTTTTGGAAATCCATTTGCCTCTCATTCGATGATATCTTTTTGTCATCATGACCATTGATCCCATTTTGAGTCAAATGCTTCCAACATCTAGAGTCATGTCACCAATATGTTCAAGAGAAGTCCAGTCTGCAAATTCAAACCTCTTGTGCTTCATTTGACCTTCTCTGCCACAATCTTGAATCACTCTCATCAACTTTTCAAAATCCTTGGTTTCATGTCGATGATGTGGGAAACATTATAGCCCTCCTTCGATGAATGGATTCCTGTAGACTCCAAGTCATTATCCAGGAAGATGATCTAGAAACCCCCTTTCAGTAGCTTATAGCTTGCATGCCTCAATGGTAGGTTCTTCACGTTCGACGACAGGTTCACATCATTGGACTTAGATCGAATGATTATGCGAGTGTTCGACTTTAGGTCCTATTATTCGCACTTGTAGATTGTGTTGTTGTACCTTGAGGGCCATCGTCATTATTGGTGGTTCCTCTTGTGCATGTTAACGGTTTACATCATTAACCAGTAATCAAGTAGTTTTTTCCATTTTCGACTTCAACACATCTATTCACATGGTTATATTTGTACTTTGGACGGGTCATGATAGGGATGAAGATCTTGAATTTCATATGATAAATCTAGGTTGCGTCGAGTATTCATGATTGTACACATTATCCCTTCTATACAGATGGATGTTCCCATGTCGTGGATCCATACATATGATCCTTTTACTTGGATGGTTGCATCCATGTTGTGGGTTCATGTATTGTTCAATGCATATTCAGAGATGTATTGTGGGCATATTTACTTCAGAGATGTCATATTTATTGTAGCATGTTTTATTTGCATGTCTCCTGATTGTGGTTTCCTAATTCCTTGCCATGAATTGTAAAGCACTTCATCCGTCACTCCTTGTTATGCTTTCATTCTTTAGGGGGAATCTGTTATACAATATTTTTTCGCACTCCTTGTCTCATGCCCCGAGCTGTCAAACTTTACCCTAAATGTCACAAAGTGACAAACACTGTTAATGTATTCACCATGAAAGAATGATGAGAGTATCCCTGAATACCGAAAGAGAAATGCCTTGAATCCATTCTACAAAATCTTGTGACAAAACCTATTTGTAGACCCAATGCGTTCCCTATAGTTAAACCCTCATGCTTGTCACCTTCACCATGACCTGTGTATAGTGCTTCCAGCGAGAGAATTTAAGTGGAAAAGTGTGTTTCTCTTCTTTTAGCAGTTTCTCCAAAAATGAAAGGGAACCTTCTCCTCCTATAAGCTTCGAGGGTGAGGAGCCAGTAACTGTTGAACGAAGATAGAGTTGAGGTTCCCATTTCAGGCCTTTGATCCTACAATTAGGGATCCTCCCCTTAATATGTGGACCTTATTCCTCATTTTGTGGATCCCTAACCTCTCCTCCTTCCCTATAAATTAATGTTATGCTTTACCCAAATGGTTGATCTATGATCGTTGCCAACCTTATGCTTAGCTGTGCCTAAATGATGCCATTTTCTGATGGAGTAAGGAGTGCTTGAAGGTCTTGGTGAGGTATTGGAAATCAATCTGAAGGTGGTTTCCAACATCATAGCTTAAGTGGTTGTATGCTTCCCTTGTTTCTAATAATAATACATTATATGTTTACCTTCCATACATGTGTATTTGATTATGCATTTAATGTGTTACTCTCTGATCTTTTACATGGTTTATGTTAGAGTAAGTTATGCTATATATGCTTTCGTCGATTTTGTTTGATATTCCTTGCAGGTAAACATCCTCAATGACCTTTAAAGGATTGAACTTGGAAGTGAGAATATCGGGGAAATGACACCAACAGGCATTAGCATCATAGCGAGGTAGGCCATCTATCTCGTTTTGTATTTTCTAATATAATCTAGGAAGGTTTTTGTGTATTTGTTTGATTTTTTTCTAGATACTATGTTTAGGACTACATATATTACTATTTTTTTCAACAAGGACTGTCTATATAACAAAATAGTCACCATTTTAATGTATATACAATCCATGCTGCAGAAAATTGCGATCTCTCTAGCCCTAAACATATTATCTAGCGACAAACCAAACAAATACACACAAACCTTCCTAGCTTATATCAAAAAATACAAAACGAGACATACGGCCTACCTTGCTCTTATGCTAATGCTCGTTAGTGTCGTTAACCCAACCTTCTCGCTTCCAAGTTCAATCCTTTAAACATCATCGCGGATGTTTACTTGCAAGGAATATGAAACCAAATTGACAAAATCATATATAACATAACTTACTATAACATAAACCATGTGAAATATAAGAGAGTAACACACTAAATGCATAATCAATTACACATTTATGGAAGGCAAACATATAATGTATTATTATTAGAAACAAGGGAAGCATACAGCCACTTAAGCTTTGATGTTGGAAGCCACCTTCGGATAGATTTCCAAGTCATCGCCAAGACCTTCAAGCACTCCTTTCTCCTTTGGTATTTTCTATTTAGGTATTCTGATCATGTTTTCATGGTGAAGACATTAACAATGTTTGTCACATTGCGACATTTGGGGAAACGTTTGACAGATCACGACATGAGATAGGTAGTGCGAAAAAATACTACATAACAAAACCTGTCGTCGAGAGCGAGAAAATTTCCATTGATGTATGCAAGAACCAAGGTACCAAAGGGTTGTTTCTGAGTCAAATTCCTGGATGATGTGCTAATGTCAATAGGAAATGACCGTCACAGGAGGGCCTTGATGTATTCCCCATCATCGACAAAAAACATGTATCATGATTGATACAGAATAATAATAAATTGGATTAGGGGAAGGAAAACATGGAATGAAGGCTTAAGAGTATTGTAACGGATATCAACTGAATTAATCCTCTTGAACGCACTGATGAAACTGAATGGAGTTGGCAACGTTTACCCAAAACTAAAATGGAGGCTCTGAAAGGGTATGATGAACCGAATGCCAAGAATATTACCCAACCCAAAAACCATGAAGATGAAGTGGAAGAGTGTCCTATTCAAGAGAAACTCACATCCATTAGCAAATGTAATACCACGTTTTCCCAATTTCCCCAACCATACTGGTCATTACCTCTTTATTTTTTAACAAGCTTGAGGAGGATAACACATGCTTGATTTGAAATTTCATCCTTTGGATGAATCCCTCCAAGTATTTTCAACAAACCTTGAGAAAGAGTGGTTTAGAATTTTCGTGTTTGACAAGTCCATCGTTGGTTGATGTTTTAACGAGTCTAGGAAGGTAAAACTTGACATCTTTTTCATGTTTAAAGACTTTGAAAAAGAGGCGAAAAAGAAAACTCCACATGTCCCTTTTCGTAGATAATATCTCGAGTATGAAAATGGTAGAAAAAATTACTCAAGAGAACCTCTTATCCATGTTCGACTAAGGTATTCATTTTTCGTAAATATTCTATCTCAGTCCAGAAAAGGGTTAAAATTATACTAAGTAGACGTCTTTCCATTTAATTTAACGAGTTCGAAAAGACAGGTGATCGAAAATATTTTCATATTTTGAAAGTATGAAAAGAGCTAAAAAAGGACTCATCTTGGAGGAACGAGTGGTATAAATGGATAGCAACTGGTTTCGGTCATGATGGAACTACTCAAAACACATAGAGATCAAGAGGTTGTCTAATAAGACCACTCATCGCAACGGTTCCTGAGGTAAGGGTAAAAAAACCATGTGAAAGTGTATGATCGACCAAGAAAATGGTGACAATGGAATGAGCAAACCAAGAATGATATAGCAAAAATAGTCTGATAAAAATGTAAATCACGAGAGATAGGATGAAAATGGTTTCATTTTTACAAAATCTTGAAACATGGGAAACTATGCTTGTGAATACTTGAAGATGGTTTCATTTTTATACAAGCTTGAAACATGAGAAAAACTATGCTTGAGAGTGGTTTGATTTTTACACAAGCTTGAAACAAAGACAAACTATGCTTGAAATAAGTTGGCATGCCCCCAACATAATTACTCAATTCTAGGTACATTCCCACTAAGCTTCATTTCATTCACGTAAGTAGACTATTGGTTACCAACAGGTGGATGGAATGAAGATTCATTTATGAGATCAAGTGAAAGAATCGACAGGAAATTTAAGATATCTAATCAAAGACTCGAATTGGAAGGGGCTCTAATTAATTTGTTAATTATCTTGACACATGAAATGAACTATGCTCAAGGGACATTATTTCATTTTTCAACGAGCTTGAAACAGGAAAAGGAACTTTTCTCCTAGACCTTATCTCCTTTTTTAAGGAGCTTAACACAAGAAAGGGAACTCTGCTTCGAGAACCTTGATCATTGAACATAAGAGGCCATGGCTTCCAAGAGGTTCTCATCATATGGGAGAACAACACTTTGGAAGGTATAAAAGGATCCAATGGAAAGGTCAGGGTCCAATTCCCCCAATACATGATGTACTATATCATCGACTAGATCATCAGTAGATGCGATCATGGAACATGTTTCCACATAATTAATATATGGTAGGGGAGATACCACTTGCATATAAATAAAATTTAGGATGCTGGTTGATTGGAATTCAAATTAGGATAAATTAATGAAAGTTGGTCAATGGTCATGATTCTTCCTTCATGTGGAAAACACATCACACGAAAGAGTGAAGATACAATAGTTCCCATGAAATAAAACATAGTCGCGCCCAAGGAGTAAACTAAAATCCAAAGGGCCTTGGATTATAATCGCATCGATATAGACAGTCTTTCCTCCAAAAATGATAGGAAACTTAGGAAGGATCCCTAATAGTTGACTGGTTCCTCTGTTAAAATCCAACAGATTCTGGGTGACTGAAACAAGATGCGGAAAACCTAAATTTTCCAAGCAGTTGAGGATAAAATATTAACATACGCGAAATTTTTTATAATTGTGCTAGGTACAAACATATTATAAGCATGTACTGTGATCTGGAAGGGCACGTAAGGAGGAAGACAATATCCTTCCTATCGACTCCAATCAAAGTAAGTGTCCATACTACTTGGAAGGGGTGTCGTGGGAATGGGAGAACTTCCCCCTTGCACCATGGGAATGGGAGGATTCCCCCCCCAGTTCATTGGAATCTGAATAAATAAGAAGAACCCAAGTGGTATGAAGTTCAATCTCTACGGGAAAGGTACGATCAACTTAAGGTGGAATCGAGTCAACCATTTTCTCAGCCAATGTTTGGCCAAGAACATAATCATGGGTTTCACATTCAGAGAGAGTGGGATTGATTAGAGATGAATTATGATCAATCAATTCATCAACTAGTGGATGATTAAGGGAAATATTTTGATAACCAGCCAGAAGATGAGGCTGAGAAGCTACAAGGTTGTCCAACACTTTTGAGACTTTATCCATATAAGGAAAAAGGTGAATAGGATGATTCCCTTCACATAAATTACATGGAAACTTTAATTTACCCTTTTTCCCATGGAATTTATATCACTAGTTGATGGTATATCACCAGCATGATCTCTAGAGGTTGATGACAAAGGCGGATGTGAGCCTGTAGACCACACTACTAATGTCTTGGGAATACCAAGACAATATCTAAGAAGGTGGTCACCCTTACAAAGGTTGAAGGGAATTTAAATTTGCAGGGATGATTGGAATATTCCTCTAAACTAGTTGCATGGGTAGAAATGGTTGTTTGGTTCCCCCTACTTATTTTGCTTCTTCTTCTTATTCTTAGCTTCTTGTTTACTAGAATAAATACTTTCACCAGGCAAGGAGGAATAAAGGGATGAAGAAACAACAGGTGAAGAAGGAAATGAGTCAACTTTAGAATCAACTTGAGGTTGATATTTCTCAGATGGAGGAGAACTTGGTTGAGGAGAAGTTTGGACATTCAGAACCATAATGGTTTAAAACAACCAAAATAGCAAACCAATGGTAAATCTAGGAAGAGAAAACATTTTCATATAAGGAGCACCAACATTTACAAAAGAAGGAAAGGGACCGAGATTCTCGCCATAGGAGTTTACTTGATTGGTAGACTGAGGAAATCTTGCCATTAGTCTCAACCTAATATCTAATAAGGATTTATTCCATGACAAGGATATTATTTCACGATTAATTAATTGATTTTAGAAATCAAAGGCATAAAAATAAAACAAAGGAGAAAGTAGGAAAAAGGGTTTACCAAGTAACCGATAACTACAATATACACCTTGGAAAACCAAGGACTTAACGTACATGCAATAAATCTCCCTGAATGTTGTGTTCAGTGTATCACGGTATGCAAGGCAGACGTCTCGCTTACCTATGGCGATGATAACAACCTATAGGGGTCTTCCAAAATATACTCGATGGTACGTCGAAGTGCAGTCTGTAGTAGTGTTGTGTACTGCGTAACCATTCGATGAGAGCATTCCCATATACTTGTCATGCATGGACCGCCATATGATATACCCAAAGGTACATGGAGAATGATATGATACACCTACGTACGTGGAATGGGATATCACCCCTGGGATGAAACACTGGCAAACAATGACAATTCCTACATTTAACGACGCTAGAAAACATCTTTAGTAGACCTCTAAGTGTTTCAAATGATCCTTAGGTTAATTGAAGTGAATTTTAGACTTGATCTTGAATTAGATTTTAGTTTCAAGGCTCAAAAATTGATGTCACGTAAACACGCCTATGATGTAACTAACATGAAAAAAATAACTCTTTTAATTTTCAATGAAGGCTATCTAGTGTATGGAATAGGTGCAAACAATGATGCAAGAATCAAATATGAAACAAACAAGAGATTCCTAACTAGATCTTTCAATTTCACTATTCCAATTCAATTCAAAGAATTAAGAGATGTCAAACCATGCAATGTAATCAATGCACAATTCCCCTCAAAACTATGCAAATGTAATCTATGCATAATTTCCTTTTGTGATATGAAAATGAGAATTCTAACCATGCAAATGCTATCTATGAAACAAAATTCTCCAAAACAAAAACAAGAGGATTCCAATAAAATCAAACGTAATCTGATATTTCATGAACAAATGACTCAAACTGAAATCGGGTGAAATTTTCAAAAACCAAAAGAGATGTCACTCAACGGTGATTAACACTCATAACACTCACACAAGGGAATTCCAATTTTTGCACACAAAACCCTATATGAAAATGCAAAAAGTTTTCTTTTCAACACACTTAATTTCAAAATGAGGAAAAATAAGATGCAAAAGTTTAATCACTAATTCAAATGCACTTTTCATAATGAGGACTAGAACAACAATTCATCCAAGCAACCAATGACCAAACGAAATCAATTTGCAAGAAACCTAATGGTAAGAACAATTAAAAATCGAAACCAATACTTACCAAAGGAATTAAAATAAAAATTAAAACATAATGGAGGATTTAAAGAGTCAACAAGACACTCAAGGCTCATGGAAGGTCAATTGGAAGTAGGTTGATTAAAGAGTTAATAAAATACAAGAGAAAATTTTGTGCAAAAACAGGGGCCAACGCTGGTGCAAAAGAGGCACCAGTTATTTGCAACAACGGTACAAAGAGGGCCCATGTGGGGTGCAACGCTTTGTCATAGGCATTGGGGGAGCGTTGATCCATGTATAGACGATTCCGACACAAAAAATGCAAATGAGACTCAATGAAAACATTTTCTAGGTCTGTTCTTGGTTGATTAAAGCAACAAAGGTCTATCAAAGAGGTAATCAAACATAATGGACAAACAAACCACCAAGGTAATACACTGTCCCTAGTGGAGTCACCAATTTGTTATGTGGTATTTACGATTGCGAACAAAATTATCTCCCCTAGGTTTGGTGGCCAACCTATAACAACAAAGAGACAAGGAACCCAATTATTTATTTAAAGTAAATAAATGAAAAAATGAGGACTACCTGGAATTCATCGCATGCTTCACTCCCTTTAGTTTGAATGCCCCAATTCCAGATCCGATTTCCAAAATTAGAACTTGCACAATAGATAAAACAATCCAAGCAGTATCATCTGAGTACTCCATTCAATAGATCAACATGGTATTGAAATATGAAATAATGACACCACATAAAGGAAAAAAGAGAATTATTTGCATTAATATAAATGGAAGGAGATTACAACCATAAATAGGTGTTGATATTGTAGAAGAGCTCCTCAAAGTTGTCTTTTCATTTCCTTATCACAATATGCACGTCCAATCACCCAAAATGCATAGAATAATACCTCTCACCTCAACAACATGAGGGTAGAATAACTCTCCAAAATCTAATCTATTGCATATGGAAGGTTGTAAATATATAGAGGAGTAGGGTATGTTGCGAGTTCTTATCCAATTACCAATCTAATGTTTTAGATCCACCTTTGACGGAAGGATGAGATCAAAGGATAAGGGATGGAAAATCCAAAGAAGGATATCATAGGATCCGAATGTTTTATATGAAGTAAATGGTTGTAACAAATGGTATCACTAATTAAATATATTTCCTTCTGAAGCAACTGGGTAGGCCATGTTAGTCTCCTGTATTCAAAGTATCACTAGATGACTATGGATTTTCTACAATCTGTTGAAAATAACATTCCTTGACTATCATCTATTTTCAGAAATCTCACTGCCTTCATTACTTTTATTTAACCTATTCACTGTCTCTCATTTCACCCATTCAGATCCCTCTCTTACTCTGAAATTCCTTGTTTTGATCCTAAATCCCTCATTTCTACCTTTTCCCATTACCTAAAAACCCATTTAATCCCTCCTTTCACTCATCCCCCCTCTTTCCCTTCAAAACAATGAAAAAACCCTTTTTTTTCATTATTTTTGAATATGTTTTATTTTTCATTCAGGACCCACTTTTTTTAATTGAACCCTGTTTTAATTAAAAACCCGACCCCTTTATATGTTTAAACACACCGCTTTGTTATTTTAACCCCCCTGCTCTCACATAACCTTGGCCTACTGTTTATTATGCCCCTCATCTTAAACTCTTTACTCCCGAGCCCCACTATCCAAACCTACCCGCCCTTCCATCAAACCCGAACCACTGTCGGATCGCCTCCGTAAAATCCAATGGTCCATGTTCTTTGTCGCACATCCAACTGTGTAGAGGTTAAAACCTTAAAACCTTGCGATATGGGCGGTATGTGCCCTTTTCCTCCCTGCCACGCATCGTGCACCCTATGGTATCGCGTCCCCGCAATCTATACCGCCATACCACCCATGCACCGTGCGAAAACAGTTTACTGCCTCCCCGCCATAACCCAAAACCATTGACCCGTTCAAACACGTCGAAGCCCCGAATCTATGCGATGAGCCCCATGCCTCTGTGCCAAACCTCTGCAACACTGCAAAAGGCCCAAAAGCGCAAACAAACACAGGAAACCCACAAGCCCCCATATTCTGGACTCTGTCCACAACAAGATTTATATTAATAATGGTTTTTAGTGTGCAGGTGATTATACATGGAGAAAATGCATAATTTGCATTTATAAAGTCCAAGAATTATTAAATAAAGGTTCCCTGGGTGACGATCCAGTAGCCTTAGTTATCAAGGGACCGGGAGCGCCATGTTGAAGCAGAATAATCAATGGATCATGACCATTGGCAATTATTCAAACACTCCAAAGGCAACAAGAGTTATCCACAATGCATGATAAAGAAAACAAAGAGGTTTGCACAGTGGCTGCGCAGAGATACAGGAAAATAAAGAACACAGACACCAAACAATATAAGATTAAGGGTTTAGATCAGAGGTTAAAAATGAAAGACATGATTAAAAGACAAAGGTTAAGGACAAAGCATAGTCAAAAGAAGGTTAAAAGAGAGATTAGAGACAAAAGGCAGACTAAAGGAATTAAACAGAGAATTCAGAGCTAAGAAGGAAAGAGATCCGAGTTAAAGCCAAATCATAAGTTTAAAGAACAAATTAGAGGCAAACTAGCGAAGAAGGCATATCCGAATGATAAGGCAAAACAACAATTAATTATTCCAAAACACATTTTGCCACCTACAACCTATTTCTCAAAGGCAATACCCCACTTAAGGTTCCAATCGTAGATATTTTTAGTTACTCAAAATTTATTGTAGAGTTAATATTAAAGCTGCAAAAGTCAACAATATCTCAAAAGTTTAGCTTCATTAGCTGCTTTAAAAGCTATAAATACACTATCGCTCAATGATATTTTGCCTTGGGCCTTGCATGGTCTCAAAGTTCAAGATTACATTTACTCTATAATAACCACAACCTGAAACCCTAGGTTAGGGAAACCTCCTCATTTTGTAAATAAATATTGCATGTATTGTTCATTTTTCAATGTTGGTTGGTGGGTTGATTGGTTAGTTCGCTAAGCTGCTAGGCTAGATTTTGATCAGACTCTGAGTTGTAGAGATTATTGCACTAGAGTATTGTAACTTTTTTGGACATCAGTAATACAAACACGTTCACACGATTCTTGAGCTATGTTAATGGCGATGCTATCCTTCTTTGTCATTATTTCTCTTCTGTTTTCCATATTGTCCATCATTTCTCTGATAAAAGAACAGAAATTTTAGATTAAGATATGTTGTCTTGGCACCTTAATTCTCTCTGCTTCTTTCATCTTAATTTTTTCTTCTGCAAGGTCTATAGAGATTTCAGGGGTGTCTTGCTCTTTAGTTCCACCTAGCTTGTTTCCTTGAAGTTTAATTTGTAGAGTCTAGCCAAAGAAGTTTATGGTTTGCCCTGTCCTTTGGTTTTTCTTGAAATGTTATTTTCGAGGCCTTCTTTGAGGTTTAATTAGTAGATTCTGGCCAAAGAAGTTTATGGTTTTCCCTGTCCTTTGGTTTTTCTTAAACTGTTGCTTTAAAGGACTTTCTTTGAAGTTTGATTAAATAATTTAGGGGTGTCCTGCTCTTTAATTTCACTGATTGTTATCTTAAATGTTTTCTTTGTATGAAAGTAATAGCTAGAGAATTCAAGGGTGTCCTGCTCTCTAGGATTGCTGGATTGTTGTCTTAAGGTTTACCTTGTAGAGTCTAGCCAAAGAAGTCTATGGTTTGCCCTGTTCTTTGGTTTTTCTTAAATAGTTACCTAAAAGGCTTTTCTTGTGGAAGTATAGTTAAAGGATTCTTAATTGCCCTTTAGTTTTACTAATTTACAACTTGCTTTCATTTCATATTTCATCTAATCTAAAATATCCACTTGATATAGTTAGCTTGCCCTATGAAAACCCTTGCATAGTTGATGTACAATTAAAGCCTTTTATGACTCCATAGCCCAATGGATTAATTCTTCTCACGTCAGTCTATCTATTCAACTGAAACAATCAATAAATTAATCAAACAATCTATCAACCAATCAAAACAAAACAAACAAGTCCTCCAAACTTCATAACTGGCCTAAAATCAGAAAACTTGAGCATAAAGATCCACCATTTTCATCACAAACATAGAGAGAGCCCTCTCTGAGTCTAGGAAGGCTAGGTCCTTGGAATCCAAAGTGGTTTGATGTGGTTCCCTGCAGATTTTTTCTTTCCAATCTTGCAAATCACGGGGAGCCAACAGTATATATAAATCCATGCTTCTTCAAATAACCTTGTGCCTTCATTCCCATACAACCTGCAACACATATCCATGAGATATTGATATAATTTCCATAATGAATTTTTTCTATAAATTCCTTCGAGCTTCTAGTGACTTGAGAACATCCTTAGACAAACTGCACATGACAATCCACATAGAATTTTGAATTCAAGTACTTCGCTAGTTTTGACAACTTTTAATAAGAATGAAGATAATGTGGTTGATATTTAGTGAGATCTTGCCCACTTAAATTACTGAGAATCATATTGTTGGACTCTATATTATGCAGTGTCAATGCTATCACTTCTGCACAAGGTAACACTGGATACCTTCTATAAATCCTGTAGAAACTCGACTTCTTGGTGTTGATGTATACTTCTCTATTCTCCAATTCTTATGGGAACTCTTTCTCAATAAAATATTTTTTTATCATCTTCCATGTTATGGTGGCGGACTTATCAATGAATCACTTTGTATATGAGAAAATGGGTACTTTTTCTATAGATTTGTCCACGACACCTTCGACACTGCTTTCGGTTAGCCTCCCTTATAGGTCCTTTGCATGTGACTAAAGGCATAATGTCAGTGGAATATGATAAAATAATATGCTATAGATTTGCAGTACCTGGGAGTGGATATTCACTCACGGAAAAACAAAACCAGTTCCAAAAAATCACCTATTTTATCTAGTTTATCAATGCAAGAGGAAATCACTATGAGGGAATATTCCACTGGTTATGAGCACAAGAATACAATTTTGAGGCAAAGGTGACCTTAGTAGCCATTGGAAGTATGCTCTGCGCTAAGGCAAGGAAGAGAGACTTAGTTTGAATGCATGTTAGATCAACAAGAGACAAAGGTTGGGGTCTTAGGTCCTAGAGCGGCACAATGTGATCTTTCTATAAGAGAGGGTTCTCTTTGAGCTCTGGTCTCATAAACAATGAGTAGAGGGTTTCATGCTCTCAAATAGAAGCATGAAATGCAATGTTAAAGGCTAGGTTGGGCGCAGGTCATAGTCACAATGAGAAAGGGGATCAGGACTGCTAACTAGGAGTGCACAATACACTTTTGTAGAGAGACAAAGCCTATTGTGAAACCAACTCCAAAAATAGAAGAAAAGAGATATCAATGCCTTAGAAATATGCAACTACTTTTCCTAACTGTAAATAGACACACATAACAAATCAAAGAACTTACTTGGAGTCCAAGTGCTTCCTATTATCCTTTTATCGCTCTTGTTTTAGCTTCAAATTCAAGCTAGATGTCTGAAAATATTTCTTGCAAGAATGAACAATAAACAACAGAATATAGCAATAATACAGATGTATATTCAAGTTATTCAGTTAAATCAATAAAACACGAACCATATGCATCAAATAAGAATTCATAATATGAAATACATGAGCTTATACAGATACATATGTTGGAAAGTAAGCAACAACCTTTATTAATGGATAGAAGGGGAGGTTACAACCTAGTGATTGATTTAGTGCAGGGATAATTTTAGGGGCGAATTTTAGCCCAAAGGCGAATTTTAAGGGATTTTAATTTTTATTAGGGCGAATTTTTTATATAAAACCCATTTTTTATAGTTTAATAAAGTTAGCCCAAAAAATATTTTAAAAATAATTAATTATTTAACATTAGCCCACCAAAAAAAGGGCGCACAAAACAGGAAACATGAAATTCGCCCCCGATTTTCCAGGTTTCCATGGCATTCGCCCCCGATTTTCCCGATTTCTATGGCATTCGCCCCATTTTTTCAGTTTTCAGTGGTTCAGAGAGGTGGCTGGGCTTTGTGCACACCAATTTTCTAAGTTTTTGCTGGCCTAGGCCGACTCTCTTTGGTCCGTTAACGCATTCACACACCTCCACACCTACTTATCGCTCCCCTTATCGCTCCAGCACTCACATCTCACCACAACATAATAGTCCCCTCTCATACCTCACGCCCCCTACACTAACTCTCCCAACTCCCCACTACACCGTCCACAACTTTCGGCTCCCATCCCTTACACAGCTCTGCACCCTATCTTGCCCGGCCGCTCTCCCTAACCTTTGCATCGTATGCTATCACTCCACCTGTGGCCTCACAACGAGCTCCCTCTTCTCTTACAACTCTCCCTACGCGGTCCTCATTGCTCACCCCACACCCATTACTCACACAATACGCTCTACCATAGTTCGTATATAGCATAGATCTGAGATACACTTCGAAAGAGATGGTGTTGTGGGAGATAACAATGTTCGGCCTCAAGCGCATGCAAAAACTCGCTTTCAGACTCCAACACCGACTAATAACACAGAGGCACAATGCTTTTCGCCAATTTGTTCAGCAGTATGCACCTCCCTTCCCTATTCAGCGGTATGCACCTTCCTTCTCTTTCTCGATTTCAAAATATCTGTTTCAAGATGACATTGATAAGTATTTCTGAAATTAAAGATTCACTAGTCCATATCCTAGGCCGGATTCACTAGTCCACTCACTAGCACGTCCTCTGCCATTTGCTGTGCTGATATTCTCAGGTTTTGATGCCCATGAAGCACTTTGGCTACGAGGAATCCAAGGAGCATCCAGTTCATATCTTTGGTCCCTTTCAGTACTCCGCCATATAAAATTTGACAATTTGTCACTCTCCTCAGCATGCTTTGAATCTCTAGTTTCAGCTGGTTCTTATTAGCAAAACAGATCTCACCCTAGAGTGAAAGATGTACCTTTTCCTGACTATACCTTTTCTGCCTCGTATGGAAATTCCATGGAGTCCACTGGGCAAGCAAGGGCCTTCAACTGCTTAATAAGAACAAGTATGGTTTCCTGGCACTCTGCAAGCTTCCCTGCAGCTGCAGCTATGTCCTTTTCCTGAAATTACAAGTTCAATAATAGTTACTCAACTGCTATAGGACATTCACAAACATTATTGCAAGTGTCTTGGCAGAACAGACTGCTGTAAAACCAACACATCTTAATAGTTTATGTTAGCAACTGAAAACAGTGCCGGAACTATTATACATTAGTATGACCATAAACTTTCCTTCTGTAGAAAATCATGACACTAGATGAGATTGAAAATTTATGAAAAAGGTAGAGAATGCGCTGTATTGCATGAAAGGGTTCCTCATTTTCAGATTAAGCTTATGATCTGCACTTCAGAAAATATGGTCACCTCTCCACTGACCTATAAATGAATGACCTCGTTAGCCTGTATAAGATCAATGAAAATATTCATTGGCATCACTGATTTCCATTTTTCGATGTTTTAAATTTAGAATGATGATCCCTTTTAGAGATTTAACTACCTCTCAAGGTTGACAGGGATGTTTGTATGATAATCAGTATCAGATCACTGTCTAAATTTATCCTTTATTTAGATAGTTTCCACTGGATGAAGGGAAGCATCATTTGTGGTTGTGCACTTAATAGTCCAAAGTTAAACTATATTGTGTTTTCAAACCTTTTCAGATCTACTATTTTTTTCTAACTGAGTTGGACAAACAAAGCGTCCATTCAGCAGACATTCACACAATATATTTTCCTTCAAATCTCATAGTGACGATGGAGTGCTGAGTATCAATGTAACTCTGAATGAGCAGTGCAGTCAGAAGCTTTCCATGTGACTGTACTGGTATCCACTTCTCATAACTCAACAAATAGTGAAACAAAAGGGTAAAATGCATACTAAAAAATTTCAATGCAGAGTAAAAAATAAGAAAAGAAGTTGCTCAAAGCGAACAATGATTTTTTCGGCACTTATAGGTGGTAAATATTAAATATTGAATACCTGTCTCTTCCTTATATCCTCCTCCAGAATTGCGTGTTTGGAATATTCAAAATCGCGTTCCTTTCTGTGTGATCATGGAGAAATACTACTAGGATTAGAACAGATACTCCAGAAGAAAAACCACCTAAGAACATACTAAATGTGTGGGAAGGATCCTTATAGTGCTTCGCATATCTTTCCAAATAAACATAAGCCTGCCATGAAAATGGGTTTATAGCAATGCCACTAACCTTTGTAACTGCTCCTCTAAAGCCTTGTACTTGGACATGGCATCTTGGCAGCGCATTCGTTCTGCTTGAAGCTCCGACTCTAAAGCATCCACTTTTTCACACAATTTTTTCATCTCATTTTCACTATCCTTAAGTTGAGATCCAATATCTGATTTACGTAAAGCCGTAGCTCTTAATTCATACTCTGATAACTGCTTTGATTCCTGTGCAGAAGCAAGCTACTCTTCCAGGTTTTTCACCATTTCTTGAGACCGAGTAAGTTGGTCTTTCATGTGTTCAAGTTTCTCTTTGGTTGTAGCCAGTGCAGTTTCTAGATTAGTATTCTTGGTCTCCAATCGCACAAGATCCTTCTCTATATCTGATTTATGTGAAGCCAGAGTTCCTAATTCATACTCTAATGAACGCTCTGATTCCTGTGCAGAAGCCAGCTACACTTGCAGGTTTGCCACCATTTGTTCAGACTCAGTGAGTTGGCCTTGCGTGTGCTCAAGTTTCACTCTGGTTTTAGCCAGGATACTCTCTAGATTATCTTTCTGGGTCTTCAATTGCATAAAATCCTCCTCTAAATCTGCATATCCATGTACATGGGTCTTCAACTTAGTTTCTAATGCTGCTTTTTCAACTTGAATGCTATTAAGCTTCCGAATTATGCCAAAATTTCCATTTGGCAAGGGAAATTGAAGGCTATTATTACTTTCTTGTCCCGAAAGACTCTCTTTACTAGACCAATTATTGCGGAAACTAAAGCGGATCGTGTCAGATGTTTGACTTTCGAAGTCAGTGGCTTCATTTTGTGAAATTTCATCATAATCATGTGCAGAAATTGTCCTAACTAGGGATAAGAAGGCTATTAGGTCAGTAATTAACTGTACGACTTTTGCTTTTCCAAGTAAAAACCGATCCACTAGTTCAGCAAACTCTGGAATTTTCGCATCTAGCTTATGAATTTCAGAAGCTCTGAACTGTGTATTTCCAAGCCGTTGAGTTATACATTGTACAAAGTTGACAACACTGGAAATAGCAGTTGCCAACTCTACTTCAATAACACGAATTTTACTTCCAGGATCAGAAAGAGAAGTCGATTCTACATTCATTAAAGGTCTACTGCAAACATAAGGATCAGTTGCACTTTCATCAACTACTGTTTCATTTCTTACATCCTCCAATACCTTGTGCAAGTCTGCACCCTCAGCTTCAGTCTTGAGGATTACATCAAGCTTATCTTGAAGACTAACTAAAGCAGATTCATTCAAACCATTTTTAGCTTGCAAAGCAGTCAATTTTTCTTGCACAGAAGTTAGATTTTTAACCAAATCAGAGCATTCCCGATTGGCAGCTAGAAGCTCCAACTCTCTTTGTGCAAGAGTTTCTTCCAAGGAAGCCTTGTCTCCTTGAACAGATGAAGCACTTAAATGTCCTACAACATTCTTCTCAGTCAATTTATCCACTTTTTCTATTCCTGTCTCACTCAATCTAGCGGAAGGCATGGAGGCCAATTTCTCCATTTGAAGAAAATCATCCATCAAGTCAACCTTGGATGCATCACTAAGCTTTTCAATTTTGCCAGAAACTTTTTCTTTTTTAAACTGATCCAGTTCTGCAATCAGGGCTGAGGCCCATGACTCTGCACTAGGATCACCATCATTCCCATCTTCAGAAATTGAGGTCATGCTTGGTGGATTGCTTGTACTTCCACTTCTTGATCCTTCTAAATGCAACTCAAGAGTAGGTTTCTGTCGTTGTCCCATCAAGGATTCTAACTGTTCCTCAACACTGGAAAGTTTGGCAGCTGTTCTAGCACACATAACTCTAGAATCCTTAAGCTCACTGTCTCGCTTTAATAAAGTGTCTTTTAACATCTTGGATTTTTCCTCCATTGCTAACAGGCATTCTGTAAGATATTCAATCTCTTTCTGAGCATGTTTCCGGTGATTATCATTTGAAAACTCTGTAGAAGAAATAGGTGAAGTGGCCCCCCTACCAAGAGACTTCCTAAATTTCACTTCCCCAGCTTCCTTTCCAGCTGTCTCTACTTCAAGTTTCATTTGAGCAAGCGAAGCAGGCCCTGGTAACATTTTGCGCACTAGACCCCTCAGTCTCTAGCACTCAGCCTCCAACTTAGCAATTTTTTTAACAGTTTCTGAATGTTGCTTGTTCATTGCCTCTGCAGATTTCTTACATAGGTCCCTTTCATCAATTATTGAGTCCATTTCCTTACTGAGTGATTGAAGCTTGTATTTCAGGGCAGTATTTTCACTTTCTAATGATTCAAGCTTCACCTGAAGAACTTTGATCTCAGCCTCAACTTGATTTTTTGCTTCATGTATTTCCATTAACTTTGAACTTTCTTGCAGAGAATTACCCATTGTATTATGCTTTGTTTTTTCCTCAAGTAACAGCTGATCCAATTCAACTATTCTGGCATCAAGCTCAAACTTCATTTTGTCCCATTCTATGGCCTTTTTTGCCACAGCCTTATGAATTTTCTCCTCATTTTCCTCTCTTACTTGCCGAAGCTGCCTCATGCATTCTTTCAAAGCACCATCCAAATGGCTAACTCGATCTTCAAGTGCAAGATTTTGCTGCGTTACGGTATCAAAATGTTGCTTTAAAGCCATTGCTTCTGTTTCAGCCTTCTCCCATCCTAAAATAAATACAATTGACTTCATCATATTAATAGAAGAGATGACGTTATAGAATGACTTCATTCTGTTCTAAGACCAAAGGAAAATTAAATATGGTCTTGAAAGTACTAAGAATTAGAAAGCTCAAAACTGCAAGTTATATTTGCCAGATTTTCCAAAGGGAATCCCACATCATTGGATACAATATAGTTGCAACTAAATATGTGCCATATAAATGATGAATGAAATCCCCATGCTGATCTGATAAATTCAAGAGGAAACAAAGGCTACCTGACACAACTTCTTCTGCTACTTTGGCATGCTGCTTCACCAAATTATCCTTGGCAGTATTGTCTGAAAGGACCAGCGACAACTTTTCATTCAAACTCTTTAGCTTCTCCTCTGACTGTTGCCACACCATCATTGCTTCTTCTGACATGTGGGCATGATTTGCAGCAGCTATGGAAGTGTCCTGTTGGATACGAAATCAGCTATGCAGTCAAAAGAATGGCATGGATGCTTACAAATAATAAATCACGCTAACTAGAAAAAACTAGAGATCTAATACAGAATGCCAAGTATAAATGGCAACTTGGTGCCATGGACTAGCTTTTCAGTTGTCTCAAACAAAAAATGCATTTCAATAAATGGTATGGCCACATACAAAAGAAAGGATATGTCTTATGATAATGCAAGCTTGAACATATCATACAAGCCTTTCCTCTTCAGGCTGAAATGCAAAATCAAAAACACAAACTAGACCCACAACAACACTGCTGTGCAAAAGTATAAAATACTAAAGGCAGAAATATTTGATTTGGTACAAATTTCAAATAATCCAAGGAAAAATTTATTCGTCTTTCCTTCTGCTTATACCATTTAGTTCCATCTTCTTTCCCAAATCTTTGGTTAGGTTCAGGCTAGAATAACATCATGTTCATTTTAATTAGGATGGAGTCCGCCTTGACCGGGTAAGACCCCAACACGAATTTACTTAACCCTTAACATTGAGGTTTGTCGACTGGTTAGTATAGAGATTTCACCATGGATATAGATTCTATACACAAAATAGAACAAAGTATAGATATCATCTAGGTCATAATCTGTTTACTCCATCACTAACATATTAGATAAATCATAATACTTAGAATCTTCTGACAGATCTAACCATTATTTCCTGTAGTCTATTTTTCATAACCTGACATCTTCATACCATCTCCATTTTGTTCTCACATCATCTCTTTATCACACAAACGAATTCAACTCTTCATGGTATAGACTCATTCGTCTTATATATGTTTACTTAATCCATTATTTACAACAGTTAATTACTATTAATGATACCAACAAAAGCATATCACCCCTAAATCCACTCTCCCAGCTCTTGATCAAAACTTTATAAGCTATGTTAAGCCATTGACCTGAGCTTCTAAGTCAAACTTTATGTTTACATCGAGACAGTACAATACAATGTCAATCTGCATCTCCACAATTCAATATATAGTCAATCCAATCAGCATAAAACACTCCATCTCAACGAGTTTTCAATCTACTTGTTTGATGGCAACCTATGTTAATAATAGATTATAATATATATACTTGTATAATGTCATCCTATACTGGCATTAGTCACTATGACCTACATGTAGTTGTCACTCTCTTATACTATGTGCTTATCTATCCCAATCCTGGTTCAATCCTCCTTGCGCTCAGTTTATGACTGCATATTAACCAACCAGTCAAGAATCCTAGATTTTTCTGGTTCAAAATTCAAATATACAACTAAAAAGTAAAAAATTTGCAAGACACAAAAACTCTTGGGTACAATTACACAATTTTATGCCTAGATAGGTTAGCATTCGGCCTTAATCCCAAGATTTTTTTCACTCTCAGAGAAGTTCTATAGCCAAGTTTGAATGGCTATAAGTTTATGCAATTCCCTCATCAATTTTGTTCGCAATGGCAAGCTGATCATTATTCATTCCCTGAGCACTTACTTGGCACATTGCATCCATAACATCTAGGAAGCCTTGTTTGAAAGAAAATCTCAAAGTCCCTCAAGCATTACCTGATGACAATAGCTACTGGTATCCAATTCTCATAACTCAACAAATAGTGAAACCAAAGGGTAAAATGCATACTGAAAAATTTCAATGTAGAGTAAAAAATAAGAAAAGAAATTGCTCAAAGTGAACAATGATTTTTTCGGCACTTATAGGTGGTAAATATTAAATATTGAATACCTGTCTCTACCTGTCTCTACCAGCAGGTGGTAAATATTGAATAGCTGGAAAGTTTGGCAGTTGAGCTGTTCTAGCACACATAACTCTAGAAGCCTTAAGCTCACTGTCTCACTTTAATAAAGTGTCTTTTAACATCTTGTATTTTTCCTCCATTGCTAACAGGCGTTCTGTAAGATATTCAATCTCTTTCTGAGCATGTTCCCGGTGACTATCATTTGAAAACTCTGTAGAAGAAATAGGTGAAGTGGCCCCCCTACCAAGAGACTTCCTAAATTTCACTTCCCCGGCTTCCTTTCCAGCTGTCTCTACTTCAAGTTTCATTTGAGCAAGCGAAGCATGCCCTGGTAACCTTTTGCGCACTAGACCCCTCAGTCTCTGGCACTCAGCCTCCAACTTAGCAGTTTTTTTAAAAGTTTCTGAATGTTGCTTGTTCGTTGCCTCTGCAAATTTCTTACATAGGTCCCTTTCATCAATTATTGAGTCCATTTCCTTACTGAGTGATTGAAGCTTGTATTTCAGGGCAGTATTTTCACTTTCTAATGATTCAATCTTCACCTGAAGAACTTGTATCTCAGCCTTAGCTTGATTTTTTGCTTCATGTATTTCCATTAACTTTGAACTTTCTTGCAGAGAATTACCCATTGTATTATGCTTTGTTTTTTCCTCAAGTAACAGCTGATCCAATTCAACTATTCTGGCATCAAGCTCAAACTTCATTTTCCCTTTCAATGGATGTGTTGATCAGGAATTCAAGCTTTTCCATAAAATGCAAATGGAAGATGTGCGACCTCACTCTGCTACCTTGGTGAATGTACTATCTACATGCAGTCGTTTACCTGCTTTGCACCAAGGGAAGTGGATCCATCATTACATAACTAGAAGTGGACTGGAGTCAAGTGTTTCTATAAGTAATTCTGTTGTAGCCATGTATGCAAAATGTGGATATGTAAATATAGCACAACAGTTATTCGATTTATTATCTCAAAGAGATTTAGTCACATGGAATGTAATAATTGTTGGGAATGTGCAGAATGGGCATGCCAAAGAAGCTTTGGTACTTTTTCATCAAATGCAATTAGTAGATACGAAACCTAATTCATTCATGATGCTGAGTGTGCTCCCAGCTTGTGCTGATCTACCAGCTCTGCAACAAGGTAACCGGATCCATAATTTGATAATTAGAAATGGGCTTGAGGCATATGTTTTTGTGATGTCTGCCCTCGTAGACATGTATGCCAAATGTGGGAACATAGATGCTGCAAAGCATTTGTTTGAGAAAATGACTAGACGAGATGTCATCTATTGGAGTACAATGATTGCAGGGTATGGAATGCATGGCCTATATAAGGATGCCCTTGGAATTTTTGTTCAAATGCAACAAGCAGGCTTGAAGCCTGATCACATCACTTTCGTTGGGGTTTTATCTGCATGCACTCATGCAGGTCTTGTGGATGAGGGTTGGTGATACTTCAATTGCATGAGTGGAGATTTTTCTCTCACACCTAGGCTGGAGCACTATGCTTGCATGGTTGATATTCTTGGTCGTGTTGGCCGATTGGATGAGGTGGAGCACATTATAAAAAATATGCCAATAGAACCTGATAGTGAGGTATGAGGGACTTTACTTTCTGCTTGTAGTGCTCACTACAATGTAGAGTTGGCAGAGCGTGTGTCAAAAAACCTTCTCAAGTTAGAGCCTGAAAATGCTGGAATTTATGTGTTTCTTGCAAACATATATGATGTAACTGGAAGGTGGGAGAATGTAAGCAAGGTAAGAGCAATGTTAAAAGACAACAGGTTGAAAAATAATCCAGGATGCAGCTGGATTGAGATCAAGAAAAGGGTTCATGTATTCATAGTTGGAGACTGAGCATGCCCATAAATAGAGAAAATATGTTTTATGCTAGATAGTCTGGCTGAACAGATGGATGATGCAATGTATGCTCTTGAATCCAGGATTTTACTCCATGGACTGGATAAGGAGGAGAAGGAAAGCATCCTCTATAACCACAGTTCAAAGTTGGACATATGAAATTTGGTTTTTAGAATATCAAGACTGAGGCACCTATCATGATTGCCAGGAACAAAATTTTTCGTGGTGTCTGTCAAATGAATCTCCAATATTGTGATGATAGAGATGCGAACCGCTCTAGAATTTTAGATATCGACAATACTCTCATGGCGGTTTCTGGTATTGCTGCTAAAACCAAGTAGCGAGCATCTGCTTATTCCATTGCTTTGCACCCTGTCTAAGAATTATTCTTTTTGCTAAGACAACATAGCACTCTGGAATTTAGAGGTGTTGTATTTAACCTAAGGGGAATCAATTCTTGTAAAATTTTATGTCACTGCAATCATGATGCTATGTTGTTTAACATTCACATAGTCAATGCAGGAGAAATAATGAAATCTTATGAGAAGAAAATTGAAAATTGAACTTGTAAGGAAGTCCTCTTGAAATAATTGAAAGTTTTGTTAATGTCCTGCAAAATTTCATATGAGAAAAATGTTGTGAACTGGAGGCTTACTATTGAATCTGGATTTTGAATCAATTTCCAAACTAGGTTAATTTATCTTTGTTTGGACTTCGACAATTCCTTCCAACCCCTTTAACTATCAATGTTGTGGCATCATTGTAGGTTCTAAATATCAACCTTCAATGTGAGCATAGTTGAGTTAAACAACAACAACACTATAAGTATATGCTTTCGATTAATTAGATATCAAATAGATTTGAACAGAGGACTTAGGCAATGTGTTTAACCTAAAAATTTCAGAGCATTCACATAAAATGTAGTGTAAAAAATAGATATATCCTGAGAAATATCTCTTGTTAATTAAAAAAATAGAGAACTATGTTCACTTGCCTCTTCAAGGGGTGACCTCCTAAAACAATGTTTCAAATACAATAACAATCCTTGACAAAGCATTACATAACCTTCTACTCAATATATAGCTATCCATGGGTTAAAGTTAACTACCTATGGAGTTAATTATAATGAGGGCCAACTAACTAATTTGGGCCTTATTAATTAAAAAAACCCCTTTATTTTACAATGCTATTAATTAACTAGTTAATAGGCATTATTCAAGGAAGGTGGCTTTATATATTAATAAAGTCTCTAAGGGGTTGGGGTAGGACCCTAACATGCCCTCCCCCTTCGAAAGCAACATGGTCTTAAAGGAAAATTATTGTAGAATCATTGTTGGTTCTCATGTGGCATCTTCTGGTTGCATATCTTTCCATCGAGTCAATACTTTTTTGATCGTGCACTAGAGAAATTGATGCTCTATGCTATCCAATATTGCTTATGGATGGAGCCAAATGGAGTCTTCTTCATCAAATTCTGATAGCTTGGTCTACACTTTGCAATTTAGAATTATTGTTGGTTCTCATGTACCTTCAGTAGTATTCAAAAATATAGAATGGAGTCTATATAACGAATCATGAAAAAAGGATCCAGAAATCGGAAAGAAGAAACAATAGTTCTTACATGACCATAGGACTTGGTTATCAAGTAGCAAATCTAGAGCCAGCAACAAGAAACAATAAACTGAGTGGATGAAGGATGAAGAAAGAAACCAAAATTGAGTGGGAGTAAGTTGTAACTTGTCCCAAAATGCTGGGTGTGGACCTATTTCAAATTTGACTAAAATATTTTTAATCATGAAAAAATATAGTAGAAAAAAAGGAAGAACACAAAACCATGCCTAGGCTAGATGAAGTTATATTGACCCAGTACAGGGCAAACTCAATTTTAATATATCATATTTTCATGTGAGAAACAATTACCTAGATCCACGATGCTAAGATAGGACACACGATAATACTTGCCACATGTTGTTCCCACATAAGCTCTTAAATATCGAGGTTGAAAGTGTTGTTCTTGGGTATGCTACTAGAACATTTTGCATTTCCATTAATCCGTAATGAACTCATGGTAAATTGGTCAAATAAAATTCACTATTTAAACTAATCGTTGAAATTGATCATTGCTTATGAAGATGGAATGTGAATGCTCTAGAAACACTTTTATTGGTATAATTATGTTTGGTACATGATCCACTTGGTGAATGAATGATATATAGTTTTTCAATGTGGGAGCATAACTCGTGATTTATTTATGAGCATTACCTTGTTATTATATCTGTTTTCAACCCCATTTTACCTTGTATGTTAGTTAAATTTCATGGTGGATAAGAACATTAGGGACACCTATTTATGGAAATTCATAATGTATACAATTTTTAGCAGGATCACCTTTCGTTACAAGAAAGTTGTCAAGGATTCGAGATCTTTAACTGTTCAATAAAATAGTTTTTCCCAAACTCCCCAAGTGTCACTTCCCACTGCCTCTCCACATGACCAGATATGAGTATAGACTGATATTTCCCACATATTTGAGCCACGAAAGGATAAAGACCAAAGTATATTGTTCGAGATGAGCTAAGTAGTTATGTCTGGAAGTAAGTCACTGCATATTTTTAGTAGAATCCCTCCACGGATCGAGTCTAGGAATATTATAGATCCACTAAACTGAGTTGCAGTGATCCTTCACACACATCTAAGTTGTGAGATGACACAGTCCTGAAATCCATCTTGATTGGTCTGAGGTGTAAGGAATTGTTTTGAGGTCTGTAAAATTATACCAGTAGAACACTAATGTTGACGTATGCATGTGCCAACTCTCCCCTTCACTGCACCTCTTCTATAACATTGTTTTACCTCCTCTGTTCTAACAGAATCTAAATTGTTGCTATTGTTGGTGCACCTCTGTTGCTGAACATGAACACTGTCAGAGCAACAAGGTAAGAAAACTCGAAAACTCCCACTTTACAAGTGTTCTCCACCAAGGCAATATACTATTACAAAACCTTGAACCCCCTATCTGCTAAGGGAAACATCATCACATTGGCCATCTATGAACCTAAAAAAATATAACCTTAGACCACTACTCCCTTATATACTCTAAAATATCTTTAGAATCTTCAAAGTGTGCATTCCTTGTTCAAGGAAGATTTCATCAACAACCCACCATTCTCTAACATTGTTGCACCTCCTCATTTCTAGCAGAATCTAAATTGTTGCTATTGCTAGTGTGCTTCTGTTTTTCACATGAACATTGTCAGAGCATCAAGGTATGCAAACTCTAAAAATCCCTCTTTAAAAGTGTTCTTCACCTTGTTGCAAGATAACCTTGTTCAAGAGTTACTATAATTACATTTTCAATAATAGATGACACAATGAACTTGGGACAATTTGAAAGGAATGGTCCAATATTGTGTATGCCCATCTTTTGACTAGGGAACTAGAATGCAGAACCAATGTTAATAAAGAAGGGTGATCATAAGAGATCTAAATCTGTAGAAGCCTAAGTATGTAGATGTAGATAAGGCAAATGCTTGCCTCTAGAGCAAGACTCCTAGATCCTTTACACATTTTTCATAAAGGTGTAGAGCCCCTTTTATATTGATAGATTACAAATGCTAGATCACAAGTTCACCTATAATATTATATAATCACCTTAATGAGCCTAGAGAGATGTATTCAACTAACAATGTAGAGGGTTCAATTGGTTTTGTTCGATGTTAATGTTGTTTCTCTTAGTTCTTGAGTTGTTAAGTGTAATTTGCATTATGTTTAGAACTACTTCTGTTTCTGCTATGAGATTGTTGGGGAAGTGAACATAACAATTCACTTCACAAGAACATCATGAACTATATAAAGTAATCCATATTAAATAATAATTATTTATTCCAAGAATATGTACTTGAGTTTCAACTTTTGTAAGCTCTTTCACTAGTACAACTTCATTGATAACAACATTAGGTTTTTCCACATCAATTGTGTAGGTGTCAATGCTCTTATCCTTGTTTTTGGATCTTTGTTGTGCCTTCTCTTTTTCTCTATCTTCTTTATTTCCATCGGTATAGATTTATTATGACTTCTCAAATGAAAATTTGTATCAACTTCAGTCGACAATTTTTTTATTAATATCTTCAATATCTCTTTTGTGAACATTTTTTATGTTGTTAATTTGTTGTTGTAGTTCATTTATTTGTTGTTGGAACTGTGAATTTATGTACCTTGTTTTTATGATCATCTCCAAAATAAATATGCCCAAAGCAGCAAATTTTAGGTGAAGAAGCACCCATACAATCTCTGGGGAATTCATTCCCCTCCCACTTGTGGCAATTCCCCTAGAATCGATTTAAGATTAGCTTCCTCCCTCCATGAAAGAAGATAACACTCATGACTCAACCTAAGAAGATGGATCGTACATAAGCACAATAAAGAGTAAATCAAACAAGAAGCAACAAAGAATAGATCCATGGCTAAGCTATCAACAATAAGCTAGGCTTTTGATATAGATAAAAATAAGCAGAACTAGAAGAACGCGTTTTCCAAACTACACGAGGACTACTTCCCTCACGAGTCACCATGTGCCATGCTTGGTCTCGGTGGTTCTCTTCCTTCTACTCCTGGTTCAATTACCGTATCTTCATTGGAACCAACACTCTGAACTCCACTAGACAACGATTCACCATTTTGTAGTAGTGATTCGCCATTTGTACTGGTGATTCGCCATGATTTTACAGGATAATATAATCTCGTGAGAGATTCGCCAAAAAATTATATATACGTATTATATTATTAATAAAATCGCCTTCCATTTTTCCTATGTATCATGGGGATTCGCCTATTTTTTATATATATAAATTTAGGGGGGTTCTTAAAATTTTCCCTAACCAGGAGGTGTATTTAGATTAAGCAAAACATAAATAATATCAGCATACCAAGGAGAATTCATAAAATGGTCTTCAACAATAGGAGTTGAGAATCCTTCTTGGTTATCCAAAGCATCAATCATATTAATATCAAGAACTTCAAAATTGGATTCAGCCATTAATCTGGCTAGACCTTGGACTTTGATGAGTTTAGTGGGTTTTATCTCTAAATCATATTCAAGAATAACAACAATCCACTTACCTCTCTTACCATCTGGGTCATGTGTTAGAATGTCTTTAACAACTGAGTTTGGGACAAAGGCAATGATGTGTGAGTGAAGCATGTACACTCTGAAGTCTTTCAAAGCTTTAACCAAAGCAAAAGCTTGCTTCTCCATAATGTTATACTTCAGAGGGGCATCCCTCAATGCCTTACTAAATAATGCAATGCGCTGCTCCTATCCTTGTGAATTTTTCTGTAAAAGGACAACAACTATGGTATGTTTTGATGCAAATGAAAAAATATAAAAATATTTTGAAAAATCAGGACTTATAAGAACTGGTGTTTGGGTTAACGCTTGTTTCACCAGTTCAAAGGACTTCTTTGCTTCCAAGGTCCATTTGACCCCTTGTTCCTTCTTCAACATGTTTGTGATATTCCTAAGGAGCTCAACCAAGTTGGGGATGAACCTTCTCAAAAAGTTAATCTTTCCAATGAAAGATTGCAACTCCTTGATGTTTCAAGAATGAGAGAATTGCAATATGGCCTTAATCCTATTTGGATCTATCTTAATACCCTCTTCTGAAATTATGTGCCCAAGAAGTTTACCTTCTTGGAGACCAAATAGTGTCTTCTTAGGGTTTAAAGATATCCCAAACTTTCTGCATTTCTCAAAAAAATTTCTTAAATGTTCTAAGTGCTCTTCATCTGTTTTTTAAAACAAAGTGACATCATCAAGGTATATAATGATGAAGTAGCCTAGTTATTCTGAGAATGCTATGTCCATGGCTCTCTGAAAGGTTGCTCCAGCATTCATTAGACCAAAGGGAATTTTCACATACATGAAAGTGCCCCATGGTGTAGTAAAGGCTGTCTTTAATTGATCAGCAGGGCGAACTAAGATCTGATTGTACCCTGAGTAGCCATCAAGCAAAGAAATTCTTCTAGTACCTACCACCTTTTCTAAAATATGATCCATCTTAGGTAAAGGGTAGTTGTCTTTTAATGAAGCTTTGTTTAAGTCTCTAAAGTCTATACAAAACGTGATCTCCCCAGTTTTCTTCCTAATTGACACCAGATTAGATACCCACTCAGAATATCTAATAGGGACAATAATACCAGCATCGTACATTTTCATGATCTTCTTCTGAACCAAAGGCAACTGAACAGGGTTTATTCTGCGCAGTTTTTGTTTGAATGGTTTTTGGTTTTTTTGAGAGGGATTTTGTGCTGTATTATTTCAGTGTCATAGGACTTAAGATCTTTGTAACTCCACGCAAAAACATCAGGAAACTCTTTAAACAAATCTATGTATTTAAGTTTAATGTGAGCTGGAAAATTTTTAGACTGTTTAATCATTTTCGGTTTAAGTTCACTGCCTATATTGCACTCATCCACTTCAGTCTCTACAGGTTCCAGTTTTGGCTTCTTGGCCACATTGTTAAAATAAAACAACTCTTCTAAAGGTGCCAGACCGCTCGGCAAACTTTCATCTTTAGAGTGCAGAGTTTCTAACTCCTCTGTTTCCAACTCTGCATTCAATTCTATTTTGTTTTTTAGTTTTCCAGTCAGGAGGTTGATATTGACAAGTTCAGGGGACGGTTCTTCTTCACCAAGAAAGTTTTCTTCACTGCAGTCTGTATCATAATCTGAGTCCGAACTGTGTAGTTCGAATTCATTTCTGAATTGCATGAAGTCTTCTATTTGTTTGTCTTTGTCAAATACCTGCCAATACTTTTCATTATCAGGCACGGCTGGTCTAAATTTTATCTGAGTTGTGCAGTCTTTGGTTTCATATGGCGTTAAGCATGTTCTAGCTGCAAAGGCTAAATTGTGGGCTGCAATATTTCTTTTTCTTGGGACAAAAATCAGTCTGGACTCCTCGAATGTTTTCAAAAGGTCCATGACATTGTTTCGGTAGGCCCTAAGTCTGGGATAATTTGTGTTATACTCCCCATTGACTTACCTAATGACTAACTCTGAATACCCATATACATTGATTCTTTTGGCTCCTAACCTTTTCAATAGATGTAAGCCTAAAAGCAGGGATTCATATTCCGCTATGTTATTGGAACACTGAAAGTTTATTTTACAGGAAATGCATTCTGTGTGGTTGTTTTTAGTGTTGCAAATCCAGACACCTACACCAACGTTAGTTCTAGTGCATGACCCGTCAAAATACATACTCCATAGAGGACTGTTTTCGGTTTCGTCCTGGTCACTGTCCTCTTCAACTAATGTGCTTAAGGGTTTTTGTGGAAACTCAGTACTTAGTGGTATTTGTTTCAACTCCTCAGGTTTTTTAAAGTGTTGAGGGTTTTTTCCTTGATTTTTAAGGTTTAAGAGCAATGGACGAATGACTTGTAGCTCAAGACCTAGGTTTGGTTTGCTAACATACACAGGTTTATTAAACTGTTCTGACACTTCTGCGTTGTGTTCCTCTTCCTCCCTATTGGCCCTTAATCCTGTTAAAGTGACTTGTTCACTAAATGTTTCATCGTTAAACATAATAAAAGAATCAAGGCCTGTATTTACAGAATAAAGAGGAGAGTTTTGTGGTCTGTCTTGACTTGTAACTGTGTATTGCATATGGGATTCCCTGTAAAGTCTTCTATTCTGATTGAAAACAGGGATAGTCGCATAGGTCATGCCCATCTGCATAGTCCCTTGTAACTTAGCTCCCCAAGACCTAGATAATAGCATTCCATACTTTGGGGGCACATCAGCTACAACAATATCCATTACTAAACATTTGGCTGGAATTTGGGCTAAGTTAACACAAAGATCTTTGATTAATCCTAAACATTTTACTCTGCTTGAGTAAAAGGAGTAAAGATCTTTGTAAGGTTTGGTGATTTATAGACCCAGGCTCTCCATGATAGCCTTTGGCATTAAATTGTTATAAGCTCCCGAGTCATGCATAGTGTTGTGCAAAATTTTGTCATGAACATTTAAACTCACATAAAAGGGGGGAACATGTCCCTCTTAATATCTACCTTCAATATTAGGGCCAAAAATAAACTCTGGTTGATCATCGTTAATATTGACTGTATCCTCATTTTCCTCTATATTTAAAGCCTTCAAAATTTAGGTCCTATATACATTGCAGGCAA
The DNA here is from genome assembly GCA_034641835.2 of Pinus albicaulis. Lineage (NCBI taxonomy): Eukaryota > Viridiplantae > Streptophyta > Pinopsida > Pinales > Pinaceae > Pinus > Pinus albicaulis. Next base: position 116,095,647 of record CM076576.1, read on the forward strand.
CTAACCCTGTCAGGGGAATAGAGATTTTGATCTTTGAAACCTCCTGCTCCAGGTTGAAAGGAATTTGACTCTTTAAAGTACTTGTTTCAGCCTTATTAGCTCTCGCTCTATCAACAACATCAGCTTGCTTATTTGTTTTATTTACATTTGACAAAATGGTTTTAACAAGAGTACTAGCTAAGATGTTAATACTACTAATGTCTGCACTCTATTTTTCTTTGTTTTGAGTGCCTTTCTCTTTACCATTATCAGAATTTACAGCTAATGTTTTGTCCTTTTGTTTGACCATTCTAGGCTTCGTTGTAGTGCTGTTTTGTGAAGATTTTTTGAAGGTTTTGTTGTTGGGAGTTTGTTGACTGGTTTTGATTCTCAAGTCATATTCTTTTTGAGATTCTATGATGACATTTTCCATGTCTTGATAATAATTTTCATCATCGTCTCTTCTGTCATCATAAGGTGTGTATAGACCTTGTTTTCTATCATAATGAATCTCAAAGTCATCATTATCTACCCCCAGCATGTTGATATCATCTTCCTCTGTTATTTCATCTGTTTCCTCAACCTCACTTACATAGTTTTGATGAAAGGGAGGAGTGATCTGTTGATCATCTTCTTTAGGTCTGTTTGGAGGTTGGTTCCTTCTAAAATTCTAATTCTGGTTCCGGTTTCTGTTTTGAGGAGCATTTTGATTTTGGCTCGCTTGTGCTCTCTTAATTATGCTCATCTCTTTCATCATTTCTTCCATCATTTTCTCCATCTTTGAGCAGGAGGTAGAAGGTGTGGATTCCTCTCTAAAAGATACTCTCTTTTCAGTTTTCATTCTTGCTCTCTTCTCCATCAAGTTGATTTCCACAGAAAGAGCACCCTTTTTCATCTCTTCAAGAGTTGCAGGATCTCTTTCCCTCAGCTGATAGGACATCTCAGGGTCAAACCCTTCAGGAAACTTGTTTAAAGCTGAGCCTTGTGGAGGTTGTAGCTCTGGGGAAAGTGCATTATATACACTGTTGAATCTAGTGCAATAAGCTTGTACGCTTTCCCCCGTGGTTCTATGGAGATTTTTGTAATCAGAAAGGACTTGGAGAGGGTTTTTCTTTACTTCCCATTTGTTTAAGAATGTCTGATGGAAGGTTTGGAGATCATTGATGCTGTGGGGGGTTTAACTAATGATTTATTGGAGTGTAAGTTTGTTGTTATACCTAGGAAACTAAATATACAAGCTCATTGTCTTGCAAAATTTGCTAGTACATGCAATTTACCATTCCAAGCTAATCACAAATATACTGCTGAAGTCAAACATAGGCCAATAATCCCAAATAATCTTAAGTATTGGCAGATTTTTTCTCAGGATGAATAGATTTACAAGTTTATGAACAATGAAGAAGAATTTCATAATTGTATTACAGATACAGATTGTACATTAAATCATCATTTGGATTGTGAAATAGATTTAAATGACTTAGATGTAAATAAAATAAATTTTGATAAACCCACTAAATTTAGTCAAACTGACATAGATAGCTTAGAAAAAGTTGAGATTGAAGAAATTGCTGAAGATGAATTAGATATAGTGAATCTTAAGGATAATTTTTTACCTAAAGGTTTAACTCCCTTAGAGGATCTTTTTGACTCTAATGATGTAGCTAGAAAACCAAAAATGTAGCCAGTAAGATATAACATAGAAGAGTGTAACATTGGTACAGAATCAAAACCAAAGATAATAAAGATGTCCAAAATATTACCTCAACAAGAAAAGGATAAATATATTGAACTTTTAAAGGAATATCAAGATGTGTTTTCTTGGAGTTATGAAGATTTAAAATCTTATGATACAAACATAATCCAGCACAAAATTCCAATAAAAGAAGATCAAAAGCCATTCAAACAAAAGTTGAGAAGGATTAACCCTGTGTTATTACCTTTGATTGAAAATTAATTTAAGAGAATGTATGATGCCCAGATCATTGCACCAATCAGATATTCTGATTGGGTTTCAAACCTAGTTCCTACAAGAAAGAAAACATGAGAAATTAGATTGTGTGTGGATTTTAGAAATCTTAACAAAGTATCTTTAAAGGATAATTACCCTTTACCCAAAATGGACCATATATTACCAAGGGTAGTAGGTTCTTGAGGGATTTCATTGTTTGATGGTTTCTCAGAATACAACCAAATCCTAGTTCAAGAAGAAGACCAAGCTAAAACAACATTTACCACTACTTGGGGCACTTTTATTTATGTAAAAATTCCCTTTGGCCTAATGAATGCTGGAGGAACTTTTCAAAGGGCTATAGACATAGCCTTTAAAAAGGAAATACATGAGTTCTTAGTTATTTACTTAGATGACATTACTGTTTTTTCCAAAACAGATAATGAACACTTGGATCATTTGAGACAAGTTTTCATTAAGTGTAGAAAATATGGCATCTCTTTAAATCTTAAGAAAAGTATTTTTGGATTAGAAGAAGGTAAGTTACTAGGACATATAATCTCAAAAGAAGGAATTATGATAGATCCTGCTAGGATAGAAGCAATTCTGAATATCAACCCACTAAGAAACATCAAAGAATTACAAGCTTTTTTAGGTAAGATAATTTTTTTAAGAAGATTCATATCTAATTTAGCTGACATAATTAGAGAATTAAATAATATGCTCAAGAAAGATTCAGATATTAGATGGACTGTTGAGGCTAAAAAATCATTTGACTCTATCAAACAAGCCTTAACTAAAACTCCAGTCCTAATAAGTCCTGATTTTAAGAAATATTTCATGATTTTTTCATTTGCTTCAGAACACACCATTGCTTCAGTTTTACTGCAGAAAAATGATCAAGGATTTGAAAAACCCATATCTTTTTTCAGTAAAGCCCTTATAGATGCCCATTTGAAGTACAACATTATGGAAAAACAAGCCTTAGCCTTGGTTAAGGCCATTAAAGACTTCAGAGTTTATATTCTCTATTCACATATTATCGCCTATGTCCCAAATTCCGTAGTTAAAGACATTCTTACTCAGGATGGTCCTGATGGAAGAAGAGGTAAGTGGATTGCCACTATTTTGGAATATGACATAGAGATAAAACCCACCAAGCTTGTTAAAGGTCAAGGATTAGCCAGACTTATGGCTGAATCCAACTGTAATGCCCTAGATATAAATTTTATTGCTCAAGTTGATAATCAGGAAGAGATGGCGACTCCATTGATTAGTGAAGCCTTTTCACACTCACCTTGGTATATAGATATCATATTTGTACTCCAAAATCTACAAGCTCCTCATGGATTTTCAAGAACCAAAGCTAGATTTTTAAAACTTAAAGCAGTAATATTTTGTATCTTATATAATGTAATTTTTTGGTTAGATCATAGTGGGATTTTACTAAATTGTTTATTAAAGGAAGACACTGACAATATACTTGAAGAATTTCATGCAGCTGACTGTGGAGGACATTTATACTGGAAACCAACTGCTGACAATATCCTGAGAGCTAGTTTTTACTGGCCTACCTTGTTTGCTGATGTCAAAAAAATATGTTACTTCATGTCATAAGTGCCAAAATTTTGAGGGTAAGAAGAAATTATTACCTCTCCCTTTAAAGCCTATTTCAACTGAAGTGCCATTTCAACAATGTGGTTTAGAATTCATTGGTGAAATTCACCCTCCCTCTTCAGGCCAACATAAGTGGATTTTAACAGCCACTAATTATTTTATCAAGTGGATTGAAGCTATACCCTCCAGACAATCCACTGATACTGTCATTATTTCCTTTCTAGAAAACAACATCCTTTAAAGATTTGGGTACCCTCAAAAGATAATCACTGATAATGCAGCAACATTCAAATCCAATAAAATGATTGACTTTTTCCACAAATACCATAGTACCCTAGGCCACTCTATTGAATATTACCCCCAAGGTAATGGCCTAGCCGAATCCTCAAACAAAAGTCTAGTAAATATCATCAAAAAATTACTTGAAGACAATAAAAATACTTGGCATAAGAAGTTAGTCAATGCCTTATGGGCAGATAGACTTACTGCAAAGAAATCCATTGGTACTTCACCTTACCAACTAGTTTATGGAATGGATGTTGTCTTCCCTTCCTCCCTAGATGTACCAGTGATGAAAATTATCCAGGAATTACAAGTTGAAACTAATGACATCCAAAGAAGGATAAATCAAAATATTCACTTACAACAAAAAAGGGAAGAATTTTATGTCAAATATCAAGTCATTCAGGATAAGATCAAGAAAATCTATGATAAAAAGACTAAAGAGGATGATTTTTACATAGGAGATAAAATGTTAAAATGGGATTCCAGAAGAGAAGACAAAGGAAAACATGGAAAATTTGATTTTCTATGGAAAGGGCCTTATGTAATTTATGGATATAGAGGTAATAATGCTTTCTTTCTCAAAGAATTGGATGGAATAGATCTGCAAGAAGGACCAGTTAATGGCAGAATTCTGAAGCACTACTACTTTCCTGAGTTAACCAATAGTTAGTTTTTATTCACTTTGATCATTGTACATGTATATTACAAAGATTAGATTGGATTGGATGTTTCCTTAGCAAAGTCTAAGCTCGAAGAGAAGGCCCTAAGCTTTGAAAAGTAAATATCATAAATATGAATAAGTTGCAGATATCAAAAGACATTTACAGGGTTATCTCAGTCAAATTTCAAAGGCTACTAAGTCTTAGAGTTCTTAATATTTCACCAGGAAATGTCATCCCCATGTGGAGCCACGATTAGGGTCATATAATAATAGGGTTCATAAAATTTTGAATTGACTTTGATAAGTCTTGTAAATATGTACATACCTTGCTTTCTGCAAGTTGTTTTCCCATATTTTGAAAAAATGAAAAAATAATAAAAAAACAAAAAGAGGGTAAAAAGTCCTAAAAGAAAGATCAAAGGACTTAGAAAAATATAGACCCCAAAAGAAAAAAGAGAAATAAGACCTGAAAGTGAGCAAGTCTAAATGCCACTACTTTTAATTTTTACTGCAAGAATAATGATTATGTGCAGATTGTCAATAAATGCCATAATCCATGATCAGTTAAACAGTTTAATCTTAACTTTTCATGCTTTCAATTTCATGTTTTAGATAAAGAATAAATATTTGTCAAATTGTTTAAACTTGAAAAATCAGTAGATAGGTAGAGAATAATGAGGAGCTCAACAGTTTAATCCGAGCCCTCGGATGAAATAAGGTAGATTTAGATTAGTTTTATGCTTTGAAAGAAAATGTTTTAAGGTTGCAAGCCTAAATGCACCTACAAAATGAAGAAAAAATGTTAGAAATACAAGATTGGGTAGGTAGAAAGTAGTGGAGAAACCATGTGAATAATACATCATCAGGAAAAATCACTAATTTCCCCTCCCCCATGAGTGTTCGGTATTCTAAGCTATCAGTCAAACAAGCTCAGAGCATTTCTCTGACATTTGTTGGGACCAGACCCAAGGCTCTATAACTGGTTAGTTGAAAATATTGAGTTCTTATGTTAAAATCCTCATTTATCATCATTTACCCTTCATTCATGTGCTAAAGCCCCTTTTTCCTAAGTAAAAATACACTCTCACTTAGTAAAATTGTAATCCCCATATAATTAAATCTATCCCTTCATAAGCATTCATAAAAACCCACAAAGTCACATCTATCCTAAGTATTATTCAAAGAAAAATGAAGATGAGAAAATGCTTGATTATTTTATATTTGGAGATAATGTGTACTTTGTTTTACATTTCAGTCCCCTCTCATATTAACTTTTAACATATATTATTAAATCCATAAAAAATACGCTTTTCCTATATTATTAATTCCATTTTATCTAATAAACCCCAAAAATCCACTATTATAAACTTTTGACCAAGGTATCTTATCCCATGTGCTTAAATAAAATCCCAAAATAAAAATCCCTTTGGTCTAAAACATTATCCATATAAAAATATCCCGCCCTATAGTTTTTTAACTATTCAAAAATGTTAAAAACTATATAATATAACGCATCATTATGCACATTTGAGAAACGTTTTTTAATAAAATGTCACAGTATAAACCCCGCCCACTTATGTTTTATTAGAAGCATTTTAAACAAATGTTTTAATAAAATCATTAACCCCACATATGTATATATCATTACTAAAGCCCACACTTTGTACATTGTATTAAAACATTATCACAATGTTTTAAACCATAATTAATCCCCCGACGCTAATGAGACTGTGGTTTAAACGTGGTCTAAACCATTTATTTCATAAAAATTAACCCTTCCGCCTATGTAATAGCCCAGTCCCACCTTTTCACCCTGACGCAACTCTTGAACAATCTCCACTGTTCGCTTCAAAGTTGTTGATCCAACGGTCGACAAGTGATATCACGTGAACAAAGTGCACGACTGATCAAACACAATATCCACGTGAAATGGTCGGTTTTGCATTGAACCCTCCCCTCCACATGGCCTCTTTTGGTTGGATCGTGTGGGTTTTCATTAAAACCGCTTACCACTAAAAACCCACGCGATTATCGTAGGTCTTTTCCCTTTCAATAATTCAAAAAACCACCTTCCTGCCATGATGCAACCTGTAACTAATTCCGAAGGTTAATGTGAATCAAAAGTTTAACTCAACCTTTATGTATGCTTTTTCATCTGTTTATCGTGTTTAAACCATTGATTGCCCTCATGACTATGTAAAGTTGCAAAAGAACCCTCTGATAGCCATTTCCTTCTATTTTTACACCCAAAATGTCCCAAATTCGCCAAAGAAACCTGAAAGTGACTGCTGAGGAGCTATATCGCTCCATTTCAACCTCTGAAGATTCAATTCGATGAGAAGATTGCAGTATACCCTTTCTAAACCTATACCTGCGTCAAAACAAGTATTTTTCTGAAATTTAAACCTACAACTCAATTCAGTGTTAAAAGAAAATAATTATTTAAATAATCAAAGAAAATTGCCCAAAAGTCCCTTAAACAGGAAAAACCCTAGAAATTTTTTTCCAGGAACCCTAGAAACAGTTGCGCACCTTTTCCAAGAAAACTATCATTTTTTCCACAGTTTTAGGGTCAAATTCAAAGCTCTAAAAGCCATAAATCCTCTGCAGGTGCCCTGTATCTTCTGAAAAAACCCTTTTAATCAAATTTTGAGCCCAATTTGCAGTCAAGAGACTCAGAAAATCGTTTTTTTCTATGTTTGACTAGTTTTAGCCTCAAAACTTCATTTGAGAGACCTAATTGAGCATCAAAGCCAGAGAAGCATTCTATCTTGTTGAATTTGCCTAATCCAGCCTTTGTCATAGAAAAATTGCCTCTGCAAATAGTTTTAACTTGCAGAAGCCTACAAAAATGCCTAAAAATAGAGTGGAAATAAATCTGAAGGTTCCAAAACTCCTAAAGATGTTCCTACCATGACTACAAATACTGCCATTGTAGTCAACCCATTGCAGCCCCCAGTTGTTGATATTGAGCATATTCCTCTAGCAAACATTGGCTACAAATAGCTGACCCTATAGTTGAGTTCAATTTGTTAGATATACACAACTGCTGTTTTGAAAAATCCCTAGATGATCAAGAAGATGTTTATATTTGGGAATCCAATTTGCCCAAATATGTAGTCCCCCTGACACACCCTTGTCAAGAACTTATCAGATTGTGTCACCAATACTACATCCCTAAACAAAGAGCTATTGTCAATGCAAACAAAGAGTTCCTATTTACCATTACAGCTGAGTCTATAAACCAAATGTTGCAGCTTCAATCAGACCCTCAAGCAGTCCCATTATCCATTGAAGCCCTCACTAAGTTATACATTAACTTAGACTTTCCTAATAGGTTTATGATTTTCCAAACTTTCATGCCTCTACATGTTGAAATCCCAAAATTAAACCCTCCATATTCAACTGCCAAGTTCCCTAAAGGTTCAAGGCATGTTATCTCCATGCTTTCCTTTATACTTGCGTATTTCACTGATGAACATACTGATGAGTCAATATTGGGATTTTTGTCTACATTTTCTCCAGGACAATCACCATCAGTCATATTTGACTATGTTGGTTTTATAGCTGATAGCATTCACTATCAATTGTCTAATTTGCAGTTGGAAGGGGTATTCAGATATACCTCTTATCTTTTACACTTCTTTCTATTTTTCCAATCAGAGAACTTTCCTATTTCACTTCAAAAATTGGATATAGAAGGAAAACCTCTATCAGTGGTCTTCTGGACATCTATACTTAGAAAAGAAGGGACATAATTCAGTTATTCAGAGTTTGTTGAGTTGTTTGTGCATCCATTGATCACCATCTTGACAAAAATAGAGCAGCCCAGAATCAGTGAGGAAATGAACAGAATTTTGCAGCTATCAGAGCAAAGAAAAATAGGAGATTGGTATTTATATAAGGAATTCACTGAAATTAGAGTTTTTGGTTCTAACTTATTACCCTACAAGTTAACTAAGCATCCATCTATGAGGATCTTTGCCTTATAATACATTAGGCAGATCCTGAATTCAGAATCAATTAATTTTATGGCAGCCAAGAAAAAGACCCAGTTTAAACTCAAAAATCAAACTGGGCCTTTCATATGTAATCAAAGAGAAGCAGAAAGTCAATTACAAGAATACAAATTAAAAGAAAGCTTCCCATGTAATTATGATCCATAAAGGATTTTGAGTAAACTAAGGGTAAAATGTAAATTGACACCCTTTATCCATTAGTCAAAGGCAGATAGAGAGAAATTTTCTAATCAAATTGAGTGGGTTGAGAATACTTTAACGGAGGAAGTAAACCAAAGGAATACTAGTCACCCTTTGGAAGTTGCCAAAAAGTCAGAGCCATCCACTAAAAGAATCAGGGAAGAAGGAGCTTATACAACAGAAACCACCACAGAGACAAAGTTTGAAATCATCTACAAAAAGAGGCCAAAACTAGATACAACAGCTAAAGGCAAGGTGACAATAGATGTTGAAGATACACAGCCTTTAAATACCAACAACGCACAGACAGAGACCAATGTGGCCGCAGTAATCATCTGTGAGCCAAATTAGAATCAAGAATAGTTGAATAATGAAGATGCATAGTTAATGGAGAGGCAACAAAGTATGGAGGCTTCCTCCTCACATTCAGTTGAGGAGAAGGACTTATATATTAAGGAAAAATATAATCAAATAAAATTAAAGAATGAGGAAATTAAAACTGAAATATATTCTCAGTTTTTAAAGCAGAAGCCAGGTAATCAAAATAGATTCTTATCAGCCTTTGATTATTCAACTCAAAAATTGATTATGTTAGTTTTACAGCCCACTGTACCAGTGCCAAAGACAGTGGCTGATTACAAAAAGGTTGATATGGAAGTAGCCACAGATAAAATCCATGAGTTGGATAAGATTGAATTTCACAGGCAAACATCAGAGATGCTCTATTCCATAGTGACCACAAAAGCTATGAGTGCTCATACACTTCAAAATACAATTTCTAATATGCAGGACCAAATGAAAATGGATAAAGCTTCACTATATGCAAAATATCTAAGGATAAAGGCCTTAGAAGAGTTAGTATTGCAGGTAGGATATGATCCTACAAACATCAAAGCAGCTGAAGCATTGGTTAAAAATAAAAATGAGGACATAACTGCCTCGAGGAAACAAATCAAGCTTCGTCAAGGATAACATCCTCAAACAAAGGAAGTTTTACAGGATCAAAAGGAGAAAGATGAAATGATGAGCCTGATACTTCAACTCACAGCTCAAATCAAAGAAATGGAAGTGCAAATGGACCAAGTTGTCCAAGAAAAAGATACAGTTAAGGAACCAGTCATTCCCACTGTTATCCCAGTCATCATAGCAGTAGTACCATCTACTTTGGGAGAGAAATTGGCACCAAAAGAGCCACTGGCCACTGCAGTGCTAGTGATTTATTCAATTACTTCAGTGACTGAATCTTCTACAATAGTGTTGCCACCTACAGATGAGAGCAGTCAACTAATAAAAGAAATGGAGGAAATGTCCTTGAAGACCAATGAAATCAATAGATTAACCAAGAAAATTGAAAATCTATAGAAAACAAGCAAAGCAACTCAACTAGATGCTAAAATACATGAGCAAAATGCTCACAGATTGAGTGAAGAGGTTAAAAAGCTCCAAAAAGAGTTAACTCTCAAAGACCAAATATCATATATTAAAAATTACTTATGGAATAATGTAATTGAATCCATTCATGATGTTTTGCCATAAATTCAAGTAATATTTTGTTAGAAAATTATATATTATGGAGCAATGCAACACATAAAATATGCGGAAAATACAAGCACACAAAACACATAAAACCAGAGAGACACATATATACATGGTTCACCCAGTTTGGGCTACGTCCACCCCGAACAACCAGTCCTTCCTTTCTATTATCCAACAAAAATGAAGAGATAAAACCTACAACAGATCCGCTGTAATATTCTCTGTTCTCTCTCACAGTCTCCCTTATCTATTTCCCGCTTAGAGAATACACATATAATTCACAGCCGCAATACAATACCCTCATACAAAGAGAGGGGTTTCCTTCTAGGGCAAAAAACCCTAAACTAAACATAACTTATACCGTCAGATCATCCGCCTAATGAACGGCCCAGATTGACTAGAAATTACTATACTTTTACAAGGCAATTTTACATTTGTTTTTAGCTTCGGGGGCGCTGCCCCCGAAACCCCCCGCCAGGGGGGGGCTCCATAAAGTTGCTACCGCCCCCCCGTTGGACCCCCCATGGCAGCGATTAATTACGGGTGGCGTTGTCGCCCCATTTAAGGTACAGGGGTCCAATGTTGTGATACAAAGTAAACAAGATAATCAGGCTCCACACCCAACATATTTGAGCAGAGAGAGTTAATATTGACAGCTCAAGTAGAGATCCAAAAGACACAAGAAGAATTGGCAAATAAACCAGGATAGGCTGTTAGGTAAAAAAATTTCCTAAACAACAACTTGAAGAGTTAAAGATCAATGACAGGACAGATACAATCCTAGAAATTAGGAAAGTAACTACCAAAATAAATCTAATGAGGCAGCTTGAACAGAAATGTGAAGGAATGAACACTGTTGTCACTAGATTTATGGTTAAATTCACTAACTTAAGACAAAAGGGACCCAGATATTATGGTGATTAATAACAAGCTAATGCCTCAGAATGATTATGAAAAAAAGATCAGAGAACATGCCAAGGAGCAAGTAAACAAGCCAGCATGCCAAGGTATTCCCACAGGTAAAGTATTACTAAAACGTTTTGAAGATTTTTTTTACTTGCAGTATGAAATCAAAAATTTGTTTGTCATCAAACCCACATTTTCCAGGTACACTGAGGCTGATGAAAATTTCAGGAAACTCAAGAATATTAGAATTCCTAAAAATGAGAAGTGGTAGGCATTGACTGATTTGCTATAAAGAAAGAAAGGCAAACACATGAAGAACAAAAATTTGTTTGCTAATTTCACAGTAAAAATAGATTTTTACAACAAGAAGGTAGTTTTACTGAAGGTAAAGAGTATCCGAAGTGAAAGTGTATCAGTGAGAAAGAATATCAGCATGAAAGAGTATCAGTGAAGGCAAGTTAGATTCTGAAAATATCTAAAAGGCCAGCAGAAAGGACACATAAGCAACCAGTTGCTTCTTATCTTAAAACAGTTTCTATTTTGAATAAAATAGGACAACTTCCTAGTTTGTTGAGCAAGTTGTCACTATTATTGTTGGAAAAGATTTAATTTTTCTAAGTTTATTCCTAGAAGTCATCTAGGATATTTTTTAAGACATTTTATATAAACACTTCACTCTTGGAAGTATTTTTGTGTGGAATAAAATTGCTGGAGATTACTATATATATTTTCATTGACTTGAAGGCTTTGGATTTCGATTTTGAGCAGCAAACTGGATCACCTTTTTTGCATCATACTTCAGGATCCCTGTGATAAGATATTTGGAGTGAAGTACTCTCTTTAAACTTGTCATTGTTATCTTATTTTGTTTCATGCATACATCTGTGTTTTAATTCTAAATTTGAATGTACAACTAGGAGTATTACTACAGGACATGTTAATAGCACCCTATTTTTAACTAGTTATCATTTCTTTGTTTTCTTCTGATTTTCGGTGCAGGGAATTCTTAATTTCTCCCTCTCCCATTTGACCTCTATCTTCTACTTCCCTTTTCCGGATCAAAATATCCTTAAGTGCCCTTTATCCCGATCATACCATCTCAAAAACCATTTTTCCAAAGATATCCAAGGGTTATCTACCTTGCCCTACAGAAATTTGAACTTTTAGGCTTTGATCCCAGTTTTTTTAGCTTGACTTAGACTCCATAGCCCAATGGACAAGTATATTTCCCTCTATCTACCCTCCAAGTGAAATTTTCCTACCAAATCCAACAAAACAAAACCAAATTTGCACTTTGATAACTAGCCTAATATCCATAAACTAAAACAAAGTTAAATTTTAAAGAGAGAGCCCTCTCTGAACCCTAGGAAGGCTAGATCCTAGAGTTTGAAGTAGGTTTGTGGTTACCTCTAGTATTATTTGACTAAAAACCAAAATCCCACAACTTAAGAATTTACTGGAGTGATAACACATGGCAAGCATGTAGAAGAATTGGATTATTTCATAAAGGACAAACTCTTATATCATTTGGGAAAATTATGCATTCCACAAACTGAAAGAGTTAATGTGATTCAAGAAGCACATAATTCTCTAATTTCAGGTCACTTTGGTGTAAGTAAAACAGTTGCACAATTACAAAGATTCTTCTATTGGCCACGAATGAATGAAATAATTTCAAGATATATTAAAGGATGTACTATGTGTGCTATAAGCAAGCCAAGTAACAGAAAATTAGGCTTGTAAAATCCACCTCCAATTCCTTCTCATCCTTGGGAAAGTTTATCCATGGATTTTTTTGGGGGATTGCCAATGTCTAGAAAAGGTCATGATTATTTGTATGTAGTTGAGTAAGATGTGTATTTTGACACCATGTACTAGACAGGTCACAACTGAACAAACTGCAAATTTGTTCTTTCAAAATGTATGGGTTCATTTTGGGTTACCCACCTGTATTGTATTTGATCGAGATTCTCGATTTGTTGGGAAAATTTGGTAAAGTTTATGGGAACTCATGTACACAAGGTTAAATAAGAGAACAACATTTCATCCACAAACAGACGGCCAGACAAAAGTGGTTAACAGGACAGTCGTACAGTTGCTTCGAGGTTATTGTAGCAAGCATCACAAGCTTTTGGATGAGCATTTGTGTTATGTAGAACATGCTTACAACCATGCGAAACATTCTTCTACTCAAGGATCTCCATTTGAGACTTGTTTTGGTTTTGTACCAAAGTCTCCCTTGGATTTTGTCTTTGGTAAAGACATAGCAATTGATGGACAAAACGATGTGGACAAACCAACCAATTTCATTGAACAGATCCAGAAAATTCACCAGGCAGTACAGGAACAACTAGAAAAGAGACAAGAAAAGTATAAAGTGTGGCACGACAAGCATCAATTTGAGCATAGTTTTCAAGTTGGTGATCAAGTCTAGTTGTACATCAGCAAAGAAAGACTTCAAGGGGAAGGTAAAAAGTTTAAACCAATTAGATATGTTCCTTTCAAAATTCTTGACAAAATTTGTGAGAATTGTTTCTGCCTAGATCTACCAGCTTATATGCAGATCTATTCCATCGTAAATGTTGAAAAATTTCAATTGTATGAACCTTCATTGATTGAAGATCTAGAAGAGAAAAGTCAGGTACCTTCCATCGAAGATTTTTCACCAGAGTATCTCAACGAGTTGCAGGAGGACACAATTCTCAATAGGAGGATAAAAAATTTGTGACGAGGAGAAGTTGAGTATCTTCGAGTTTGACTTAAAGGTACAAATCCAAGTAAAGCACGATGGATAGAAATTGGAAAAGTGAAGGAAACATATCCTCACTTACTCAATAGTTAAAACCAACTTTTGGTGGTCCAAAAGCTTCCAGTGGGGAGGAGTGATCCAAAATGAATTTAGTTTTGCCTCTAGATCAGAGTCTTCAAATGCAGATAAAAATAGGATCAAATTGAAGTGCTCTTCAACGGGATTCCAACGGTGCGAACAGTGTGTAAAACCGAGTTCGTATGAGGAAGATGTGGTCGGTCAATTTTATGGCAAATTAGGGAAAAATGAAAAAAAGTCAAATTCAACGATCAAAGTCAATGGTTAGATGATGTCATCAGGACACATGTTGTCCCAGGAATATGCCACATGTCCAGGATGACATCAACAGGGTCAGTGACATGTCGAAGTGTGATTGGTTGGAATGGGCCAATATGGAGCTGACACGTGGCAGCCTAGATTTTTCCCAATTTGGCCTTATTTCCAAAATTTTGGGGGTCAGGGAGGATCAAACTACTGACCTCCCATAATGGCTAAGTTTTTTTCGGAGTTCATTTACCGGTTGGGCTACCATGTCGCTTGGAAATGAATGCAAACGAAAATGTATTTAAGTTATGGATTGGGTTAGTGCCACCGGAAAAGGGTCGGACGGTCGAGGTCAACCCCACGACTACTGAACCCTTGATATTATAGTGCCACGATTATATCATATCATATATATATTTAAACATGCCGCCGCATATAATATATCAACACATATATATGTGTTACCATATATATGTAACAAACCATTGCAAATGTGATAACGGACGGGATATGTATGTAAACCTCCAGACCTTATCACAACTACGCATTAATACATTGCTATATATGAAATGTAACCACCGGAGGTAAGGAGGAAAGGTCGGGCGGGGGTTTCGACCCACTGACCTCCAAAAGTTATTTAATCAATGCCTTTACAATGGAGCTCTAACTAGTTCACCTATGTGGTGGTGCTTGGAAACCAAGCCACCGAACTTATATTTATACAATGCGCAGAGCTGAATCCGCCCAAAACTGCCAACGCGCAGCCTGAGGAGGTTTTGTGCTGTCTGAGGTGGTTTTCTGTAGGAAAAAGTAGTTTTGTGCAGGGCAGAGGTGGCTTTGCATTTCTCTAGGGGGTCTGGAGGTCACATTGGTGAAATATAGGCAAGTTTATACTGATTTTGACCGAAATTTCGAGTCTGTTGGGTATGTGTTATATTCTTTCCATGACTAGCCCCACGCGCTATATGTTGCACTGGGTGTAGCAAGGGGGTCACAAGGGAGGAGGCAGCCCCCACTTTTGATTTGCGGACCCACTCATAGGCGGACCCACCCATGTTTTGCGCATGATTTTGCACATGGTTTTGGGGTATGATGGTTTTTCGGCCCCTGGTATTTTGTAGATCCGGTCAAGGGAACTACGATTATGTTCTAATCCAGGGTTAATGTATTGGGGTTTATGTATGCTTTGACATGTATATATATGTGTTGTAAAATTAAAAGGAATATAATGAAAAATCAAGCTGGTCGTCCTGATTTGGGATCCAGGGGAAAATATCTGTGTTTATCTGTTTTATGTCTCTCTTTATTTGCCATTTTTGGTTATAAGATTCGTGTATAATTTCTCGTCAGGTTGCAACCATTTGCATCGATGGGGCTTTCATTTCAAGGGGACGCCTTTGCTGCTGAGGGTTTTTTGCTCGGGCCTGAGGTAGACCCTGTTCAGTGGGAGATCTGCGGGATCGATTCTTGCGGTGAAAGAAGATGGCGAGCGATGGAAAGATAGAGATCGAGAAATTTAATGGTCATAGTTTTGAGTTTTGGAAGCTCAATATGGAGGATCTGTTGGTGGATAAAGATCAGTGGATCGCGGTAGATCAAGGTACTAAACCAACGACAATGTCAGATGAAGTCTGGAAGAAACTGGATCGGAAGGCTAAGAGCACAATACGGTTGTGTGTCTCAGATTCAGTACTGTTGAATGTATCTGGGGAAGCTACGATGAAGAATTTGTGGGAAAAACTTGGGACTTTGTACCAATCTAAGTCTCTGGTGAATAAGTTGTTCCTGCGGAAAAAGCTGTATAACCTGAGGATGAAGGATGGAGACTCGGTGACAGAGCATTTGAACGCCTTCAATATTGTGGTAAGTCAGCTGTCGTCTGTTGATATTAAAATCTCAGATGAAGATAAGTGCATCAGTTTGTTGTGCTCTCTACCAGACTCGTGGGACAGTCTGGTTATTGCAATAGGTAGCAATACAACTACCTTGAATTTTGATGACATTGTTTCAGCCTTGTTGTCGGAGGAAATGAGACGGAGAAATATGGAGGGCCAGAATGGAGATGCCTTATCTGTACGAGGAAGGTCCCAAAACAGAAACAGAATAAGGTTTTGAATGGGAGATCCAAATCTAGAGGGAGATCAGTTCCCCGAAAGTTTGTAAAGGTATGGCCGGAAATGCAAAGGAAGGGCACTACAAAAAGGAGTGACTAAAGCCTGAAGGAAAGGATCCGAGATGCTCCTTCTGCTAGAGGCAAAAACCACTCCTGATGAAGGTGGGGATGTGTATTTGGCTTCTTCTCTTCAAATACACATGTAGATCATGAGTCATGGTTGATTGAATCAGGTGCATCCTTTCACTTCACTCCCCATAGGGAGTGGTTCTGCGAGTATGAGAAATATGATGGTGATGTCTTCCTAGGGGATGATAGGAAGGCCAAAATAATTGGACGTGGAAAGGTCAAGCTAAAGCTGCAAGGTGGAAGGATTAGAACACTTCCTGGTGTTTTGCATATTCCTGCATTGGCTAGAAATCTGATTTCTGTAAGCAAGATGGATGATGTAGGTGTAAAAACAGTGTTCGGGAAAGATGCCTGCAAGATGGTTCGGGGAGCACTGGTATTAATGCGGGGAGTTCGGATTGGAACTCTGTACAAGCTGCAAGGTAGCACTGCTATTGATGGGTGTAATAGTTATGTGGTTCCTGAAAGTGGAGCAGAAAGCCTAGCTGTCTCTGGAGAAAAGACCATGCTATGGCATCAAAGGCTTGGACATATTGGAGAGAAGGGCCTTCAGATAATACATAGAAATGGTATGGTAGAAGGTATGTCTAATTTCTCTCTGGATTTTGATTTCTGTGAACATTGTGTATATGGGAAATGGAATCGGGTGAGTTTTCCTTCTAGTGCTAAGAGGGCGAACAAGATATTAGAACTTGTGCACAGTGATATGCTTGGACCTATGTCAGTTCCATCACTGGGAAAGTCTATGTACTATGTTTCATTCATAGATGACTTCTCAAGGAATACATTGATATATTTCTTGAGGAAGAAATCTGAAGTCTTTGACAAATTTAAAGAATTTAAGGCTCTAGTGGAAAACCAGACAGAGAAGAAGATAAAGGCGCTGAGGACAGATAATGGTGGGGAGTTCTGCAAGAAGGAATTTGAAGAGTTCTGTAAGAAGTGTGGTATAGCACGGCAGAAGAATACTCTATACACACCTCAGAAAAATGGAGTTGCAGAAAGAATGAACAGAACGCTGATGGAAAAGGCAAGAAGCATGCTCAGTGGTACCGGGTTAGGACAAGAATTCTGGGTAGAGGCAATGGAGACTGCATGTTACTTAGTTAACAGATCACCTTCATCAGTGTTGGAGGATAAGACTCCACATGAGGTATGGACTGGTAAGAAACCCTCTCTTTCACATCTAAGGGTATTTGGATGTGCAGCATGTCTTAGAGAGGGACTGGAAGTTAGATAATAAATCGAAGGCATCTATTAGTATAGATATTGTAAGTATGCAGCTTAACCTGTATATCAGTGAATACAAGATGCCATGATGTATATGAGAAAAGAAAGAGGCTGAACATGAGCTCATGTTACTAGTGGTCTGAGAAGGCTGGTTTGGAATTAGTAGATGGGACCGACTCTATAGCAGAAGAAGATTTAGAAGAGGAAGAGCCACAAACTCTATATTTGAGAAGATCAGTTCGAGAAAGGAGGCAACCAGAAAGGTATAGTCCATCTGCTTTATGTTCAGGTTTTGCCTTAACTATAACTGATGATGATCCCAGAACTGTCAGGGAGGCAGTATATTCCAAGGATGGAAAAATCTGGAAGGAGGTCATGGTTGATGAAATGACATCCTTGCACAAAAATGAGGCATGGGATCTGGTCGAGTTGCCGGCTGGAAGGAAGCCCATTGGGAGCAAATGGGTGTTTAAAAAGAAGATGAATGTAGAAGGCAAGGTGGAGAAAAACAAAGCTTGGTTGGTAGCAAAAGGTTATTCCCAAGTGTCGGGAATTGATTTTGGTGATATTTTCTCTCCTGTTTCCGAAGTTACTTCTATTAGATTACTTTTATCTGTTGTTGTTGCATTTGGTTTTGAGATAGAACAGATGGATGTGAAGACAACATTTCTTCACGGGGATCTAGAAGAGGAGATCTACATGAAGCAACCTGAAGGCTTTATGGTGAAGGGTAAGAAAGAACTGGTATGCAGGTTGAAGAAGTCTCTGTATGGGTTAAAACAATCACTAAGGATGTGGTATCAGAAATTTGATACCTATATACGGGGAATTGGCTTCACCAGAAGCAAGGAGGATCACTGTGTTTATTTTAAATTAATTAGTGACCGTGTTATTTATTTGGTCTTGTATGTGGATGATATGTTGTTGATTGGAAATGACAAAGAAATTTTCCAAGATTTGAAGACCCAATTGTTCTCCAAATTCGACATGAAGGATCTTGGTGCTGCAAACTATATTTTTGGCATGGAAATTAAGAGAGATCGGGCAAAGAGGAAGCTCTGGTTAAACCAGAGGAAGTATGTCGAGACTATATTGCAAAGGTTCAATATGCAGGATAGTAAACCGGTGAATGTTCCTATTCCTATAGGTGTAAAGCTGTCTGCTGAACAGTGTCCCAAGACACAAGAAGAAGAGGAGGATATGTCCTGTATCCTCATGGCGTAAAGGTCCGACAGATGAAAATTATCCTTTACTAGACCACGTCATGCAGACATTATATGCTTATGTCAAACCTGGTAAGCATCGAGTTGTTGAAGTGGGTTTTCGGGACATTTACGTGGCACTAGTATTATGGATGTATGTCAGGTTACCAGAAGACCGATCACGAAAGAATAAAACAGATATTCACAGTTTTGTTGATGTAGATTACCGAGATATGAACTAAAGAAGATCTACATGTGGTGTAAGCTAATCTATTTATGCTAAATACGATGACAGACAAATATAGTGGTTTTTCGAACTACGTAGGCAGTAATACACAATAGCCCACTCATGCAAGCAAGGAAGGAAGGACAAAAGGATTGTGTTCAAGGAGGGTTATGTTAAGCTAAAAGGATACTAGATAAATAAAACAAAATTTTCTTGGCTAAGAACCCTGCTTACCATTCAAAGACAAAGTACATTGATGTTCAATATCACTTTGTTAGAGATATGGTTGAGGCTAAAAGGGTGTTGCTGGTAAAGGTGGACACTTTGAAGAATGTTGCAGATGCATTGACGAACTCTGTGAGCACTCAGAAGTTCTCTTGGTGTAGAGAAACAATGGGTCTTGAAGAATTGGCCCAATGACTAAGCTCTCCTGTGGCCTTTCGTGGAAAGAAAACAACAAGTGGGAGAATGTTGGGTATCTGTTATATTCTTTCCATGACTAGCCCCACGCACTATACGTTACGCCGAGCGCAGCAAGGGGGTCACAAGGGAGGAGGCAGCCCCCACTGTTGGGGTCTGGGGCAGTGCCCCGGCGAAAATTGTTTTGATGTGCGGACCCACTCATAGGCAAACCCACCCATGTTTTGTGCATGATTTTGCACATGGTTTTGGGGTATGATGGTTTTCGGCCCCTGGTATTTTTTAGACCCAGTCAAGGGAACTACGGTTATGTTCTAATCCAGGGTTAATGGATTGGGGTTTATGTATGCTTAGGCATGTATATATATGTGTTGTAACACTAAAAGGAATATAATGAAAAAATCAAGCTGGTCGTCCCGATTTGGGATCTAGGGGAAAATCTCTGTGTTTATCTGTTTTATGTTTTATGCTCTCGCTATTGTTTATTTTTTGTTATAAGATTTGTGTGTAGATAATTTATGTTCAGGGTTAAAACCTATAGATTCGGTCACAATGGTGAGGTCCATTTTCTCATTTGAGTCTCTGTTTTTGAGCTCATACCTGTAAAATCATTTTTGAATAAAAAATAAAGTGGTCAGCACTGGAAGCTAAGGACCCGGAGGCGTAGCCAGGAAGTCTGGTGAACTCGGTTATTAAATTCTTGTTGTGTTAATGTGTTTGACTGTGTTTTAATTTGCTTATGTTGTTTATGTTATTCGCAATCTTATCGATCTATTGAACTAAGTAACATAAGCTACTCACATAGACGTCAATAATACCTTTTTCATAAATCAGATCACTTCCCACCAAACAAGAGTTGCACCTTCCATTCTCAATTAAGCTAGTGGGATTTTGGTTTCATCATCATGAAAATTTTGAATTCTCAAATAGACCTCTAATTTCCTAATCCAATTATCTAGCTTTTCTGCATTAACTTCACCATCAAACTTTGGAAATTCAAACTTAACATCAAGTTTTAGAAAAGGATTTTTACCAGTGTTCTTTGACTTGTGGTGTATTGAAGATGAAAATGAAGATGAGGGTGATGATGGCGGCTTTCCACTATATCCATTTCCTCCATTACCCTTCTTAGATTTCTCTTCATCATTATGGCCTCCTGAAGATCCTTCTCCTTCCTTGTGAATTTTAGATCCTTCTCCTTCAATTATTTCATTCCTTTCTTGATAAAGGGCTCTCACCATTTCAGTTAAGTCAAGGAATGCTTTTCTGAATACTCTTTCTTCCTCCTTGGAATCAACTTCTTCATGGATTTCTCTTTCTCTTGAAGTCATGCTTATGGCTTCTTCTGACTCTCTTTGAGGTGACACTAGAAAACTTGGCCCAATTTTCGATGGCCACTTCATTTCTATCCCAACACATAGTCATTCACAGACGACGATTTGAGGCAGACAAAATGTGGTTAGCCATTACGTCGCAATTCCGACACTTCAATAAAGTGTTGGAAAAGCTGTTTTCCGACGTTTTTGGTGTCTACAATACCAATGCTTACAAAGTGTCGCAATAGTGACGTTTGTGAAGTGGCAACTCATGACTCTTTACCGAAGTGTTGTAATACCGACGTCTTGAAAAAGTATTGCAATACCAACTCTTTACCAAAGTGTCCTGTGCGACGCTTTGCATAAGTGTCTAATCACAGGTACCCAATTTGCGGATATTATGCATAAGGCTGACGCTGTGGAAGTTGTTGGAGTTCTAGTGTTTTGGCCCGAATTGGCAAGGCAAAGAACGGGCCAACATCGGGAACCCTTTCATACCTTAGGATCTAGCCCTCTGGGTCCGGGGGATCTCTCTGTATGAGTCAAAGTGTATGTCTTTGAAGCTCTAAGTTATGATATGATTTTAGGCTAGTTATATACACGGGGTTTGTTTATTTGATTAAGAGTTTGGTTGTTGGGGACGGGAAAAAGAAGGTTCCAATATAAGGCAGTATGAGCAAAGAGGAAAATTAGGCAAAGATGAGATAACTCGGAGAACAACAAGAGCCATTGGGAAATGGAGTCAGAAAGGATTTACTTGTGTTCAATGCGCAAAATTGGGATTGGGCTAGTCATCTGAAATTTGGATCTTAAAGGATGATTGGTGAAATGGAAAAGTGGGGCCGAAAGTGAAAGGATGAGAACCATCCAATTAACACTACCTAGATGAAGTCGAAGTCATTTAACTCCAGAGACACCTTGGAAAAAATCGGAAGGCTATACAAGGGATCTTAGAAGACGGAATTGAGATGGAAAGATCTTGGTGGGGAAAGCTGATTCCATGCAGTGTTCTCAACACATCCAAACTAGAAATCTAACCAAGAACATCTAAACATAGATTTCATTAATTCATATATCGGAGAAACAGACGTAACATCCTTGTATTTGGTTAAATCAATTGAAATCAATATTCGGATACACATATAAGCGGAAAACATAAAAAGGTTGGGAAGCGACAACATAAGGTACCTATCAAGGGTAAATCTTATGAAAAATTTCGATGCGGAAACGATGAAAATGGAATATGAAATGAAATCCAACCACGGAAGATAGGAAAACATCACCATTGCTGAATCGGGATCCAAAAGAAATGTGCTTGTCATGTTAAAAATAACACAATCACAGGTACAACATTACCCATGACTTGAACATTCGGTCTGAATACATCAAATATCGACCTATCTTAAAATATTACACGAGAGAACTTGTCTCGGGGAAAATGCTTGCATTTCTCTAATGTCTCATCCAAAACCTTTACATGATTTTTCTGAGTTTTATGAGAAGATGAGCCGAGGAGGTAGATTGGAGGACTAAATGAAACATTAAAACATAGAAAAGAGGAGAGGTCGGAACCCGATACATTTAAATCCTACGTGTCCACAGACATCATACCGGGACGAAGGGTGATCTTCTTCGAGCTTCCCTTTACTTCGACATGGTCCTGATGTGCTACGGCTGCGGTAGTACTCGCAATGCTGTGGGTGGATGAATCAACGGTAATAAAATGAAATGATGCACTTATACCGCATTAACAACCGCTATGGTGACTTGGGTATGCAGGTAGAAATATCTTCAGCGGGCACAGGCATGGAGTAAAATATTATGAGGGTGCAATCCTTAAGTGAGCTTATCTGTGATATGGCTTCCACGATGACTTAGTTTCTGTGCGTGCACTCTCCTACCGCTTCACTTATATCTTTATCTGCAAAATCTTTCACATTGTAATGAGAGTTGTGCAATCATGGCATTGCACACTTCTACATACTGCAGGGCTCTGTATTTGGACTCGGAAAATCAATGCATATGAGAGAACGGATGGGAGGGCGAGACTCATGAGAACGTAGTGCCGGTCGTAGTGACGGAATAGTGCTTTAGCTCACAAAACAATGGTGGTAAAGAAAAGCGTAATTCAAACTTATGAATAGTAAGTTTGATGGAACGTTGTGCGGGGACCGTTAAGATTGTAGTCTAGTGCAGGATCAATAAGCGGAGATTGAAGTATCGGTGTGATATATGAAATTAGAGCGAAGACAAATATTGAAACACTTAAGGTTTTTAATGAAAACCCCAAAACTTTGGTTTATGGCGAAAAACAAAGGAGTAGGACGAGATGTATATGGAGATGAGACCTTAATGCAAATCGCAGACTTTGGTTTAAATCGAAAATGCCTGAGAGAAATAGAGGGAAAAATATTAGATGGGACCAGTGACCGAGAGGAAAAGTGAATCTGAATCGTCGAATCTTCATATCAACAGTGACATAATTTACTCGGAGCATCGCAATTGGAAGGGAACGAGTGACCCACATTGAAACTTCGATTGCGATTGGGCGGAAGAAGCGATAGCGAGTCGAATCAACGAGGAAACGAGATGGGCGGGATTGAATCGGGAGATGGTGGGGAAGGCTTGCAATCGTGATCGGAGGTCGGTGCAATAAGAAGCGGCCCACGTCGTCGGATTGGGCGGGAGATGGATGGTTGGATGAAATACGGTGTCGCAATCGGGGGGGACATGGGGTGACATGTAAAGCTTAGATTGCGATTAGAAGGGCGACGTCGGAAGGGGTTTGCGATTGGTGCCCCATGATGATTTGAGACGATAGATCGACGGTGTATAACATATTGCGGGCTTAATGTTATAAGCCGATCGCATCGGACTTTCTCAATGTAACAAAGGTGCATGCAGCCTTCCCACGATTGCGATTGGCATAGGACTTAAAGCGCTTGAGGGTCCTAACATAAGGGCATGTGTGGGAAGTATGGTTAAGGGACTTGGGTAAGGGCTAAATTTTTTGTTATAATGCAGGAAAAGTGGGTTTTTAACCCGTTTTAATACATTTCAAGGCGTAGGGAGGGTAACGATAGGGGGCAAAGGGGAAAATTAACCAAGCAAGGGAGAAAAAGTGGGGTTTAAAGGGGATTTGGGGAAAGATTTAGGAGAGTAAAGGGGAATTTAGGGGGAATAAAAGGGGACTTTGGGAAAAATGGAAAAAAAGATAAAGTGAAGTGCTGCGGAGATACAAGGGGTGAAATAAGGCCTTTGAGAAAAATTTTATCGTTTAGCAGGCAATGACTTCGGGACGGCGGAGGGGAAATGAACGAAGGCATGGAATTATGAGAAAGGCTTCAAGGATGATGTGTTTCCAAAGAAGTACATTTCGCAGAAGCTCAAAAAACATTGTTACTGTTTTCTTGTCAAAAATTTATGGGGGCTAACGAAGTGTTGCAATACCAACTTTGTCGGAAGCGATCGAAAGGTCGACAAATGTTTAATTTTTTTTTAAAAATAGCGCACAATACGTGCCAAATTTTTCTGACTTGAGCATCGGTCTTAGGCGACACCTTACAAAATATTTAAAAAAAAAAAATCACGGAGTTATAATAGACTCATTGCTATGTCATCATACAGAGAGATTCCGGTGGGAGATTGGACCTGAAGTTCACAGATCATTAGTATTATAGTTCAGTGTTAATAAAATCCCTTATTCAAGGACATACCTTCACGATATAAACTCTACAACCATAAGCATAGAAAGAAATGTATATTACCTCTTCGATTCCTTTTCTCAGTCATGAATATTTTTGGCCTTGCACATACAAATTTCAGAGGCTTCTCGATCCTCTTTAAGCCTCTTGTGGCTATCTGAGGATGTGCCCCAAACTATGGCCATTTTAGTCCACTAAAACTATGCTTATACCTCACGTATTTTCCCTTAACTCATGTGCCTTCCCTTGAGGGAACTTAACCCTGACACTAGCATCTCCACTAACCTCACACCCTCATTGTGCAACAAAATTAAGGGTATTGACCTTCCTTAATGCCTTAGAGGTTAATCTCAGCTTGTTCACAAAGATATACCATAGCCTTATGCCCAGAACCATACACAAACAAAGCTCGATCAATCCTCCTTAGCTCGACCTGCACTAGAACACAATAAAAAGTATACTCATCCTTCTTCTTTCACTCCAGCTCAGCTCCTTAAGGATCTACAATTTTCTTAGGCTCTTGTCTTCACATTAGACGAGTTGAAATATGGTGGGTATACAATAATTGGTTTTTTTCTTAATGAAAAAGAAACTTCATCTTCAACAATGACAATCCTTAACATTAACAGTGTTAGAGACTTCTTTTGGGCTGCCAAAATAGAAACTATTTCTTTATATTACAGACTCCATAATTTCATTTAATTCACAATATGATACAAGAGGCACTACTTCAGGTATGGTAGAATTAGAATGACCAGCAGGTCAATGTTGTAAGCAAGAAACCACCAGTCCAGGTCCAAGAATTTAATGACCACATAGGTTCATGATGGAGTTCTAATTCATCATCTGAATTCATCTTGTGCACTTCCTTTCACAATTCTAATCTTTCATGTCCCATTTGCACAAATGATGTAGAAGGCCCTGCAAATGAACCAGATAAACAAATCAACAATCACTAATGCACTTCTGAATGTGACTTTCATCTTTAGCAAAGAAAAAATATGCGCATCATTGACATAAGGATTCTGATATGTAACCACAGTTTCCTCATATTGATGATGCAACTTTCTACCATTTTCACTATGAATTTTGAGCTAACTTCGACATTAAAAATTTCCTCAATGATTTTCTCCTCTTGAAACTGTTGAGCAAGCGTCGAGTAATTTCATGGTCATCCTGAATGTAGGGAGATGTCTTCTTTTTATTATTGTACATGTTCAGACCACCTGTAGCCATAAAAATTTCATTTGTAATTATATTTCATTGAGAATGTTGTCCTGTGTTGGTTTCCATTTACTGTCACCGAATTGTTATTGCACTTATGTTGTCTTGTCTTTAGCAGTCATACAATACTCATCTACATGAATGTGGTAATAAGAAGCAACTGGAGTTTTGAACCCTTCCCACATCTAGCATCACAAATGGCTAGAAAGCTTTTCTGCCAAAGTATAATGAAAAATTCTCTCGCACTTCTCTACCCGACAACCCAGAGTATCTCTAAATCACTTGCACTCTGCATAGAGAAAGGATATCCCTCTTCTTAGTGCATCCATAAGACCCTCAAGTTGATCTCTTGCATCATCCTTTTCAAAAACGTTTGAGGACCAAAGGCCACACAATCTTTGAACCTTTCCACTCCACTTGTGGCCATTCCAATATTTCAAAATTTTTGTTTTCTTACATTTCATTGACAACATCAATTTTCGTTTTTGCTCAAAAATTTTCAATAACAAAAACCCTGACAAATATTCTTTTTTTTTTTTCATTTTTTTTATCTGTAAAATCTTTGATAACTTCACTTCACATGATTTATCTACAACATATTCCATCCACCACTGATGTGATCACATATTTTAATTGAGACTTTTTCTTTGATCCTTTGCAACTATACCTAAGTGCATTCATACAACGAGTTTCAAACTTATGACATTATTTAGATTGAGGTTTTATTTCGATCTACCACTTAACATTTGAATATGAGTCTTATCTAATTTTGTGCAAAAGAGATGACTTAATAGTATTTCCATTGGTGATTGAGTCTATTAGATCCATTTTTTTTATAGTTCTAAAATTGTGGCTCAATTATTACGGAGATTCTACATAGTCCTCTCTTACAACATGTAAACTCTTCTCACCAAATTTTTGCAGACATATCAAATCCCCAACAAGTAATCCAATCAAAATTTTAAATTAGAGCCACCAAAATCCATAAAAGTTTGAAACTATTTAAAATTTTTGAAACTTTTTTACAAATATTTAAAAAAAAAAATCATAGGTTATAATAGGCTTATCTCCCGCTGCTATGTCATCACGTACAGAGATTCCAGCGGGAGATTGAGCACAGGTTCCAGAGATTCTTTTCAGGCAGCATCACGTACAGATTCATTCTCATCTACAAGGCCTGTAATTCAAACAGTGAATTTAGTATCACATTTTTAAAAGGAAGACTAAAATATAAGTGCTTCATAGTAAAAGTTACATACCATTCAGTATCGCTGGAAATACATGACGCAAATAATTTTGAAAGGTGGGCCCCAAAGACCTCGGAAAATACTGAACACATGAGAGTTATCAAAACACAAAATATCGATGAACATCTAGATTACATGTTATATTTTAGCACAGTCCTCACTGTTTGATAAAGACAATAAATTACCTTAAAAAGAGTGAGGTGACCATCTCAAACAGATGCCTTCTGATGAGAACAATTTCGAAGGATATCTCGAAGAACCAACTCGAAGTGTTCCCTACGTAGTGCAGCTAGCACCTGGTACATATGATAACCATCTGAAATCAAATCTCAACCATATTGGAAAAACAATGGCTATAAAAAAGAGGAAAAAAATTCAAATTTCAATGATTTACACCTTTCTTATGTAATTTAGCACATTTCCAAGTTTAATGTATGCAGTTTATACCTATATAATCTCCAAGTTGGGTATCTATCTATACGTGTATATAAAAATCCCATGAGTTCCATTGGGGAAAATACTTTATTTGAAAACATATTTTCATGTGCTATAGTTAGAAATATGCAGGATTGTACAAGCACACCAAAAATATAGCCATACAGAAAATAAGTGTTTATGCCATAACTGTTGTGTTGTTAAAGGATGCCAGTTATATGAAAAAAGAAAGAAAAAAAGATCAATTGTTTCAATTCCACCACCTGTAGTTAAATAATAAAAGTTTCCTGCATCTCCTCCAGCTGTTGCATAAGAACAACACTCAAAAAATGCTGCCATGTAAAATAATACAAGATAATTGTATTAATGTCCAATAAATGACCACAAAAGTAGGTAAAAGGGACTAAGATAGCACATCTAGTTCAAGTACAAAGTAGAAGTGTAAAAGCATCTCCTTGAACAATGCTGAAAGCATAAAAATATTAAGGTCTACAAGCAAACAAGAAACTAATTGATAAATGTCTAGTTATGAGAGAGTGTAAGAGAAGAGAATGTGCATGGAAAATAAAGATGATTGAGATTGGAAATCTAAGTGCTCAGTAAAACAGAGAGGACGGAGAGGATGTCAAGGCCTACTGTAGGGACAAACAAGGAGGCTTAGATATGGGCTTTCCCTCAGCTTCATCAACCACTGTGAATGGACTAATCCATTGGTGGATGATATCCTACAGGGAGTGACCAATGCTCAAAGGCACCTGCCATATATCATTGGTGGTAACACAAAATGGAGGAAGTCCATTTCTTCTAATAGTCAAGGCCGTGGTCATATGGAGTAAAAAACCTTATGGATATGTATCTATCAACAAACACTATAAGATCCAACAGTTAGCAAAATTGGTTGAACATCCACCCAAGGCATGGTTCTGATGGGGAAGGCATTGATCATGGGTTCAAATCAAATTAACTGACTCAGAATAGCTGCCCTCTATCCAGATGTGTCGAGCAAGGAGAGGGGATTACACAAGGATTTCCTTTCAAAACAAAAAGCCATTGCTACTGTAACTGTACAGTACCACAATCAACACTTTGTAGCAATTAACCATGTGCTAATATATAATTCTAAACTCGAACACATATGCATGAAAGAAAATATGAAGTTGTGTCAGATTTCATTAGTGAACGTCAGAGAGTTGAAGTTCAAATGGATGACCCTCGCATAAATCTAGCACACCTCAGGATGAAGCCCTAGCATTCTGTTGTAGCCACTACAACACCACCCAAAATTTTGGGTATATTCGAAATTTCGGGTCCCCCTCCTTGCTTAGCCATTAAGGTTGGCCTTTAGGTAATGACATCCTCGTAACCTATCCCAAGCCCCTCGTGAGCATTCTCACCATCATGATGAGATACTCTTACCGCAGCCGTGCCATGTGTGAAGGGATCACCATGCATACATTCGAATGGAAACCTTTTTGTGTATTCACATTAAAAGCTCTTGCACCATGCATTGTTTAGGCACTCGGTTTGGATGCTTCACCAAGCTCATAATCTGATGTTAATTATTTGGGGTTATCGTTCTCTAAAGGGTAACTATAAAAATTGACAATCTAAATGTTTCATGCAGGTCAATCCGACGGATGATACACCAAACAATGTCATCACCACACCGATGAAAAGGATAAGAGTAGTGCAAGCTGAAACAGGAGAAGTGGAAGACATGTATCGCATGTACGCAGGGAACAAGACCGTGCCAGTAAAGGGAGCTTTTGGTCACATTTAAGCCACACTTGTTCAGACATATAGCCTCATTCCTAAAGGGAGAGGGGTACCTTGTCTGAGTGGTTATAATATTAAAGTAAATGATGGCTTGAATTGGCAACATCAACTTCCAATATGGCAGTTATAGCAAGGCTTTCGAAGGCAACCCTTGTCATTCCAAATTCCCATTCGCATAGCATCCGGTAGCATCCGAGTGGAAGCTGTCGGTCTGCGAAATGAGCCAAGTTTTTTCCCAGAAAGCAAGAGGACCCTTCTCAAAGCAAAGGAGGCGGGATAAGGAATATTGCTATGAAATCCAAAGATCGCCAAAAGAAGGCCGCAAGTCGCAGATCTGATTGAGGTCGCAAGTCGCAGATCTGCTAGAGGTCGCATAGCCACACTCCCTATTAAAAGCTCGACGACGTGACCTAGTGACCCAGCGACTAGGTCGTGAGGTCGCAAAATCATCGCACGTCGCAGGTCGCAGATTGTTGGGGGTCACAAGTCGCAAGGTCCAGTCGAGTCGCAAGTCGCAAATTTCCTCAAGTCGCAGGTCGCAGATTCCCTCAGGTCGCCAAGTCGCATAGTCGCACTCCCTATTAAAAGCTCGACGACGCGACCCAGCAACCCAACGACTAGGTTGCGAGGTCGCAAAATCTAGGTCGGTTGCAGGTCGCAGATTGTTGGGGGTCGCAAGTCGCAAGGTCCAGCCGGGTCGCAGGTTGCATCAATGGCTCAGGTCGCTAGTTGCAGAATAGACTGGGTCGCAAGGCAGCCCAATAGTCGGGAAAACGAAAAGTTAGGGAGCCCAAAGGGAAAGCTTCGCTCAAAAAATATTTCCTTCGGGAACTTGCAAATGGCCTTTTGTTGGGGACTCGAGCTGAGTACATTGTATTACCAGAGGATTATACAATTTGAGCATGAATACAAGAATTTTGAAAAATCCCTTTGTGGATCTGGTGTTGACATATGTATGAGCACTATGGAGTATTATATTTTCAATTTCTGAACATCTTTATATTAAGGGAACTGTATCTTCAATTCATATCACAATTGCATAACATTTTGCTGAATATAAGTTAATGGTGGTTGAGTTGATTTCACTTTCTTAATGAATGCTGATGACTTTGTTTATTAGCATTTGTTTTATCATTTAAAACTTTTAGGAAGTGAAGGGTTTTCTTGCCATAAGGAATTGTTTCTTTTGTGGTCAGAACAGTTTATAAGCATGACCCTAATGATGTGTTGTTAACAAAACTTCCTTCGATACTTATGCTTTATTATTTCCTCCTACTACTCATAGTGTTATATGTACATTTAATGCATCAATCATATGTCTTGTATCATTTGATTAAGTGTGTATCAACAGGTTTATAGAGTTTAAGCAAGACCCAAAGAAAGGAGAAATCAGCGGTAGCCAAACCCACACCCTGGAAGGGATCCCTATTCCAAACAGTTCAAGGTCTAATTAGGACTTTTTACTAGGGAGATCCCCTGCTGTTGGCCGGACAGATTTTCCCATCAAAAGAATTAGCGCTAGAAGGAGGGCCAGATGACAAGTTGAGCCCTTAGAGCCTGCAGTTAATCTCATATATGTAATGGCTCATTCCCAAATCATTCTCCTGAGATGTTTGTTGGAGTTTTATGAGCCTCGATGTCTCATCCCCGATGAACTTATGTATCACTTGTCCCAGTTAAAATTCGATGGTGAAAACGGAGTGTCCATAACCCAACACCTTTTAGATTTCTATGACTTTGCTGAGTGCTACGAAATTCACAATGAAGGTTTGATTTGTTTGCTTTTCTTCCTCACTCTTGAAGGTCATGCTAAGAAATGGTGCCGCACATTGCCGGAAGCTTCCATCCATTCGTTTGAACAACTCACCAGTGAATTACAACAAGCTTTTCACAGGTACGATTTTCAAAATGTATTAATAAAGTTAAGTGACATCAGAATGGAACCTCAGGAACCTCTAGTTGAATTCTCTATCAAATTTTTCCATTATTGTTTTGAGTTCCCTGAAAAGGATGTTGATTTGAAATTTTTATGTGAACAGTTTAGGTATGTGATCCTTGTTTCTCTTGAACAGTTTCAAGTAGCAACCCAGCCTGATCCTAGTATTCTCTATGATGACCCACTAGTTTCCCGCTCTTCAGACTGCGTCCCTAATGCTTCCTTGTCCATCTCCCCGAGTCCAGACCACATTCAAGCCTCCAAGGAGAGTATTTCTATTTGTGATATTCTTGCTCCTCCTGTTGAGTTGTCAGGTAGTGGAGTTGTGACCTTGAAAGTTTTGAGCAATGATAGACGGGTGCAAGAAGATAAAACCTGTTGTGCCACCTCTGAATCTTTCATGCACTGTGTCGAATCAGAGCTTGAAAACCATAGTGGCTCATTATCTCTCCCAGTTCATGAGAACTATCTCGAGCCCACTTGATGTTTCCCTAGACACAGTCCTAAATCTGATTTGCATATTGATTATGAATCGACTTTTATCCCTGATGAAGTTGATTCCCTTAAAAGGCCTTCCAGATCATTGTTTTCTTTGAATGACACGGATGTGCATATTGAGAAACCTTGTACGGTTAACACCCCTGCAGCTCAATATTTTCGCTCATTATTCCCCGATTTATTTCACGATTCCGCCACACCAGTAATTTCTTCCATACATTCAAGATTTCCTTATACTAGTATTGGCGACAATCATAAGCACGCGGGTGGTGTTTCACAATCACAGTGCAAAATTGATGAATCTTTTAAATCTGATCTTTCTCACTCGAAATCTTTAGACAGCCATAGGAGCAATTTCCTATCTGGGCAACTCCAAGATGTCCCCTTTATTGATCCATCCCAATTGGTAACTCCCGGTGAGCCTAACATGCCAGGTATCCAACTTGATCAAATTGATGATTCTAGCAATCACTGCTTACCTGAAAACATATTCACTCATACCACTGAGGACTGCCACTCCTATCTCTTTGCTGACCATATGAAGACACCAGAAGTCGATAATATGCTTTATGAAGATTCGAGTACCCGTCAGGGAATCAAAGCACTTCCGCTTTTGCCGGTCATTACCCCTAGTCCTTCTGATCCTGACGAGACCCCTCAAACAACTCCAACTAGGGTTTCTCAGCTTAGGGTTTCTAAAATAACAATTCCCAAGAACCACACTCCTCTCAGCATAACTGCATTAGATATAAGCTCATTCGGGAAATCCTACCATTCAAGTGATGCTTCTCTGAGCACATCTTTCTGTCCCCTGACAGCTGGTATGAAACAACCGATTTTCCCTAATCTTTTCTCTAATCGTTTCAGTTGTTGCCAAGCCAGTACCAGTTACAATCAGGCACAAACATGTGATTTTGGGCAAATCCCTCAACTACCTGAAAACCTTCCGATAAATTCACCCCATCTTGGAAAATCTAAAGAATCTGATTCATTGGATTATCCATCTGTCAGTGCGCAAACATTTGGCCGAATTGATATAAAGCCCACTGACATCTTTCCAATTATTACAATTGATGATCACATCCATTCGCCAGTTGATCTCACGAACTCATCAAAGTTTGGGAGCCCCCCGCTCAAAGGCCCAGAATTGGTCCAGGATGGTGAGGCATTTCAGCCTTCACTAATGGTTAATCCAGATCCTCACATCCTCGGCGAAACCCAGGAGCAACTCCGAACTAGGGTTTTCAAAATTAGGATTTCTGCACTTGGATGCACGCATCTATAATTCGCCTGGCACATGCTTATTATTTCCATTCCATAAAACTAATCGTCCTCAACACCATGATGAGGTTTCCTTTTGGTTCAACGGATCTTATCCGATGAATATACTCGCAAATAGGCAATGGCTTACCCTGCTCCCATCAGACCTAGGATTGTGCATGAATGGATGTGTGTCATTTATAAAAAGTTTTAAGTTGCGAGAATATATTGTTGTGTATCAGGATAAGAGTGAAATTCAGCTTGCAAAATCCACTCTGGCACGTTCTTTGGTAAGTAGCCATGGCCTTCTTGCTATTGCACATGCTTTTCAGGTAAGTCTTGCTGTTGGTGCACGATTTTGTATGCTGGCTCTGATTGCGAACATTGTTGTTCTTGCCGGGCGGGAACTAATGTGGTGGTTGCACTGGAAAGTTGATTTCACATAACCCGACCGCATCATTGGTTAAACTAGAAATAGGCTAGCTAGGATCTGCTAATAAAGTTTTGTTTGTCAAGTTATTAATTAGGTTTACTTGCTAAGTTTTTACTTCATGGTTTAGAATTATGCTTGCTGTATTTTCTTGCGTTCTATAGTTTTATGCATTAAAATTTTCCATTTATTTTTGCATGCATGCTTTTTCAGTTTCCCTATTGCTGCATAATGTTCGGATAATCACTGCATGTGCTTTGCCTTGTCTCTCCACCTCCAACTAGTGGATCATTCCCGCAAATGGCATTGCATTGCATTTTGAGCCTCGTTTATTACATTGCGTCGTACACTTTGTTCCCCACATCATTTCCGCAGGTTGTTGATATAGCGTTGAAAATATTCCACATATCGCCTATCACTGTATGAGCCCTCATTGAAACCCTACCACCTTGTGGACTTGTTCTGCCCCGATTGCTGAATCAATAACCCCATTGTTTGTGTGAGGTTGCGGTGGCTATCTCAAGAGGCAGCTTTCTCTCAGGAAAGGTCATCGAAGTCGCATTCTCAACAAGATGCCTATGAGTCTAAACTTATTAGTCGGGGAGATACGAGTCGGTTGTTTGTGGGAGACCTAATGAGTTTGAATGGCCCAATACCCGTAAGGCTAATCCTTGTGCCGAGCATAGTCTTGGACATCCTAATGATTTGTTTTGCATGCTTCACATATTGTGGTAGATGGGATGTGAAGGTTTGGCACAAGGGCAAATCCAAATCAGGATATTTTTCAGTTTCTGTAAAATAAGAAACAACCTCTCTTGCTCGTAAAATAAGTCAGGATCCCTCATCTGCCCATGAAAAATAAGTGCCACTAGAACATGAAAATGAGTGCTACAAGCACATGAAACAAATAAGGGTAAAGGATCAAGAAAGGCTTCCTGCGCAGAGAGGTAATGCAACGACTCCGCCGGGGTACTGACCAGGCTCGCTGGCAGCGGAGCAACGCTTGTGATTTCTTGAAGTGACTCCATCGGGGTACTGTCCAGGCCTACTGGCAGCGGAGCAACACTGGAAATTTACTTTAAAAATCCTGAGAATAATAAACCCGCTGTCTAGCTCTTCACATCATCAACAAGCTACTGGCATCTATGAGCTTCCGCTTTGATGTGTTCTGATTAGTGAGACCTAGCTGAGGCACAAGGACTGGGCATACCTATAAAGGCCAAAGTAATACAAAGGGTATCCGCAGAACCTGTTCAATATTCCCTTGCATCACTATCTTGGCTCAGACTATTGTTGTGATATTGACAGAGATGCTGGATTCTACCAGTGGTTCGCCATTTATTGTCGCTGCTACAACACCACCCAAAATTTTGGGTGTATTCGAAATTTCAGGCCTCCCTCCTCGCTTAGACATTAAGGTTGGCCTTTAGACAATGACATCCTCGTAACGTGTCCCAAGCCCCTCGTGAGCCTTCTCACCATCATGACGAGATAATATTACCACAGCTGTGCCATGTGTGAAGGGATCACCACGCATACATTCGAATGGAAACCTTTTTGTGTATTTACATTAAAAGCTCTTGCACCATGGATTTTTTAGGCACTTGGTTTGGGTGCTTCACCAAGCTCATAATCTGATGTTAATTATTTGGGGATATCATTCTCTAAAGGGTAACTATAAAAATTGACAATCTAAAATTTTCATGCAGGTCAATCCCACGGATGATACATCAAACAATGTCATCACCATACCGATGAAAAGGATAAGAGTAGTGCGAGTTGAAACAGGAGAAGTGGAAGACATGTATCGCATGTACGCAGGGAACAAGACAGCGCCAGTCAAGGGAGCTTTCGGTCACAGTTAAGCCACACCTGTTCAGACATATAGCCTCATTCCTAAAGGGAGAGGGGTACCTCGTCTGAGTGGTTATAGTATTAAAGTAAATGATGGCCTGAATTGGCAACATCAACTTCCAATATGGCAGTTATAGCAGGGCTTTCGAAGGCAACCCTTGTCATTCCAAATTCCCATTCGCATAGCATCCGGCAGGATCTGAGGGGAAGCTGTTGGTCTGCAAAATGAGCCAAAGTTTTTTCCCAGCAAGCAAGAGGACCCTTCTCAAAGCAAAGGAGGCGGGATAAGGAATATTGCTATGAAATCCAAAGATCGCCAAAAGAAGGCCTGAAGTTGCAGATCTGCTTGAGGTCGCTAGTCGTAGATCTGCTAGAGGTCGCATAGTCGCACTCCCTATTAAAAGCCCGACGACACAACCCAGCGACCCAACGACTAGGTCACGAGGTCACAAAATCATGGCAGGTCGCAGGTCGCAGATTGTTGGGGGTCGCAAGTCGCAAGGTCCAATCGAGTCGCAGGTCACAAATTTCCTCAAGTCATAGGTCGCAGATTCCCTCAGGTCGCCAGGTCGCATAGTGACACTCCCTATTAAAAGCTCGACAACGCGACCTAGCGACCCAACGACTAGGTCGCGAGGTCGCAAAATCATGGCAGGTCGTAGGTCGCAGATTGTTGGGGGTCGGAAGTCGCAAGGTCCAGCCGGGTCGCAGGTCGCATTAGTGGCTCAGGTCACAAGTTGCAGAATAGATTGGGTCGCAAGGTAGCCCAACAGTCGAGAAAGCAAAAAGTTAGGGAGCCCAAAGGGAAAGCTTCGCTCTATAAACATTTCCTTCGGGAACTTGCAAATGGCCTTTTGTTGGGGACTCGAGCTGAGTACATTGTATTACCAGAGGATTATACAATTTGAGCATGAATACAAGCATTTTGAAAAATCCCTTTGTGGATCTAGTGTTGACATATGTATGAGCACTATTGAGTATTATATTTTCAGTTTCTGAACATCTTTAGATTAAGGGAATTGTATCTTCAATTCATATCACAATTGCATAACAGTTTGCTGAATATATGTTAATGGTGGTTGAGTTCATTTCACTTTCTTAATGAATGCTGATGACTTTTTTTATTAGCATTTGTGTTATCATTTAAAACTTTTAGGAAATGAAGGGTGTTCTTGCCATAAGGAATTATTTCTATTGTGGTTAGAACAGTTTATAAGCATGACCCTAATGATGTGTTGTTAACAACACTTCCTTCGGTACTTATGCTTTATTATTTCCTCCTGCTACTCATAGTGTTATATGTACATTTAATGCATCAATCATATGTATTGTATCATTTTACTAAATGTGTATCCACAGGTTTATATAGTTTAAGTGAGACCCAAAGAAAGGAGAAATCAGCGGTAGCCGAACCCACACCCCGGACGGGATCCCTATTCCAAACGGTTCAAGGTCTAATTGAGAATTTTTACCGAGGAGATCCTCTGCTGTTGGCCGGAAAAATTATCCCGTCAACACATTCTCGTTGTAAGAGGAGGGTCTTGAAGCAGAACGTAGAGTCTTTAAGGGTACACTATGGGACAAGCTACGTTGTAGAGGTGAGAGTGAAGTAATCATACCTACGCTAAACTCAAATACATGAGTCACCAAGAAGTGCAGCATGCCAATGGAGTTGTCCCTAAAGTAGAACTGAATGGTGATCCTGCACAAGATGCTAGCAAGATCTAGAGGATCTGATTTTTAGCATTTTAGAACAAGATCTGACTTTTAACGTTTTAGATAGTTGTATTATATAGTGTAGCTGAGAAATTAAAATTATCAAATTTCCGTGTGATTATAGACTGCATGATTAATTATATTATCTGGTTGCTCAAACTCAGTTAATATTGAAACTTTGGGACTAAAATGAATTTTTCGTTACATTGTTGACTGTGAAAAATATTCTGTATTGAAGTGTTATCTTATGAATTATTGACTATGGCTCTAATAAAGTTGTTACCTTGTGAATTTTTAAGAGGAAAATGTTGAAAAATACCTAATTGTGTGATAAACCCTCGGGAAATATTACCCTAGCACTCTACAATGGTATTAGAGAAAAAGTCTTGCAAGTCGATATGGTATTTGAAAATTTCAAAAATAGAACCAACGAAAGCAAATTTTTGGGAAAACTATGCAGAGTTTTGGGAATAGAAAGCAAAGTCTTGGAGGACGCTAGAAAAGCAACACGTAGAAAAAATTAGAAAATTAGAAGAATTTAAATGTCATAACATCTAAGAAGAACAAAATGGGATGACTTCTGAAATAGTGGCAAGAAAAACAAGTCAAGCGACATTGATCATAAGCTCAAGCTTTAAAAACAAGGTATAAGAAAGGTTGAAGCAAAGACGAAAGCATGGAAATGACTGTATCCCCCTAAACGGGAGGAAAATCCTAAAGAAGACACCATGGCTAGAGGTAGTAGTTCTGAAGGTGTAAGAAGTGAGCTAAATCTCAGAGAACAGGATGGACTTCCCAAGGAAGGGAATACTCTTTCTGATAGTAACATCCTTCCAATTTCAAATATGCAGGGAGGTAAAGATAATTGTGTCAGCAAGGACTTTCAATACACCTCTTGCAGTGATTCCTTACTATACATCTCAACCTCAATTGCAAGCAAAAATACCAAACGATCCACTGTTAATAATATTATAGGATCCACTATGAAGTTTCCAAACGATGATGAGCTTAGTGTAACGGACAGTAATTTTATGAAGGGATGCCTTCAGGAAATAAACTATTAATATATTCAAATCATAACACTTGTGTTGACAAAGTATTAACTATGATGAATGATGGTTTACAAAGGATGCAGTGCCATGTTGCCAACTAAATAATAACAGTGGAAAAGAAGCATCTACTTTTAGGTTTTCAAATTTACATGACAAGAAAGTGACAAATGCAGCTGCCAGCGGGGGACAGTCTGATGACATTTAGGACCAAACATCCATATGAGAAACTAATGCACTTGATTTGGGCATTAGGAAGACATGTAGCCTCTTTCCATCATTTAAAATATCATAGAGAAATCAATCAAAGTTATAGATAAATCCAAAGAAAATGTTGAGTCAACTTATATGAAGAAAACCATCAAATTGGTTCTATGTTCAGAA
Source organism: Pinus albicaulis (assembly GCA_034641835.2). Lineage (NCBI taxonomy): Eukaryota > Viridiplantae > Streptophyta > Pinopsida > Pinales > Pinaceae > Pinus > Pinus albicaulis. Next base: position 116,134,000 of record CM076576.1, read on the forward strand.
AGCGAGCAATTGATCTAACTATGTTGTTGCATTGACATCAAAACCTATGCAAGAAATACGTATCAGCAAAAAGGAGTAAGCATTTTATTGTATATATATTTAAAGAATTTCAATGCATCACTAGGATTCCTATAATCCTTAAGCTCTGTTATTATGATTATAAAGAATTGAATGGTATATGATGCTATATTTATGATCTAAACTCATGTATACAAATGATAAATGTATAAAGTTTTGAAGTGTATTTGTCATCAAATGAGGAAAGCCATTGAAGCTCTTCAATAATATGGTTGGACATAATCATATTTATCAATAATATGTTGATCAAACGAATATCCAGAGTCCCATTATGATATCAGTGTAGCATCAATTCATCGTGATCTAATCGTGAGAAAACCCTTGATTTTATAACTTAAATGATAAACCCATGTTTCCCAAATAGATTTATTCCCTAGAGTGACGAGTCTAGCTGACTTGGGCCCTGTCACGACTAGGCCACAATGGCATCCAGCTTAACATGTGTTTTAAACCAAACAACACCTACAATGTCTATTGGCACACAAGAATATGCACAAAAGACAATACACAGGAACAATTGCTTACCCTTAAGCTGCCCTTCTTCTTTATAGATCTATTGACATCAGCAAAATGGTATTCGTGCATAATCCAATTAGTCTCATTTCCTTTAGGTAATTTTTCGACATAGAAAACCAGAGCCTTCTTGATTCCAACATGCTTGTTGCTACCCTTAGCAGTGATGGGTTTATCTGCACCTATGGCTTTGTAGTATCTTGAGCCAGTAGCCCTGTTGGGGCGAGAACCATTTGGATACTTCCTGTCCCTAGGAGTGAAGAAATACCACTCCTTTTCTCCAAACAGTGCCTTTTCTGCAAGAATTGGAAACATGTATCAGACCAGAGCAAATACAATTTATAATAACTAAAATAAAATAGGAATGAAAAACAAGCATTTCGCATTGCAGGAACATGACATGGGCATAAATATGGAAGAACACTATAAAAATTTGACAGAAGAAAACCCCTGTCCATATGACAGTCCATACCCACAAATAAAAATGAGATGATTCATTTTGAGATTGAAGGTTGCCATATCAAGCAAAGAGACATATCCAAGTATTAGTCCTAAGACATGGAAGGGCATTCATTTGTAGATTTAGGACATTAAAGAATTCATTTTTGAGAGGTATAGAAAACTCGTACACATTTATGTAATGCCCATCTTACACTGGAAAAACCCGAAATTTAACAGATTAGCCTTTACAGGCAGTGTAACCTCAAAAAGGCATGTTAAGCAAGAACCAAACTCAACCAAAGTTGTATGTTTAAAAAGGAACAACATCAAGATCACAGCTCAAATAACCTCAATGAAAAACTCTAATCCCCATGGAAAGCAGTGAATTTACAGTGCAAAATCCTATTGCTCTGGAATTAGTAGTGGATTGAAACAGAAGGGTCCTAGCTTGAGCCAACTAGTCACATCCAAACCTTAATGGAACAGCAATCGGGCAAAATACATAACCAATATACAGTTAAACAGAAAGAACATCCACCACTCCAATGTCCTATATATAAGGATATATGCTTGAACTAACGAGCTTCTACCCTCCACTTTTAGTCCCTTGATCTTTCTACCCACTTGGATCCCATTATGGAAGTGTATTTATATCAAGTGAAAGCATGGCTTTAAACAAAATGGATTGAAGATTTGAATTGGTCATTCCAGATCTTCAAAGCTATGGAAAGAACAAGGATGCCTAATAAGCACTGGAAGGAAAGAACAACGATGGAAGGATTGTTACTATGAAACTTGAAGCTAATGTCCAGAAGGAGAAGCTATCATCACAACCTGCAGTATCTCCACAAATGCAGTCAACTCCACAGATGCAGACAGCTTATGGAACAGACTATCCAAGCCTAAACTCATATCATAGGCTAGGGCCACAGGTACCAGCCTCTGCACCACCACCAATTGGTTACTCCGCATATCCTTCGTGCCTTACTATGTCTCACTCCCTCAAAATTTGAGAAGAAATCCCCCAACAAATTACACCTATGCCCAGAAGCTAAAATTTCATCTCATATTCCAGCCCCTGAAATGATATCAAACACTCAAGTGATGGAAAATATCTAAGGAAAGAGATGAGATTAACTTAAATGCTTGTCCCACTATGAAGAAGATTCCACATCAAAGCCAAACTATGCAGAATGTTGTAACTGCCAGGAAATAGTTACACAAATGGAATGTAACTCATCAACATGGTTAAACGTTTGCATGAGATTTACCACATAACATTCAACAAATCAACAACTCCAATAGAATACTAGGACTATCAAGCAGAGTAGAGTTTCCAGAACCCAACCATTACATCCGTCCCAAAAAATAAAAATGAATCTTCTATTCTGGCCTCTGAAACAATAGGATATGCTTAATCAATTAACAAATATTCAAGGAAAGGGTTGAGATTCATTTGCATGTGTATCCCACTGGGAAGAAGGTTCCATACCAAAACCAAATTATCCAGAGAATACTACAAAATAGTTATACAGATGTTGTGTCACCAATCGACATGTTCTGTACCAGATTTAAAAGATAGCATTCAAGATATTAGCAGCCATAAAACAGAAAACTAGGCCAGTTAGGCAGCACAATCTCAAGATTACCCTACCAGTGGGAGGCAGGAATAAGATCACCAAATTCTTCTTGGCCTATGTTATGAGAGTCAATGTTCTATATAATTTTTGGTTTATAGCTACAAAATCACTTCCATTTGGTTCCTCTGCCATTTTGTTCTTTTAGGTTTCCTATTTTTTTATTGTATCTCTTGAAGCCCCCTATTTTTCTCTCCTGCTCTCATCCAACGGGCCTATAAGAAAGGTTTAATTAAAACTACATTAGGCATAAGAACATACCATGTATGTCTAAATTTAACAACTACCTAGAAGGCCCAAGATATTGTGTCTATCATATGTGCACATCTTTACTATGATTTCTCCACTATTTGCATCTTCAACAATGGCTCACAAGAGAATTTGATTGTCAAAACTATCATCAATACACTGACATTCTAGTGGATCTTCATCCTCATACTCATGCACTTGGATGTACAGTTCCTCTTCTCAGATCACTCACACATGCATTGTCTCAATTACTTTTAGTCATAAATTTGTGGAAAAAGCCACCACTCGTGATGTCACCAATATGAATTGTTGTGGTATAATGCTTGGCCAACCTTACCAATATGATTGAAAGGCCTAATATGTTGCAAATTTAAACAACACTTACCTATTGCATAAAGATAACATCAAGTACAGTTTGATCCTAAATCTTAAAAACATTATTTCACTTTTATCCAACAACATCGTTATGTTCTACAATTGCAATCCAAGGTTCAGTCAACAATTTTAAAGGATTCCTGTAAACCTCCTCCATCATTTGTTTTATATCACCCTCAGTTGCCCCCACACACTATCTAAGAGGACATTCTACAAACTTATTTCTTGCCTATTACAGAGTTCTCTCCTTACTTGAAAGTTTAGATTTGGTGGCCTCTTCTCATTGGTTCACAAGTTACAACCCATTTCAACATCAGCCCTTGTATATATTCATAAATATAAAATAGTTGTAAACAGAATAATTGCGAAGGAAGTCCCTATCATCCTTTTAGTCTTATAACCTACAGGAATGACCTCCAATAGGGCCTATGAACCTCAACCCATTCTTATTTTACTTTTTGTATGGTAAAGAATTTGTGTAGGCCCTTTATGGAATACAATTCCAGTTGATTAGCTTGAGATCATCTCTCCTTCCTTGGTTGCTCTGCCAAGCTCATTGTTAATTACAAAAATTCATAGATTGAGTTTTGAAACTCCAGCCATTAGATAAGGTGGTAGACATTACATTCATATTCAATGATACAATGTTTCTAGGACCAAAAATTAGCCTTATGAATAATTTAGTTTTTGCCAGAGGTATATTTTTCCCAAGAACAAAAGAGATTGTAAATATGGTTGTAGAGGGCTTGGTTAGTTTATATGATAAATTTTACTGTATGCATCAGTACCAAGGCCCAAGAGGCAGAGTAGGAGGCTGAAATAGCCCCAATGTTATTGAAATTTCAATACTAGGCAAGGTCCCAAATTGTTGCGCAATAGAAAATCATCTCTAACCATTCCATTCTACTCACCATGGACTATCATGGCTAGGAGGAGAAGTCCAAGTCTAAACCTTATTCCTTGGCGAAAAGTAGGTCCATGTTATGTGAACTCATTTTCATTTACAAATATAAATGCGCTACTATCCTGTAGCAAGGCCATTAGAGGTACTTACAAGCCACAATAAGGCCACAACTGTCTCCAACAATAACACATAAAGAAGAAGGCTTACAGGTGGGAGGAAGGGTGGATTTGAGAAGGGATAGGTGCCCTAACCAGGGCCAAGTTCTTCAAAAAATACAAAATCACATTTTAAGGAATTGGAAGAGAAGTTTGTGGAGAACAGATGTAGGATTGGGTTTGAGTCTTGTGATAGCATTATGTGCTTGATGGTGTGAGGGTCACCTTTGTCTAAAAGACCAAAAAGGGAGGTTGATACAACAATAGTTAGAGGGATTTTTTGGAGGGTCATTAGGCATAGTGTAGGAGTGTTCCTTAGCAAGTAGCTCTTGGAATTGAATGTGCAGTAGCATAGGGGGTGTCTCCATAAGTAAGGGAAACGTTCATATTGTTGGTTGGTCCATAAGTGCGGTAGGGATAGTTGAGGAGAAACCTCACCCTAGGATAGTGTTTTCTTCCTTTAAGTGGACAAAAAAAAGAAGCATCCTGTGGGAGAAGTCGATACAATGATGAAGCAATGGGATAAGGGATAGAAGAGTGCCCTAACTAGTCTTCTAGAAGCGCATAATTCAAGGGAAAGAGGGCAACAACAAAGAGTTGCAGATTTCCTCTTGGATGATGGCTTGAAGGGTGTCCTAGAAGATGACTCCAAGGAAATGGGAAAATACCCATCTATTGCAAAAGGGATTTCCCGTCTTGAAGAAAAAAAATTATAATAGAAAAATCATGAAAAGAAAAGGCTCAAATCTCTCTTCCAGACTGGTGACATGGAATAAGGCCACATGGACCACTGCGATTGGTTTACATAACAAATTAGAAGCATTATGTTAGCATCTAAAATGTCTAGGACATGTGGCACTCCATGATAAAGACACATGGTGTGTGGATTTGAGTTTTTTAGGTGGTCAAGTGGGCCAAAAATAGGTGACATGTGGCACCACTCAGAGATTGACATGTGCCAATTGGTACAAGTGGTAGAAAATTGGCATGCTCAAACAACGAGGTGATGCAGGAATGACATGAGGGAGAAAATATCAGAAAAGCCCCAAATCTGGAGAACTAAAGCTCATCACCAACCCGAGATTGACAACTTTACATGATGTAACCTATGAAATCGTAAATGGAGAAATCATAGTAACAATAAAGTAACCTATGTAACAATAAAGTCGGATTCATCCTAGGAGTGGTAAATGGAGAAATCATAGTGAACAACAGGAAACATGCAGAGTTGCTTACAATCAAATAGATGAAAAAACACATACAAAAAACCTAGATAATAATCATGAACAAGCTTAATATTGAATTATGAACCGTAAAGGAACTTACAAAATGTGACATTACGAACCTGGTCAAGCGCACAAGCAAAAATATCCTGGACATGACCCTGGTTGACAAGTTGTATTGCTCATGATGCAAGAGGATTTGTACCTGCACTGCCAAGTCAATCAAAATCCATCATTATCTATACAATAAATACAAGTAATCGATGTAGTATTTTTTACTCTAAGATGCATTCTTATGATAATGTTAGAAGATATGTTGAAAATGTCAAAACATACTTGAATAAGCTCCTTGTCATTTCAAGAAAAATTTATTGGAGTCACATGAACTTGGAACAAGCCTCCCACGATCTGAAAGAGTAGCAACTAATTCAATAGTGACTTTTTTGTTCCTACGTTGGATCGAGGGAGGTCTGTTCCAAGATTAAATCACTCGAATAAATTATTCTATACTAAACAGGGCCAACCACGTGAAGGTGGAAGCTCTTATGGCCCCTCCCCCCCCCTCACATCATTCTCAATTCCCCAATACCCAATCTATATTTCATTTTTTACTTTCATGAGCATAAAAAAAATATTCAATAACTAATAAAAAAACAATGCAAAAAAAAGTACGCAAGGAAACATTGAAATAGTATGATAAATGACATAAAAATAGTATGATAAATGAGTTTTTTTATAACGCAAAAAACGTTCCAAGTATGGTAACATTTGTCTTATAATAATACAATATTTCAAATTATCAAAATTTCTTTTTCTTCTTCCTATTTCTAAAGCTCCTATTTACATCATCAATATCATCATGCTCTACTCCTATTTCGTGCCTTTCCTGCACTGCTGACCTAGTTGCGTAGTCACGATGTCTGGTCTCATCCAGTGACGGGGCATCGCCTACAAAAACAGATAATATTAAATTTTAATTGTCTGTTTTTAAATAGCATTGAACTAATTCAGTAATATTAATAAAAAAAAATTGCAATGAGATTATTTACTTGGTGCACCAGTTGTCACCGTTGGGACCATTGCCCTGTCTTCCTCTCTGGTGGTAAGATCCTCAAGGGAAAAATTCTCTGTCATTTAAACAAAAAAAACTATAAGGACAACCATCAAGGTATAATTAGAAAAAATTATAAGTGGAAATTAATTACCGTCACGGCCCTCACTAATAGTAGCATTGTCGGACTGGTCCCCACTACAATGATCAGGTTGCACGTGAGGAACATCTATATCTGGCTCTACAACTGGGTTATTTGCCTCGTCGGCAGTGCTGCTCCCCTGATTTAAACAAAGTTGTTAGACATTAAATTTATGGATGAAAAAAAACATATTGAAAGGTTAACGTTTTACCTTATCAGGCATTCTGGATCTTGGGACTTGCCCCAAGCTTCTGTGATGTTCAACTATGGCTTGATAGCCAGAATGGAAAGAGATATTTTTATCTTCCTCTGTAGTTTCTGTTCCGAATTCATCACCCTACATTACATATGATTGTGTATTTTTAATGCTATTTGATAGGATTACAAAAATGTTGGAAGGCGATACAATTAATTATAAGATGTTTAGCTACTTACAATTCTTGCGGCTAATTTCAAGTAGCCGCATTGGCCTAGCTTGTGATGGCCCTTTTGTTCAATCCTAGCTTTGGTTGCCTTCGAGGTGTCAGGAAACCTATCATCAAAATATTGAAGTCAGATATGACGTAGCACACTTTTATTTTGGAAATAGAGAAAATTAAAGCTATTGAATTGAAGTTGTAATTTACCTTGCGGGTCCAGTTAGCATTTTTCCTTCTTTCTTTGCCCTTTTCTCTTTTCTGTCATGGATGAGTGCTCTCCACTCACTCTCTGGAACTGTGAGAGGACGCTCATATCTATGGTTAAATTTCAAGTGCGTCCTATAGGTGTCCCTGGTATATTTCAAACAATTTCCAACTACCTGAGCCACTGCTATTCTGTCAAATGTGCCCACCCCAAAGAGGCCTTCTAGATAATCTAGAAGTTCTTTTTTCAGGTTGGAATTCTGGAAATTCCACCTTGTGCATATGGTTGGGCCAAAAATATACAACGCCTTGCTCTCCAAAAATTGGTAGAACTCATTGTTTCCTACACAGAAAAAAAAAAATATTATCATTAATTTAAAAATAAAAATCATGATAAAATATAGTTTACATAGAGTACATGAAATAGTTAAAATATTAAAACTTACCTGGGAGTTGTACGTGCTTTATAGGGACACCTTCATCTTTCACCAAAAACGTGCCATGAATGGTGCCCGTGGAGCTGACACGTGTAGCTCCAGGAAACACAATAATATAGTTGGCCATATCAGCCTCATCACTGCCAACACGTTCAGAAGTTGGCTGCATGTTTGCTTGGGCAGGGTGTGTTTCTTGTGTTGTACATGTCAACCCCTCCTTCAAATTTTTGGCCTAATGCTCCTCACAAACCCTTTAAATCAGATATAGGGGCCATAAACCCTCGTATTCTGTCTACCATTACCCTTTCCGCCCGAAAAATACACTCTGCAAAGGTCAAAAACCCGCATTCGAAAACATATCGGGCCTAGCCCTTTAACCTTAGCCACTCTTACTTTGTTTTCCATGTGACCCGGGCACAGAACCATATGCCTAAGGGGAAGGGGCTTAATGTTCAAAGTTTCGGGCTCGTTCGTGGCCGTCCGATCAAATCAAATCGACGGAGCGGAGCTGGTTTTCTGTGGTGGTCCTCGCGCGCATTGCCAAAACCGGCAGTTAATTTCGCACCGATTTGGATGGGATGGCGGTATTCTCCATGGAGCCAGCGATTCCATTCAACATATGACAAGTGTCCAAAGGGTACGATTGCCAAACCACCCATTTCGCGCATTAAAGTTCGTGTAAAGGTCGGGCAGCAGAATCCACAGCAGCCGTCGGATCTGTCAGCCTTTATCCAACGGTGGAGATCCTCCGAAGCTGCACGCGCTTTAACTCATGACCATCGCATCCTTGGCCCACCTTTGATTGCCCTCCGGCTCATTTTAACCATTGATCTCATCTGATGATCGTGTGGCCTATAATCACTCGCGTTCTCCCCCTGCTTGACTAAGTCCTCCGCCACGTCATCTATTCCTCTTGGCTTTTCGTACGCCCATGTGTCATCACCCCGCGTGCCCGTTGTATTTCCATCCCCGCCATCTATATATATGCGTTGCATTCATATTTATCGTTTTCTATCCATACATCGTGTTTTAACTGTTCTACGTGAAAAATTACATTCCGTCTGTTTATTAAAATCTCCACTGTATTTTCTCCGCCACCCTGCATATTCTTGCCATATGGCCATGTCTTCGACGTCACCATCATCTCCACCTCCACGCCCCTTGCTCCTGAGTCTGTTTTTCTAATGTATCTGTGGGTTTTGTAGGTTTCAAGAAGATGAGGAGGCGCTATAATTTGTTGCCCCCATTGCAGAGGCCAAAGTCTCCTCTAAGGACGATGTTCCGCTGGCGAAATTTAAGAGGGAGGCTTGAGGTAGTTGTATGATAGGACCTCATTAATGGAAACAGAAAGAAAATCCATTGAACCTCTCAGAGAAATTCAAAGGGGGCAGATTTTGGTAGCTGAAAGCATAAATGAGGACACGAAAAACATCAGCTGAAAATCGAGAAGCTTAGTGTCCGGCATTGAGAAATACAAATTTCAGCTCAGGGTTCAAGGGGGCGAGAGTACCATGCACAATCACAAAGCAATCTCAAGGTTTCATGGCAGTAGATTTTTCCCTTTCGGCAAAAGGCAGAGCATTCGTATATTTTATTATGTGTGTCTTATTTATAAGGAGATTTTTATCCTCAGCATTTATTTCTGAAGGTAGATTACAAAGTACAGTTAATTATACTTAGTCATTCACAGTGTGGGCGCGAATGTTTTCCGCCATTTTTATTCAAATCAGATCATTAAATTTGTATCACCTACCTCCTTTCTCTAGATTTTTCTGCTTCTCCTATAAAAACTATGAAAAAACACATTGTAAGGGTTCGAAATTTATATCAGAAAACTGTGCAGTGAAAGGCTTTTGTATACATCTTGTAAAGTTTCTGTATGAAGGCTCAGAGCCCGTAGGGTTTCAGTGAGGAGGAGTTATAACTGTAATGAGGATTCTGGTCTTTGGTATCTCACAGTATGTAATCTTTTCTTATGTGTTAATACAATATCTCACTTCATGCTATTTATCTTCTTGTATCATGTTCTAGAATGTGAGTAACTCACTAGTCTTAAGTAAGGATTCATCCTAGTTGGTGCCCATACTTGGATTAGTTAAGCGCTTTAAATAGTCATGATATACTGTTCCATGTTCATCTCATCCATATTTTCTGCTATATTATTTACTTGAGGAGGGTGCTTTTAAAACGCCATTGTCATGTATGGATTCTTAGTTGGATAAGCCCATATGTGGTTTTGTTGTGTATTTGGGTATCAGCCTCATGCTAACTAGTATCTTCTTCATGTTTCTTCACTGCATCCATTTTCTGATATTTGATTTCTGTGGCATATTATTTGAACTGGCCCTCTTTGCAGTAAGCTATCTCTTAACTGTCTGATGCTTTTGTATTGGAGTTTGCATGCTGTTCCTACATTATTCTTATCTTTGTATCAGCTTCTGAGAGAGTTTGGTTCCATTTAAACTAATTTCCTTGTTTCACAAGTGATAGTAAGAGAGTTTTTGGATTGACAACCCAAGCTATATTATGAGCTCCTTGCTATGCTAATATGTCCTAGGCACTGGTCTATAGCAACTCTAGGCTGTCTCTAGGGTAGACAATAATTTTCGACAACATCTTTCTGGCGCCGTTGCCGGGGAACGAATTTGAGAATATCAGTTTCCCTGGGCCTCGACAAATCATATTCACTCTCTAATCAGGTGAGACACAGAGAGTTGAAGAGTTGCGTATCTCTCACCTTGGCGACTCCACTGCTATTTATTCGATAAATCAATCTGAAGTCCTGGCTCCTCGAAAGCCACATTTGAGGTCAGATATTGCTAAATCAAAGATATCTTTTGTGCTTGACCCAGAAAAGATTGTACATAGGATAATTTGGAGAGAAAGACAGCCAGTTTGTGCTGAAAACCCTGAACATTCTATAGAAGACTTCCCATCCTCCTCTTCTCAAGAAATTCCAGTAAAAAATCCTGACTTTACTGAAGAAAATCTTGAATATTACTCAGATAGCCCACCCAAGGGAAGTGCTAGAACCAAAGAAAATCTTCATCTCACCCCTGAGGCCGAAGAAGTTAAAGAAATCACAGAAGTAGCTGCTGTTAACCGTGAATTGTTTCCATCTACACCTCAGGCTTCTGTAAAATATATTCCTATTGTTATTCATACCCCACTTCATCCTCCTCCTCCGCTTCCTCCATTTGTAAATCAAACTGTTGCACAGCCCCCACCTCCTCCAATGGCTAATGTACCAGCTTTTCTCCTGAACAAATATGCTCCACTGGCCTTACCACAAGTGCTAAATGATATGCCACAGGATTATTTGAAGATTCTGCCTAGATTTAATGGAGAAAATGAAATTGATGCTCAGAAACATCTTGAGACTTTCTGCTCCTTTGTAGAGAACCTTAACGTTGAACATTTAGATGTGGTCTTGAGATTTTTTGCGCAATCTTTGGATGGTGAGGCCAGAAAATGGTTCAAGACATTGGGAAACCATTCGGTGACCACCTGGGATGACATGGAGAATACTTTTCTCAGGAAATGGGGAGAAAAGAAAGATCATGGACAGTGTCTTACTGAATTCAATACTCTTAAGAGGAGACACAATGAAGGGGTGTCGGAGTTTATTAAGAGATTTAATACATTATATCTAAATCTCCCTGCAGATATGAAGCCCCATCAGAACGCTGAAAAAGTTGTTTTCATTGCAGCCTTTGACTCAGAATTCGGTTTCTCCCTCAGAGAGAGAAATCCTGCCACCCTAGATGATGCTCAGTCAGATGCTCTTGAATTGGAAGCGAACTTTGCTTCCTCTGGAAAATTAAAAGGGAAGGCTAAACAAGATACTAGGAGGAGAGGAAAAGAAGAGGTTTCCTCCTCTAACCAGGATAAGGATTCAGATAAAATGGAGGAAATAAGCAAAATGATAAAGAAGATGGTCAAGCTTGAGTTGGAGGCTAAGAATGCAGCTCCCAAGAATTTTTATAATGCTCGAAACAGAGGATATAATCCTCAGTATAAGAGACCACCATTGCAAATATTGCCAAGGGAAGCAAAGGAGCAGCAAGATCAGGTACCACATCCCTTGTACCTGGAAGGTCCAACATATGACTCCACTGAAGATGCTGCTTATGAACTAGAAGATTCAAATCTTGCTTTCTCAAACAATGATGAAATGGAATGCCCATTGCAAGAAGAAGAAGAAGAAGAAGAAGCAGAGATTGATCATTATTGTAAACAATTTGCTGATTTCATGCAAGCACAATTCAATGTAAAATATGATCTCAGATCTTCAAGGAAGAGGACCCGAACTCAAGATCAAGAAGAGGAGCCACCTCAGAAGGAGGTACCTGCTCAGAAGGAATCAACAACAAAGAGAAACACAGAAAAAGGTAAGAGTCCTCAAAATATTCCCCTGCAGCCTAATGATCAAATTCCTTCTTCTTCAAAAGTAGTCAGTCCTCCCAATGCTGAATCTATGCCAAAGAAAATAAATTTTCAGCTGAAAATAAAGAGTCAAAAGAAGTTGTGATAGAAAATCCCCCTCCTGCTTTTAGTTTGCAAAAAGAACTTGAGAAAATTAAAATTCCAGTTCCCTTGACCGAGCTGCTAAAACAACCTGCATATCAGTCTCAAGTTACTTCTTTTATGCCCCCTCCTGAAATACCAATTGTGCCTGATAGTTTAAACCTTCAAGAAGAAAGACCCATGGTAGTATTTGGCCCACATGTTGAGGAAGTAGATCCTTCTACTCCTCCTTTTTATGTGTCTCTAGTTATTCATGACCTACTGTTACACAATTGCATGCTAGATTCTGGGGCTTCCCATAATCTTATGCCTCTGTCTATCATGGAACAACTAGGATTGCAAATTACAAGACCATATAAAGACTTATATTCATTTGATTCCAAAAGAGTCAAATGCTTGGGGATGATTAAGGATTTAGTGGTCAATTTGGCCCAAATTCCAGCAAAGACTGTGGTCATGGACATTGTGGTGGCTGATATCCCAGCCCGCTTTGGCATGTTGCTGTCAAGGTCCTGGGGTACAAAAATTGGTGGGTCAATTAAGCTGGATTTAACATATGCTACCATCCCAGTTTTTGGTGGACAGGAGAGGAGGTTATACAGAGAGACTAAATTTGTCAAGGTAGTTACTAAGGCTGATAACTCTGAAAATTCACCAGTCTATAGTAAAGAAGGATATTTTTCATGCTTTATGCTAGAAGAAGATCAAAATTATGTGCATGAATCCTCCTTCAAAATTAAGGACGAGCAGCCTTTAGAAAATTATGAAGCTAGAATCTAGACTTTACACTTTGATGGGGCAAATTCAAGAGAAGGCAATGGAGCTGGGGTATTATTGATCTCTCCTACAGGAAAATGGGTGCCACTGTCCTTTAAATTGGAATATGAGGCTACCAATAATGTAGCTGAATATGAAGCACTTTTATTGGGATTATAGACAGCCAATAATATGGGCATACAAAGTTTAAAAGTCATGGGAGACTTTGAGCTGGTGGTAAGGCAGGTCAAAAATCGATGTCAAACTAAGCATCCACGGCTGAGGGCATATAGAGATGAAGTTTGGGAGGTGGAGAATTTCTTGTCGGCTTTTAATATACAATTCATGCCCCGGGAGCAGAACAGAATGGCAGAATCTCTTGCTGTGGCTGCAAGTACATTTCGTCCTCCACAGAACTCTCTTTTGAGGTATGAAATTGAAGTACGATATAGACCATCAATCCTAGATAATGTTAAACATTGGCAAGTATTTGAAGATGATGAACAAATGAAGAGATTTTTGGAGACAGTAGAAGAATTATCCAATATGGAGATTGATGATAATGAAGAAGAGGAAGCTGAGAATGTTATAGAAAACAAATGGGAAGAAAAAATAGTAGGCAATAAAGTGCTGCAGCTAAAAGGAAATATCATACCTAGAGGGCTGGTGCCTCTAGAAAGATTGTTTGATAAAAACGATGTTCCATTGCAGCATAAAAAAACATTAGAAGAAGAACAAGTGGAAGATTTAAATCTGGGTACTTATGCTGATCCCAAAATTGTCAAATTATCCAAGAAGGTCCCAGATGTATATAAAGAAAAATACTTGAAGTTGTTTCAATCTTACAAGGATGTATTTGCATGGTCCTATCAGGACCTGAAATTTTTTGATGTTAATATAATGCAACATAAAATTCCTCCGAGGGAGGATGCAAAACCTTACAAGAAGAAGCTCAGGAAGATAAATCCTCTGCTGCTTCCCTCCATTGAAAAAGAAATCAAGAAGCTGCTACATGCCAAAATAATTGTGCCATTAAGATACTCTGAAAGGGTTGCAAACCTTTTTCCTGTTCGAAAGAAAAATGGAGAAATAAGGTTGTGTGTAGATTTCAGAAACTTAAATAGAGCATCTTTAAAAGATAATTATCCACTGCCTAAGATGGACCACATCCTGCAAAAAGTAGTAGGAGCCTCAAGAATGTCAATGATGGATGGGTTTTCTAGTTATAATCAGGTAGTTGTGTTCCCAGAGGATCAGAAGAAAACTGCATTCACAACACCATGGGGAACATTTATGTATGCCAGGATGCCATTTGGGCTAATTAATGCAGGAGCTACTTTTCAGAGGGCAATGGACATAGCTTTTGTTGGAGAGCAGGACAAGTTTCTGGTGGTATATCTGGATGATATCACAGTATTTTCAAAGGATGATACTGAACACATTCAGCACTTGCAGATAACCTTTGAAAAATGCAGAAGGTATGGTCTTTCCCTCAATCCTCAAAAATCTTTATTTGCATTAGATGAGGGAAAACTCTTAGGGCACATTGTAACTAAAGATGGTGTGAAAATAGACCCTAAGAGGGTTGAAGTCATAAATGGTATTCCTTTACCCAGGAATAAGAAAGAAGTACAGGTGTTTCTAGGCCGAATCAATTTCCAGAGAAGGTTTATTCCTAACTATGCTGAGATAGTTAGGCATATAACTGATATGCTTAAAAAGAATAATGAGGTGAAATGGTCCCAAGAATCTAGAGATGCATTCACAAGGATAAAACAGGCATTTGCTGAAGCCCCTGTGTTAGCTGGACCTCATTATACAAAGCCATTTATGATATTTTCATTTGCTTCACCTCATACAGTAGTTGGAGTCTTGTTGCAGAAAAATGAAGATGGATTTGAGCAACCAATAGCCTTTTTCAGTCAGGTATTGCATGATGCAGAATTGAAATAAAACATATTGGAGAAACAGGAATATGCCCTGGTGAAGTCCCTTAAAGCTTTCAGAATGTATATTTTGCAATCTCACATCACTGCATATGTCCCTTCAGCGGCTGTCAAAGACATTCTTGTTCAGGGGGATAGCGAAGGTAAAAGAGGAAGATGGATTGCAAAAATTCAGGAGTATGATTTGGACATAAGGCCCACTAAGTTGGTTAAAGGACAAGGGCTAGCCAAAATTCTGTCTGAATCAAATCATCAGGCTCTAGGCATAAATTTATCCATGATAGCAAATGAAGAATCTGAAAAAGGAGAAGAGCAGCATGGACTAGAGATGGCCACTCAAAAGATACATATAAAATATCTCACTAGTCCTTGGTACAAAGAAATAGTTGAGTATCTTTTAACACTCAGCTGTCCTCCAAGTTGTGATAAATCAAAATACAGGGCTTTGAGGCTGAAATCACAAGAGTATATAGTTGCCAATGGTCAGTTATATTGGAGAGATCCTTCAGGCATACTATTATTGTGCCTCACAGAGGATGAAGTAGAAAATATAATGGTGGAGTTTCACGAGGGAATTTGTGGAGGTCATTACAGTTGGAGGGCTACAGCCCATAAAATACTGAGGGCTGGTTTTTATTGGCCTAAATTATTTGGAGATGTTTTTAATTGGGTTAGAGCATGTGATAAGTGCCAAAAATTTGCTGAGAGGCAAAAGCTGCCTGCTCTGCCCTTAATTCCAGTTCATGTAAATGAACCATTCCAACAATGGGGATTAGATTTTATTGGAGAAATACATCACCCTTCAAGTGGCCAACACAAATGGATATTAACAGCTACAAATTACTCTACAAAATGGGTGGAAGCCATACCTGCGAGGAATGCTACAGATGCTGTAATCATCAAATTCATGGAAGAAAACATCATATCCAGGTTTGGCTGTCCAGCTAGGATTATAAATGATAATGCACAAGCCTTCAAGTCCAATAAATTTATAAATTTCTGCCAGCAGTATAATATTTCATTGAATCACTCCACAGCTTACTATCCACAGGGGAATGGCTTGGCAGAATCCTCCAACAAAACTCTGGTGAGGGCCTTGAAGAAAACAACCAATGAGAATCAAAAGAATTGGGATTCCCAATTGAAATTTGCTCTGTGGGCGAATAGAGTAACTAGCAAGAGAGAAACTGGGAAATCTCCTTATGAACTGGTATATGGGCGAGCAGCTTTGTTTCCTATGCAATTGGTTTTGCCAGTGGCACGTTTCATGCAGGAAAGTCAGGAAGAACCAGATGACATGGTCAGAAGAATTAACCAGCTGGTAGAATTGGAGGAAACATGGAGCCAAGTGAATCGGAGATTAGCGGAGTATCAGGAGAAAATGAAAAACATCTTTGATTAGCATGCGAAAGACAGGAAATTTCAAATCGGTGATCTGGTTCTCAGATGGGATGTTCGAAGAGCAGAAAAGGGCAAACATGCTAAATTTGATCCACTGTGGTTTGGTCCGTTTAAAATTGTAGAATTGAAAGGTAATAACACGTTCATATTGGAAGACCTACAGGGTGATCTGCTTGAATCCCCTGTAAATGGACAATTCCTCAAATCATATTTCCAATTTTGATTCAGGCAAAACAAGCCTGATGTATCATACTGTATATAAGTTTTGCTTCGGTTTTGTTTTGATGGAAACGCCGACGAATTATGGAGTAAATTGCAGAAAGGCTAAGTAGCAGAGCCATCCAAAAGAGCATCTGAAGGTCTGCAGAGTTCTCGGCACGTCCACGGAGGAACGCACCGTCCCCAGATGGAGCCGATGTTGTACATGTCAACCCCTCCTTCAAATTTTTGGCCTAATTCTCCTCACGAACCCTTTAAATCAGATATCGGGGCCATAAACCCTCGTATTCTGTCTACCGTTACCCTTTTCGCCCGAAAAATACACTCTTCAAAGGTCAAAAACCCGCATTCGAAAACATATTGGGCCTAGCCCTTTAGCCTTAGCCACTCTTACTTTGTTTTCCATGTGACCTGGGCGCAGAACCATATGCCTGAGGGGAAGGGGCTTAATGATCAAAGTTTCGGGCTCGTTCGTGGCCGTTCGATCAAATCCAATCGACGGAGCGGAGCTGGTTTTCTGTGGTGGTCCCCGCGCGCATTGCCAAAACCAGCGGTTAATTCCGCACCGCTTTGGACGGGATGGAGATATTCTCCATGGAGCCAGCGATTCCATTCAACATATGACAAGTGTCCAAAGGGTACGATTTCCAAACCACCCATTTCGCGCATTAAAGGTCGGGCAGCGGAATCCACAGCAGCCGTCGGATCTGTCAGCCTTTATCCAACGGTGGAGATCCTCTGAAGTTGCACGCGCTTTAACTCACGACCATCGCGTCCTTGGCCCACCTTTGATTGCCCTCCGGCTCATTTTAACCGTTGATCTCATCCGATGATTGTGTGGCCTATAATCACTCGCGTTCTCCCCCTGCTTGACTAAGTCCTCCGCCACGTCATCTATTCCTCTTGGCTTTTCGTACGCCCATGTGTCATCACCCCACGTGCCCGTTGTATTTCCATCCCGCCGTCTATATATATGCATTGCATTCATATTTATCGTTTTCTATCCATACATCGTGTTTTAACTGTTCTACGCGAAAACTTATATTCCGTCCGTTTATTAAAATCTCCACTGTATTTTCTCCGCCACCCTGCATATTCTTGCCATATGGCCATGTCTTCGACGTCACCATCATATCAACCTCCACGCCCCTTTCTCCTGAGTCTGTTTTTCTAATGTATCTGTGGGTTTTGCAGGTCTCAAGATGATGAGGAGGCACTATAATTTGTTGCCCCCATTGCAGAGGCCAAAGTCTCCTCTAAGGACGATGTTCCACTGGCGAAATTTAAGAGGGAGGCTTGAGATAGTTGTATGATAGGACCTCATTAATGGAAATAGAAAGAAAATCCATTGAACCTCTCAGAGCAATTCAAAGGGGGCAGATTCTGGTAGCTAAAAGCATAAATGAGGACACGAAAAACATCAGCTGAAAATCGAGGAGCTCAGTGTCCGACATTGAGAAATACAAATTTCAGCTCAGGGTTCAAGGGGGCGAGAGTACCGTGTGTTGTAGCATAATTTTACTCAGCAAAAAGCCCGGAGAAGCTCTGGGAAATTTAAGGTTGCTGAGGAACAATTATCGAAGTAGAACAAGTTAAAGGAGATAAAGCATTTGAAACACTGTTCCTAAAAAATCTGTTATTGAGTGATTTAATCACATTGCAGGGGTAAGACTAATTCTTGCATTTTGGAAGCTCATGAAAGTGTTTTCAGTTATTGGAAAGCTGAGCAGGTTGTATTGGAGTTTATTTGGTGCAAATTTGGAGTAGTCATTTCATAAATCATAACTTTTACGCTAATAATGATTGCAATCTGAACTTACGAGTTCCGGACTTCTGGCTTTCTTATTTCTAACAAGATTACATGATAATCTAAGGCAAAGTTCAAACATAGATTGCTGTGTACTTTGTAGTTCTATACATGCAAGTAGGCATGGGTTTTCGAAATCAGAAATGGCTATCCTTGAATGGACATCAGTGAATTCATATTCTACATACAAAATAACCAGTCATGGCTTTATAAGATAGATAAAGTCGGCCATTGTTCAGGAGGAAAGTCATTGAATACATCCCAACTGGTGGAAATTTGGAGATGAAAAATCGTATTTCCATCATGCAGCTGCTCCATTTGTATGTTCTTTCGAGGGATCTTGCACAATATACTAACATAAACAGCGCCTCCTTAAAGACATATACACACGAGGTCATATCTGTGGGATCATGGATGTTAGGCCTGGATGCAAAATATATTGATGAGAGACGTCCCTGTTGTAGCAGCATGGTGGAACTAAATGAAATTGATCGTTTATCTCCTCAAGCTTGGTGTGCTCTGGGTAATTGTTATAGTTTGCAAAAGGATCATGAGACTGCCCTGAAAACTTTTCAACGGGCCATACAGCTTGATTCACATTTTACTTATGCTCATACACTCTGTGGTCACGAATATGTTGCAATGGAGGAGTTTGAGAATGGAATTACTTTTTATCGAAGTGCACTGCAAATTGACTCTCGCCATTACAATGCCTGGTATGGTTTTGGAATGATATATCTCCGGTAGGAAAAGTACGATTTTGCGGAGCATCATTTTCGAATAGTTTTCCTAATAAATCCTCGGTCGTCTGTTCTAATGTGTACCTTGGGATGGCTCTACATGCTCTAAAGAGAAACGACGAAGTCCTTGAAATGCTGGATCAAGAAATCTTAGCTGATGCAAAGAATCCATTACCTATTTATCAGAAGGCAAACGTTTGAAGGGTGAAAAATACTTACACAAAAATGCAGACCCTCCCAGGTCATGATTTTCGTTTTCAAATTGTGGGAAAACGGAGGAAAATTTAAAAAAACCGCGACGTGGGTTTTTTGCAGAATATGCCCAATTGACTTTAGCGAGGAAATTGCTCAGAAATCCAAGTCTGTTTAAGAGATTTTAATGATTCTTCAAATGTCTATTTTTCTAGAAAACGTTTTTCAAAATTGGGTGTGAATCATTCGACTGAAATTCGGTTTGTGTTTGACATTTTTGTCCACGTAAGAGATTGCGGATTCACAAGGAACAGATCCAGTGAAATAACATAACTTCTCATCGACTTCAGCTTGACTTTCTCCTTGATCACTTTCAGATTCAGTCAAACATCGCAAGAACAATTTGCAGAATCGTATGCTGAGATTTTATCCGCTCAAAGACCACATTTACCAAGCTCTATTGGGTTCGTTTACTGATTGAACCAGAGTAGCACGGTTCTGAAATAACGTGACTGAGCTTTACTTCTTTTATATATATATTTTTGACTGCGGATCAAGCGGAGTTTTCTCAATTTGAAGCAGTCTCACAATGGCGCAGGGAAGCAACCACATATAACATTGCAGTTAAATCAACAATTTCTGGCTCAGATCCAACGGTGTGCAGCATCACAAACAGAACGAATTTTAGGAGAGATGGCACCCCCGCAGTTGACTTGTTGACCGTGAGGAAAATGAAGATTGACGGTGAGGATGTATTGCGGGGGTGGGGAGGGGGGGCAACCCAAGATTTGTCACCGTACCACAGCAGCCCCCATAGTGACGTCATGTGAAGCATTAGACAGTTGTACATATCAATTCTGACATTTGATGTGTGTTTGCACAAGCGGTTATTGGTTTTCAAAAACCATTGGTGATTTTGTTTTTGATACGTACAGGTGAAATGGCAGACCCAAAATGCACCATTTGCTTTTTAAACTTCCCTTTTTATTTTTGGGTTTTATATTATATATTATATATATAATATTAAAACAAGTCTTTGGTAATTGTAATTAATGCTAGAATTTTCAAGAATCAGTTTTAAAACTGATCATAACAGTTAGTTAGAGGAAACAGCAGAGATAAAAGCAGAACAAGGGAGAGGGGAAAGGGTTCTGGTTTTTTCAGATCTCCAGGCAGTAATTTTTGTACTGAGATTTCAAGTGATTTATGAAGGAAAAGCAAGATCCTAGTATTTGTTGATCTTGACATGTCTTCTAGTTTTCATAATGTATTTTCAGTGCTTGAATAAAATGAAGTAAATAAGCAGCAGGTCTCTTTTTGCATGTGTAAATAAGAGTTAAAACCCTTAATAGGCGCTCCTTCATTTTAACTGTTCTTCTCTTTTAATTCTTCTAAAGTCTGAGATAATAGATCCTGTACAACAACATATTTTTTTGGGCTTTTTCCTTTCATTCCTCTTCTGAACATTTCATTCTATATCAGCAAATAATAACATTGTGGATTGTTTATAGCATTTGATTTTTAAAATTCAATGATTGAACTCTGGAGGTGATTGAACATGGATCCATATCACTATGACATAGTTATTTGAATGTCTTGAGCACGGATTCCTTTACACAGCAAGGATTTGTTTCTCAAGGTACAACATTAATTGGCGCCGTTGCCGGGGAACGAAGAAGCAAAATTCATTTCCCTGGGTTTTCTTTTTACTTCCTCTGGTTGTTCAGTGAGGAGGAAGTTTTCGGCTGTGTTTACTGTTTGCAGAATTCTCATTTTCAAAAAGCCAAACGCGAGGTCAAATGCCTTGCAGCAGAAGGTTTCATAATCCTTTCTTTTTGATGGTGAACAAGATTCAGATTTGAAGGTTGGTTGTTTGTTATTCACCTGGCGACTCCACGGATGAAGGTTTCATTAGATGAAGAATTTTCCTGGCAAGAAGATGAGAAAGTATCATGGAAGAAACATGTATCAGAATTTCCGTTTTTTAAAGGAGGTTCTATTTTTTACTGTCATTTTAGTGGTTTATTTTCCCTTTTATCTTAAAAGGATTGTTTCCTGCTTTATTTTTTCAGAAGACTGCAAGGCCCAAAATTTAAATTCATTATTGGAAAAAGATGATTTTTCTTCTGCTTGTATTATAAATCTTGACACAAGTGTATCTCCTAAACATGAAAGGAGAGATGATTGTTGTATTACAATCCCGGAAGATAATCAGTCACAGTCTGGGCATAAAGGTGATGATTCATCATCTTCGGATGATAGTATTTTTCCTCATAAGAAATTGACTGGTTTTCAGTTCAAAAACAGAGAAATCTTTAAACCCCTGAAGCTGCCCGCTATTCTCCATCAGTATCCTTCAAAAGGATTCAAGTTCTTGCTAAGTTTCTCCGGGAAGGAGAAGGACATTTCAGCTGAATCACATATTTTGGAATTTTAATACTTTCTAGACAAATTTCAAATCATTTATGAAGACGTAGCTTTAAGGATGTTTTGTCATTCTTTAAAGCAGGATGCTCAACAATGGTTCCAGTGTTTGGAAGCAGGTTCAATTAATTCCTGGCAAGATCTTCAAGATGTATTTCTTACATATTGGGGCGAGAATAAGTCACATGAAGAGCACCTTTTGGAATTATATTCAATCAGAATGCAAAGCAATGAATCAATTTCTGAATTTAATAGGAGGTTTCAAAAGATTTATTTTAGCATGCCAGAAGAAATTCGACCTCCAGAGGCAGCAGCTATGGTTTATTATTTGAAAGCTCTTTCTATTGCCTTGGCTTTTTATCTCAAGGAGAGAAAGCCTAGTACTTTGAAGCTGATGTTTCTCCATGCACAAGAAATCGAAGATAATGCGTGGGCTTCTAGAAATTTTTCCTGCAATGTAGAAAGTCCAAGTTTTGTCAAAGATAAGAGGGCTTGTGAAGGAAACATTGGAATTTCTTTACAAGAGAATGAAAGATCAGAGGCGAATAAAGATTTCCAAAAAGTGTTCAAAGATTCCTGTGTTATTGAAAGACAAGAATCTAATCATTTTGAAGATTCTAGTCAAAACTTAGTTGCAATAACTGAACTACACTATGAAAGCATGGAAGATTATTGCAATAATTTTGTGAGTAGTGAGGAAAATAGTGCAGTTTCTCAGACTTGTTTGTAAGATGAGGAAAATCTTCATCAAGAACTGATGTTATATGAAGAGCATCAATTTTGTGAAGAGCAAACCTTGGATGTCTGTTTTCAGCCTAAATGCCTGCCTATAGGAAGTGGCAGTCAACTTCCTAACACACACTTCCTAATTGAAAAGTCAAACAATGCAAGAAGCCACCATGTTCAAAGAAGTCTACCTCAGCAAACTGTGCAAAAAAAGAAGGTGGCCAAAATTTTATTTCATGAATTCTATGATCCGGTTGCTGAATATATGGCAAATTTCTTCAGTCAGCAACAAGCTTCAATGCCAGGGTATGTAAAAAATTTTGTAGATGAAATTTTTTTATGGTACATTCCTCTTTTTATTTTTAAATCTCAGCAGTACGAAGGTATTAAATCTAACAAGAAGATGCTGGATTGGTTCCATTGGAAGGTTGACTTCACTTGATTAAGTTCAACCATTCTTATATTAATATGAGTTGTACATAAATAAGCTCAGAGGTTGAGCATTTCCAGTTGCAGTAGTTCTAGTTTATCATTTTCAGTTCGTAATAAAGATCTTAGAAGAAGAGAGGTTTCAGAAAGAGTTTGAAATTTTCAGAGATTTTGGGATTGAGAGAAAATTCAGTTTGACTCGACTCCATGCCCAATAAAGGCTACTGATCAACAAGTTCTCAGCACTTTGCTACCAAAGTACTGTCCCCAATTGGAGCCAGATTTTGTAGCATAATTTTACTCAGCAAAAAGCCCAGAGAAGCTCTGGGAAATTTAAGGTTGCTGAGGAACAATTATCGAAGTAGAACAAGTTCAAGGAGATAAAGCATTTGAAACACTGTTCCTAAAAAATCTGTTATTGAGTGATTTAATCACATTGCAGGGGTAAGACTAATTCTTGCATTTTGGAAGCTCATGAAAGTGTTTTCAGTTATTGGAAAGCTGAGCAGGTTGTATTGGAGTTTATTTGGTGCAAATTTGGAGCAGTCATTTCATAAATCATAACTTTTACGCTAATAATGATTGCAATCTGAACTTACGAGTTCCGAACTTCTGGCTTTCTTATTTCTAACAAGATTACATGATAATCTAAGGCAAAGTTCAAACATAGATTGCTGTGTACTTTGTAGTTCTATACATGCAAGCAGGCATGGGTTTTCGAAATCAGAAATGGCTATCCTTGAATGGACATCAGTGAATTCATATTCTACATACAAAATAACCAGTCATGGCTTTATAAGATAGATAAAGTCGGCCATTGTTCAGGAGGAAAGTCATTGAATACATCCCAACTGGTGGAAATTTGGAGATGAAAAATCGTATTTCCATCATGCAGCTGCTCCATTTGTATGTTCTTTCGAGGGATCTTGCACAATATACTAACATAAACAGTGCCTCCTTAAACACATATAAACACGAGGTCATATATGTGGGATCATGGATGTTAGGCCTGGATGCAAAATATATTGACGAGAGACGTCCCTGCTGTAGCAGCATGGTGGAATTAAATGCAATCGATCGTTTGTGCTCTGGGTAATTGTTATAGTTTGCAAAAGGATCATGAGACTGCCCTGAAAACTTTTCAACGGGCCATACAGCTTGATTCACATTTTACTTATGCTCATACACTCTGTGGTCACGAATATGTTGCAATGGAGGAGTTTGAGAATGGCATTACTTGTTATCAAAGTGCACTGCGAATTGACTCTCGCCATTACAATGCCCGGTATGGTTTTGAAATGATATATCTCCGGTATGAAAAGTACGATTTTGCGGAGCATCATTTTCGAATGGTTTTCCTAATAAATCCTCGGTCGTCTGTTATAATGTGTACCTTGGGATGGCTCTACATGCTCTAAAGAGAAACAAAGAAGTCCCTGAAATGCTGGATCAAGAAATCTTAGCTGATGCAAAGAATCCATTACCT
The DNA here is from genome assembly GCA_034641835.2 of Pinus albicaulis. NCBI lineage: Eukaryota > Viridiplantae > Streptophyta > Pinopsida > Pinales > Pinaceae > Pinus > Pinus albicaulis. The sequence continues at coordinate 116,158,481 of CM076576.1, forward strand.
ATTTATCAGAAGGCAAACGTTTGAAGGGGGAAAAATACTTACACAAAAACGCAGACCCTCCCAGGTCACGATTTTCGTTTTCAAATTGTGGGCAAACGGAGGAAAATTTCAAAAAACCGCGACGTGGGTTTTTTGCAGAATATGCCCAATTTCATCATGCAGCTGCTCCATTTGTATGTTCTTTCGAGGGATCTTGCACAGTATACTAACATAAACAACGCCTCCTTAAACACATATACACACGAGGTCATATCTGTGGGATCATGGATATTAGTCCTGGATGCAAAATATATTGATGAGAGACGTCCCTGTTGTAGCAGGATGGTGGAATTAAATGCAATCGATCATTTATCTCCTCAAGCTTGGTGTGCTCTGGGTAATTTTTATAGTTTGCAAAAGGATCATGAGACTGCCCTGAAAACTTTTCAACGGGCCATACAGCTTGATTCACATTTTACTTATGCTCATACACTCTGTGGTCATGAATATGTTGCAATGGAGGAGTTTGAGAATGGTATTACTTGTTATCGAAGTGCACTGCGAATTTACTCTCGCCATTACAATGCCTGGTATGGTTTTGGAATGATATATCTCCGGTAGGAAAAGTACGATTTTGCGGAGCATCATTTTCGAATGGTTTTCCTAATAAATCCTCGGTCGTCTGTTCTAATGTGTACCTTGGGATGGCTCTACATGCTCTAAAGAGAAACAAAGAAGTCCCTGAAATGCTGGATCAAGAAATCTTAGCTGATGCAAAGAATCCATTACCTATTTATCAGAAGGCAAACGTTTGAAGGGTGAAAAATACTTACACAAGAACGCAGACCCTCCCAGGTCACGATTTTCGTTTGCAAATTGTGGGCAAACAGAGGAAAATTTCAAAAAACCGCGACGTGGGTTTTTTGCAGAATATGCCCAATTGACTTCAACAAGGAAATTTCAAAGAAATCCAAGTCTGTTTAAGAGATTTTAATGATTCTTCAAATGTCTGTTTTTCCAGAAAACGTTTTTCAAAATTGGGTGTCAATCATTCGACTGAAATTCGGTTTGTGTTTGACATTTTTGTCCACATAAGAGATTGCGGATTCACAAGGAACAGATTCAGTGAAATAACATAACTGCTCATCGACTTCAGCTTGACTTTCTCCTTAATGATCGCTTTCAGATTCAGTCAAACATCGCAAGAACAATTTGCAGAATCGTATGCTGAGATTTTATCCGCTCAAAGACCACATTTACCAAGCTCTATTGGGTTCGTTTACTGATTGAACCAGAGTAGCATGGTTTTGAAATAACGTGACTGAGCTTAACTTCTTTTATATATATATTTTTGACTGCGGATCAAGAAAAGTTTTCTCAATTTGAAGCAGTCTCACAATGGCGTAGGGAAGCAACCACATATAACATTGCAGTTAAATGAACGATTTCTGGCTCAGATCCAACGGTGTGCGGCATCACAAACAGAACGAATTTTAGGAGAGATGGCACCCCCGCAGTTGACTTGTTGACCGTGAGGCAAATGAAGATTGATGGTGAGGATGTATTGCGGGAGGGGGCAACCCAAGATTTGTCACCGTACCACAGCAGCCCCCGCAGTGACGTCATGTGAAGCATTAGACAGTTGCACATATCAATTCTGGCATTTGATGTGTGTTTGCACAAGCGGTTATTGGTTTTCAAAAACCATTGGTGATTTTGTTGTTGATACGTACAGGTGAAATGGTGGACCCAAAATGCACCATTTTCTTTTTAAACTTCCCTTTTTATTTTTCGGTTTTATATTATATATTTTATATATAATATTAAAACAAGTTTTTTGTAATTGTAATTAATGCCAGAATTTTCAAGAATCAGTTTTAAAACTTATCATAACAGTTAGTTAGAGGAAACAACAGAGATAAAAGCAGAACAAGGGAGAGGGGAAGGGGTTCTGGTTTTTCAGATCTCCAGGCAGTAATCTTTGTACTGAGATTTCAAGTGATTTATGAAGGAAAAGCAAGATCCTAGTATTTGTTGATCTTGACACGTCTTCTAGTTTTCATAATGTATTTTCAGTCCTTGAATAAAATGAAGTAAAGAAGCAGCGGGTCTCTTTTTGCATGTGTAAATAAGAGTTAAAACCCTTAATATGCACTCCTTCATTTTAGCTGTTCTTCTATTTTAATTCTTCTAAAGTCTGAGATAATAGATTTTGTACAGCAGCACATTGTTTTGGGCTTTTTCCTTTCATTCCTCTTCTGAACATTTCATTCTATATCAGCAAATAATAGCATTGTGGATTGTTTATAGCATTTGATTTTTAAAATGCAATGATTGAACTCTGGAGGTGATTGAACATGGATCCATATCTCTGTGACATAGTTATTTGAATGTCTTGAGCACGGATTCCTTTACACAGCAAGGAGTTGTTTCTCAAGGTACAACACCATGCACAATCACAAAGCAATCTCAAGGTTTCATGGCAGTAGATTTTTCCCTTTCGGCAAAAGGCAGAGCATTCAGATATTTTATTTATGTGTTCTATTTATAAGGAGATTTTTATCCTCAAAATTTATTTCTAAAGGTAGATTACAGTACAGTCATTTATATTTAGTCATCCATAGTGTGGGCGCGAATGTTTTCCGCCATTTTATTCAAATCAGATCATTAAATGTGTATCACCTACCTCCTTTTTCTAAAGTTTTCTGCTTCTCCTATAAAAACCAAGAAGAAAGACATTGTAAGGGTTCCAGATTTCTATCAGCAAACTGTGCAGTGAAAGGCTTTTGTATACCTCTTGTAAAGTTTCTGTATGAAGGCTCAGAGCCCATAGGGTTTCAGTGAGGAGGAGTTATAACTGTAATGAGGATTCTAGTCTTTTTTATCCCACAGTATGTAATCTTTTCTTATGTGTTAATACAATATCTCACTTCATGCTATTTATCTTCTTGTATCATGTTCTAGAATGCGTAGTGGCTCACTGGTCTTAAGTAAGGATTCATCCTAGTTGGTGCCCATACTTGGATTAGTCAAGCACTTTAAATAGGCCTAGTCATGATATACTCTTCCATGTTCATTTCATCCATATTTTCTGCTATATTAGTTACTTGAGGAGGGTGCTTTTAAAACGCCATTGTCATGTATGGATTCTTAGTTGGATAAGCCCATATGTGGTTTTGTTGTGTATCTGGGTATCAACCTCATGCTAACTAGTATCTTCTTCATGTTTCTTCACTGCATCCATTTTCTGATATTTGATTTCTGTGGCATATTATTTGAACTGGCCCTCTTTGCAGTAAGCTGTCTCTTAACTGTCTGATGCTTTTGTATTGGAGTTTGCATGCTGTTCCTACATTATTCTTATCTTTGTATTAATTTCTGAGAGAGTTTGGTTCCATTTAAACTAATTTCCTTGTTTCACAAGTGATAATAAGAGAGTTTTTGGATTGACAACCCAAGCTATATTATGAGCTCCTTGCTATGCTAAGATGTCCTAGGCACTAGTCTATAGCAACTCTAGGCTGTCTCTAGGGTAGACAATAATTGTCGACAGCATCTTGGTTGGAACCTAGAGGAGTAGAAGGTGTACGAGAGGGTTGCTCGGAAATCTCTTGCCCTTGTGTCCCACTACCACCAACACCGGGTTTAGCAAGTGTCAGATAATGCTACATACAAAAGAAATTTTTGTTAGTTTAGTTAATGTAAAAATTAAAAATCAAACTATCACAATTCATCTCATGCAAAACAAAAAAATTATCCTTTTGATTTTTTATTATTACCTGATATGTTGCTAGCTGGGTCATAAGTTGTTTTATCCTCGCTTCTGTTTCAGGTGTTTGAGGCTCGTCTACCAAACTATCAAATTCCAATGTTGATTTTCGCGCCTTTTTTCGTAGAAAGAGCAATGGAGATGGGGATGAAGAAAGCTCTTCCTCGTACAAGGAATCATCAGGCGTACCATGGCCAGGTGTTTGCATATTTGAAAAAAATTAATATTATTTCAATTATGTAAATAACTAAAATACCTGAAGTTAGAGCAATGCTGGCACTTTACATGTTCTTCCGCTGGCCCCTTTCCGCGATCATCTTGTCTCGGGGTTGTTCCTGTACTGCCCTGATCAGTCTACCACATTGCAATAAAATTATAAATGTAAAAACTTGAAAACAATATCTAACTTGAAAACACAAAATGAAAACTGAAATATTTTCTAATAAGACACCAGAAGACAGAGTTAGAGTTTCAAATATGCCTTGCATTGAATTCAGTCCTGGAAACATTTCATTGCACATTAAGGCACCCAAACAAGAGACGAGTTGACAATGATACTAAACTGGGTTATTTGTAGTGAAATTTTAAAATCTCAAAAGGTATATTAATTATCGAAAAAAATCAGCTTCATAACTTCAGTATTATTGAGTCTGTTGTGTATAAATCACAAAAAAATTGAAACAAAACACCAGAAAAGCAACAACATAATCACATTCTGCTATAGCAGTGATCTGACCTCTAAAGTAGACTTTCTACTAGTTTCATCAGTACCATACAAACAGTGGAAATGAACACAAGATACAACCATAGATGTGTAGTTATTTTTTTGTATTAAACCTGGCTGCCAAAGAAAAACCTGTACACATTCATGTTTTCAACCTTTCAGTTTATTCTTTGAGTCTGCCAGGTTTGGTTTTTAGCTAAATTCATTTACAACATCTTACTGTCAAATGGATATCATGTATCTTCCCAAACTAAGCTACAAGAATAGGGCAAGCACTGGTTGGATGATAACGTTGTATTTAAGTGGAATTTCTCAGACGGTTTTGAACTCTATTGCTGAAGCCTTTACCAAAGTTTAGGATGAGCACAGAGACTGTAACGTCAACATAATTTTTGCTTCATACCATGTTCCATGGCATACGTTATGCATCATGTACTTCATAGTAAAATTACATACATCCAAACAAATTAATTTTGCATTATATACATTGTAAAGTTTCATATCAAAATTGAACATAAACTACATATATATTTCTAGAAGTTTTGTAAATTTTATATTTTTTACTTTACTAGGCTTTTCTGGGTTGACTCATGAGTCTTTTCCAAGTCCCAAACCCACTTTGACCCTTCAGCCAAAATAGATTTGTAAACTTTTTTTTAGACCTTAGTACAAGGAATTAAGATAATATATGTGAAGATTGAAATTAAGTTTTGATCTGTAATTCAGTCAGAAAGTCAGAATTATTAAAAGTATGAAATCATTCAAAGGTGCATGTATATGTTCATGTAATCCTGTTAATATGATTCAACTGGAGTGATTAATAGGATAAGTTGTTGCTTAGAGAACCTAGGCAGCACAAACTACAACAATCAAATATATTTCATGTAAACAATTATAGGAAAATTTTGAACCGGCACAGAGGAACCCTAAAGATGGCAGCGCGACATCCCTGGTTCGATTTGGAGGTTTGGGATGGCCTGCAATGCCTATCTTTAGCTCAACCCTAACTCTCCTTGCGCTATCTGCTGGGATCTGAACTCTTGTGATTGGCCATCCAGATGAATAGGGCTACACTACTTGGGCGATTCGGTGTTCAGACCATTTCTCAAGGGTTTACCTTCTCGTTATCTTGGCCCTTGTGTGCCTGCGACAACGGGGCATGCACTCACACTCTATTTTATCCGCTATTTTCTTACTGGTCGTATTCACACGGGTCCCTCTGTTGGGTTGCTTGTGTTTGTTTATGAGTTTGTCAGTTTGTTGGGACCTCTTCTACTCTGAATAGCCCCTGCACTCCTTTCTAGGACAAAATGAGTGCATATGAAGAAGAAGTGGATTATACTAATGACCCTCTGGCGGGAGTTGACATCTAGGGGCAAAACGACGGGGCAGCTGGCGTGGATATGGTGGATATGGTCCCCGCGACAAACTCACCGGTCACCATTACCACTTCCCCGGTTAATACACTTAGCTCTTCAGTTTCTTCTGGTGAAGAACTGGACCCTCTTATCTTCTCCACCCCGTCACCTACTGCCAACTGCCTCTGGGGTCCTCAGACTCTGTTTCCACCGTTCAACCTTAAGAATGGCCTGGAAACTACCACTACTATAGTGGATGAAGCCCTTACTTTCATTGGGGAAACGACCCACGATTTCGAATAGCTCAACTTAGAGGGGGTCGTTCCTCCTTTTTCTGCAGACGGGTCTCTTCCATTACCGGCCTCAGGTGCTTTTGTGAATGTTCCAGTTGAAGCTTGGGTCGGGACTTCCCCCATCACCACCTCGGAATTGGAGGATTCGGGAGAACCGAAGCCTACTCTAAGTTGTCCACAAAAAGGAAAGAAGCACCGGACGACTAAGAACAAGCACAACCAGAACTCAAATTTTGGGCACGACAGGGGCATGGACGACTTGGAGCTTACTGCGGCCTCGATGTTAGTTGGGAAGGTCAGGGGGTGTAAATATTCCATTGCAAGACTCAAGCAATGGACTATGGAGATTTGGGGAGGGGTGCTGGAGACTCTCCCTGATGTATCTATCCTCACCAGGGGCTAGTTTACGCTTACCTTCGCTATTCCGACTCAAGTTGACTGGGTACTTAACTAGTATTGGCACATTGAACTGCACCTAATGCTCCTTAAGTGTTGGTCTCCGCTTTTTGACCCAAACAAAGAGAATGCTGGGGCTGGACCCATTTGGATGAGGCTTCCTGGATTACCAGTTAAATTCTAGAATGAGAATGCTTTGCAGAACATTGGTGAAGACTTTGGTCATTATTTGGACCATGAAAAATCCTATCTAGTTACTGGAATCAAGGATGTGGCTCGCATACTTATATTTCGTGACACACGAGATGGGCTTCATGACAACTAAAACATGTTTTTTGAAGGTATGGTTTGGCAACATATGTTGGATTATGAGGGAGTCCCCTTCAGATGTCAGAAATTCCATGAGGTGGGACACCTTTACAAATATTGTCCACTCCTGGGGGCCACTATCAGCTGCAAGAAGATTGTCACTCATGCTGCTACACAGACGGACCCCATTTCACCTAGGGTGCGGGATGAGGATCGACCTGGGGGGGATGCTGCATTTCAGTCTGAGCCGGTGATCCCAACCTGGCCTATCACTTAGGCTCGAACTCATCGGTCAGCGACGCCCACCCCACAGATCCGCTCCTCGACTGTGTTGGGTACCTCTCTCTCCCCTTTCTCCTGTATTATTTCAATTACTCTTGCATCTACACTTTCATTTTTGCAAACTTTGAATTCCTTCCCCCCTCTTAGTTGTTCTACTGCTTCACCCCCCCCACTATCCCGCCCACTTTACCCCATACCTCCATCAATATGATTAGGAAAAACTCCACTACATCCACTGATTCGGCCTCTTCCAGCCACTCTTATTTCCTTCGCTCCATCTCACACTTAAATCCCCTACCTGCTCTGGGCATTGGCCCGATCACTTGTGTTATTCCGTCCAAAACCTGTGGTCGACCATTGGCGTTAGCTAGGGCCATCAAATGTGCCAATCTAGAAGTCGAGGCAGGCACTTAATTCTCCCTAATCAGGGTTCTTAGAGCAAGAAAACCCACTGGCAGGGTATCCCAATGATCTGCCTCATTTTCAACTGTAGTGGCCTCGCCAACCCCATTAAACGACTGGCTCTGAAAGACTTGCTCCATAAAACTCAGGTTGATGCACTATTCCTACAAGAAACTCTGGGAGAGGTCACCACCATTCTTACTATACTCAATTCACTTCTACCAAACTGGACCTTCATCACTTTGGATGCGAGGGGCAGATCTGGGGGCTGTGCACTGGGCATTAATAACCGCACCACTCCGATGATAAACTGTTGGGGCAAGAATTGTACCATTGGTATGGAGATTCAATTCGAGGCGCTTGCCTTACCCATTCTACTTATTAATATCTATGGGCCTTGTACCAACCGAGAAGCCTTCTGGAATGCCTTATTAAGTTCTTCATTACTTAATGATCAAAATATCATATTGGGAGGTGACCTCAATTTTTCACTGGGCCTAGCCGAATTCTAGGGTACCCATGCTATCTCGGATCCATTATCAGAATATTTTGCATCTCTTTTCGAATCTGTGGATCTCATAGACATTCATATGCCCAAATTACAACCAACTTGGAGGAATAGAAGAATTGGTGTTGCGGAAGTGGCTAGGCGTCTTGACAGGTTCGTTACCAAACATCAGCTTCTCAATTAGATGAATACCACCAGAAATTGGGTGGACAAGGATGGAATATAAGTTGTTATACCCTCCCCATCTTGGTTCAAACCTCAATTCGGAAATGTTCGCCCAACATGGACTTCATAGGTTTAGCAAGGCACCAATAATCTCAATATTTATTAAGTGCTTTGAAATGGTACAAGATGTTCAAAACATTTTTTCAAGTCCAGTGGGCTAGCACAAGTGGATTTTTTCCTCGAGCTAAATGGAGGAGGTATTGAAATTGATACTATGCATTGGCCTCCTATGTTGTGTGTCTCACTCAACTCTACACTGGCAGGTTCACATTGTGTACCACCCATGGAATACAAGTGTAGAGATTTTCCTTAGGAAAACAAAAAAAAGGAAAATGAGTTTCAAAATATAAATTTAAGTTTAAATCTGCACCTTTTAGCTTGTTTTACCCTCAATTATTACACAGATCTGAGTTTGTTTTGGCACTTTAGCATTCATGTTTTGGCTGAGATTATCCAGGAGGTCCCTGCCGTGGCCAACATGCACTAGCCAAAACAGAGAGGAATTTGTGGTGATGGTGATCAAATTTCTAGTTACCATGTTACTGGACCATTTCAAGTGTTAACAGGGGATTTGGGTGCGCAGTTGGTATTTATGAATATTAGATGTGGATTTCCTTTTTCCACTTTGTTGAACTTGCCAACCATATTTATCATTGAAAACTCTAGGGATGTTGCTTGAATATTTGGTATTAGAAGACTTAACATTCTCCTTCTTGCTTTCTACGACTTGAACCCTCTTTTGAACCATTGCATTGGAATTATGCATTCTACACATACGAAACTGGAGCCTTTGCATCAGGCACCTTGTAAGGTTTCAACATCTTTTGGTGGAGGCAATCCTTGCCATAGTGATCAAGTGCTTGATAGGCAAAACAAGTCTTACGATAATTCAAATACAACATCTTTGGTACAAATATCTGACCTCCATTAACAAATTTAATGCTCCAGTGTTGGGTGGCGGAGGAGGGGGTTGGTTAGCCATTTTTGATGAAAAGCTTGATCACATATGAGAAACATTTCCCAACCTTTCTGCCATCAACTTTACACAGATTTAGCCTTGTCTAACATATTCATATGCTTAATCCACATTGGAAAATGATCTTGACTAGGGTTAGAGGGATCAAAATCTTCATGCCAAAACCATTGATCAACAAGTGGTGTGAGCAGTGATTGAAAAACAAGAATGGTATATCCCTGGGATCTCACTCAGGTCATGGATTTTGTTTCTTTTTATTAATCTTTGCAGCAAGAGATGCTATTAGTTTGAATTTTTTTACCAACAATGGTAAAACATTTTGTAAAATAAGCCTTTTCAATTCATTTATCTAGTAGGGGATATCTCTAGTTTAGTACTTCCCATACGAGGGGAAAAACCTCTTTGGGATTGATAAGATTTGTTCAACTTGAGTTTTTGACATTTGAAGATTTGTTCCTAGGAGGTGTCCTCATTCTAGATGTTTATAATATATATCATATGGTATTTGAAGATTCCTCTAGACTCTGGAGGTATCGAATCAGATATATTTTTTCCCCTTTCCTTGAAGGGAATGGTGAAATTTATGATGTCTTCCAACAATAAAAATAATGTGTGGTTTTGTGATTTTGTTAATTGAAAATTTAAGAAAAATCCACATCGAGTCTTTGTATCAGTAATTTGTGACCTGAAAGTTGTGAAAGAAACAAGCTTTTGATAGACTAATTTGATTAAATGGAAGTATGAAAATGTGTTGAAGTAATGTGTTTGCATATTTCAGGTTAAAGAGGTTATGCGCAAGCCTGGGCCACATAAGGTATGTACAATATCATTAAAGCCTATTATAATTATTGAATGTGATAGGCTTACTAGAATAAATACTCAACCATTGGTTGGTAGTTTTTTATTTATTAATGGTGATTTTAAATTAGATTTTATGTAGAATGTGATTTAATTTTTCGATGTAAAATACCCAGCAACAGTATTAGCAAAGGTAGAGAAAATTGAAGGCTTACGATGAATTGAGATAGAGATTATACTTGATCATATGGCACACTAAAAACATTTTGGTTGTAGAGTTGTGATTTAAGCTATATTAGGATATTAAGGGTTTTTTTCAAGATGTATTCAATTTAACTTAAACGATTACGTGACAAATAGACTTTATTTCCTAGCATCTTACCTTGCTCCATGAGATACCTCTAAGGCTTCTATTTTTTTTGACCATTCAAGTACCTAACAAAGAAAAGTATAGGTAGGTATGATATTGTGGCCATTTTTTTATGGTTAATTGGGTGGAAGCTTTCCAGTTAATGATTGTGCTATTGTATGATTTATTTGTGCTTGGTGTAATTGAAATGAAGGTGTTTATTTTGTGAGCTACTTTATTGAATATATGACAATATAATTTATGAGAATGCATTATCAAGCCCAATTCATACCCATTCATAAGAAGATAAGCAAGTTGGAACATCTAATACGATTTTGGCTGGAAAATCATCGCACATGGAATAGCTAATTAGGTTGAGTGTTACAACTCTATCTAGGACAATTCTTGTGGGATATGAAATGACAAGAGAACATTTAATACTTCAAAGTTTATATACATTATCTCATACTCCAATATACTTAGCCATTTTTTGCTTATTTGCTACAATCCTCAGCTTGATTTCTATCCTACAACATGCTGTGTATATTGAACTGTTAGAGAGGATTATTGATGGAGAATAGCAGTGGGATTGTACATTTAGGAATTATGGGTTTATGGCCAGGTGATCCCAATATTTCTCATTTCAAGGCTGACCTTGCTGGAACTTGAGAACAGAAATTGTGTGCCTTTGTTATGAAATTTCAATAGTTGGACAGTAGGAGTCCACCTATCCAGCTTCTGATTGATCTGAAAATTCCTTTTCGGCCAACTCTCAGGACTAACATCGGAACAGAATGGATTAATTTTCCCTAACCAGAGAGGCACGAGAATTTATTACCAGATATGCTCACCCTTTTCACTTTGATGGGGGGAATTATGAATTTGAGGTTGTAACATGCACTGCTCATTATGTCCTTTGGGCTATGGTCTAGTCTAGTAGTTGAGACAATGCACCACCATGATAATGACACAATTTCAAACCGCAGTCAACATAGATCCCTGATCATGTCCATGAGTTAATCTCCCAAGTTAAACGGGGATTTGCCACCATAATGTAGATTTGGGGTTTGTGGTCCCGACAGATCAAACAAAAAGGTTTACCTGACATATGGGATTCTTGTCCAAACCGATCTTTATTGTTGTCTGACATGAATTTTGAGGATGGTTGTAATTTACAAATAGAATAAAATGCACCTATCTACAAAGCATTTGAAATAAGAGAAAACATTCGGGACATTACAGCTAAAGGATTGGTGTATGCTTACCATTTTGGTGGTCGAACCAACGGGCCCCTCTGCTAAACCCTCGAACCAACGAACAACTGACTAGTTGAAAAAATAGTCAAAATCTCAGCACCGTTGCAGAGATAATGAAATCGATTAGGTGAGAATCAAACTCTCAGCACCGTTGCAGAGATAATGAAATCGATTAGGTGAGAATCAAACTCTCAGCACCGTTGCAGAGATAATGAAATCGATTAGGTAAGAATTTTTGGAAAAAGGCCACGTGGGTAATGAAATCGATTGGTAAGAATTTTTGGAAAAAGGGCGCATGGGTAAGGTTATTAGGCTAATTTGTTGGAATTTAAAAAAATAGGCCAAGCTAGGGTTATTTATTCATGTATTAATGATATAAATTGATTAATTAGGGGTCTTTAATCATGTATCAATTGATTAATTATGAATTAGTAAATTTAATTAAAATTTACTAATTAGTCTACAAACACATGGTAATAATGGCATTACCCACAAACACATGATACCCTCATAACCTAGTATTGTGTGCTAGGAAGGCTTTCAAAAGAAGTTGGTTGGTATCACTATGACACTATTACGGAATTAGAAGGGAAGAGAAAGGCAAAGGCTCAGGTATCATATTAGAGAAGGAAGCAATTGGCAAAATTGAGATACCCTCATAACCTAGTATTGTGTGCTAGGAAGGCTTTCCAAAGAAGTTGGTTGGCATCACTATGACACTATTACGGAATTAGAAGGGAAGATAAAGGAAAAGACTCAGGTATCATATGAGAGAAGGAAGAAATTAGAAAAATTGAGATCAAAAGCAGTGGAGTTAGTCGAAAAGCAGCTTACCCCAGAGATGGATAAGATAAAACTTGACAACATATTGGTGAATTTCCTTGACCCTTTATTGGTTCTTCAGAAGGAGCATGAATACACCACCGTTACTATCAAGGTAATCGACCCCTAGCAGATCAAGGGGTTAAGGGGTAACTCTAGTTGAAGATCAGGATGTCATCCAAATACACCACCAAGAATCATGATTTGGTGAAAGGTCACAAAATGTCATCCATTAGTCTCATGAAGGTTGAGGGAGCATTCATCAACTTGAAAGGCATGAACAACCATAAAAAATTCCCTCCTTGGACTTGAAGGCAGTCTCCATAACAGAACATCAATATATCAACCCACTGGGTAGGAATGTGCTCAGGGTTAGATCGATGGAGTGATTGACCTAACAGTGTAGAGGTACCGCTGCAGGAGAGGTGAATATGTCCTTGTACTCCTTCGTGACCTTCTCTATCCATACCGAGCAACTATCATTATCCATACCGAGCAACTGATTAGACAAGTAAAGATGATTAAAAGTGATATATTTAGCAAGTTTAAAAGGACCTGGCATGGGAAGGAAGGAAATAATACAGAGCCTTCATGTGTTTTAAATATTCGTGAATATTGTTGGGTTGAGAGTAAAACGTTTGTGGAAGAAATTTGATTTAGGACACAGGTTCTTGTTAAAGATGCCCTTAGTCTCCATTCTCAGTGGAGAAAATATGAATGCATGTTCAAAGCAATCATTTCTCAAATAGGAAGACTATATTCATTTCTTTGGACTAGAATGGATAGATGCAAAGATGAAATAGTTTCCCATTTCAGAATGAATCCTTCAATTTTTGTGCCACTCATGGATGACTCAAATAAAAAATCAGTTACCCCAGGAATGTTTCTATTACTTGATCAAGTTTACTGGAGAGATCCAACTAGTTGTTGTGATCTATTAACAAAGGGAGTACTATCTTCTGCTAAGATTCATGTCATTGATCAGATGGGCTTTCAGCCTTGTGCCAAATTTATCCAAATCGTCATAGCTTTTTTGTAAATGAATGATGTGTACAAACAAGCCCTCATTTTGATGGTTATCTTAGGATATTGAAGCACTTGGAAAGTATTGTGTTACCATCAAAAGTGTATGATGAGGTTATGCAATTATTTTACCTGTGGGTCGAGGATATTGAATCTAAGAGGGTGTACTACAATTTTGTTGTAATATGATATACACACATTGCTTGATTCTGTAGCTTTTTGGTGATTTCATGTGCAACACTTGCACTTTTAATTCATCCAAGAGCATCCCATAATATTGTAAACAAGATACTTTGGACCTTTTGTGTTTATCTTGGAGCAGCTACAGTCAGCCAGTGGGAAAGTTATTTCCAGGAAAAGTAGCTAATCGGGTGGTAACAACTTAGCAAAACTGATACAGCCGCCCTCGAATGAAACAGCTCGAACCGAACGCGCCCGTTCGGGCGACCTCGCACGGCATGACACGACGCGCCCAACCGAACGAATTTGACACAAGGGAGCAAACAACAAACGGGCCGCCCGAATGTACTACACAAGGCACCCGATCTGTCACAACTTAGCAAAATTGATACGGGCGCCCTCGAAAAAAATGGCCCGAACAGAACATGCCCGGTCGGGCAACCTCGCACGGCGGGACACTGCATGCCCAACCGAACGATGCCACAAGGGAGCAAATGGAAAACATGCTACCCAAATGTGCACAAGGCTCCCGGGCTATCACAACTTAGCAAAACTGATACGGGTGCCCTCGAATGAAATGTCCCAACCCGAACGCGCCCGGTCAAGCGACCTCACACGATGTGACACGAAACGCCTGGCCGAATGAATATGCCACAAGGGAGCAAACAGAAAATAGGCCGCCCGAACGTGCACAAGACACCCGAGCGGTCACAACTTAACAAAACTGATACGGGCGAAAATTCCCTCACAATTGAAGGTGGAGATAATGGCACTCTTTCCGTCCTTGTCTAAGGATTTATTTGAGCTTTCACCAATTGACCTTATCCTCTCTTAAGCTTTAGCCTAGTAAGCATTAAAACTCATAACAAATGCTGCATCAAGATGGCTCTTCACATCTTGCAAGAGTTGATATGCAAACTATTAAAAAAATTATTTGCACAAATGTTAAATAGATAAAATACTCTAGCTTAACCTAATGCTCAGTTTGAGCTCTAATATGAACTTGATCTGAATGGAATGTATTATTTTTGTTGTGCTAATTATCCAAACAATAATTAAATTGTGTGCATAAGGTTTATTGAAGTTTGCAGGTGAAACAAATGGTTTTATCTTAGTTAAACATATTTCTGTGTGAGGTTAAAGCATGTAAATTTCTTTTAAAACATTGTACAATAGTAAATAACATAGAATTAAAATAACATGTAACAGTACTCAACAAATTTGATGAAGCAGTTAACACCTCCTGGGCTACATCTATTGGTCCAGCTCCCAATGGCATGTCCCTCATATCTTATTGCTCAAAAATGGTAACTACATGTGAATAAAAGGCTCAAATGGTTGTGATCTCTATAAAAAAAATCTTCAGAATGCTTGAATTAGTTAGGAACAACTATTCATTTGCAGAAAACAGAGAATGGATGCTCAATACACTGAAAACACCCTAGTGGCCCTAGTGGCTCCTTGACCTCTCCTGAAGATAAACATGCACAACATGACCTATGATGGCTCTGAAACCTCTGCCAATGTGTTCATAATGTCAATAATACCCAAAATTTACTATTCATGCATCAAAATTGGTCGAATATCCAAGGATTTATGGCCAAAACAGTAAACTGCCCAATATCCCTTAAAAATGTCCACTAAATGTGGAGAAATGGAGTTAACTCCAGTTAAGTAAGCCATTCCCGCCAAAGATGGTGTGCCCACCATAATTTCTGCCAACTAAATCTGGATTAGATTAGTTAAACGTGGATTAAACAGGTGGATAAGCATGGTTTAATGCTAAGCGCACTTTAGGCGCTAATGACAAAAGTTGGTGGGCTAACCACCTATTAGTGGTTAATTAAATATCATTTAAAAAATTCCGTCGTTTCTTTAAGCGCTTGGACGTTGGGGCTTGGTCGCATGAGGGAGGGGCTGGCCCTTCCCGGTCCTCCATACATGCAACCAGAAACATTTAAATATGCGCGCGACCATTATATAACTAAGAAACAATCATATGGTTCAATGGTAAGTCGTGCGGCCTGCGTGCAGGAGGTCCAGAGATTGACCCCCGCCGGCTCCAAAACATTTTACCACAGAAAATCGGGATCACATGGCGGCCTCTGGGCTTGCCACGTGGTGGCCTTCTATTGGTCCGTTTCAATACAAATTCAACCCTCCTTCCATTCAAACGCTGCCACTTGGCCTTCTCTGACTGGTCTGCATGGAATATTCTAGGGAATATTTTGAGGAATATTCTAGGAATATTCCTTGGAATATTCTAGGAATATTCCTTGGAATATTTTTTTTTTTAATTTTTCAACATGCCAAGTCAAACTTGGTCAAAGTAATTTTTTGGAGTTTACTTGGCTTTTCAAACCTTCATAACTTCTGCATACGACCTCTGTTTTGTGAACCGTTCACGGTGCCAGAATCACAACGACGAGACCTTTTCGGTCTTTAAGGTTGCAAACACTTTTGAGTACTTTAAGTTTTGAGAATTTTTGAGCAATGGAAATGATCTCCTTATCAGGGCCAGCCCCCTTCCACATGACCGTGCGTTGAAGACCAGAAACCAAAACACGTATTCCGTTGGAGTTTTGTTAAACCATAATAATTATGTTAATCTGTGGTTTAACCATGATAATATGAGATTTGCGGATAAGTGCGGGTTAGAGATAAACACACCTTAACCCCACTTAACTCATACTTATCACTTAATTAATTACGAATTATATTGGCAGAAGGTTTGGCGGATCCTCCAAATGCGGAGAAACTCCACATTTAGTGGAGTTAACTAGCGGACTTCCAGAATTAGTGGATAAAAACTAGGAAATTTTGGTTTTGCCATAAATGAGGCAATTTTCGACCAATTTTGGATTAGGAAGAGTCATTCTTGGTATATTTGGATGTTTTGGAGCCATTGGAGCAGGTTGAAGAGGAAACAAGAGACTGTAAATAACACTTTTTCACAATTTAAGCTAATATAAAGGCCCACACTATGAAGCTGGACCAAGGAGATGTAGCCTAGGAGGGGTGAACTCCTTCATCAAAAACTTGTGAATTTGTCTTTGTTATTTTTCTTGCTGTGTTTTTATATGTGGTTGTTCAGCATTGAGTTTCCATGATTTTAAGTCCATGAAATACACTTAATCTCATCAAGTTTAATGATATGTCAATCATAAACACATGTATAAACCCTTGTATGATAAGAAAACCAAAGCACTTTCATGTTAATTATGAAACTGATATTAGCACAACATTAACTAACAATCAATTTTAGATTAAGTTGGTATCAGAGCACAAGGTTACTAAAGGTTATTTTATTTCTTTGCTTGAGATTGTGCAAGAAGGGTTTTTATAGTTGCAATTTTTTTATGCTTACATGGTTGAAGTTGCAGAGAGGAGAAGGGAAGATATTGGTTTTTAGTATTGAGATTAGGAAAAGGATAAAGAGAGTTGAGAAAGGATCATCTTCACCCAAATTTATATTCAAAGTTGTACTTGAAGCACCTCAAGCTATATCTCCAATAATTGAGATTGAAGAGGTACAAATTGCACAAGAAGCTGAAGTGATTGAAGAGGTACAAGCATCATAGGTTGAGCTTGAATCCTTAGCCATTATGTCAGGAGTTGGAGAGAATCATGGAAATTCATAAGAAAAGGATGTCAAGAGAGACTTCAAAGACATAGAAATAAAGGTTAAAATCATGTTTGATGCATTCACTATAGAAAGAGGAGGAGAAGGTTCTAAGCCTCCATATGGAGAAGGATCTTCATATGGTAAGAAGAATGAAGAGAAGATTTCAAAAGGTAGTAGAGGAAATCCACCTCCATCTCCACCATCCTCATCCTCATCATATTCATCAGCATCTTCATCTTCCACTTCCACTACAAAAACCACCCACACTCATTCAAAAATCCCAAAAGGAAAAACTCCATTACTCAAGTTGGACATCAAGTTTGAAATTCCCATGTGCAATGGTGAGGTAAATGTAGAGAAGTTAGAAAATTGGATCTTTCAATTGGAAGTATACTGCAGAATTCAGAATCTACAAGAGGACGACATAAATATCCAGTTAGCTTCATTAAGGATAGAAGGAGCAACACTAGTTTGGTGGGAGGCAAAGACCCAAGAGGAAATGCAAATTCATGGTAAGATATCCATTTCTTGGGTTGAATTCATTTGTTCCATTAAAAGATAGTTTTATCCATTAGCCTATATGCAAAAATAAATAATGAGTTGGAAAAAATTTAGGCAAATTAAAGGCCAAACTGTTCAAGAGTACACCCAGGAGTTTAGAAAGAGGGCTTTGTTGTTATGAGTAAACTTGAATTTACAAGACACACTCTTGAAATACATTGGGGGTTTAGATTCCTACTTGAAACATATTATCCTTATGTTTAACCCAAACAACTTAGATGAAGTATGTGTGCAAGCCACAAATCTTGAAGCAAAGGGAAAGAACATTCAGGAAGAGGGCAGTAATAAGAATCCATTCAAGGGTAAGGGAAAAGAGAAGGGAGGAAAATGGAAGGGAAAGAAGAATGCAAACATCAAGAAAGAAGGGGAGAAAACTACATGATTTTTTTTTTCCAAACAGGGGCATGATGAAGCTCACTATTGGAAACTACATCCCAAACTAAGGCCAAATAAACCAAATAACAAAGGGAAACAAAAGATTACTGCCACCACACAACAAGATCTTGGATTTGATTTAGGAGATGAGACCAAGATAATATCCATGGCTAACAAAGGAAAGGAAGCCATAAAAAGTACTAGTTCGTCAAATAGCCACAACAACACTCCAAATGAAGACACATGGATAGAATTGTTCCATGTTAGAGTGATTTCAAATCATACAAAGATTGATGCATTGTTTGATAGCGGGTCACAAGAAAACCTGATTTTAGAAGACTTGGTCAAAAATATTAACCTTGAAACAATACCACATCATAAACCATACCCTTTGGTTTGGATAGTTAATAATTCCAATTTACAGGTTACAAGGAAATGCATATTTCGATTTGCTATTACTGCAAACTTTTTTGATGAAGTTTAGTTAGATGTGGTTCCACTTGAAATTTCTGGGATTATCTTGGGAAGTCCATATTTGTATAACAGGAAAGCAGTGTTTTATCTCCATGAGAACAAATATAATTTTCTTAAGGATGGGGTGGAGTATATTGTGAGAGCTCATCGCAAGAAACTAAATATTTCTTTAGTTAATGCAGGGCAAATGAAGAGGCTAGTTAATGCAAGTAAAAATTTTGTGCTTCTCAAAATCAATAAAAAGGATGATGTTGACTATGAATCTTTTGAAGGATGTGATGTCAAATTAAAATCTGATTTGTTTGATGTGGTAAGTTAGCATGGTGAGATGTTTCAAGAACCAAATGGGTTACCTCCCAAGAGGGGAATTCAGCATGAGATTCAGTTGCAGCAGGATGTTCCACTTCCGAACATTGGTATGTATCGCATGTCAATTATGGAGAATTTGGAAATCAAGAAGAAAATTCAAGAATTTATAAACAAAGTTATCATATGCCCATCTACTTCACCATGTGGTTCACCAATTATTTTGGTACCAAAGAAGGACGAGACTTGGCGCATGTGCATCGATTTCTGTGCACTGAATAAAATCACGGTAAAGAATCACTACCCACTCCCACACATTGATAATTTTCTATATCAGTTGAAGTATGAAAGATATTTCACTAATTTAGACTTCTGAAGTGGTTATCATCAAGTTAGAATAGCTGAGAAGGACATTTGGAAAATTGCTTTTAAAACTAGACAAGGATT
Organism: Pinus albicaulis; assembly: GCA_034641835.2. Lineage (NCBI taxonomy): Eukaryota > Viridiplantae > Streptophyta > Pinopsida > Pinales > Pinaceae > Pinus > Pinus albicaulis. The sequence goes on from CM076576.1 coordinate 116,177,918, forward strand.
GTTTGAGTGGCTAGTTATGCCATTTGATCTAACAAATGCTCCAACTACTTTCATGAGAGTCATGAATGATGTACTTAGACCATTTCTAGATTAATTCTTCATTGTTTACTTGGATGAAATAATTATATTCAGAAAATCAAGAGAAGAACATGTCATGCATGTGAACAAGGTACTTGATGTCTTGAAAAAAGAGAAATTATTTTTAAAGATGTCAAAGTACGAGTTTGGCAAGACATCTTTAGTGTATTTGGGACACATTGTTGGAGGAAGTGAGTTGAAGATAGACCCTTACACAATAAAGGTCATTCTGAATTGGCCCAAGCCCAATACAATTATAGAGGTAAGAAGCTTTCTTGGGGTAGCACATTATTGGAGGAAATTCATTGCTAATTTTTTCTTCCATTGCAGCTCCATTACATGCATTGAAAAGTGTCAAGAAAGTCTTCCATTGGGGAGATATGTAGCAAAAAGCATTTGATGCTTTAAATAAAAATATAATTTCATCACCAGTATTGGATCTTTCGGATCTTAGACAACCATTTGATATCCAAACATATGCAAGTGATTATGCTATGGGAGCAATTCTCATGTAGCATGGTAAGCCTATTTCGTTGCATTCTGAAATTTTTAATGGAGATGTGACTAATTATCCCACCTATGACAAAGCGTTATATGCATTGGTAAAAAGTGTAAAGAAATGGAAGAATTATTTGATGGGGAAAGAGACCGTTATCTATACCGACCATCAACCATTGCAGTACTTACAATCACAGTCAAAGTTGCAGCAATCAAGACATTTTAGATGGATGGGATTTCTACAACAATTTAATTTGGTTATTAGGTACAAAAATGGAATCTATAATAAGGTAGTTGATATTCTCTCTAGGCCTATTGTAAATTCATCTATTATACTCAAGAACAATTCAATTATGCATGAATGTTACATTGAACAATATGCATATGATAGTGATTTTCAAGATGTGTTTGAAAGCTTGAGTCAAGGAAACCAAAATGGAGAGTTGGATTATCATGTGCATAATAGTTTGTTGTATCACTTGGGCAAGTTATGTATACCACAAGGAGAAAGAAACAATATCATAAGGGAGGCACACACATCATTGATTTCTGGACATTTCGGTGTAGGTAAGACAATAGTGAATCTCCAAAGGTATTGTTATTGGCCACACATGATTGATAGTGTATCTCATTTTATTAGAGGATATTATTTATGTGCAATGAGTAGGCCTAGTAATAGGAAACTTTCATTTTACACTCCACTTCCAGTTCCTTCACATCCTTGCGAGTGTATCTTAATGGATTTTGTAGGTGGTCTTCCTATGTCAAGGAAAGGTCATGATTACTTGTATGTCATGGTAGATAGGTTTAGAAAAATGTATCTTTTGATGCCATGTAAGAAAACAATCATAGCTGAACAAACTACTAATATTTTCTTCAAAATGTATGGGTTCATTTTGGTCTTCCTACTTCTATTGTAAGTGATCGAGATTCCCTGTTTGTTGGGAATTTTTGGTCAAAATTATGGGACATGATGGACACAAATTTGAAGAAGAGCACAACATTTCATCCAAAAATAGATGGTCAGACCGAGGTGGCAAATAGGACATGCATTCATCTTCTTAGAGGCTATTGCAGCAAACATCCCAAGTTGTGGGATGAATAGTTGCATTACATTTAGCATGCATACAATAGGGCAAAGAATTCTTCCACAAACACATCACCATTTGAGGCATGTTTGGGTACTTGCCAAGATCTCCTTTGGACAAGTTCATCTTTAAGAAATATGTCACTATAGATGGTCATAGTGACATAGATAAGGCAAGGAAGTTCATTGAGAAAATTCAGTTGATACATCACACAATGCAAGAGCAACTTGAAAAGAGTCAAAGCAGCTACAAGGCAAGGCATGATAAACACCGTGTTGATCACAAATTCCATGCTGGAAATGAATTTTGGTTGTATATCAACAAAAAAATATTACAAGGGGAAGGTAAAAATCTCAAGCCAATTTGTTATGGTCCATTTAAAATTTCGGAAAATATTGGTACTAATGCATTTAAGCTATATTTTCCTCCTTATATGCAAATATATTCTGTCATTAATGTTGAGAATTTGAGATTGTCTGAGCCTCCTTTGATTGATGATCAAGGAGAGCATGTTCAGCTACCATCAATAGATGATTTCTCGCCAGAATATCTTAATGAACTTCAGCAAGATCTCATACATGACAGAAGAATCAAAACTTCAAGAAGAGGGAATGTCGAATACCTTAGAGTGGGACTCAAGGGACAAAATCCTTCAAAGGCAAATAGATGGAGAGTGAAAGGATGAGGGAGTTGTACCCTCACCTGCTGAACAATTGATAGTATCTTTTGGGGTCCAAAAGGCTTCTAGTGGGGAGGAATGATTAGAAGCTCAGTATTTAGCTAAAAAATGAAAGTGCTTAGAAATGCTTCAAACCAAAGTGATCAGATATTGCTCATCACCAGGATTGCAACACAACTCGTTTCACCAAAACCCGAG